>JARJLE010000059.1:0-702669 GCA_029289555.1 Mycena latifolia | reverse complement strand
TAAAACTTGACGAGAACACTGCGGCTGGCGCTCTAGTAAGCCAAATTACACCCTACTGCAGAACCACGGATGCCGCCTCCCTCGCCGGCGGGCCCGTCGGCTGAGTCGCAAGGCTGTGCCGCGCACGTCCACGAAAGCAGCGCAGGCGCAACAACCGCGCCAACGACTTGATTGCATCCAGCCCCACCGGTATGCCGTCTCCCTTTTTTTGTACTGTTGTTACTCGCCGGCAATCCAGCCTCGTCCCGTTACATCTCCCACCCGCCCTTGTACACACCGGGACCGACCAGCCTCCCCTCCACACTCTCCTCCCCCCAATCACCAGCGCTCGCCGCGTAACTTTTCGCTCACTCCCCTGCACCACCCTTCCACTTCGTCTTGCAGTCAAACCGGCCGCCATGGTCGCAACTCTTCCCCGTCGCCTCCCGGATCAGGACACCGCCGCCATCGTAACTCTTGCCGTCGCGTCCCGGCTCGGCATGCCCCACCCCGGCATCATCAACCCGTCGCGACGGCGACCGCAGTTCGGCTGCCCCTGCCCCAAGGAGGTTGTATTGTCGATGAAAATAAGAATCCACTGTATTATTCATGTATGTACAGTAGCTACACTCAAATATCGTTGTTTTCTATTTTTATATTGCGCATCGCCCCGCTTGTTTTTAAAAAAAATGCCGCCCGCCGTCCTAGTTGCAACGGCTTTGAACGTCATATCGGACCTACCACCTTTGAAGGGCTTGATAATGCTTATATGTCACGCTGTGGCTTACGACCGACAGGGTTAACTTTTTGACTTGCTAAATTGACTTGTGCCCGCTAGGCTCGTGACCAACCGCTTCGACTCACGTGGCTGCGCTATCACGTTGCGAAGCGGCTGGGACATTTGGTTGCCGATATCATCTTGGTGGACCCGCCAAACATGAGTTGGGACTTAGAATCTGAGCGCCCCGAACCCTCTGAAAAAGTGTAAAAAGTCATATAGACAAAGGTGGGTATTTTCAAATTTCAAGGTGAATGAGACAGACTTTTTTTTTGAGATGACATAAAAGTGCTCAGCATCGTCAACTGGTCCGTGCGCCGGCAACGTCGAGCACCTTCCACCCAACCTCAAAAACATGTTGGGCTCATTCAGCTTAGAATTCAAAACTATTCCAGTTTCATATAGGAACTTTTGACAGTTTTTTTTGAGGTTCAGGACACTATTTTCCCAAGTCCGAACTCACATTTGGCGGGTCCACCAAAAATCGCACCCAAATGTTCCAGTCGTTCTAGTAAGCTTTGATCCCTCTGCTCGTCTCGTGATCAAAGTTGCTTACTAAGTACGACTGGTCGCGAGTCTATGTGCCCGCGCCAATTGACTTGTATTGACTTGCACGTGGATTTGGGTGCGCAAGTCAATTTGTCGACGCCACAAGTCAAAATGGTGACTTGCAAGTCACAAATGTGACTTGCACAAGTTAACTTGTCGACGATGACTTGAGTATGTTCCTCATCCCCGGAGGCCTCAAATTTTCATTTTAACCTAGGAATGGCATCCTAATAAGTGATTTCTCAAGTCAGAATATTGTTTCGGCTAACTGTGGTGGTCATGCGTATGTTTGCCCTCGCTGTTGAAGTGTCTCTGTACCAATCATAGCTTCGATCATTGACTTGTCCGTATATAATTATTCGATTGGACTCTTTTAGTCCCAACTAACGTATCATAGCTGCAGGATGTGCGGAAATTCGAAAAATCGAAGTTGAACACCGGGTGCTGTAAGTTTTGGGGTGTTTTGGGGCTGTATGGCTGTTTTTGCGACAGTAAATGATTTGCTAGCACTAGCTTCGGCCTTCTGATGTGGAGGTTGTACACAGAACAACCCAAAGCCATTCATCTGGGCAGTTTTGCGATCAAACAAGTCAACGAGCACGACATGCTATCTAAGTTATTCTATTTTCGCGTACAAGTCATCCTGCAAAATTGGCTTGGGTGACGGTGTTGACTTGTGCCGCAGGGCAACCGTCGGCTGCCTGCGCCTTTGTGATCACCCATCAACTTGTCTCGTCTGCCAAAATCAGTGTTCGTCCTGAAGGCCTTATTTTGGACTTTGAGGATCTTGAAGGCCTTCTGAAGGGTGAAGGCCTTCAGTCGAAGCGCGCTTGAAGGCCTTCACTGATCTGTTCCCACGCTTCCGGCCAAAGCCGTATTCATCAAGTCTGGACTCCGATTAAATGTGCTGATATTTGGTGGGGACCTTTGTCTGTATTGCATAGATGTTAGGCCTCCTCCCCTGCATTCACCATGTCCTCCACCAATGTGCCAATATCTCCTCCTTCCATCTGGTATTCGGGACAGGCCTCGCAATCAGTTTGAAATCGGGTTCAATTCTTCACCAGGGATCATCCTGCGGAGAGGTTGAATATCGACGTGTGAGGTGACACGCCGCAAGAGTTAGGACCAAAAATTGAACTTTACATAATGGATGAATGAAGGCCTTCTGAAGGCCTTAAGGGTTGAAGGCTTTCACCCTTCGGGCGAACACTGGCCAAAATATGCAGCAGCAGCTCATCGGGCCGCCCGGCGGCAGTTACGAGGTTTGAGGTCTTTCTCGCAGAGCTTTCGTGACGATCATTCCAGGCTCAAGTGCTACCCTGTTCAGTTAACAGCCAAACCGACAACTGTTCGAGATACGGAAGCGGTATGTTGGCTCAGCCATCCTCGGTTGTGCCCGGTCCGCAGTTTCAGTCTCTCATTGGTGCGGGGGAGCAAATCAAAATCAATCAGACGCCACGGAGACACCTAGGACGGGCAAGGAGGACGCAGGAAGGGCAGAAAATAAATTTGTTCATCCAGGGGGCACCGAAAAACAGGTGTCTCTGAACAAAGTACAGTATATAGTTGCAGGGTGTACGCTTACGGTCAACTTGTGAGGCGTCAAGAGTATATCTGAGGTCACAGATCATGCGGAAAACACGGGGGAGTCGTAATGATTAGGATTGACACGGACTCATGTCTTCCACTTTTAGCTTGTCCAAGTTACACAAGTTAATTTCCCAAGTTAAACAAGGTAATTTGTACAGTAGGAAATTAGGGCTCTGTGATCATCTTCTTTCAATAGGTTACTCTGTTGCACTCAAATTGATGGCCAATCAAAAGGAAATCTACATTCCGAGTCAGTGATAAGGGTGCTGCTCGTCAAGGTCAAAGTGTGGTCCGTAAGTCAGACAATGCTAGTGGCAAGTTAATTTGTGCCACTTTCGGTAGCACGTTAGCTTGTGCCAAGTTGGCCAATTGGCTTGTCGGAAGCTTCGAGGAGAGGACGCACAGGCATTCATTGTCATCCACCGGATGTTGGTCGAGTCATTACCTGGTTCAGGCATGCGAAATTGGTATGTGTTCGGTCTCGGATAATGTTTGTTGTAGACAGGTTAAGTTGTGCCAAGGTCTCCGAGTTGCCTTGTTCCCAGTTTGAGATGGACCGAGCTGTATACAAACTTCCGGAGTGAGTGCGTCTGTAGGTGTGGGACAATTTCAGTTGAACCATTGGCAGCAATCCACTGGAATAATATTTGAAGAAGCAATTGAAATCCATCTCGTGTAATACAGTACACTGCTACGTGGGCTGAAGAAGTTAAAAAAACCACTTTCACTTTGCTCGCCGACAACGGTAGCGACAGTAAGGTGACATCAACGTTAGTGATGCGATCAGGCGCGTGCCGACTTCTTAGGACGGTCCCAAGGGCCTCTGAGAAGGCAGCATGATGGCTTGGGGCTTTAGTGGTGAGTTCTGTGATGTTCCTGTATGGTGGGGAGAGTTGGTGTAACTGAGCACAAGCACAAGTTAATCCACGTGCAAGTTAAACAAGTCAACCCACCCAAATTCAAACTCCGCCCGGTGCGCAAGTCAATTTGGCAAGTCAATCGGGTAAGCCTCTACGACCGATTATGTTAACTTGACCTGTCTGTTATAAGCTAGGTCAAGGATTATGGACTTATAGGGAGTTACGAGCGGATGTGATCCGCTATGATTAGTCCAGGATTTTTCCGACATGATACAGATCCCGCGAAATGATCTTCTACCGCTGCACAGCAGGATTGGCGCTCGATATTTATAGCGAAGCCACAGCGATTCCTCTTCGTCCTTACCAATGGCGATGACTCGAGCCCTTCCTCCAGTGAATCCCTGCTTCTTCAGCTTGCTCTGGACGCCAAGATCACAGAATACACCGCCAGTACGTCGAGATCATCCCTTTCCCTCGAACCTCAGCTGACCCTCATTCCTTAGTTGCGTCATCAACACTGCTTGTGTAAGCTGGCTCCACGTTACGTCCAGTGGTTCAACCCTTCCCGTCCAGATTCGATTGGGCCATCTCTCTTCGCAAAGAGGTATGCCGCCCGCGTGTTCTGGGCTCAGCCAAGTAAACGAAATAATCTTCTCAGGTGGAGCTGGTATGGGACCGCCCGAAATCATTGGTTAAGTGGCTATATGTCGGTCTTTCATCCTCTTAATTCCACCCCTAAGCTTGCTAACCGAGGCAACAGCTATGGGTATGTCCACACCGTCGAGGTATCCGTCCTTCTCATCGGAAAGCGAAATCAGAATAGATATTTTGGAATAGCGATGACTTTGTGAGACCCTATCAATTATATCTTGTTCCTTACTCAATGCAACTTGGTCACAGTTTTTGCACATTGGGTATTTGCACTGGCCCCGCTGCTTCAAGCCGAGTCTGACTGAGATCATTTCAGGGTATCTAAGACAGACGCCTTCGGATAAGGTCGGTGGGACATCCTATATCGATGTTTTATTTTAAATTATATTCGCAGTCGTGCGCGAAGAACGATCCGTCTGTAGGCTAACTAATTACCTGTTTTTCCAGGTGCTTCATACACCAGCAAGTCAGTATTTCGAGCCTTCTATCTCCGATTTCCTGACGATGTTACAGGTGGAGGGAACCGGTGCAACAATTATTATAGGCACCGTAGATGTAATATTACTCATTCGGTGCGTCCTTCTGGATTTATATGCGCTCTAAAGCTAACTTCTTGCTACACGAGGCAGAATATGGATTCTCTGCTCACGATCACGAAGAATAATGTATGTGCTGGTGGCCATGATGATCGGTCGGCGAGACTCATCCATTAGGTGCATGCACATGCTTACCCTTCCCTCAAAAAAGTCGAGATTACCACAATGTAAGCCAGCCCTAATTTGTGCTCCGGCATGGAACTGACACCTGCAGGTTTTGTATCACCGCGATGACAGTCAACTCTGTGACTGGTGAGAGAGATTCTTACAGCCCCTTTTCCGGCCCTGACTCCCGCTAGAATATGTTCATGTCGGGTGTGTGCCCAACTGTCTTTATGCCTCTCCCTTGTAACACTCCCTAGCTTCATCACGGGCTGTTATGGACTAAGTATGCACCAAGTCTGTTCTATCAGTGGCGCAGTCTCATCGTTTTAAAATAAGGAGTGCCTAGATACTTCTCGGTCTACCCCGTCCCATCCCTAGTCGTCGTTCGTCCCATCCGATGTGTCGTTCACCACGTAATCTCACATCTGTTCCGCTGCCAGTCACTCTCGATGTTCATCATCACGGCCCGCAACTGCTACCGACGCATCATCGTGTCGCGCCCATACAACACACAGTCGATCGCCGTGATATTCCTACGTGACGGCGTCCTATGGTTCCTCGTCGTCGCCCGTGAGCGAAAACTTTTATCCAACGTACCGTACCCCATTCTGATTCTTGAATCGCAGTAATACACCCGCCCCAGATTGGCCTCTGGGGATGGGGTCGACCGACCCTGATCCAAGTCCTTATGATGTGCGCATTCCTAGACCTTGCCCCAATCTCAGTTCATACATTCTGACACTGTATTGTAGGCCCTCGTTCGCGTGAGTCCAAATATGTTCTGAATTCCAAGCCAGTTGTCATCTGATCCCGGCTTCGATAATTTTTTTCATGGAGCGCCTACTTGACTGTCGGCGCCAGAGTTCTTCTCAACATGATGGAAATTGTAGCGGAAGGTGGTGCCGACCACGCAGTTGCGCTCTAGTCATTCTACATAGATTGTTTATTGAGGCTCATCCGATTTATTCACCTTGCTGCATTGCTGTGTGGTTCCGCAGGACATATTTAATGACATTACGCTTCTGAAAATTCCACCCTCATCATCTTCCGATCGATCAGAAATAGCTAAATCATCCGGTATGCCGCAAACCAAGCGTTCCACTTTCTCCTAGGGTGAATTCCAGTGTAATTGGGGAGCTGCTGCTATTACGCTCGACGTTTCCCTTCCCTAAAATTGTGTTGAAGCTCTTCACAACCCCTTGAAGCCTGTCGATCGCCTCGCCAACGATACGCATATCTATTTTCGTGCTCCACAAAGACCCCTCGAACGTCCATTCGCCGTCCCTTGTTCTCTACAAATACATTCCACACCGATTTGTCAGGTCTTTCGGGGCCATCCACTCCACCAGGGATCCACGAGCGTATACGACGAAATTTCAATGGGATGGGATGGACACGGTATAAAAGCGCTGCATGAAGAGTTTAAATTGTCAACCAGTCGAGCAACTCACCTACTCACATCTAAATCGACATCACCGCCTCGCACCTCACATCCGCTCCTCGTTGTTCTCTTCCCCATCGCTCCTCCTGGCGTGTCCCAAATCCCTCTCACAGTCTACTCCATCTTCCAAACGCTCAAGGTAGCGGTGGATACGATCTTTCCCGGCATCGGTAAATAATTCCTCAACAACCCTTTCCCAGATTCCTCATTCTCTTTTCAGACTCCATTGTGGCCGCCGGAGGTCTTGCAGGAAGCGCAGGCAGCGTCGCGCCTCTCCTCGCAGAGCTCACTGAGGCACTCAACGCTGCAACACGGACAGAAATTACCTTGTATATATCCTCCTCCTTGTGCTTTGAACTGCTGCGGATGTAATTTTCAAATGGGATATGCATCTTCCCGACGCCTGGGAATTTTGAATGGCCTTCACTCCCCTCTTCCAAATGTCCGCCTGCATCTGCAGCAGAGTACGACTGAACAACTTCCGTTGCAGTCTCCGCCGCTTTGATCATGATCGCGCTCTGCCATCTCGAGTGAACCAGGCGTTGGGAACCACGAAGCTTGAGCGTGCTCACTGAATTTATCCCACAGGTCAGTGATTATTCAGTTCTTTTATAAGTACATCGGATTTCAACTCGACCACGCAGTATAAGACAGGGACCAGGACCGATAATCATTCGATTTGATCCAACGCCCTCAATTTGCTAGGATCGTGATCTGTAGGACGAGATCGAGACAAAGGGAATATGATGCATTTTAAATACCCACATCTGTTGTTTGTCACGACGAGCGAGCCTCTTGCCTCCAGTTGTGGGAAACACAATATCGCCGTCTCTACTTGAAACGGCCTGCCAACGAGGAGCTCCACCTGCCGGAGAGCTTGCATTGGGAGACTCGCGACGAAGGCATCGATCGCACATATGTCATCACATCTGTCGTCGTCTTGAAAGATATAGGCTCCGACATAAAGAACAAGTCGCTCGAGGCGATTATCGGGGGTGAGGCTAGACATCACCCCGTGCATTTGAAGTGAAAGAGGTATCTCAAGGAACGTCAAGGCCGAGAACTGGGGAAGCCTGAGTTCTGAGGCGAGGTCTATGAGAGTTGGTACATGAGTGAGAGTGCACAGAGACATTACCTTCGTTACGAGTAATCTGCAAACGTCTTATGCTGGAGCGTGCGGAAGCCAGAACCGGGAGCAGGGTGGAGTCGGCTGTGGCATCCGTCTCAACCTCAACAGGTGTGTGAAGTCGAAGGGACACGAAGGGGAAGTGAGCCAGCCTATGAGCCCGTCCGAATGAATCAGCCTCAGCTTTTTTTATCTGCGCGCGTAGTTCTCGGGGATAAGCCGGGCATCCGGCGGAAGGGGCAAAGGTTAGCTGGACAATTCTGAATGCGAGGGAATCCAAATTTCGAATGCGGGACTCTAATAGTGACGTGAGGAGATCCCAGGGCTGCTCCCCCCCCGTTTGAACAGGTTGAAGATTTCGACCTCGCGGATCAATGGGAGTCCGATGCATTTCCTCGTCAGCTGGAATACGTCGTCATCCGGCCCCTCAAGATCCTGGAAGTTGAAACTAATCTTCTGAAGGAGCGGGAACCCGATGTCCAGCACCACTTGTAGTATTTCGGACCGCCCGATGACACTGAGAGAACGAATGTGTCGCAGGAGGTGCGGTGAAGCGGTAAGGGTGCAGAGAGCCGGTGCATAGACGTGGAGGCAGCGGCAAGCGCTCAGTCCGAACTCTGCTTGTACAATACACCGGAAACTGCCCTTGAATCGAGGTGGACGTGGCGAAAGAGCTGAGACTGAACGGAGACGCAGAGTGTCTGGCAGACGAGAGATGGATTTCAGGGCAGGCCGAGAAGATTTATGGAGAGAGAGATGATAGGCAATATGGTCACAGAGTTCTTGGAGGCCGATGACTGTCTCCGTAGATTCGACCATTCAGTGAGTGACGTATCCGTAGAGATGAGATAAGATAAGATAAGATAAGAATCACCAATACAACCGCATCGCCTGGTAGATTACCCCATATCACTGACAAACTAATTATACATGAACTTCCAAAGCGGATAGCTGATTGCTGGGATCCGGGCACTCAACTACATTTTACCAATCTCTCCGTTTTCACCACTGAAGCGTGTTGCCAAATATTCCTGTGCAACCATGACCGCATCGTGGCCCGCTATGAACACCTGCATTTTCGGTGCTAGTAGTCCGCCATCACCGTACGTCAGCGGGGTGAGATTGCGGGTGGAATAATGAGATGGACACCTGCCATACAAGCCACGCTTCGCCGGGACCATAACCTGCTCCACAGACTCGGTGAGCACCCACTCGCCACGCTCTTTGCGGAGCGTTTGATACGCCTCGAGCCGCCGCGGGACCTCGTCCTTCGGCGTACCGCGGGGAAGAATGCACCCAATCTTCACCGCGTCTTCAATGGCCATACCTGCACCCTGGCAGGGAGTGGGAAATGTCGCGTGCGCCGCGTCCGCGATGAGCGTGGCGCAGCCCCGGATCCACGTCGGCAGGCGCGGCAGCGCGCGGAGCTGCCACAGATGTCTACCAGAGCCAATTCCGTAAATTGCGTGCCGAAGTCCTCGAATGCGCTAAGGAGCCCTGCCTTGGTGGCCGCCGCGTTCCAATCTGGCGTGTCATTAGCTCACGAAATTCCGCGCCGGACCGTGCGTCAAAATGAGAAACACTTGCTAAACTTGTCCTGGTCGCGGCCGTCGGGAATATGAGCGACGATGTTGACCAGAGTCTTGTCCCTGCACGGATAGAGGAGTAAGTATCGCCCGCTCGCATCGTTTGGTCTCCTGTGGGGCCTGCTGGCCCGGAATTCAGCCAGTCAAACTCGGCGCGTCCCCCCAATCTCGAGGCAGCTCGCCCGCCCGCTGGCGCAATTTGCTCGTAGCCAAGAACGCTGGTGCGGATCGCCGACTACGACACGTCGGTGTGAGAGTTAATTGCATAAAGAGGTCGAAGAGTACGTGCATTGCCCCAATAATCAAATCCGCGTGGTGAGCTTCGCCGCTCTTGAGCGTGAGCGCTCCAAACTCAAGATCGCAGGACAACGCGTCGCACTTCAGATGTATAATCGCGGGGCTCCCGGGACCAGCCTTCGTCGTCGCAAGGCGCTTGATCTCGTCGTGGAGCTCCGACCGACGGCACAGGATCGCGTACGGCGATGCTCTGAGCTCTGTCAATCCGCGCGACAAAGGAATCACCCACCCGACCAAAAGCATCGCGAGGATCATGCAGCGCGTCAAATCTGCCTTCCCCGCCCTGTGAATCAAACCACGTTTTCCAAACAACGTGCATCGTTCAGGCTGCGAGGACACATATATCAAGCACGCATAACGTACCCCGAAGATGGTCGCCCGCGCGAAGATTCTCGACGTTGAAGCCGAGATGGGTGAGAACGCGCAGCGAGGTCGCAGACAGGCTTAGGGCACTGGCGGCACCGATCTCCTTGTTCATGGATGACGATTCGAAGATCTACGGCCTCAATAACAAAAAAGCATTGGACTCGGAGAACATACCTGAATTTCATGACCCTCCATCCGTAACGGCAAGGCCCGCGAGACCCGTGCCGACGACCGCGACCCTCAGCGGTGTGTCGGGCGATTCGATGGAATGATGGAAGACAAAAGGATCGTAGGGTGCCGTGATTGTCCGATGCTCATGCCGCAAGGCGGGTATAGTGACCAGATATGCTCATCGGACCAGAGGAAAAGAGAACAAAATCTAAATTGAACGAAAAAAAAGTTACAGTGCTAATTCAACAAGTCTCCCGACGTGGGAATCATATACAAACTATGCGGGAGCCCGGTAAGAAGAAAAGTGAGCGCAACAGTCATCGCGTCGGCGATGAACTGGAGGAACCTGGCCGTCGAAGTAATATGCGGAGGTCTTGCCCGAGAGCGAGAGGCGTCTATGTATGCGGCCAGTATGTGATCTGTACAACGGTCCCACGGATATTCCTGAGCGGTCGCGACGGCGAGCGCTCCCATATTCGCGTGAGGAGTGGGATCCAAGATGAGCTGCTCCAACA
Organism: Mycena latifolia; assembly: GCA_029289555.1. Taxonomy (NCBI): domain Eukaryota; kingdom Fungi; phylum Basidiomycota; class Agaricomycetes; order Agaricales; family Mycenaceae; genus Mycena; species Mycena latifolia. The sequence goes on along the minus strand of JARJLE010000059.1, from coordinate 692,056 downwards.
ACGCGGCATAACGTATCGAGAGCGTTTTAAAGGCGACGGCCCGGGAAGATGGGTGCAGCAGCTCCGCGCAGCTCTCGTAGCATGCGACTCGCGACCCAGCCCCCAGAAGTTGGCCCGGCGTCCACGAGTCCTTGGATTTGATTGTGGCGTGCGCGTCGAGGAGGAGACCGTTCCGCAGGTGGGTTACAAGATCGGCGCATTGATGGCTGTGATGGCCCCACCCGAAAATCTCGCGTGTGAATCTGGCTGTCAATCCACCTCTTCTCCGCCCACCTACCCATCATCTCCACCGCCCGCCCAAAGCCAAAGGGTCCGCTCGAGTCCGTTTCCTTTCCTTCTTTCCTTAGATTGGAGTAGAAGGTTAGCGGATAGTAGTGACCCGGCGCGCCGCGCGCCACATCGGCGCCGCGCTCGCCCCGCCATCACCAACCATCACCTACCCCGCCGGCGCTCGTCCCCGCCACCACACCTCACACGGCTCGATGGCCAGCGTCAAAGGCGGCGGAGGGGAGCCGAAGCCCTCGCTGGCGACAGGCATCAAGGCGGAGGACGTGTCCCCCTGGCTGCGCTGGGCCGTGGGGAGGCGCTCGCCCTCATGGCCCCGCCGGTGCTGGCGCTCCCCACCGCCCTCGTCCTTCCCTTCTTCCCAGAAGCAGTGCGCCCCTCGACTAACCTATGGACGCTGTTCTTCTTCAGCGCGTTGTGCTGAGCCCTGTGGCGTTCCACGCCCTCACAAGACGGTGGAGGCGTCGGAATGAGCCGACGCTCGTGAGGTGCGGCGTGTTCGGCGTGGTGCGTACCTTTTCACTCTTCTTCTTTCGTCCTGCCTCTCTTTACACGCTGCGTTTCGGCGATGCGCGTGTGGCGCGTGAGTCGCTTTCCTCCGGCTGAACTTCGCATGCCTGTCCTCGCGCGCGCACCTCGGTTTCGTGCCATCGGAGTTGTCTCAGTGCGGGAGCGCTGTCCTCCCTGCGCGCTCCTGAGCTTTTGTACGCGCGCGCGCGCGGCAGTCCCGCTTCTTGGGAGGTACACTACGTCCCGCCGCTGCACGCGCCACGTGCCTTCTCTGCTGTGCGGCGAGCGCGCTGTCCCCGTGTCCGCGCACATCGCAGGCCATCGCCACGCCCCCGACCGCCTCACCCCGCACGTGGCCACGCTGATTACGCATGCGCACGAGTTGTACATGCTGTGCCGTGCGGGGTGCGGGGTACGTGTGTACTTGTGCTTGTATTGCGTACTCGTTCCAGCGCTGCTTGCGCTCTCGCGCGCTCCACGTTTTTCTGTCCCGGGCAGCAGCGCTTTATAGACTGCGTCGGCCCTTATTCCTCCATTTATTTCTTCGTAGCTCAACTCCTCCTTCGGAGTCCTTAGTCCTTCCTGTATCTCATAACTTGTCTTGCGGTCCTTTCTACCGTCATAATGCACAAATTCCGTCTTCCCTCTGTCTCTCGCGCGCGCATGCATTGTGACTGGGGTTAACTTTGGCCCAATCAACAACTCCGTGTGCCAATTCTTAGACAGTCAACAATCCACGTGCGAGCTCTTAGCCTCTCTCCCGGCGAGATGCCAGCTGGTGATTAAAGCCCTGTCAGTGAGCAGAAGATTGAAAAAACTCGTGTCGCATACCGTATGGCTCGAGCCCGAGTCGAACGGGCGTATCCCTATGTGAGATATATCTGGAGGTGAGTATGAGATGCAGGGGCGGACCGTCCGCCATCGAGCCGATATAATGCTCACCTGCGGCCTGAATACGGACACGAATTTTTAAGCGGGTGTAATTTATCGTCGAGATTAGTCTTCGACTCCACTGGGAGACAAGAAAAGAGGTTTCTTGATCGCAAGGGGAGATAAGTTTTGGATGTACGCCGTTCTGGGGCACGGTACAAAGAAAAATTCGCTATCACACATGGCTCGAGCCCGAGTCGAACGGACTCAACCTGCAGTAACATTTTCAAAAGACCCACTGGAGGCAAGCGCGGACCGTCCGCCATCGAGCCGTTCTTAGTGTGCAATTCATTGGTGTGTTTTAATTTCAGCGAGAATGGTCTTCGGCTCTGCTCGGCAGTAGCAGATTGACTAGGGCAAAGGTTTCCTGACCTGCAAGAACATTAGGACAGGTGCGGACCATCCGCCACCGAGCCGATACCAGCTCTCTTGGGGACCCTGGATACATGTGCCCCTTGTTTCGCAATTTGGGCTGAGGCTGGCAGCCTTAGAAAATCCAGCAACAGCAGCCTGTACGCAAACGAAATTAGAAAGAAGATCGTCGCGCAGATTCGGGAAGAGGCGGGCCAGGAATATTCATGAAAAAAGGAACCACCGTCTTGGTGATGACTCGAGCCCGAGTCGAAAGGGCGTAGCCCTTGCGATTCTGGCGGAAACCATGAAAAAAACTGGGCCGCACTCTAAGTTCCGCAAAGAGCTGTAATGACTCTTCACGTTAGACATATCCAAGATTGGCAAATTGAAGTGCTGCCCATTCACACTACTTAATGTCGAGTCAATCTGGCGCTCAATTGAAACCGTTAATGGACGCATCAGAATCGATGCGCATCACACTTTGCCATCACTCCGGGATGATGCGGCGTATTTCTTTGTAGCGACTCTGACCCAAACTTCCAAGTTGACATGGCAGCTTTGATCCCAGTTCAAACGCAATCCGTACATGAGACTATATATGCAAAGGCTTTACAAGTTCTCCTTCGACGGCTCGGGGTCGGCAATCGCAAAGGCGCGCGCCGCGAGGTCCTCCTTGGTCGGCTCCTCCTCTACCATCGCAAAAGCCCGCCGTTCAAGGTCCTTTACGGAAGGCTCGGGGTCGATGATCGCGAAGCCGCGCGCCGCAAGGTCCTCCTTGGTCGGCTCCTCCTCCACCATCGCAAACGCCCGCCGTTCAAGGTCCTTTACGGAAGGCTCGGGGTCGATGATCGCGAAGCCGCGCACCGCGAGGTCCTCCTTGGTCGGCTCCTCCTCCACCATCGCAAAAGCCCGCCGTTCAAGGTCCTTTACGGAAGGCTCGGGGTCGATGATCGCGAAGCCGCGCGCCACGAGGTCTTCCTTGGAAGGCTCGAGGTCGGACCTCGCAAAGGAGCGCACTTCAAGCTCTCTCGCTGCGAAACGACTCCCGTGTCAGCGTACGAATGCCTACGACAAAAGCACACTTACGCAGAGCGTGGACGGTCCCCACATGATATATCGGCGCGCGTGCCTCGGAAGGCCCTATTGACACAAAGAAACTCAGACGCCGTGCGTAAGATGCCAATGAACACTAGGACATACCAGTCGGGAAAGCGTTCGTGGAAGCGAGAAGGGTCACAGCGAACAGCACAGATGTGATTCGCACCATCTTGGCTTTGGGTAAAGAAAAGCGCAGTTGCCAATGCCGTCTGTCCGCATGCACTATATATACTGCCCCCGGCCCCATCAGGATCTTGGCTGCATTGCTATCGAATCTCGCGGAGAACTCCGCGTATCACACACCAAGAAAAAGAAGATCGGGCCACAGCAAGCTCAATGAATCTGATGATCCCAGGGCTATCGAGGGTTGTAGTGTCTATCTGTCACGAAACGACGCCTAGTACCCACGACGTTACGAAGTCGCGTAAGAATCAGATTCGTCCGTTCGTCCGAGTCAGAGGGAGGGTGCACAGGTGCACGCGACCAGCCTCCAATTACCCAATGCGTCTGATAGGACGCGGAGCTCGGATCTAGATCCCATGGCAAAATGGAGGTAACCCAAAGGTAACCTTAACATTCCTCCTCGCCTATTGAACGCACTATAAGCCCGTGCTAATCTCCTCGCCAGCCCGTCATCATCATGGCCGCGCCTACCACCTTGCTTTACACTGTCGGCCTCCTGCTCTTCCTCAGCGCTGCGCTGAATGTGACCACTGTATACCGCCTCCACGGCCTCTCTAGCGCATACGGTGCGAAATGCGTCTTTCCTGCCCGACAACCGCGGCTGATACACCCGCAGCGTCTTTCAGCGCGCAGCACTTGCCGTCCGAGCTCCCACTGTCAGTGGACACAGCGGCGCTCGAGTTCGTGTTCGGGCAGCACTACAACATCGAAAACGACACGGACTGGGCGACGCTCGTGCCGCCGCACCACGGGCGCGTGAAGCTCCGGGAACAGGAGTTCGACATCGGGCTGTACACAGATATGGAGTGCCTTGATACGATCCGCGCCGCGTACGTCGCCATGCGCGGCGGCGCGCAGCTGCGCTCGGAGGCAGCGGAGGCGTGCCTCGGGCAGATCCGGCAGGCGATCTTGTGCACGGCGGACCCGACCCTCGAGCGCACGACGATTGTGTGCAAGGATGGCGTGTGCCCGCTCGACGGAGCAGTCGCGACGGGGAACCACGTGGACCACAAGTGCCGTGATTGGACGCAGGTGCGCGCGTTTGTCGAGGACAATCAGGCGGCGTGGGCTGGGAATATGCAGACGTGATAATGATAATTGAATCTACATTATTAGCAGGCTTCGATCATCATCGTGCTTGTACTATCTTGCACCAATAATCACCACGCTGGGCCCAGGCCTTGTTCTGGAGTTGCGATGTGGTTCAATCCGCTGAGAGCGTATCTCGTTGACAGATGCTACAACCAAGAAGCTCGTACATAGCAAACTGCCGCATACTCGAAGCGCAAATGGATCGAGAACAATTGTATTGTGCATCACACACTTCACCTGCTAGATTTGGGTTGAGTACAGTAGGAGACACATAGCTGCAAACAGGAGACACTTTCGGTGATAAAAAATCTAACGAACGGGCTTCTATGATCATGTTGCTGTTGCGGGCGTCGGTCATCCCACTGAACCTTGCTTTCGAATTGGAAATTCAATTGCTGGGCGCATATATGTACCGGATCCAAAGCGCAAAATCAATCAAGAAGAACACCTTCATGCAACGCACTTTTAGATTTGACTGGAGCGAATATCTGCAGATACGCATGGTATGACAGCCGTCGTGTCTAGGTGAAAGGTCGTGGCTGAGGTACCGCATCATCTCCACGCTCGTTTTTTGGCAGGCAATCAGAAGGCGTGGGTTGCTGTGGGAGATGCATAGCTGGGATGTAGTTGGAAATGGATGCACTCAAAAACGCATTTGCGATGGCAGTTTTCGCTGATGATCTATCTTGCTGGTCTTCATCATTGCGTGCGCTCAACCATGTTCGCAAGTTGCTCAAATCACTCAGTGCATATCCAACGAATACATTCGGTACAATTCTTTCTATGCAACACAGTGTAGATGCATGCAGCTATGCGCGATGGGTTGCGGCCTACATTCATTCGGCCGGCTTGCGGAAATTATAGGCGACGCCGCTAACCAACCACTTCCCGTCCCTTTTCGCAAAGCTCCACATATCCGTCCCAACGTGGTCGATCTGGCCATCGATGTGAAACTCGTACGGCGTCCACGCCATCGCGATATCGCGGTCCACAAAAATCGTCGGCTGGTCGGAGATGATCTCAGAGATCGACTTGGGGTGGTCGAACGGGATGCGCTCAACGACGCCCGCGAGCGTCGTGAACATCGGCGCGCCGTCCCGCATGAGCACCGCCCCGCCCGCGGGCAGGATCTGCGCGAGCATCAGCGCCTTGTCGCGCTTTTCGATCCCCAGCAGGAACGTCTCCGCCACCGCCAAGACGGCCAGCTGGTCCTCTGAGAAGCCAGGCGTGCTGTATCGCGCGCTCATCGGATTTGATTCGAAGTCGGATCAAGAAAATAGTGCCGCGTGGGTAAGATTGGCCTGAGCTGGGTATTAGGGTGGTGACTTGGGCAATGGAGAGCGGAGAGCGGAGTACTACTATCAGGGAGCGAAGTGACGAACTTTACCGCTTGGATTGGGTGGTATGGGTAAGAGCGGTGAAAGCTGTGCACAGGGAATATCAATCACCGTTGGGGCACTTCGGAGCAGTTGCTAAGGCTCCGAAATCATTTCAATCATTGATTCGATTGAGAGAAGAGAAAATTCTTACAAGGCCGGAGATACCGAAGGGCCGCATTTTCCTTGTTTCGAGAAGAAAAAGAACACAGCTGCAACGTGTTCGAAAAAACCGAGGATTATGCGAAGCTGTGCCCGCTACTGTATCAAGCTCGGATTCCCTCCCGGCTTCGATTGCCAGAGGATCGCCTCAAGCCGCTAAATGGCCACAATCTTCTCCACTTCATTATGCATCTCTGAGACTTGTTCATTGAACGGTGACAGAATGGACGTCATCTTGGTATTTATCAAGCCTCGGCAAGGACCCATCGCGAACCACCTAAATCACGTCAAATGGCAAAAATTAGCCTGTCTAAATGTCTAAATGATGGATTGTTATCACCCTAATCGGCACCGTGACTGCCCCGCTTGACACTGCTCTTGATGGTGTACGCTCGTGTACACCCTTGATACTGTACTATTACGACCAAATGTTCAGGTGATGGGTGACGGAGGGTCGTGGACTGAACGTTTGGGATGTGGGTGACGGTGACGTTGAAGTTTCGAGGCATAGATGGGCTGGAAGATGTCAGAATTTCTCGCCCGGCGGGTGCCGGGCATCCAGATATACTAATTAATGGTGATTGCCGAGAAATGAACATTCGAAAAAGGGAACACTAGGTGACTGGTGACCAGTGTGAACATTCGGTCTTAATAGTACAGTATTCGGACCGCATCCCACTAGTCGTCTGCTCCTCGCGTGATTCTCCCCAATGGCGCCCTCAAAGTCTCACCTGCTACCTCTCCTCCTCGTTTTAACGGTCTTTTCGACGGCACTGAATGTGGGGCTCCTGCGCCGCGTGCGGGAGGTGTCCCGCGGGCCGGCTGGCGTGGTGCGGCACAATGCCGGTTGGTGCAACTTGCTTGCGCACAAAGTAAATAATCTGACGGCCTGCAGAGTACCCCTTCATCCCGGGCGAGATCCCAAGCAACATCCGCACGGCGGCGCTGACGTTCGAGGCGCCGGACAGCCAGTACCCGCTGAACGACGACGACAAGTGGGGGTCCATCGTCCCGTCGCAACGCGGGTTCGTCCGGCTTGGCGCGGATGGCGCGCCGTGGGCGGTCGCGGCCTACCACCAGGCGCACTGCATCAACGGCGTGCGCTTCGCATACGTCGCCGCGCGCGATGGGCTCTTCAAGACGGAGAAGGCGCGCGCGGGGGCATTCGCGCATGTGAACCACTGCTTTGACGTCCTAAGGCAGAGCATCCTGTGCCGCGCGGACACGACACTCATGCCTGTTGGCGTCGCGAACGAGACGCAGGCGCCAGTGACACGCCGGTGCCGCGACTTTGCGCAGGTGCGCGAGTACATCCACAGCAACCACGAGTTTTGGCGGGGCGTGTCGTATAGCGTGCCGCCCCCCGCCGATGGCGAGGAGACATCGAGTACGTCTGAACCACCCACTGCGCTCTGCATTTCGACTCACAGCATCTAGGTTACCATGAATGATTCGTTCGCTACTATAGTGCTTGGTTCCAGAATCCGGTTGGACGTGAAGAGGTTTTATTGTACATCCCATGTCGTATACAGCCAATATACAGCCTTACAACCGCTTACAACCAGCGAAAATCGAGATGCGCAAATACTACGAGGACCATTTCGACCGAGTGTTCAAGTGACGCATGAGGCCGGCCTCTGAACTGGATACTTTGGGTCCCGGGGATGGTGACATTGGGTTTTCTCGCCCAAATAGGCTCGAAAAACGCCAAAAATCAACACCTTTGGTCGCGCGTGACATAGGCTGAACACTCGAAGTGGTACAGTACCCTTGCAAATACCTCCGTTCTCCGACCGTGATAATGATTGCCTGTCAACAGAAATGACACGCGCGGCTGTTGCCCATCCATCCGTTCCCGTCCAACACAGCAATCTGCGTCCCGGATCTGCGAGCTTCCTTATAAGCCCGGGCGCCGGCCAATAACGCTCTCCACGCCGCCCTGATCAACGCACTATACTATAGCATGCCGTCCTTCTGGTCCTCGTCGCCCTACCAGCCCGTCGCACAGGAGTCCGAGAAGCTCCTCTACGACTCCGGCTCCGAGTCAGATTTGCCCACCCAGGTCCAGGTGCAGGCCACGCTTACCGGGGGGCAGTGGATGGGGCGTGCCCTCCTCGTCATCGCAGCCGCCAACGTCCTCATCGCGCTCGGCACCCTCCTCGCCACGCGCGACATCTCCGCCCTTAGCATCCCCATCGCCGCCGTGGATATTTCGGCCCTGCCAAGGCCCGATCCGTACGTCGGGTTGAAGGATCAGCCTCTTGGGTTCCTATTATGTATGTTCTGTTCTTTTTTTTCTGCACAAGGATATTGAACGCTCATCCGGGAGCAGAATCGGAGGATAATTTGTTTGGTCGATGTCCGAGGCCGAGGCCGCGGTCGACGCTGATGGACCACCACACACACCTTACCCGCTTATGTCTCGATTATTTTGAATACTGCGTTCTATCAGACACCGCCTGGCCGAGTGTACATATTAATCACTTCCGGTGATCTGTGGTCCAGATTAACGACCCCATAATCGCTGCCGACGCCGGTCTCATCGACGCCTCTTGGCCTTTTCTTGGCCCGCCGATGGTGTTAGCGTTTTGGTAAGAGCTATCGGCGACCTCGGTGAATTTCTGCGCTAGACAATTCCTTGTTATACAGTCCAATGTACTCGTCGACCCGTATGTTTGAATGTTTTCAGCCCGCTCGACCCCTCCGTGTCAAGTTTCCGGTTGAATTTTAGTCGGGTGTAGTTGATGTTCAGCAGCCGATCTTGCAGTTAAACCATCCACTGCGCTGCTTTCTAAGATGTATTGATAACTATCGGCAATCTTATGCTCCCGCCCTGGTTGGAGAAAACCGTGGAATCAATAGATATCGTCCGCTACCATTGTTGTCCTTGAGCATGCTTGATAATATTACCCTCAGACCTGCGCCCGTTTTCCGCCCGACTGTAGCCGGGGGCCGCAGCCTGCGCAAACCCATTCTTATCCCCTGTGCTCGACGACGCTGAGTATGTTAAGAGTTGAAATTTCGCTTTCCAGTTGTGATTGGCAACTATTGGAGATCCCAGTCTGCACGCTTGAGGAGTCTTACAGTCTGGGAAGGAATCCATGGCCGCTGCACCCGTTATTTTGAGACTCAGAGCTCGTTCTCGCACTTGATGTATTGCTGTTCAACTATGGCGAGCTCCGACTGGTGTGAAAAATCCAATCCAGTTTGTCTTCGTCCTTGAATCAGCCCTGTTGTCGATTGTAGTATCGCTGGCTGTATTTCGATTCACTTGCAGGGAATCTACAAGCTAGAAGGCTCCAAATCCATTATTATCCGCTACGCCCGTCGACGACTCAGAGTCCTTAATAGCAATACTCTCAGTTGATCCCATATTAAATTCTATTTGAGCATGGATCAACTGCAAAATTACTACACCCGCTGCGCTACGCTCCCGAGCGGTTTAACACCTTACTGGACCCGCTGTCGAGTTTAGGCTTGATCAGGGTGTATCGATACCTATTGACGATCCTGGATAAATCCATTATTATCTACTGCGCTGCACGACGCCCACCTTATACGCCTTTGTTTCCCAGTATTTTAATACCTCACTTGACCTAGCCCCGTTTGCCAGTAATTTTTGATAGCCTCTCTGCTAGATGAAATAATTACGTGACATCCGTCTCAACATCCTTATCATGAGAATTTACACGACCTATGTTTCCGATTTGTCTTCTTCTACTTTTTTTTGCACAATTGATGCGCCTATATCCGGCATCGGTCCGATCACCGAGCCAGATATGACCACACGCGCCTTGCCTCCAGCACCATGCTCGTTTCGCGCCGCCAGCGCTGCTGCCGCTTCTCGCCGTGTACGTCCGCGCTGCCTGGGTCTTCGATTCTATCGCCGCTGCTCGCTGCCTTCGCATTTCATTTGCTCATATTCTACGTGAGTATACATTATCTCGAGTCTCCTCCAGCGACATCTGTCTTCATGTTGTCAGTGTTTCGTCCCCCGTTACTCTCGCTCTTGGCCCTTGAGCTCTTCCTTGATCCAACTTGGACACACTCCCTTCCTCATTGCTCGCCCAGACCTGGCCATTCAGGTCCACTGGCCATGGCAGTTCATCTCATGCTTCCACGCATCTTTCTCTCTGTCCGACTGTATGGAATCGAAGATCTCCACTCATCCTGCGGTTTTGCGACAATCGCCGGAATGCCATCTGAAAACCAGGCAGACTGCGTGGGGGGAGCGGTTCAAGAGGCTCCAGTTCGACAATGAGCTGACAGGCACCGGGCGTGCTGTCGCATGTCAAAAGATGGGAGCCAGGCAGGTCTATGAATATCACTCTGCCAGTGCACGCTACTTCTACTACTGAGTCCGACGCGATCAGGTTAGTTTCCTTGACCCGGCCGAGGCCCAACCCCGACATTTCATTCAGAGCGAGGAACGGCGAAGGGTTCTGTTAAAAAAGACTACAACATGTGAATCCGGTTCAACGCCCCCGAAGATTTCCTTTTCCGGCGCTTATTCTCACCTTATCGCGCGGACTTGCTTCTTCTCCCTCCGTTGCCATTCTCCCTGAGTTTAGAAGCCAGCGAAGTGGACCCGTGCAGCTGGCTGCATAGCGAAAGCTGATCAGGGCTGAGGAGATGCTTGTCAAGGTCCAGACGATTGGGTGCTTCCGGATCACCGGCCCGTCGGAGTTTGAAAAATGAAGCGCAGAGACAGCACCCAAACGTCAGTAATATACGCGGCACTGACAAGTCGGCCGATCGGCATTGGTCGGCATCGGCCTCCGCCGGGACTCAGTGCAGGTTCGTTGGGCCCCAATGGAAAACACTGGCTTCCAGTATGCACCCCAAGTCCCACTGGAAACCATTGGACCTCACTGACGAGATTCATTAGCTCATGATGGTTTCCAACGGATGTTGCTGGCCTGCAACCACTCGAGAGCCACCAATTGCCGTTGGACTCCATCGTGTTCCAGTGGCTTCGGATGGCTTTTAGATAATTTCTGACACTGTTTTCTTATCAGAAGTTTGGCTTTAAATGAAGTATCGTGCTTGACAAGTGAATTGGATGGAAGAAATATGATCTATGAGACAATCGTCTCCAGGTCTCCTGCTTCAACTCAGTCTGTCGAATGAGCCATCAGGTACCCAATTCCTCCCAAAATTCACTGTAGTATGGGCTATGCGTACCAGTTGGGCGTCGTGGAATGGATAAGTGTTGCATGACTTGTCTCCCACCTGCAGAGTGAATTTAAAGCCTTCATTCTTCAGTTCAACCGAACTTCCGCTAGGTTCAATTAGCGTTCAGGAGCTCCAATACTATTGAGCAGCCAGCCTGAACTGCGGACGCCGAAAGCACATCCCATGGCCAGGCATTTAAATTATCTGTCTCCACTGGATTCCGCGAGCTGAGGCTGGCGGTCCGGCGGATGCCGCTGGTGATTGGCGGACCCGACGAATCCATTGGCAGACAGCGTCATACAATGTCCATCAGCATCTGCCGATGGCCACCGATAATCAATGGTGGCCACCGGCGGCCGCCAACGAACTTTCCAGCGGCGGGTATATTACTCCCAAACGTCTGGTGCACTTCGCTTGGTGATCCCCCCCATCGGGTCACACCTACTTCAGTCTTCACTCCCACCGCATTCTCTGCACCCAAAGCCTTATCCACGTGTAATTCTACTGTATTCTAATGTCTTCTCCAAATTTCCCCCATTTTTCTGAGGCATTTCTGGGGGTTTGTAGGCTGCACCCACCACGAGCCTACTTCGGGCTCGTTCCACGAAAGTACGCCCAAGAACACCCAGAAAAAATTGAGACATGTTTTGGATTATCTGCTAGGGCATTTCTACTAACAAATTGAGGGAGAAAAGGTATTGGCAGAGCACAAGGACACTGAATCGCGCGAAGTGTGACAAGCGAGAGTGACTCGATGGGGGGTGTCACTACACGAATTGCCCCGATTCGAGACTACCTCAACAGAGGATGATAAATGGATCGTTGTCAGATGACGTGAGAAACGGGCTAACATGATGTGATGACCGCGGAGTGGGGGACAAATTAAGGAAAGGTCTTGGAAGCAATCCCAGTGAAGGCGTCCCCGTGAACGCAAGTGTCGATAGCTCGGACAGAAGAACCAAGCTCGCCATACATGCCCATGCCATCTTCCGCCTTCGTACAGCCCATGACATCTGATGCTTGTGGCCCAGATAAACGGCCGGCGAGCTCGGTGCACTCAGGGCGTGGAACCCCGCTACCCATGCTTGTGCAACATCGTTGGTGCCCCGCGCACCTGCCACCGGCGCTCCTATCCTGCAACGTGGTACCTGCAGTGCAAGCGGTAGCTGGAGCAGAAAGCGAGCTCGGAGGAGCGTGCTGCGCGGATGATGCACACGGCGCGCGATAGACTGGCAGATATAGGCTCGCCGAGCGTCCCCGATCGCGCGTGACGATGGGCATCCGCCCGCGCGAAGGAAGCCAATAAAAAAGCAGCAGTGCATTCATTACGCAACTTTAGGATGATAAAAATACGTAGCTTGTCCGTGCAGCGTCCACTTGCGTGCGTTAGCCCGTCCTTCTTGCGTTCAAGTCCATTCCCATCGTCCTTCGGGAGTTCTTGAGCACGAGGGAAGGTAAGTTTTTTGAAAGGAATCGATGCAGGCCGTTCTGGTGACAAAAAGCTTATACGGCTTCGAACATGGCTCGACCCCGAGTCGAACGGGTGACCCATGCATGCGTTGTTTATGATCCACCAGAGCACAGAATGCAGGTGCGGACCCTCCGCTATCGAGCCGCTCTTAGAGTGCTTTCAACCTGAATACATATATTTCATTACCGTGTTTTAATTTAGCGAGAGTGAGTTTCGCCTCCACTCCGCAGAGAAGCAAGCAATAAAAGAGGTTTGTTGAGCGCGGAAGGGAGGTAAGTTTTGGAGGGATGTACGCCGTTCTGGGGCACAGGACAAAAACATTTGCAATCACCCATGGCTCGAGCCCGAGTCGAATGGGACACTGAAGCTGATAGGAAGGCATTGCAGGAGCGGACCCTTCGTTGTCGAGCCGTTCGTATGTTATATGTTATATTTGCACCTGAATACACGTGCAGTTTTCCTTCAGCGTGATGGTTCACGGATGGGACGAGGCTACTTACGACTGCGTGGTACGGCATATCCCGCGAGCTCAGATACCAGGAGGTTCTACGAAATAGCATAGTTCAGATTTGAATTCGGGGGAGGTGGGGCGGAATTTGCCTGAACAGCAATAAAAGACGCCCGCTAGCGATTCAGTTAGCAGAACGTTGTAAAAAAAAAAAGCGTTCAGGCTGGATGCAGTCGGTTGGCTCGAGCCCGAGTCGAGCGAGCGTAACCTGCGTGACATATGGTGGACCAACCCATGAGATGCAGGTGCGGACCATCCGCTATCGAGCCGTTCTTAGGCTGGTTTAGAACCTGGATACATGTACAATCTTGAGCGGGTCTCCGCACGAGCTCGAGAGGAGACTTCTAGTCTGCAGTGGCGGAATAACAACAGGAGATGGCTGCTGGAAGCAGACCGCCGAGATATTGAGGTAGGAGAACTGAATGCTTCAGCACTTCGTAACGCGAGGTCGCGGAGGAAAAAACTCGTGTCCGATTTGGTCATGGCTCGAGTCCGAGTCGAACGGGTGTAATCATCCAGCGTATTCAGGCGCGGACCGTCCGCCATCGAGCCGTTCTTAGCTTGCTTTCGGCCTAGATACATAAACAACTCTGAGGGCTTTTCAGTACTAGTTCGAGCTAGCTCGAGAGCGTACTTCGACTCCGCCACAGCCGGTAGAAGAGAGGGGAGGTTGCCAGAGGCAGCGGGTGGGGCGAAGGAGGCGAACAGCGAGAGAAAAAAGCGCCATTAAAACATATGGCTCGAGACCGAGTCGAACGGACCTCTCCTGCGTGACGTCGAATGAACCAGATACATGAGATGCAGATGCGGACCATCCGCCACCGAGCCGATGCCAGCTCTCTTGGAGAACCTGGATACCTCTGCATCTCCTTCAGCAATTTGGGTTCAGCGGGAAGACCTTACAGCTGCACATGGCGTAGGAAATCCAGCAACAGCAGCCTGTACTCAAACGAAATGGGAGCCAGGGAGCCGAACGGATTCGGGCAGAGGCGAATCAGGAATATTCAGCAAAAAAGAAAGCACCACTGTCAGGGGCCATGGCTCGAGCCCGAGTTGAACGGGCATCTCCTGCATAAACAACCAACTACAAGCGGCTCAACAGAATGCAGGTGCGGACCGTCCGCCACCGAGCCGATACAAGCTCTGCCGACGAACTTGGATACATGTGCATCTTTTTGCTCATTTCGTCTGAGGCTGGAGCCGTCCCGGCTGCACGGCGCATTAAATCCAGCAAGGAAGGACACGTGTTAGGAACCGAGACAGCCTATCCTCAAAAAAAAAAAAAAAATTAGAAAGAAGATCGTCGCCCGCAGTCGGAAAGATGCGGCCAGCGATATTCGCCAAAAAAGAAACCGTCATTGCCATTTCACATGGCTCGAGCCCGAGTTGAACGGACGTCTCCTGCATCAAGTGGTTCCGTGATTTCATCACCAACGGCAGGTGCGGGCCCTCCGCTATCGAGCCGATATAAGCTGTACTCCGAATTTGAATATACGCGCATTTATTTAGTGAGTACAATCATGAGAACCGCTTGCCTGTGCTTTCTGAAGGGAATAGAAAATGACGGAGTGAGAGAGTGAGAGCGGAGGTTGATTATTTGCGGGAGGATCCTGAAGCTCCTGTAAAAAAAAAACTTTGTCTCAAAAACTTTCATGGCTTGAGAAAAAACCCATACAACTGTGAACCATGGCTCGAGCCCGAGTCGAACGGGCGGGACCTGCATGGACGATCTTGGACAACAGCTCTAATAGAATGCAGGTGCGGACCTTCCGCCATCGAGCCGATACAACCGTGGTTGTGTACCTGAATACCTGTGTCTCTTTTCGGTGGTGCAGGCAGCCCTGGACCGAGGGAGCTGAGGGGAATTACTCATTGTGGGAATAAAACGGCGAAGCCCATATCTTGCAACAGAGAAGGACAGGCTCTCCGATCTGCGCTATCGGTAATTGAATCCCGGAGAACTCAAAACGAGCTTACCCGAAAAATACCTCGGGAGTAAAACACCTGGGCCGTCAAACACCCCAAAAACACCTCGGCGAGTCGGATGCAGAAAGGCCGAAAGGCTTTCGGAATGGAAATATATCGATATCGCTGCACCAGAGTAAGCTCAATTACACCCTGCTGCGGAACCACGGATGCCGCCGCCCTCGCCGGCGGGCCCGTCGGCTGAGTCGCGAGGCTGTGCCAGCGCGGAAATGGAAGTGGCCCGCTTCGGTCCCTGACACGTGCCTTAGGCAAAATTGATGTGATGGCCGTGGTAAATTGATGGTTATGATGGCCCCACCCACCTCTTCTCCGCGCATGATCTCCACCGCCCGTCCAAAGCCCAAGGGCCCGCTCGAGTCCGTTTCTTTCTTTCTGTGTTAGATTGAAGTACTAGATTTTAATGGATAATAGTGACCCGGCGCACCACATCGGCGCTGCACTCGCCCCGCCGTCGCCCACCCTGCCCCCGCTCCTCCCTACCGCCCTCCTCCTTCCCTTCTGCCCGGACGCACTGCGCCCCTCGAATAATCCATGGACGGTGTTCTTCAGCGCGTTGTGCTGAGCGATAGGACGCTCTAGGCCCTCGCAAGACGGTGGAGGCTTCGGAATGAGCTGGCGCTCATGGGGTTTGGTGCGTTCGGTGTGGTGCGTGCCTTTTCGCTCCTTTTTTCTTTCATCCTACTTCTCTTCACAGGCTGGTTTTTGTAGGCGATGCGTATGGCGCGTCGGCGCCAGAATCTCTGCCCTCCGGCTGAGCTTCACATCTCGTGCTCCGCAGCGCGTCCCTCGGCTTTCGTACCGTCGGAGTCGTCTCGATCCCGGATCGCTGTTGTCCCTGCGCGCTCGCCGAGCTCCTGCACACCCGCGTGCTGCGGTCTCGCTCGTTGGAGATACCCTCCGGACCCCGCATGCCTTTTCGCGCAAGCGCGTTCTGAAGTTGACGTGCAGCTCATCGCACATCCTGACCGCTGCCCATCGCCACGCTCCCGATCGCCTGACGCCGCGCGAGGCCACGCTGGTTGCGCGTAGTGCATATGTGAGTACTCAATCCAATGCTGCTTGGGTTGCGTACTCGTTGCGTCCTCGTTCCAGCTCCTCGACGTCTTTTTACCGGGCCGCAGTACTTAGCTGCGTCGGCCTTTTTATTCCTCCCTTTATCTCTTCCCATCTTTCACCGTGCAGCGTCCTTCCTGTATCTCTTACTGCCTTTTTTATAATAATACCCTAGTGTCGTCTCTTATGGTCCCTCTCTCGGGCGCGTCTATTACGAGAGAAGTTTACTTCGGCCCTGTCACCAATTCCCGTGCCAATTCTTAGACAGTCCGCAATCAGAGTGCGAACTCTAGCCTCTCTCCCGGCGAGACACCAGCTGGTGATTCAGCTAGCAGAACGTTGTAAAAAAAAGAATCCCGGCTTTCTCTTTATGGCTCGAGCCCGAGTCGAACGGGTGAATCTTGCGTGAAGCCTAAGTCTACACCAATGATCTGCAAGGGCGGACCGTCCGCTATCGAGCCGTTCTTAGCTTGCTTTAAACCTAGGTACATACACCATTTCTTAGCGTGTCACGATCAGCGAGAGTGGTCTTCGTCTCCACTCCGGAAATAGGTAGATAGGCAATAATAGAGGTTTCTTGAGCGCAAGGGGAGGTAAGTTTTTTGAAAGGAATCGATGCAGGCCGTTCTGGAGACAAAAAGCTTATACGGCTTCTAACATGGCTCGAGCCCGAGTCGAACGGGTGACGCATGCGTGCATGTAGGCTGGCAGCTGTCCATGAGATGCATGTGCATACCGTCCACTATCGAGGCGTTCTTAGCTTGCTTTCAACCCGGATACATACACAATTCATTAGCGTGTTTTAACTTAGTAAAAGTAGTCTCCACCTCCGCTGTGAGTGGCCGAAACGTCAGGCGCAGAACTCTTCTCAAGTAGTGTCTGAGGTGGCGGTGAGCAAAAAGTTTCATCTTCCAAACTCATGGCTCGACTCCGAGTCGAACGGGTGAATCCTGTGTGACGCCTTGGTCTATGCCAATTATTTGCAGGGGCGGACCCTCCGCTATCGAGCCGTTCTTAACTTCCTTTCAACTTTGATACATAGACAATTTTCAAGAGCCATCGAGCCATTCCAATCCTAGTTTGGAACCTCGATCTCTGTACACTGATTCATCATGAGATCCAGGACATCTGGCCGAGGGAGAGGGGGGAGTATAATTATGTGGAGGGGATACTTCGAGGTGCGCTAGGTCATCATACTGAGGAAGCTGCTGTAAAAATAATGTGCCTATAAAATTTCCATGGCTCGAATCCATGAGAGTGAAGGGTCCCACACAACGCGTGCAGGTGCGGACCATCCGCGACGAGCCGATACAAGCTCTGCTTGTGAATCTGGATACATGTGCATCTTGTTTGCTGATTTCCTCTGAGGCTGGAGTCGTTACGGCTGCACGGCGTACAAAATCCAGCAAAGGCAGGAGAGACAGCCTATCCTCCACAAAAAATAGAAAGGAATGTCGTGCGCATTTGAGAGGAGACGGGCGGGCAAATATCCACAAAAAGAAGCAGTGGCAGCCGCGTTCCATGGCTCGAGCCCGAGTCGAACGGGCGTAACCTGCGGGAGCTGTGGCGGATATACGAGATGATGCAAGTGCGGACCGTCCGCTATCAAGCCGTTGTTAGCTTTCTTTTAGTCTAGGTACGTACGCAATTCAGTGGTGTGTTTTAATTTAGTGAGTGCGATTTCGCCTCCACTCCGGAGGTTACCCGTGAGTCGTCAGCCCAGGGTGTGCGTGACCTTCAATGCATACTAACGTGCGGAACCACCTGCAGAGCCCCTCCTCGATCTCCTGCAGCGCGCGCAGATCACACGACTCGGGATGGTCTACTGAGGGGACGTACACGCGCACCCAGCGCCCGAAGCACGATGCGGCCGATGGCCCGACGCCACAGCACGCTGTCTCGCAGACGCTCCGGCTCGTCCCCCTCCTCGCGCCCGTGTCGCATCCGTACCAGTGCAGCAGAAGACCGCCGCAGCGTCAGTATCGTGGGTCGACGAAACGTACATGCCCATTCACCGCGGAGCCTGCCGGAAGTCCAATTTCCTTTTTGGCGCCCAGTTGCGCGTTCTTGCATGACATGCCGGGCCTGTTTGGTCATTCCCTCCGAGTCTATATTAAGGCTCCAACCGTTTCCGTTTGTAAACGGTTTAAAACGGTTTTAACCATTTTTATTTCCATTTTGTTTGGGGTGAAGTCCAAACGGTAAACAAATGGTTTTAAATGGTTTAAACGGTTCTATGGGGGAGGGTCTGCGATGTCAGTCCTCAAGGTTGAATGGGATGTTAAAATATTGACATTTAAACTATGGCTCACGTCTCATGAAGCTCAGGGCACTTTTCCTTGGTCGCAACTGGCCCTGAAGTCGTTGGAGCAATCCATTAATACGACGGAATCTTCCGGCGTACCTATTCAACCTTGAATCTGAATGTGGAAGTAATTGAAATTCCGTAGAAGAAAACTAACGAATCTCATCTAGGTTTCAGGAGATATATAAAGCAAGAAATATACACCAAAATGCCGTTCGGCGTTGAGTAGGCTATGTCAAGATACCCAAGCCTCAAACCGCGCACGTCTCTCAAAAGACTCTGAGGCCTACTTGGGCCCCACCCAAGTCGAAGATGGGTAAGGCTTTGGCTTAAAGCCGAGCTTCCCGAGCCCAGCACAACTGTGACTGCCGCAGAGGTAATATACCTGTCGTTCAACTCGGGTTTCTCGCTAGTTTCTGCCATCCCCCAAAAATACCCTTTTAAACGGTTTTAAATGGTTTTTAAACTGTTTAAATACCGTTTCCGTTTGATTTGCCCGGATCGTCACACGAAAACTAAATGGTTGGAGCCTTAGTCTATATGTACGTCCGACGTTCAAAGACTTTGTCCTTTGTTTGCTGTTGCTACTTTTGACACAGCAGGTACAACGACTCAGTTCCCATTGATGCACCCATCTCCGGCTGCAGCATCGCGCAAGTCAGCGAACGAGCAAATCTGAGCCGACGCAACGACGTACCGCCGGCGATGACGTTGAACGGCGCGCTTGTAACGGTGTGGAGGCCCCTAGCCTCGTCATCCGTGACCTCGAGGATGAGAGATTGCCCTGGAGGCACGCAGCTGTCAGTCCAGCATCCACAGACTGTGTACTACAGTTCCACACCGAGCGTGGCATTGACGAGCCAAGTAATGACGTTGCCGGTAAGCAGCCCGAAGTCAACGAGGGGCGTTGGCTGGATGGGGTTGGTTTGAACGCTGATTAACAAGAGTTGTTAATGTGGGGAATCTCGTGCAACACACGTGCATACGCCTGAGAACAAGAAGAAAAGTCAATCGACTCTCGAGACCCCGGGGACAATCCAGGAAGTGACGTACGACAACGTAAGGGGCTGACAATCCAAAAGTCGACTACGTGAGGAATCCGCGCAACGAGCGAACAAGTAGACGCACGGATTCCACCGGACCAAGTGATTATGATGGGCTCGCACTGAGCTGTGGACGGATTTAGTGGTGCCAGTAGCGAGACGAAGCATGAATGTACCTGCACCGGGAACGCTGCGCAGAAAGCGTCAAGTACGGGAGCAAGGGAATGGGGGAAGAGGGACGGCGCACGGGGTGTTGATTTCCAGGGGCGCACTGTGACGGGGCGCAACAGCGGCGCTGGTACCGAGGGCTGCTGCGAACAGGAGGAAGAAAGACTGCATATCTGAGGGGCGGATGAGCAGGTTTCCCGCATGATGGTATTTATACAAACCGCCGGGGACTTGAAATATGTAGAGGTTTGACTGGCGGTCGCACGTCGGCATCCGCTTGTGAAATGTTCGCTGAATTCTGCATTCGAATGCCATAAGTAGTGCCTCCACTCACGACATCAATGTTGGCATCCCGCGGAGCGCTAAAACCCCCACGGTCAGAACATGAGCGCTGAGGACTCTGGACTACTGTAAACTACGGGTCACCTGCGTGAAATAACTTGCCTATCGCATATCACATTGACATCGACGGTGGGAACCCTGGCGACCAACAGGCGACATTCGCGGAACGAAACATGGATGCAGCACAGCCGGGAACCTCGACCATACATGCCTGCGGGAGAAGCATGAGTATCTGACACCGCTGTCACCGACGCTTGGAAATATCAGCGATTTTGGCGCGCTGCCTAGCGCTGCATACAGAAGAGCGGCGTGTTCAGACCGAGGTGAGGAACGTTTCAATTGACGGGTGTTTAGGAGGACCCCGGAAAGTTAACCGAAATGCCTGGTCCTGATCCCGACATGTATAAGATGACGCCTAAAATCTCTCTCCTTATAATATAACAGGTGTCTGTCCGAAGCCTGTAACGCCCTGCATATGCCAGCAGAACTTCATGACGCTAAGCTTCTCTTGCCGCCTTTGGCGTCACTCAACAGGCGCTGATCTTTGCCGCCTTTCGTCCGCTATACGGCCATCTCAAAGTCCAACTCACGGCAGGCGCTGATTTTGCTCACACGGCAGGCGCTAATTGCCCTCATTCCGCATGCCGCGTGCCGAACAATCACCATCCATTACCTCTTCAAGTCTCGTGGATTCTGCGACACACAATACATCATACTTCGATAGTGGCCTCAACATCCGTAGGTGTCTGCCCGACTGGAGGAATCTTTCTCTAAACATGAACTAAACCCAGTTACTTCTCTCTCTTTGTAAGCTTGAAGTCTCCGCCTCCGCACAACTACTACATCATACGTCGATATTAATCTCCTGCTTTAATATAAATATTAGCTTAGCTTCGATATAGGTGTCAACTGAACTCTGCAATCCACTCCCAGATATATGGCTCGAGCCCAAATCGAACCGGCATATCACATGGTAAGGGAATCCCGTGGCCAAACATGACATGAGATGCACCTGCGGACCGTGTGTCATCGAGCTGTTCTTAGATTAGATTTCAGTCTGGATACGTCCGCACTTTTCGAGCGCTTTTGGTACTAGTTCAGAAGTGGGTGCTCTGTGCCGGTTGGGAGACAAGAAAGTAAGGTGGCTGTGGCAACCGATAGCGCGAGGGAGATGGCGATATAGGGAGTTCTGATACAGAGGGAAAAAAATAACCCATTGAAACACATGGTGAAACGGTGCAGTGGCGCTGAGAGGATGCGGTGGCGTTCCTGCTAACATAGGAGCCAAAAGCCCCTCGAGGGAATGTTACCATAGTTCGAGCCCGAGTCGAAGGGGCATCCCTGAATTAAATATCCGACCATGTACAAGGGATTGTAGATGCAGACCCTCAGCCATCGAGCCGCTACAGATTGCAATTCGAACCTGAATATATGTGCGCGTTTATTGGGTGGGCATGAGTGCCATCATGAAATCCGCTTCGACTTTACTCTCTCACCGAGGCTCTCTTGCATCACTTGGAGTACGAAACTCAAACTACAGACGATGCGGGGGCGGACCGACCGCCATCCGGCTGGTACAAACTTGATACGCATCCATGCTACATGTGCATTTTCGCTATCCTGGGATGGGAAGATGCTGAGTGTGGCTAAAAAAAATGGATCAGCACAGACATATGGCTCGAGCCCGAGTCGAACGGGCGTCTCCTGCATGAGACTGAAGAGTCAGAATCAATACGGGCAGGTGCGGACCCTGGGCCCTCCGCCATCGAGCCGTTATTGGCCTGGTTTGGCCCTTGGATAGATGTGCATCTTGCTTGCTGATTCCGTCTGAGGCTGGAGCCGTCACGGCTGCGTGGCGTATAAAATCCAGGAAGGTAGGATATATCCCAGGAACCGAGCCAGTTCTTCCTCCAAAGGAAATAGAAAGAATATCGTCGCGCAGATTCGGTAAGAGGCCAGGAGTATTCACAATATTCACCAAAAAAGGAACCACCAATGCCAGTGACATGGCTCGAGCCCGAATTGAACGGATGACTCCCACAGAAATGCGAGGGGATGGAGGGGCGGACCGTCCGCCATCGAGCCGATACTACCTGCACTTTGACCCTAAATATCTGCACATTTCTTTTGTCCACATGAGAACCATCATGTGAGGCACATGCACAGGAAAGGAAATTCAACGGGTGAGAGAGCGAGAGAGGAGGTTAGTTATGTGTGGTGGACGCCCGGAGAGGCTCTGAAGATCACGATGAAGCTGCTGCTGGAAAAAAACTCGGCCGCCAAACTTTAGGAGCACTGCAGTAGCCTGCTGCGATATCTTGTGACGGCGGAGTGACGGATGATAGGGTCTTTCTCTTCCCTTGACCACGACATCCCATGGTTCTGCCTCAGTCTCTGCGCTCGACTGCGCTCTGGAATCCTCTCGATTCGTCCACAAAACTTTCAAAATTGCCATGGCTCGAGCCGGAGTCGAACAGGGTCTCCTACAGTCCACTGGTGGTTCCAGACAACGAGATGCAGGTGCGGAACTTCCGCGATCGAGCCGGTATAATCATCGGTTGCAGCCTGAACATACGCGTAGTTGGGGCAGAGTAATTGTTGATTGTGTTCGGCAGACGAGAACATAGCTTTGGAGGCCTGAGCTTTCATTCTTGTATTACTCGTGAGGTACTGAGGTGTGATTTTAAATGCTCGAGGATGCAACAGAGAGAGAGAGAAAAACGAAAGTCCACTGGATATGGTTCGAGCCGAGTCGAACGGGCTTCTCTTGCATGACATTTAACAGGGAAGCACATTGTGTGCAAGAGCGGACCATCCGCCATCGAGCCGACACCATCTGCGCTTGCAACCTGGATGCATGTGGAATTTTTTAGCTTCGCGGATTGGGCTCAGTCTTAGTCGCCAGCAATGAATCAGCGAAACTCTGGCGGTCCCAGGCGATTACGGCAGAGCATCAGAAAAGAAAAAGAAGACATGCATTTGCCGTATCCCTCCATCGGAGAAATCGAAACCTAACCCTGGGGGAGAAAAGAGGCGACGGCTTTCCTGCCTGAGAGCTAAAATAAATAAAAAGCCGGACCGGATGTTGCCATAGCTCGAGCCCCAGTCCAACGGTCCGCCATCGAGCCGTTCTTGGGCTAGTTGGGATCCTTGATACATACACAATTCATTAGCGTGTTTTAATTTAGTTCGCCAGTGGGCTTCGCATCCGCTCCGCAGGGAGGCAGGCAGGCAAAGAGAAAAGGGGATTTCTTGAGCCGCGAGGAGAGGTAAGTTTTTGGAGGGATGTAGGCCGTTCTGGCGCAGAGTACAAAAAACATTGACGATTCACCCATGGCTCGAGCCCGAGTTGAACGGGTGACCCCTGCATGCATACAGTTTTGCAAGACCTAATAAGATGCAGGTGTGGACCGTCCGCTGTCAGGCCGTTCTTGCATTGCTTTCAACCCTCAACGTACGTGCAGTTTTTTCAGTGACGGTTCGAAGATGAAACGGGCCTACTTACGACGGCGTGGCACCGCATATTCCTCGAGCTCGGATACCATTAGACAGGAAGCGGAGGTTTTATGAAATAGCATAGTTCAGATTCGAATTCGGGGAGCTGGGGCGGAATTTGCAAAAAGAATTTATCGTCTTCGGCAATGACTTGAGCCCGAATCGAAGGGACGTATCCTCCATTGATCCTAGATCAAATCTCGCGAACCCCGCTATAAATTGCAGATGCGGACCCTCCGCTGTCGAGCAGGTCTAGGGTTAGACTGTTGTTGGGTCATGGCTAGCGCCCGAGTCGAACGGGCATATTGTGCACAAAATATCTCGAGTCTCTATTATAAATTGCACGCGCGGACCCTCCGCTATCGAGCCGTTCTCAGCTTGCCTGTGAACCTGTAAATGCATTCAGTTATACCTCACCTGCGTCTTTTGAGTGCCGTGCCTGGTTTGGGGTGAGGGCCATTGACACCTGGACCGGAAAATATAGTGTTCGGCTCGGAGGAGGACAAGAAAAATGAAAGATATTGCTGACTGGGAAGGACGACAGGGGCGAAAAAACAGTGTACATACGGTCCACAGCTAGAGCCCGTCGTCGCCTTCTGCATTGCCCTCATCTCCTTCGCGTTCGCCATCCTCGCCATGCTCGGCGCCCCATCACGGACTGCTGCAGCTCCGGCTTCTGCGGCTTCGCCGGCTCCGCCGCGTTCGCGGTCTTTATCTTCGACATCGCTTTCTTCGAGATCATCAAGAAGCGCGTGAATGACGAGGGTAACGCTGGCTCTGCGATTATGGGTAACGCACTGTACCTACGCTCTTCGCGTGGCTGCTCCTCTTCATCTTGTTCCTCATCGGGCGCTGCTGCGACTGCTGCATTCCCGACTCTCACACCCACGAGACCCGTAAAGGCTACTGAATGATGATGTGTTTCTGCGCGCCATCCAGCTGGATTGAATATTAACAATGGTTATGATCTTGTACCGACCCATTTGAACCTGCGACGTCCCTTTGCGTGTCTTATTGTAACCCATCTTTTATGTATCGTTGCGGACACTTGCCCCGGAATGCATGCCCTCTTTATCTAATGCCCAGACGCTTAGTTCTCATGACAAAAACTCGGCTATGCTGCTACGCTGTTCTGTGGCGACTGATTGAATCCCCTCGAGGCCAATGATCCCAAAGTGGGCCTTGTGCGGGCTCGGAAAACGCAGATCCTGTCTGCTCTAATTTTACCTGCCAGGACCACAGCTCTGCATCCGACGGGGAGGATACCTTGAAGCGTCATCCACTACCCACCGACTTGAACACATCATCCCAGTCGGTCTGTGGAACGAAGGCGAGGCACGTTGTGTGTGTGAAGGAATCTTACCATCAACTTACCACAGTGAATTTTTTAAGTACTACCACTTCACTCGAGGCAACGGGACCAATTTTATGTATTCCTACACAACTAAATATAATACATCAACATGATTAGCCCGGAACTGAAACACGCCCTGGGTCATCCTGCAAAGAGAGAGTCTCCTGCTGTTCTCTCCTTGACTGGGTAATGCTCGTTGGCTGAGTATCCAGCTTCGCCGGCCATGGAGCAGGTGCATTGAGGTCAACGAGAAGGTTCAATGCCCTGATTCCAGCAAGCCTCTTGTCAATATGACCAACTTGCTTTGCCTGAGATGCCCTTTCAAACAAGGGTCTCGCTGTTTCCCACAGCCCTCCTGCATTCACCACATCTCCATGCACTTTTGAAATATCCCCCAGGTGAAGCATGCACTCTGCTCTGCTGCGGTGCACATCCATTTGAGTAAATCCTTCCAAGGCAACAGTGAACAGACTTGTTGCTGTCTGGTAGTCATCACCTGCCAGATACACATTGCCAAGAAACTGGAGAGCTTTGTGGATTCCCAGTCTCTTTCCGAGCTTGAGGCTATAGACCAAGAATGTAACTGCAGAATTATATGAAGCATTATCTGAAGGAGAACAGAGGCGGACATCCCCTAGTTTCTCCAAACAGTAGCTTACACTACTACTGTCTTTGTCCCAGGCGGAGGTCAAATATTTTCGGAACAAGCTCTTTGCTGTTGAGACATCTCCTTCTTTCACCATGAGGGCTGCATAGAAAATATCACACCAGGTGGAGATCGTTGAATACCGCAAGCTTGAAGCGAGTTGATTGGCTGTGTCAAGAGTTTGGTACACTTCATAGTTGGCTTCCTCCATTTCCACATCAATTTGTGCGATGCTAACTAGGCTCATGAGATGCTGGAAAGGATGTTGTTCTATGGTGCAATCGGTCGTAATCTGAGTCCGGATGTTCAAAGCTTGAGTATATTCCGATTTTAGGAAATGGACTTCTGCCTGAGAGCCCACAATTCCATGATCGAGTTCACGACCAGACATACCACAGAGACCAAGGAGATCCCTTGCTCTGTTGAATAGAAAGATGCTATGATTATAGCGACCAAGGCCATACCAGCACATGGCTTCAATAGTAAGTGCAGCGGCTTCCGTTGATAAATATCCGGAAATCTTGGCCAGCCGCTGAGCTTCCGACGCATGCTTCCAGCCATCCGAATAATCGCCACTTGCGCACTTTATTGCCCCAAGTGTAGCCCACAGAAGAGACTGTTTTTTGATATTTTCAGTTGAGATTGCTAATGCAAGTCCCGTTTCAGCAAAGTAGATGGCTTTGGGGATATCATTGTCGGGGAAATGGTAAAATGTTGCCAACTGATCATAAAATTTGCCTGAGCCATAATTTCAGTAATCGATGAAATACTTGATGGACAAATAACTAACATTTAAGATCTGAATCATCAAAATATGTGATATACTCAAGAGCTTGTTCCACTAGATGTTGACCATCGGGAACAGGATGATATATGTGTCCTGCCAAGAGGGTCATGATAAAATAAACCTCGAGGCGATGATCTTTGGGGTGGGGCAGAACACTCGAAATTTCGTGGATTAATTGAGCCTGGCCATGTCCCGTCATTCTCATGAAGCTGTCAAACTGGCATGTGCAGTAGATGATATTGACGAGGTCAGGGTTTTGTTTGTTTAGACCATTTCTCAAGATAGTCTGGATGTTCGCAGTGTTTGATATTGTTCGATCTACAATCGCGGGACTTGAGCTTGTCCCACGGTATGTCTCATGAATGTTGAGTAGCTTGTGAAAGTGTTTTAGGAGCGGCTGAATATGATGGGCCATAGGGGGGTGCATTTTCTGCATATATTCACGTATTGGGACCAATGCCTTGAGCCGTTTCTGATCATCTGTGTAAGCCAGGGAGGTGCGAAGTAGATTGGCTTTGCATGCTAGAATATTCTCAAGTGGGAGTTTACTTTGCAGCAGTTCCACATCCGAAAGGCCATCTGGTAACATTGAGAGAAGGCTCAACAAATGCTGCGAGTCCGGCATGCTTGCCAGTCGGGGGCCTTGCATGGACAGTGAAATCGACAACTCCAAATTTGATCCTTTGTTATAGCCTTCTGAGAGCAGTGAGATCCGCTCCGTCTCCCAGCGATGCATCACACTGGCTGAGCCTTCATAGTCCACCAAATGGGCTATGAGATCAATTGCTAGGGGCATATTATCAGTCACACTGAGGATTTTGTCGACATCTTCAGCAGAATAGCCATCATCGACAATGTCAATGAAGACTTTACGGGCAGCATCTTGTGTCAATGGCTTCAAAGGATGCAGGAAAGGGTGAGTCCACTTGACATTTCCTGGCCTCTCTGCTCCACGCATTGTTATCTACAGGGCTGTTAGTATATGTACATACAATCAGATTACTCTCCAGGCTTACAATCAATGCCAAATGCGATATATCTGTAAGCAAGGCCAAGAATTTTTCAACATCTCCACGGGTCTCTCTTGGCTCCCAGACAGTCTCGAGATTGTCAAGGATCAACAAGCAAGGAGATTGTTTCGAGAAATGACGGATGACGGGTTGAGTGAGATCCTTTGCTGGCTTCAGGCCCACATGCACTGCTATCAGTGCTGCGAGTTGGACACTAGTTGATGCCGCATCACAGGCAACAAAGAAACGATGTTGATGATATCTCCCAGAGATTATTGGGTGATGGAGAATGGCCCTCGCAAGGCTTGTTTTCCCCATTCCCCCTCCTCCTAAGATTGCTATCCGGGGGGTCTCCTGGCCCAAAGCTTGGATGATGGCTGAAACATCAGATTCACGGCCATGGAACCTCCTTGGTTCGGAGGGCAACAATGAGAGCGAGTTTGAGCTTTTTGAGGAGTCACAAACAAGCCATACAGCATTGAATCCAAACTCATACCTGGTATAGGAGCTGGAAAAGACCTTGCTAGTCTGCCACAATAGTCAGCTTGAGGCAGTGGGTTGACTGAAGACATACAGTGGATCCGCTGTCTGAAGTCCCTCCATCTGAAAAGGCTGAAATTAACTCAAGCACTTCCTGGTGCATTGTCTGTGCATTTTTCTGCATTGCTCCCATATCGCTGAAAACTGTGACAGCCTGAATCTGAGGGATTTCTGTCACCGGAAGATACTGAGTGAACAGAAAAGAATTCCTTGCCTTGAACACCTTGAGTCCTTGTTCTAGTCCTAGACGGCATTCCTTTAATAATGCCCTCATGTCACCTTGACGGAAAAAATGCTTGATCTTGCTCTTCTCCTGCACTGCTTCAACAAATGCATGGATCTTGTGCAGAGTTCTACGGGAGTAAGTCCTCATATTGTCAGAGTGAAAATGCAAACCTCACTCTGTAAATTTCCCCAAATTGTCTATCATTTTTGGCGATAATTTACCGCCAGTATCAGATGTTACATGAACATAAATTATGGCATGGAGGAGCTCGTGGATTTGCTCCAGCATCTGTGTACAGTCATCTTGATTCCGCTTTACAGTCTGACAAACTTCAGTAAGAATGAGTGGGATGGATATATTGTATTAAAAAAATCACCTGGACAGCAGCCAACAGAGACCGTGTCACGCTTGAAATAAGTTCCAAGAATGGAGCCCTCAGGCCTTCGGAAACCACATCCAAAGTAGTGAGAGCGGCTTTGAGGGAGTCAATAATATTGTTCAGGCGAATTGTCGCGGAAGTGGGCTGAAAGGGCATTGTCGTGATGACAGCGTCGACCCAAGTGCCATCCTTATATGATCCGATTGCACCCCAGTATCCATTATTTGTATTCCCAGAATCCTCGGGTTTCATCTACATCTCTTTGGGTTATTACTCCGGCTGTGGATAGAGGGGTGGTCTATATTCGAGTCTTTAAGTGCGTCGTGTGAGCAGCATCGGAGCAGTCATTCATTTGACATCGCAGATAATAGCAACGATGGAGCTAAGCTATGTCCGCCAACTTGAAGCATAGATCACTCACGTACAGTGACATGTTGGCGCGGATGAGGACATGAACTGACATGGCGGTATTCGAAAATGAAAAATGAAAAATGGCAGATTAGCAGCTCACAATGATCTGGAGTTTCCCTGGATGCAGCTACGAAAGCACTGAGAAAAGGGACATTGATTGTGAACGCACTGCGAGATGTCATACTACATTGGTGCTATAAGTAGGCAGACTGAAATTGATTGGTTCTTGATGAGGATAGATTTGTGGAGATGAACCATGAGCCGCGAGGGGCGCTACCGCCTATCTCCGCGGAAAATCAGAAGTGAATTGCGCCTTCGGTAACGCCCGCATTCCACGAATGAATAAATCGGGGATAGGATTCTAGGTCGAATGGGGCGGCGGAGCAAAAAGGAAAGAATACCTTGACCACATTGTGATGGCTCGATCCCTATTCCCGAGTCGAACGGGCAGCCAGCTGCAAGATCCATGAATAGGATGGAGCTGCATTCCTACCGCTATCGAGGCGATCCTGGGTCTTGCGACCGTGCCACTTACTATGAAGGAAGAGAGCGACCCCCACCCACTAATTTCTCCGTTGACTCAGCAGCGATGCTAGTGGAAGAAAAAGAGAGGATAGACTGGGGTCAAATACGTAGGACGCACTGTGAAGGAAGTAGCCAATCGTTTAGAGAACAGTTAATTGTGAGGCAGAGGGAGAATTGGTGGGCTCAAAAAAGGACAACCTGCGGCCCGTGCGGTCGGGGTTCCATGGCGAGCCCGCGAGAACAATGAGATTTCGACGGAAAGCTTGCGTAGTGCAGACGGCGTGATGAAAGACAGCGTCGCGCCACGAGGAGCGGTGAGCGCGAGGAGGACCCTAATGACCTCCGTTATGTCTGTCTGCGTTCGCCAGTATGCGTCTGTCATAGCGGCGTACTCGAGCAGTGGGAGATTCTCCGGGATAATGGCGAATCCTCCGTCGAAGAATTATGGCGCGGAGAGCCAGTGAAGGTGCGGGAGCGGCAGCAGGTCGAGGCCTTCAGGAAGCGAGAGCATTTCGAGCTGCAGGTCCCGGGAGAGGAGGGCTGTAGCGGCAGGGTCAGAGTTGAAGGTCAGATCGTCTTCGATGATGAAGCGCCTTCCATGTGGCCATTAAATATTAGCGAAAAGCGCTGAAAGATCCGCTACGGGGCCCCGCATCTCGCTTGCAAGGCGCAGATGCTCCAGGTGAGGACACCCGGACAGCATCTTGAATATGTTTGTCAGGTACTTGCGCGGGTCAGCCATCCCCAATGGGTGTCAATTCGCCGCGATCAAGAAACTCACCGGGCCGCTGATGGAGGCAAACAGCGGCTTTCCGTCGTAGAACCTGATTTCGACCTCGCGCAGGTTATGGCAGTCTAGGGCGGACATTAAAGCAGTAGCAGAGCAGAGAGCATCCAATCAGTGGTGGTTTCGTTTCTTCGATAGGAGAGAGAATCGCAGGTCTCGAGAGGTGTCCTTCACCGATGGGAGGGACTTTGGGACCAGAATTTGCGCGCTCAAGGAGGGCACGGCAGGCTCAAGAAACAAAATCCACACAGCAAGGCCTGGGCGTCTCTTTGGCTTTGTCGCCTGACCGGGAACATGTTATAGAGGGATCCAGGGACGGCACAATATGGGTGCTGGAGGCACTAACAGGTGGACTTGTCAGTGGACCCTTCCAAGGTCACGCTGTGCCTTGCATCCTCACCTAACGGTGGGCGGGCTGTGTCGGGTAGACTCGTTACCAGTCTGCCTACGAATGGCAAAAAGTGTGGCAAGCACCTCATTTTTTTGCTCCTCGTAGGCAGACTGGTCACGAGTCTATGTGTCGGGGTCATCTGACTCAATGGTACGCATATGGAATGCACGCACAAAGTTTCTCACTCCTGGGCCGCTTCAAGGGCATAGTAGTAACATCGAATCAGTCACTTTCTCTCAGGACGGGAAATGGACTGTGTCTTGTTCCCTCGACAGAACCGTGCGTATGTGGGATGCACAAGCTGGGGTTTGTGTCGCTGGACCATTTGAAGGGCACAGTGCACTGGTCTCCTCCGTCGCGTTCTCCCCCGATGGCAAATGGGTCGCCTTTGGCTCTAAAGATAGTGCAATTCGTATTTTTGAGGTTTGGCTTTCACCTCCTGTCGTAGTTGATACCCACACTGACCCAGGTCTGATCTCTCAACAGATCCATCTCGACTCTACTCCGCACCATTCATTCGGAGATGACGCTCAAAGATGGATGGATATTGAACTCAGTATCCCAACCTATACTTTGGATCCCCCCTTGGCTTCGTAAAGCTTTATATTTTCCACAAAATTCACTCGTCGTCACTCGGGAGGGCACAACAAAACTGGATTTTAGTCATTTTGTTCATGGAACACTATGGGAGGAGTGTATCGATCCAAAGGTCCGCCGATGAGCTAGTTCAGCGATGTATTTATGACAATGGCAAGATATGCTTCACTCCAATGCGACTGTCGTCGTTGATATGGCACATATACCACCGGAAACACGGTTTTTGCTAACAACTTCGGTTAAATTCTTGAAAGTGCTGACAACCAGGGAGTTGGCATTCAGGGTGATTCCCTTCAGCCTGATCAGACGTTGATCAGAACATTGATGTTATGCCTCTGCCGAGTCCAAAAATGGAAACCATCTTGTTCAAAGCAGCAACAGTTCAAGACTCAAGAGCAGCAAAACCCAAGGCAAAACCACAGGGACACCTCGAACTGTTTGGGAAATGTTCCGAGCAGTCTTCCCCGCGAAAGGTTTGAAAAATGCAGGGAGTCCTCCAGAGAATCCAATTAGACAGTCACTGCATACCAGAGCCGATATAAGTCCCTGGAGAATGATCACACTTAAATTCCAAGAATTACCGGGCTGTGCCGAGGGATGTCGGGAGCCGAGGTGATCCGCCGGCTTCCGACAATTGAACCTGACATGTCCGTCTTGCAGTCATCTGATTTCGGGGCCTACACGATGCACGATGCAGGCGCGGACCCTCCGCCATCGAGCCAATAGCACCTGCACCTCGAGGCTGAATACATTTCCACAACATTTGAAGCCACTGTAGCCAATTTCACGCCGACGCTCGGGGACTTCAACCCTGTCAGGGAGCAGAGGGTACGTCAAAAAAAAAAAAAAAGGGAAAAAAAGCCGAATACACCCAATATGGCTTGAGCCCACGTCGAGCGGGCGTCTCTTGCATTAGCAAGGGAGTGGTTTTATGATTGCACATAGGTGCGGACCCTCCGCCATCGAGCCGATACTACGCTCCTTTGGAAGCTCAATATCCCTGCATTTTGTCGACTTCTTTCAGGTTGAGAATGGGACTCCCGTTCACTCTACTGTACTATTAAGACCGAATGTTCACACTGTGGCACCCGTCACCGAAGGTGTTCACTCTTTCGAGTGTTCATTTCTCGGCAATCATCAACAATTACCATATCTGGATGCCCGGCATCCGCCGGGCGAGAAATTTTGACGTTTTTTGGCCTATTTAGGCCTCGAAACCTCAACGTCACCGTCACCTACGTCCCAAATGTTCAGTTCACGACCCTCCGTCACCCGTCACCTGAGCATTTGGTCGTAATAGTACAGTAGTCTGTGTACTGAGGGCAGTACCGGGCAGCTGGAGAAACACCAGCGGTGCAGCAACCGCATTCTGCTAGAAGTCACAGAAACTGCTCTCAACTGCGTTATTTTCAGTAGCTCGCATCGCCAGACAAAAATCTCCTCGGAGTGATAGAAGAATGGTTGGAGCCCTAGTCGAACGGGCACCTCCCGCACTAACCCTCATCGATTTTCACCTGATAAGTGTTGCAGGTGCGGACCGTCCGCCATCGAGCCGTTCCAAAGTTAGCTTGCAGCCTGAATACCTGTGCGTTTATTTTGTGAGTGAGTGCCGTCATGAGATCCAGGACATCTGGCCGAGGGAGAGGGAGAAGTTTAATTATCTGCAGGGGTGCTTCAAGGCGCTCTAGATCATGATCATGATCAGGAGGGAACCGCTGTTTAAAAAGAGTTTACCACGATAACTTTCTATGGCTCGAGCCCGAGTTGAACGGGCGGCGCCTGCATGCACGATCTTCATGTTCATCCGTTTACAGAATGCAGGTGCGGACCGTCCGCCATCGAGCCGACACAATATGCACTTGCATGTGGCCTTGTCAGTGCTGTGGATCAAGTGTGGGACTTACGTCTTTTGCCCCCGGTCTAGGCACACCCGATATTCACCGCCGAGGTGGGAGGTAGGCAAGGGCGATTATTCAGGGAGGAGCCCGCGTAGGGGGGCTGCATATCTGGGGCCTGCTGAAACAAGAAAAAGGAAAAGAAAACTGGCCTTTGAACAGCAGAATGGCTAGCAGAATGGCTTGAACCCGGGTCGAAGGGGCACCCCCGCAATACCTCATCTGTCCAGTGATAAGTGTTGCATCTGCGGACCGTCCGCCATCGAGCCGATACAATCTTAGATTGGAACCTGAATATACGTGCATTTATTTAGTGAGTGCTATCATGACATCCACCTTGACTCAGCTCTCTAACCAGAACAGTAAATCTCCCCAGGCGGGAGAAAAGGGCATACATACGAGGGGAATAGAGGAAAACTTGAGTAAAGCGCAAGCTGCTAAAAATAACCCTTGAGAAGGATGTCGGATGGCTCGAGCCCGAGTCGAACGGGCGTTTCCTACACAGACCTCTCCCTTAATCATTCAACGTATGCAGGCGCGGACCTTCCGCCATCGAACCGTCCTCCGCTTAATATATGTGCATTCATTGTGTGAGTGAGTGCCGTCATTAGATCCAGGACATCTGGCCGAGGGAGAGGGAGAAGTTTAATTATCTGCAGGGGTGCTTCGAGGCGCTCTAGATCATGATCACGAGGGAACCGCTATTTAAATAGAGTTTATCACGATAACCTTTCATGGCTCGAGCCCGAGTCGAACGGGTGGCGCCTGCATGCACGATCCAAATAACCAACGGCGACAGGTGCGGAACCGTCCGCTATCGAGCCGTTCTTAGGTTAGTTTGGAACCTGAATATATGTGCACTCTTTTGGGTGCATCGGGATTGGGACATCCGTGCGCGCGCACCAAATTTCCAGTTGGAATTGTATGAGTTCACCTGGACTGCATACTGCGCTATCGCCGTTCGGTAATTTAATCTGGGCCCTTGAGAACAAGCTTACACGAAAATTACCTCGAGAGTAAAACACCTCGGACTCGGAGCCTGTACAAACACCTCGCGCAGAAACCTCGCCCGAAAACATCCCCTCTGCGAAAAAAAACCAAAACACTGCGGCTCGGCCTGCAGTCATCGTAATTACACCCTGCTGCGGAAGCACGGATGCTGCCGGCGGGCCCGTCGGCTCTGCAAGGCTGTGCCGCGGAAGTCGCCTTCGGTCCCTGACACGTGCTCCATTCATGACCCTAAATTGATCAAAATGATGGCCCAAATGATGGCCCCACCTGAAAATCTGCTGTCAATCCACGCCATCCACTGGCATGATCTCCACCGCACGCCCAAAGCCCAAGGGTCCGCTTGAGTGCGTCTTTCTTTCTGTTAGATTCAAGTATTGGAACTAATGGATAATTTGGTACCAGTGACCCGGCGCACCACATCGGTGCTGCGCTCGCCCCGCCGTCGCCCACCCCGCCGGCCCTCGTCCCCGCCCACGTACCCCACAACACCCACGGCTCGATGCCCAGCGTCAAAGGCGGGCAGCCCACGATGCTCGCTGCGGGCGTCAAGGCGGAGGATGTGTTCCCCTGGCTGCGCTGGGCCGTCTCGCCACACTCTGCCTTGGCACTGCTCATGGCGCCCCCGCTCCTCGCTATCCCACCTCCTTCCTTCTCCCCTTCCTTCCAGATCCCGTGCGTCCCTCGACAAACCCCTTCGCGCTCTTCTTCCTCCTCTCGCACCCCGCTCCCTTCCCTCTCCCTCCCTCATCCTCCCTGCGGGCGACGACGGCCCCGGCGTACACCGCGACGACCCAGCTCTACACTCTTCACTCTGCGTTTTCCTCTTTAGCGCCTCATGCTGAGCCATATCGCGCTCCCCGCCCTCCCAAGACGGTGGAGGCTTCGGAATGAGGCGCCGCCCATGAGGTTTGCTGTGTTCGGCGTGGTGCGTACCTTTTCACTCTTTTCTTCTTTCGTTCTGCTTCACTCTACGGCGAGTGTGGCGCGCGAGTCGCTATCTTCCCGCTGAGCTCTGCTGCTCGTGCGCTGCATGCCCGTCCTCGCGGGCGCCACTCACGACCCTACCATCGGAGTCGTCTCGGTCCTGGATCGCTGTCATACTTGCGCGCTCTCCAGAGCTCTTGCATGCGCGCGCGCTGCTGCAGTTTCGCTCCCCGGGAACCCTCCGTCCCGCCACTGCACGCAGGACGTGTCTTCTCCGTTGTGCGGTGAGCGCGCGGTCATCGCAAGCCATGGCCACGCCACCGACCGCCTCACCCCGCACGTGGCCACGCTAATTAGTGACTACGCATGCGCGTGAGTTGTGCGTGCTGTGCCGTGCGAGGTACGTGTGTACTTGTGCTTGTGTCGCGTACTCGTTCCAGCGCTGCTTGCGCTCTCGCGCGCTCCACGTTTTTTTGTCCCGGGCTGCAGCCCTTTGTAGCTGCGTCGGCCCCTTATTCCTCCGTCTATTCATTCACCGCGCACCTCGTCCTTAGTCCTGCCTGATCTCGTCTTACTCCCCTTTCTACAATAACACATGTTCCGCCTCGCCTTTCTCTCGTGCGTGCATTACGACTGCAGGTCAGGTCAGCTCACTTCGGCTCAGCTAACTATCCGCGTGCCAGTTCTAAGACAGGCAGCAATCTGAGTGCGAGCTATGGCCATACGCGACGCCTCTCCGCTGCGCGGCGAGCGCGCTGTCCCGCACTTACTGACCGGGGCCCCCGTCCCCGCGGGTAGTGTTCTGCAGCCCTGCAAGCGCGACGCACTCCATTCTTTTTCTCTTGCGAGGCATCACTCTGCCTCCGTCGCTCCTCCTCCCTTCGGCATCCTCCCTGCCAGTATTCCTCCCTGCCTCGTATTCCGTTCTATGTCTCGACGCGCAGCTCCACTTGTGTATCCTGTGGCACAACTCGGCTTCCTATATGTCGTCTTACTGCCCTTTCTATAGTAATACACGAGCACCATCTCCTATGATCTCTCTCGCGCGCGCATTATGACTTGGCTGCAGGTCAGGTCAGCTCATTTCGGCTCAGTCAAGTACGAGCTCAAAGATAGTAGGCAATCTGAGTGCGAGGGCGAGACGCCAGCTGGTGATTCAGTTAGCAGAACGTTGTTTAAAAAAAAACGCGTTCAGGCTGGATGCAGCTGGATGGCTCGAGCCCGAGTCGAACGGGCGCAACCTGCGTGATATATATATAATGGGAGAGGCTCATGAGATGCAGGTGCGGACCGTCCGCTATCGAGCCGTTGTTGGGTTGCTTCCAAACCTCAGTATGTCTCGTCGTACTGCCCTTTCTACAATAATATGCAAGCATCTTCTCCTGCGGTCCCTCTCTCCCGCGGGCGCATTATGACTGAAGTTCATTTCGGCTCAGTCAATAATCCGGGTGCGAGTTTGTAGACTCATTTTCGGGTTTGCATCAGTTAGCAGCGGGTTGTCAAAAAATAAAAACATTGTCCCGACTAATGGCTCGAGCCCGAGTCGAACGGGCGTAACCTGCGGGAGCTATAGCCGATATATTATATTATGCAGGTGCGGACCATCCGCCATCGAGCCGTTCTCAGCTTGCTTTCAACCTGAAGATATGTGCGCATTCGATCCATGGGCAGACGGATTTGGCGGCGAGGCGCCAGCTGGTGATTTCAACCCTGTCAGTTAGCAGAGGATTGAAAAAACTCGTGTCGCACTGTCATATCGCATGGCTCGAGCCCGAGTCGAGCGGGCATATCCCTGCGTGATATAGCTCGAGTGGGGGAGGCGCATGAGATGCAGGTGCGGATCGTCCGCTATCAAGCCGTTCTTAGGTTCGATTTCAACGTGGATCCATCCACATTTTCTTCAGCACTTTTGAGTTTAGTAAAAGTGGGTTCCGCCTCTGCTCCGTAGGCAAGCAGATAAGAAAACAGGTTAGCTGAGGCAGGTACGCTTTTGCAGGGATACTAAATTCTGGGGAAGAAAAAGAAACTCCTCGCGCGCTCAGGTCATGGCTCGAGCCCGAGTCGAACGGACGTACCCTGCATCAAATCTCGCAACAACCCTTTATATAAATTGCAGATGCGGACCCTCCGCTATCGAGCCGGTCCTAGGCTTGCTTTCAACCCCGATACATGTAAGTACAATTCATTAGCGTGTTTGAATTTAGTAAGAGTAGTCTTCGCCTCCACTCCGCAGGCAGGCAAGAAAAGAGGTTTCTCGAGCGCGAGGGGAGGTAAGTTTTTTGGAAGGAATCGATGCAGGCCGTTCTGGTGCACAGTACCAAAAACGTCCATTATGGTACATGGCTCGAGCCCGAGTCGAACGGGCATAACCTGCGTGAACCGTCATGTAAATGTGCATCCATTTTGTGCGGTATTTCGCTGGTGCGATCCATCTCGGACTACATGCCTTAATTTGAACTCAATACCGGTAAATTTCGCGCCGATACTCGGATGGAATTCCAACCCGTCAGTCAGCAGAGAGTTGAGCAAAAAGGCTGGATCGCCTGTTTTATGGCTCGAGCCCGAGTTGAACGGGCGTTTCCTGCATAGATTGGTCTTCCGTTTAGCGAACGTATTCAGGGCCCAGGCGCGGATCGTCCGCCATCGAGCCGTTCCAAGTCTAGCTTGAAACCTGAATCCATTTTGAGCGCCGTGGTCCAGTCCCCTTGAGTCCACGCTATAACAAGCGGGGCGAAATTCATCCGGGAAAGAGTGTTGGAAGAACAACCAAAGCACCGGCACCCGGGCCGCATTTGCCGGAATGCTCTGAGTGTTTCTGACTCGCCCTCTCTGTACCGACTTTTACTGACTCACCTACTGAATCATACGGACTCATACTCGTGTACTTTACATATCTCCTTAGGTACATATGACTCGACCATCTTGTATAAGTAGCGTAGTTTTTGAATAGAAACCTCTGCGCGTTTGCAGAGGGTCACTGTGCAACTACTCTAAATCCAACAAAGAGGGAGGGGGTATTCGGGGATGCTTATAGGGGCGCTTTAGGTCAAGAAGGTAATGGCCGGGTGCCTAGAAAGCTGCTGTAAAAGAAATTGCCTGCAAAACATCCATGGCTCGAGCCCGAGGTGACCGGGTGGCGCCTGCATGCACGATCCTGAAGTAGATCAAATTGCAGAATGCAGGTGCGGACCGTCCGCCATCGAGCCGATACAAGCGGTGCTCCGAACCAAAATATATGTGCAAGTTTGAACGCTCTGAGGTGGATCCAATAAGACTCATTTACACTTCGATGTAGAATTGGTTTTTTTTCCGAAAAGTGTGCCTCGCTCCGGGAAGTGACGGGACAGGATTCCGGGACCAGGCGAAATAAAATACTATCCACCGACAACGTATGGCTCGACCCCGAGTGGAACGGGCGTCTCCTGTATGGCACCTTGCCCACAGCCACCGGGTGCAGGCGCGGACCCTCCGCCACCGAGCCGATACACCCTGCACTTGCAACTTGAATACATGTGCATTTTTTAGGGTGTTCGAATTTCACCCTAGTCTTCGGCAAGCCGCCACAGACTGAGGGTGGCGGAGATGAAGTCAAAGGGTGCGGGTGGTCGTGCAGAGCTGTTATGCAAGATAATGAGAAAAGAGGAAAATAGATTGCCCAATCAATGGCTAATCCCCCGCACGATATCAACGGATCCACCATCAAGCCGCTCTCAGCTACTTCAAAACTTGAATACTGACCGATTTGATTTCGTAGAGCGCGTGCGTTTTCCAGATAAGAAACCCGGAGTATATGTGAATTTTGTCAGTGCTGTGGTTCAAATGTGGGACTCACCATCTTTTACACACGAGCCATACATGTACGTCGGACCCAGATGGAAGAAACCGAGGGTGTACTCTGCTGTCATGACTCGCGTTGCAAAGTACAAAAAATCAATGGGAAACAGGGATGGCTCGAGCCCGAGTCGAACGGGCTTCTCTTGCATGGCATTGAGGAACCGATTCCATTGAATGCAAGTGCGGAACCTCCGCCATCAAGCCGATACCCGCTACACCTTGCTCCCGAATCAATGTTCGTCTTCATGACTGATTTGGGTCAACCCTACAACTGCACGGAGTACAAGATCCAGCAACACCAGCCTGTTCAAGAAAAAAATAGAAAAAGAGCGTCGACCGGATTCGGGAGGAGGTGGGTCAGCGATGTTCACCAAAAAAGGAACCACCATAGCCATGTTTCATGGCTCGAGCCCGAGTCGAACGGGTGTGTCCTTGTATTCAAACAACGGTCCGTCCATATTAACAGAAACAAGTGCGGACCGTCCGCCATCGAGCCGTTCTCAGGATCGTTTGGAACCTCAATATATGTGCATCTACTATGCAGTCGATCAGGGCGACGGCTCGATGATACTGCCGCTTGGGAATTTGAGTCAGAACGCCAGGGGGTACGAGGAAATGCTACCAAGGCAGGAGTGCACTCAAAATTGTGTTATCGGTTCAATCTTACAAGCTTACACGAAAAATACCTCGTATGCAGAGCACCTCAGTAAATATGTGCCCATTGACACATGCATTGTCATGCAAACATACAGGAGACAAAACTTGGGGTGGGGGGCTCGAGTAAGGCAAATGGCACTTGGCTGCGGAAGCGCGGAGCATGAACGCGCTCGTGGGCGAGCTCGT
This sequence comes from Mycena latifolia, assembly GCA_029289555.1. Classification (NCBI taxonomy): domain Eukaryota; kingdom Fungi; phylum Basidiomycota; class Agaricomycetes; order Agaricales; family Mycenaceae; genus Mycena; species Mycena latifolia. The sequence goes on along the minus strand of JARJLE010000059.1, from coordinate 652,360 downwards.
GCAAGGGGAGAAATAGTGCAAAAATATTGCCGGTACTAGTAGCGGTATGGCTCGAGCCGAGTCGACCAGAACTTCCCGGCGCTAAGGTTCTCTGGCCGCCTTCGGCGTCACTCAACAGGCGCTGATCTTTGCCGCCGTTCGTCCCTTATGCGGCCATCTCCAAGTTTAACTCACGGCAGGCGTTGATTTTGCTCACACGGCAGGCGCTAATTGCCCTCATTCCGCATACCGCATGCCCAACAATCACCATCCATTACCTCTTCAAGTCTCGTGGATTCTGCGACACAGAATACATCATACTTCGATAGTGGCCTCAACATCCATAGGTGTCTGCCCGACTGGAGGAATCTTTCTCTAAACATGAACTAAACCCAGTTACTTCTCTCTCTTTGTAAGCTTAAAGTCTCCGCACAACTACTATATCATACTTCGATATTAATCTCCCTCTTTAATATAAATATTAGCTTCGGTATAGATGTCGACTGAGCTCTGAAGTCCACTCCTAGTTGTTGGAATATTACCAAACCGACACGTTGCCGACATGTTGTGCACTTGTGCACCTACGTGGCTGTTGGGACGCTGGCACAGTGATACACTGCATGGTTGCGATGCTGGCATGGAGCAGCAATGTTGCGAGACACGTCTCAGCTGGTCTGAAACCTCATACGCTCCATTGTTCAACGTCTCTATTTATGTTTGTATATTACATTGTTCTCTAGGCTATAAAAGCCATCGTATTTCTTGGAATAAATAGATCTTGCTTTCCCTATTTTCCCTACTCTTCCCCTCTCTATGGATATACCCTGATTTTTCGGGGTCCAATGATGTGCAGAACCTGGATAGAAACACAAAATAATGCATCCGTGACAAAAAAAACATCACACGTGTGATGTTGCATCACGTTCATCACAATCACCCAGAGAAAAATAGGAAATTGCCTCCAATCGTGGTTATTCATGAAAAGTAACATTTCCTAAAATACCCCCGACTTAAGTCACTCAAGTTGACTTGAGTCGACTTCCACTGACTTTGAAGTCGTGGCGGAGTCATCAGAACGACTCGGCTTGACTCGACTCAAGTCGACTTCCCCGAACTTCGCACGACAGAGTCGGAAGTCGCGGCAACATTAGATGCAGGTCCCCGTGGTCATGGATCCAGGTCACCTGCGATTTAACTCGTGCTATGCCCTAAGATGGTGCAGGAGCAGCGGCATGGGGAAAGAAATAAAACACCATGAACGGTATCAGTTGACTTACACATAATCAGTGTCCGCGCTCGGCGAAGCAAATTGCATGCACCTTGTTGTTGCACAAATCCACTTGCACCTCTCTATGAGGTCCGAGAAATCAGGTGTAGTGCCCGAACGGGTGCAGTTGCGGCAGAAACAAAATTGAGGAAAGCCATACCAAATAGTTGGTCAAAGTCTTTATGGCGGATGAAACCGTAGAGTTGAGTACTTGGATTTGCAATAGGGTTGCGACACATCTGGATAAACTTCGCGGCACAGGAGCATCAAATCTACAATGTTCTCGGACATTTCTGGGACAAACACTGGTTGGGAGATTCAAGTTTTTCAGTACAATTTTCGGTGAAAAATGTCGTTAGTTTTTCAGCAGTTTTTTATGGCGGTCGTTCTGCACATTTATTAATTCGGTATATATTTGTGCATTTCCGGTGTTTTTTGGGCCGTATAGCTATGAACTAGACATTTTTGACGACATCTTGTACTCACGAAGCTTCTGACTCCATTCTAATGAATAACTTCAAGATCTGGTCCTCCACTCATATTAAAGTGACGGATCCAACAAAGTTTTTTGAACAGTTTTGAACCGAAGTTTTTTCCTCCGAAGCTGAAGAAATTTTTAGTCAATCTGTATCTTTTTCTAGTGCGCCTGGAAACATAGTGGGCGGTGCATGAGCACTAAAAGTTCACAAGTGGCGGTGCTAACCCTAGCTGATGCAGTGATCGGCATATGACCTCATGCGTCCGCACGAATCGCAATGACCCTCCCTCTTTGCTGCATGCCTCACATCCCACAGGACCTTACAGAGTGCCCTCAAATGCCTCACAGATGATCCTGAATCCCTGCATCAGTGTGCATTGGTAGGGAAGTTATGGAAATGTCCTGCACAGGAGATACGAGCGCTCAATCTTCAATCTCCCCTCTATTAATAGTACTCCCCAGAGCCCATCGAACACTTGCAACGGCGATACACCCTAATGCCGGCTAGTTACCAATGAAGAGGGAGGGTCATTGCAATGCGCGCGGACACATGAGGTCATATGCCGATCACTGCATTAGCTAGGGTTAGCACCGCCACTTGTGAACTTTTAGTGCTCATGCACCACCCACTATGTTTCCAGGCGCACTAGAAAAAGATACAGATTGACTAAAAATTTCTTCAGCTTTGGGGAAAAAAACTTCAGTTCAAAACTGTTCAAAAAACTTTGTTGGATCCGTCACTTTAATATGAGTGGAGGACCAGATCTTGAAGTTATTCATTAGAATGGAGTCAGAAGCTTCGTGAGTACAAGATGTCGTCAAAAATGTCTAGTTCATAGCTATACGGCCCAAAAAACACCGGAAATGCACAAATATATACCGAATTAATAAATGTGCAGAACGACCGCCATAGTTTTTTGCCGAAAATTGTGCTGAAAAATTCAAACATTCTTCACCACAATTTGCAGTGGAAAACAAGGTGAAAACTTGAAACAAAATTTTTGAAATTTCATGGCGGATTTTCACCAAGTTTTCACTCATGTTCCAACCTGAAAACAGAGGTGAAAAACTTAAAACTTTTTTCACCAGAATTCTCAGTGAAAAAAGATGTGTAAAATGTGTGAAAAATGTGAAAGAAAACTTGGTGAAAATTTTGAATCCCAGATTCCCTGGTTTTCATACATTTTTCATCATATTCTGATGTGTTTTTTTGGTGAAAAATGTGCTGAAAAAGATAGGTGTTTTTTCACCGCTTTTTGCAGGGGAAATCCAAGTGAAAAATTCAAGATATTCTTCACACATTTCTCACTTGGAACCAAGGTGAAAATGTAAAATAGTTTGATTCAAATTTTTCAGTGAAAATTGCAAAATAGTTGTTTTCATGTTTTACAGCACAAATATTTCAAGTTTTTCACCTGAAAAATGTGGTGAAAAACTTGAAACCTAGTTTCATTGTGAGATAGTATTGACTCCCACAGTGAGGTCAGAAGCATCAACACTCATTCAACTAGGTAGGTGCAGATTCATGGTCCCCCGGCCTCTCCGCATCTTTCTGATCCATTTTTAGGCAGATCCAAGGGGGCCAGTTATTAGTCCTGCGCGGGTGGATCATAAGTGGCCAAATGCAGGTCAACTCTTGAATGACGTTCAGATGCCTAACCAATGTTCTAGCCCAAAGACTGAGATTTAAACATGGGCCATCGCGCCCGATGCTCACAGCCAATCTCGTATAATCAAGTGTTTCCCATAGTTCCAAAAGTAGCTCGCACTAGGTGAGCTCACAGCATCGATCCTTAAGTCTTCCCACACCTTCCTAACCAATTTTTAGACAATTCCGTGGCCAAGGGGGTCCATTCTTAGTCTCACACGTGAATGGAGCCGATGTCTGCCATAAATGTGCCTAGCACGAAGTCTCAGAAGGATCGAGAGGAGTCGAAGGCATGCAGGCCAGCGTAATGCCATGTGCTTCAAGATATTCTGAGTGCTCAATTGTTGGTTCAAGGCTTAGGAAGGCCCCTCCTCCTTGGCGGGTCGGCTAGACCCATTAGGGATGCAAAAGCGGTAGCACCCTGCCGAGGGCACTCAGGCGGAACTCTATGAGAGTGAACATCTGGGCTAAGGGAAAACACCGCTGGCATGAGTGGGTGGGCATTTGCTTTCTTTGGACCATGGAGCAGCACGTGGGTTTGTCTTCAACACTTTCTTGTATGCTGGCAGAAGGCAAGAAGTTTTGGTTTTGCCAGTGTTGTGCCTTTGGCTGTCTCTGTGCTGGTTCTCAGCCAGAAACAGTGAATCTAATACTCATTCTTCGTACTTATATTGGATACATTAGAGTGCATATTTAGATACTTTTGTATTTCAGTAGGATTTCTTTGCAGCTTCAATGGGAATGGGTGAGATGGTTTTGGAAGAGAATTCAAATCCAACAAAACATCTCCTTCAAGGGCTCGCAGTGAGCTGAATTTTTCTGCTGGGGGCCTGGATGGTTGCACGAGACCCCGATGAGTCCAGAATGATCATCGGACGAAAAATCCAGCATCAAAATCACCTTCTCACAGCTGAGTTGTCCATGCAAACAGTGATTTCGGGCAATTTGAGCGATGGAATTTTTTCCCGTGGGCTCGCAGTGAGCTGGATTTTTCTGCTGGAGGCCTGAACGGTTGCATGAGACCCTGATGAGTCCCGAATGATCATCGGACCAAGAATCTACCACCAAAATTGCCTTCTCGCAGCTGAGTTGTTGCTGCAAACAGTGATTTTGGCCAACTCTCTGAACAGAATTTTTTTCCGTGGGCTTGCAGTGAGCTGGATTTTTCTGCTGGAGGCCTGAACTGTTGCATGAGACCCTGATGAGTCCAGCATGATCATCGGACCAAGAATCCACCATCAAAATCACCTTCTCGCAGCTGAGTTGGGGTGGACCGTCTCATCAGGACGGTGGCCGTAGGGAGTGTGTGTGTGTGTGAATAAACCGGTCGAGGGCCTGTGTGTCGAGGCGTGAAACGTCCCAGTCGAGGCGTGAAACGTCCGACTGAACGCCTCGACTGGGACGTTTCACGCCTCGACACACAGGCCCTCGACCGGTTTATTCACACACACACACACTCCCTACGGCCACCGTCCTGATGAGACGGTCCACCCCAACTCAGCTGCGAGAAGGTGATTTTGATGGTGGATTCTTGGTCCGATGATCATGCTGGACTCATCAGGGTCTCATGCAACAGTTCAGGCCTCCAGCAGAAAAATCCAGCTCACTGCAAGCCCACGGAAAAAAATTCTGTTCAGAGAGTTGGCCAAAATCACTGTTTGCAGCAACAACTCAGCTGCGAGAAGGCAATTTTGGTGGTAGATTCTTGGTCCGATGATCATTCGGGACTCATCAGGGTCTCATGCAACCGTTCAGGCCTCCAGCAGAAAAATCCAGCTCACTGCGAGCCCACGGGAAAAAATTCCATCGCTCAAATTGCCCGAAATCACTGTTTGCATGGACAACTCAGCTGTGAGAAGGTGATTTTGATGCTGGATTTTTCGTCCGATGATCATTCTGGACTCATCGGGGTCTCGTGCAACCATCCAGGCCCCCAGCAGAAAAATTCAGCTCACTGCGAGCCCTTGAAGGAGATGTTTTGTTGGATTTGAATTCTCTTCCAAAACCATCTCACCCATTCCCATTGAAGCTGCAAAGAAATCCTACTGAAATACAAAAGTATCTAAATATGCACTCTAATGTATCCAATATAAGTACGAAGAATGAGTATTAGATTCACTGTTTCTGGCTGAGAACCAGCACAGAGACAGCCAAAGGCACAACACTGGCAAAACCAAAACTTCTTGCCTTCTGCCAGCATACAAGAAAGTGTTGAAGACAAACCCACGTGCTGCTCCATGGTCCAAAGAAAGCAAATGCCCACCCACTCATGCCAGCGGTGTTTTCCCTTAGCCCAGATGTTCACTCTCATAGAGTTCCGCCTGAGTGCCCTCGGCAGGGTGCTACCGCTTTTGCATCCCTAATGGGTCTAGCCGACCCGCCAAGGAGGAGGGGCCTTCCTAAGCCTTGAACCAACAATTGAGCACTCAGAATATCTTGAAGCACATGGCATTACGCTGGCCTGCATGCCTTCGACTCCTCTCGATCCTTCTGAGACTTCGTGCTAGGCACATTTATGGCAGACATCGGCTCCATTCACGTGTGAGACTAAGAATGGACCCCCTTGGCCACGGAATTGTCTAAAAATTGGTTAGGAAGGTGTGGGAAGACTTAAGGATCGATGCTGTGAGCTCACCTAGTGCGAGCTACTTTTGGAACTATGGGAAACACTTGATTATACGAGATTGGCTGTGAGCATCGGGCGCGATGGCCCATGTTTAAATCTCAGTCTTTGGGCTAGAACATTGGTTAGGCATCTGAACGTCATTCAAGAGTTGACCTGCATTTGGCCACTTATGATCCACCCGCGCAGGACTAATAACTGGCCCCCTTGGATCTGCCTAAAAATGGATCAGAAAGATGCGGAGAGGCCGGGGGACCATGAATCTGCACCTACCTAGTTGAATGAGTGTTGATGCTTCTGACCTCACTGTGGGAGTCAATACTATCTCACAATGAAACTAGGTTTCAAGTTTTTCACCACATTTTTCAGGTGAAAAACTTGAAATATTTGTGCTGTAAAACATGAAAACAACTATTTTGCAATTTTCACTGAAAAATTTGAATCAAACTATTTTACATTTTCACCTTGGTTCCAAGTGAGAAATGTGTGAAGAATATCTTGAATTTTTCACTTGGATTTCCCCTGCAAAAAGCGGTGAAAAAACACCTATCTTTTTCAGCACATTTTTCACCAAAAAAACACATCAGAATATGATGAAAAATGTATGAAAACCAGGGAATCTGGGATTCAAAATTTTCACCAAGTTTTCTTTCACATTTTTCACACATTTTACACATCTTTTTTCACTGAGAATTCTGGTGAAAAAAGTTTTAAGTTTTTCACCTCTGTTTTCAGGTTGGAACATGAGTGAAAACTTGGTGAAAATCCGACATGAAATTTCAAAAATTTTGTTTCAAGTTTTCACCTTGTTTTCCACTGCAAATTGTGGTGAAGAATGTTTGAATTTTTCAGCACAATTTTCGGCAAAAAACTGCTGAAAAACTAACGTCATTTTTCACCGAAAATTGTACTGAAAAACTTGAATCTCCCAACCAGTGAAAACGAAAATTAGGAACCCAGAAAGATTCAATGTCCAAGCAATAGCTTTACGGACATACAGTGGAAGTACATGAGACCAATCGGCATGCTCAAACCCGGCCATCACACGGGTCTCGGCGGATGCAGGCCAACAAGGCAAATTGACAGGGTAAAAGCAAAATACAGAAGTCCAGCGATAGAAAGGAAAATTGTCACATCCTTTTTGAGCTCGATTGCATGGTTTTTGCAATTTGAAGGAATCCACTTGACCAAAATGCACCATTTCCAGGTTCTACTTTGTGTCCCAATGTTTTGTGGCCGGAGCTTTGCGGATGTCACGCTTTGATCACGTGAGCGCTCGTTGTGAGTGACTGGCGCCTACCTTACTAGTTGTATCTATTGAAATTGAAGGGTCGATACGAGTACCCGCCACCCCGAACTAAATAATGATCAGGCAGTTGGAGTGTTCTAGTTTGTTGGAGTTTAGTGTTGGTTAGAGTTAAGACTTGTTGTCTTACTCTTTTGAGATTAGATTTCACAGCTGCACGCCACTGCACCGTTTCATCAGTTCCGGGATTGAACCAGTGTCCTCTCGTCTTACTGGAGTCAAAGCACAAGCCATCCGCTTGTACTTGTGCAAAAACAAAGATTTCAGGTGCACAAGGATGCACACCTTATCAACGAATGGGTGCACAGATGCCGAACAATCAGATCAGCTCAACCGAATGATTAATGAAGACAAGGCCAGGGTGGATGAGGATAATATGGACAAGGATGTGGAAATCTTTGCTTGGTTTGGGACGAAGAGGTTGTGGGGGGTTCTGACATTGATGAATGTTAGTTTTCAAGCTGAGGATCAATAATTATGACCATTAGGATACATGACATCACCCTTGATTTGGATTCAGCCGGAGACCTACCTATTAGATGAACTGACGCTGGAGGCCAAATTGTGCGGGTGAATGGTGGCTGGACAGGCGCGCATGTCTAGTTCCGGGGTCTTACAACCGAAAATGGCAGCCGAGATCACTTGGCATCAGCCGACATCCTGCCGGCGCTCAGTAAAACAAGCGGAATTCTCCGGGTTTCCATAATTTCGAGCCTGAATACGTGGCCAAATGTGAACCCAGTGGAAACTAATTTCGCGCTGACACTCGGATATCAATGGTTACACCCCTGTCAGTCAGGAGAGAGTTGAGCCAAAAAGATTCCCACCATGTTGCATAGCTCAAGACCGAGTTGAACAGGCATCTCCCACGACACAGGTGACGGTGTTCAAGGGGGGCAAGTGCGGGCCGTCCACTATCCAGCCCTTCTTAGGCTGATTTTAGACTTGTAAGCAGCCTGCCTATGAATGGCAAAAATATGTGGCGAACACTTTGCCGTAGGCAGACTGATACAATTTGGAGCAAACAATCGACCTGGGCCCGGAGCTTGAAATTTTGGGTGGTGCCAATCACACCGATCACCGGTGCTCCATCCGAAAGTGAGTTTCTCAATCAAACTCGGGTCTATGCTGTGGTCCATACAGCCCATGGAATAAAATTCTGAGGAGACAGAAATTAAGAGGCAACTCCTCCAATTGATTGTTCAACTTTGCCCCAAGGATTAAATTGGGATTGAAGCCAGGGTGTGGCTCACACGACAAATTCAAACTCCAGGCTCAGCCCAATTGATCGTCCTAAATTGTACCAGTCTGCCTATGGCAAAGTGCTTGCCACATATTTTTGCCATTCATAGGCAGACTGGTTACGAGTCTATGAAACGTGCTTCATTCCATAAATTGATGAATATGATGGCCCAAATGATGGCCCCACCCGAAAATCTGCTGTCAATCCACCTTGCCTCCACCATCCACTGGCATGATCTCCACCGCCCACCCAAAGCCCAAGGGTCCGCTCGAGTGTGTTTTGCTTTCTTTCTTTTGGTTAGTACTGGATCTAACGGATATTTGTAGTGACCTGATGCACCACATCGACGCTGCGCTCGCCCCACCGTTGCCACCCCGCCCGCCTTCGTCCTGCCGCACCTCACCCACAACAACAGTCATAACTTGATGCCCAGCGTCAAAGGCGGGAAGCCCATGCTGCTCGTGGCGGACGTCAAGGTGGAGGACGTGTCCCCCTGGCTGCGCTGGGCCGTTTCTCCATGTGTGGTGCTCGCCTCCTCATGGCGCCCCCGCTCGCGCTCCCCACCGCCTTTGTCCTTCCCTTCCTTCCTGACAGCATGCACCCTGCCTCGAACCCTTTCACGGTGTTCTTCCTCCTCTCGCACCCCGCTGTGAGCCATCACATTGTGATAGCTCCTGACGTGACCTCAAAACCCCGAACTCCGAGAACGTGGCCACAGCTTGACACGATTTTAAAAAGCAACCTTACCCAGACATGGCTCGACAGAGAATCGAACTCCGTACCCTCCAAAAACAAAACACCTATGTAGGAATTCGGAATGCATTACCGCTATGCCACCAAGCCGTTCTCGGACAACAAAAGAAATATTTTAAACGCAAATGGCTTGACAGAGAATTGAACTCCAGACTTTCCGTTGAACTATATGAACATTGCATATAGGTACATGGAGCGCATTACCATTGCGCCACCAAGCCATTCAAGAGTCAAACTCAAATGACCACCAAGGAGCAACTCCGAGTTAAAAATCTTATCCTGACCCAACCCATGGCTTGACGGAGAATCGAACTCTGGACTTTCCGTTGAACGATATGCAAATGTCATATAGGTACACGGAGCACGTTACCATTACACCACCAAGCCATTCAAGAGTCGAACTCAAATGACCACCAAGGAGCAACTCCGAGTTAAAAATATTTTCTTGATCCAACCAATCTTGACGGAGAATCGAACTCCAAACTGTTCTACAATATACAAATGCTGTAGAACACCACGGAGCGCATTACCATCACGCCACCAAGCCACAAATCAGATGACCAAAAAGCCAAATGGACCATCACCGTGAAAAAGAAGGGTTTCCGTCATAGTGGCTTGACGGAGAATCGAACTCCGGACTTTCCGTCAGACGATATACAAATGCTATAGAACACCACGGAGCGTGTTACCATTACGCCACCAAGCCGTACAAATCAAACGGCCGACTAAGACTATCGCCGTGAAAAAAAAGGGTTCCGTCATAATGGCTCAGCGGAGAATCGAACCTAGGCATCGGAGTTTGCTCAGTTCACCCTAGCTAGTAGTATTTTGAATGGACTGTTCAAATCCTTGTACGGATATCCCCACCAATATTACTTAAATCCTCCCCACATACTTGTCTACCGCGACAGAACAAATTCCGCCTAGAGGACGAGCATTTAAACATAGCCCGGATCGCCCCACCATCTGGCAGTTTGAAGCACCGCAGTCCGCATCACACTGCCCCTTCCTTCCTCTTCGCTTTCGCGGGCGACGACAGCCCCAGAGTACACTGCGACGACGCAGCTGTACACCAAGGGCCCGTCCGACTTGCTTTTGCTGGTGTGGACCGTCGTTGTCTTCAGCACCTCGTGCTGAGCCATATGACGCTCCCCGCCCTCGTAAGACAGTGGAGCCTTCGTAAGGAGGCAGCACTCATGCGGTAAGGAATCTTACCATCAACTTACCCCAGTGAATTTTTTGAGTACTACCACTTCACTCGAGGCAACGGGACCAAATTTATGTATTCCTACACAGCTAAATATAATACATCAACATGATTAGCCCGGAACAGAAACACGCCCTGGTTCATCCTGCAAAGGGAGAGTCTCCTCCTGTTCCCTCCTTGACTGGGTGATGCTCGTTGGTTGAGTATCCAGCTTCGCCGGCCATGTAGCAGGTGCATTGAGGTCAACGAGAAGGTTCAATGCCCTTATTTTGTCCCTGATTCCAGCAAGCCTCTTGTCAATATGACCAACTTGCTTTGCCTGTGATGCCCTTTCAAACAAGGGTCTCGCTGTTTCCCACAGCCCTCCTGCATTCACCACATCCCCATGCACTTTTGAAATATCCCCCAGGTGAAGCATGCACTCTGCTCTACTGCGGTGCACATCCATTTGAGTAAATCCTTCCAAAGCAACAGTCAACAGACTTGTTGCTGTCTGGTAGTCATCACTTGAATACACATTGGCAAGAAACTGGAGAGCTTTGTGAATTTCCAGCCTCTTTCCGAGCTTGAGGCTATGGACCAAGAATGTAACTGCGGAATTACATGAAGGATTGAGGCGGACATCCCCCAGTTTCTCCAAACAGTAGCTTACACTGCTACTGTCTTTGCCCCAGGTGGAGGTCAAATATTGTCGGAACAGGCTCTTTGCTGCTGAGACATCTCCCTCTTGCACTATGAGGGCTGCATGGAAAATATCACACCAGGTGGGGATCATTGAATACCCCAAGCTTGAAGCGAGTTGATTGGCTGTGTCAAGAGTTTGGTACACTTCATGCTTCACTTCCTCCATTTCCACATTAATTTGTGCAATGCTGACTAGATTCAGGAGATGCTGGAAAGGACGTTTTTCTATGGTGAAATTGTTCATAATCTGAGTTCGAATGTTCAAAGCTTGAATATATTCAGATTTTAAGAAGTGGACTTCTGCCTGAGAGCCCATAATTCCACTATCAAGTTCCTGACCAGACATACCACAGGGACTGAGGAGATCCCTTGCTCTGTTGAATAGAAAGATGCTGTGATTAAAGCGACCAAGGCCATACCAGCACATGGCTTCAGTTTGAAGTGCTTTGGCTTCCATGAATAATTGTCCGGAAATCTTTGCCAGCCGCTGTGCTTCCGATGCATGCTTCCAGCCATCCGAATAATCACCACTTGCCCACTTTATCGACCCAAGTGTAGCCCGCAGACGAGATTGTCTTTTGATATTCTTAGTTGAAATTGCTAATGCAAGTCCCGTTTCAGCAAAGTAGATAGCTCTTGGTATATCATTATAGGGAGAATGGTAAAATGTTGCCAACTGAGCATAAAAGCTGCCTGAACCATCATTTCAGTAATTGATGAAATACTTAATGGATGACTAACATTTAAGATCTGGATCATCAAAATATGCCATATACTCAAGGGCTTGCTCCACTAGATGTTGGCCATCGGGAACAGGATGATATATGTGTCCTGACAAGAGGATCATAATAAAATGAACCTCGAGTCGATGGTCTTTGGGGTGGGGAAGAACACTCGAGATTTCGTAGATTAATTGAGTCTGGCCATGCCCAGTCATTCTCATGAAGCGATCAAACTGACATGTGCAGTAAATGATATTGATGAGGTCAGGGTTTTGTTTGTTTAGACCATTTCTCAAGATACTCTGGATGTTCGCAGTGTTTGGTATTATTCGATCTACAATCCCGGGACTTGAGCTTGTCCCATGGTATGTCTCATGCATGTCAAGTAGCTTGTGAAAGTGTTTTAGGAGTGGTTGAATATGATGAGCCATAGGGGGGTGCATTTTCTGCATATATTCACGGATGGGGACCAATGCCTTGAGCCGTTTCTGATCGTCTGCATAAGCTAGGGAGGTGCGAAGTAAAGTTGCTTTGCATGCTAGAATATTGCCAATTGGGATTTTGCTTTGCAGTAGTTCTATATCCGAAAGGCCATCTGGTAACATTGAGAGAAGACTCAACAAATGCTGCGAATCCGGCATGCTTGCCAGTCGGGGGCCTTGCATGGACAGCGAAATCGACAACTCCAAATTTGATCCTTTGTTATAGCCTTCTGAGAGTAGTGAGGTCCGCTCTGTCTCCCAGCGATGCATCACACTGGCTAAGCCTTCATAGTCCACTAAATGGGCTATAAGATCGATTGCCAGGGGCATATTATCAGTCACACTGAGGATTTTGTCGACATCTTCAGCAGAACAGCCATCATCGACAATGTCAATGAAGGCTTTGCGGGCAGCATCTTGTGTCAATGGCTTCAAAGGATGCAGGAAAGGGTGAGTCCACTTGACATTTCCTGGCCTCTCTGCTCCGCGCATTGTTATCTACGGGGCTTTTAGTATAAATCAAACGAAATTACTCTCCTGGCTTACAATCAATGCCAAATGGGATATATCTGTAAGCAAGGCCAAGAATTTTTCAACATCTCCACGGGTCTCTCTTGGCTCCCAGACAGTCTCGAGATTGTCCAGAATCAACAAGCAAGGAGATTGTTTCGAGAAATGACGGATGATGGGTTGAGTGAGATCCTTTGCTGGCTTCAGGCCCACATGCACTGCTATCAGTGCTGCGAGTTGGACACTAGTTGATGCTGCATCACAGGCAACAAAGAAACGATGTTGGTAATATCTCCCAGAGATTATTGGGTGATGGAGAATGGCCCTCGCAAGGCTTGTTTTCCCCATTCCCCCTCCTCCTAAGATTGCTATCCGGGGGGTCTCCTGGTCAAAAGCTTGGATAATGGCTGAAACATCAGATTCACGGCCATGGAATCTCTTTGGTTCGGAGGGCAACAACGAGAGCGAGTTTGAGCTTTTTGAGGAGTCACAAACAAGCCATGCAGCATTGAATCCAAACTCATACCTGGCGTAGGAGCTGGAAAAGACCTTGCTGATCTGCCACAATAGTCAGTTTGAAGCACTGGGTTGACCGAAGACATACAGTGGATCCGCTGTCTGAATTCCCTCCGTCTGAAAGGGCTGAAATTAACTCGAGAACTTCCTGGTGCATTGTCTGTGCATTTTGCTGCATTGCTCCCATATCGCTGAACACTGTGACAGCCTGAATCTGAGGGATTGCTGTCACTGGAAGATACTGAGTGAACAGAAATAAATCCCTTGCCTTGAACACCTTGAGTCCTTGTTCTAGTCCTAGATGGCATTCCTTTAATAATGCCCTTATTTCACCTTGACGGAAAAATTGCTTGATCTTGCTCTTCTCCTGCACTGCTTCAACGAATGCGTGGATCTTGTGCAGAGTTCTACGGGAGTAAGTCATATTGTCAGAGTGAAAAGCAAACCTCACTCTGTAAATCTCCCCAAATTGTCTATCATTTTTGGCGATAATTTACCACCAGTATCAGATGTTACATGAACATAAATTATGGCATGTAGGAGCTCGTGTATTTGCTCCAGCATCTGTGTACAGTCATCCTGATTCCGCTTGACAGTCTAACAAACTTCAGTAAGGAGTGGGATGGATATATTGTCTTAAAAAAATCACCTGGACAACAGCCAACAGAGACCGGGTCACGTTTGAAATAAGTTCCAAGAATGGAGCCCTCAGGCCTTCGGAAACCACATCGAAAGTAGTGAGAGCGGCTTTGAGGGAGTCAATAATATTGTCCAGGCGAATTTTCGCGGGAGTGGGCTGAAAGGGCATTGTCGTTGCAGTGATGACAGCACCGACCAAAGTGCCATCCTTATATCTCACAAAGTGATCTGATTGCACCCCAGCATCCATTATTTGTATTACCGGAATCCCCGGGTTTCATCTACATCTCTTCGGGTTCATCACTCCTGCTAAGGATAGAGGGGCGATCTATATTGGAGTCTGTAAGTGCGTCGTGTGAGCAGCATCGGAACAGGCATTCATTTGACATCGCAGATAATGGCAACGCTGGAGCTACGCTATGTCCGCTAACCTGAAGCATAGATGAATCACGTACAGTGACATGTTGAGGACATGAGAGGACATAGCGGTGAAGCTAATACAGGCACCGGTATTTGAAAAGAAAGATAAAAAAAGACAGATTAGCAGTTCACAGTGATCTGGAGTTTCCCTGGATGCAGCTACAAGAGCACTGAGAAAAGGGACATTGATTGTGAACGCACTACGAGAAAAAGGGGTCTGTCATACTGCATTGGTGCTATTAGTAGGCAGACTGAAAATTGATTGGTTCTTGATGAGGATAGATTTGTGGAGATGAAACATGAGCCGCGAGGGGAGCTATCGCCTATCTCCGCGGAGAATCAGAAGTGAATTGCGCCTTCGGTAACGCCCGCGTTCCACGAAGAAATAAATCGGGGATAGGATTCTAGGTCGAATGGGGCGGCGGAGCAAAAAAGAAAGAATACCTGACCACATTGTGATGGCTCGATCCCTATTCCCGAGTCGAACGGACAGCCAGCTGCAAGATCCATGAATAGGATGGAGCTGCAGGCCTACCGCTATCGAGGCGATGCTGGAGTAACCTGGGTCTTGCGGCCGTGCCATTTACTATGAAGGAAGGGAGTGACACATACCCACCACCTATTTCTCCGTTGCCTCAGAAGTGACGCTAGTGGAACAAAAACAGAGGGTAGGCTGGGGTCAAATAAGTAGGACTCACTGCGAAGGAAGTAGTCAATCGTTTTGAAAAGAGCAGTTAATTGTGAAGTAGAGGGAGAATTGGTGGGCTTAAAAAAGGACAACCTGCGGCCCGTGCGTTCGGGATTCTACGGCGAGCCCGCGAGGACAATGCGTGCGAGATGCGGGATTTCGACCGATAGCTTACGCAGTGCAGACGGCGTGTTCAAGGACAGCATCGCGCCATGGAGAGCGGAGAGCGCGAGGAGGACCCTAACGACCTCCGCTATGTCTGTCTGCGTTGACCAGCACTCATCTGTCACAGCGACGTAGTACTCGAGCGGTGGGAGATTCTCCGGGATAATGGCGAATCCTCCGTCGAAGAATTCTGGCGCGGAGAGCCAGTGAAGGTGCGGGAGCGACGGCAGGTCGGGGCCCTCAGGAAGCGAGAGCATTTCGAGCTGCAGGTACCGGGAGAGGAGGGCTGTAGCGGCAGGGTCGAGTTGAAGGTCAGATCGCCTTCGATGCGGCCATGAGATATTATCTTGCCGACGCGGTTCCTGAACACGCACGCGGGCCCAGAAGCGGCAGAGATGCGCAAGGTGGGGAGCGTCTGAGTTCGCACTGCGGAAGACTTTGGTGCTGCGGGACAACGTTGTCCAGCGGGTGTGCTAGTGCAGAATGGTCTTCGACTTCGCGCGAGAGATCGATCACCCAGGAAAACTGGTACTGTTTTCTTAAACCGGGTAGATGCTGCGGGAGCCAGGAGAATATATGAAGGACGTGAATCAGACGGGGGAGACAAAAAACAATTGGATCTACTGTATGGCTCGAGCCCGAGTCGAACAGGCCCCTCCCGCAATAAGTACATCATAAGTTGCGTCCCGAATATTTGCAGGCGCGGACCGTCCGCGATCGAGCTTTGCTTGCCCCTGGTTGCAACCTCGATGTACGTGGATTTAGTCAGTGCAATAGTTCGAGGAAGACACAAGGCTACTACCGTCTGCATGCTCCGGAGTACAGGCCAGCAAGCGAGTATATACCTGCAGACCGGGAGAAAAAAAAGAGCATAGTTCAGGCTCGGAAGGACATGTGGAATTGTCAGCAGTATTCAGTAAAGAAAATCATTACAGACATTTCCCATGACACGAGCCCGAGTCGAACGGGTGTCTCTAGCTATAGCATTCTCGAGGACAGATGAATGCCGGCGCGCACCCTCCGCTATCGAGCCGATGTACTCTGCGCTTTGACCCTGAATATAGAGTGCAGTTTTGCAGCGCGATCTCAGAATGCTCACCTTACAACTGCGCGTGGCAGGCGCCAGAAACCGAGTTGCCAAAAAGTAGAGGAAGGGGGAAGGCTGAGAAGCTGCATGAGCGGACTGGGCTTGAACTTCAACACACGATAAGATGGAGGGCAACAAATGCCACCTTCCAGTCATGGCTCGAGTCCGAGTCGAACGGGAATCTCCTGCAGTTAACTGTTGGTACTACACTGCAACGAGATGCAGATGCGGACCGTCCGCCATCGAGCCGATACTACCCTTCTTTGGAACCCGAATATTTGCGCATTTATTTTGCGAGCGCCAGCAGGAGATTCACTCCCACCCAACTTTATGGCTCGTATCTTGACTCGTATAGCAAATCTCCCCAGATGGGAGCAAAGGGCGGGAGGGAGAATCTTAGGGCAAACTTGAGTGAAGCGCGACCTGCTAAAAAATATGGCTTGAGAAGGAATTCCGATGGCTCAAACCCGAGTCGGACGTCTCCTCCTTCACTTTGGATACCAAATGATAAATCTATGCAGGGGCAGACCTTCCGTCATCGAGCCGTTCCTTGCCTCGATCAAAGCCTACATGAATACCCCTTTTTTCGAGGATCAGACTCTCACCGTTTATAATGTTCTCCTAGTGCGCGAGCATTGACTCCAATTTATCGGGGCGAATTATCTCGGGTCGATATTAGAAGCACCAGTTTCTAAGTGTTCGCGGCGGGGAAATAAAAATCTTTGACTTAGCATGGCTCAAGCCCGAGTTGGACGGCCAGCTCCTGCATTGACACATGGCTCTAGAATACCTAATGTATGCAGGTGCGGACCGTCCGCCATCAGGCCGTTTCATAGGCCACTTTAGAGCCTGAATACTTGTGTCCAATTTTCTTCCTTTCGGGGTTCGCGCTCCTCGTAAGTTGAGGATGCGAAAAAGGATCAAGCGCTAAAAGTCCGCGAGTCACGCAGAATAGCTGGGATTGGATCTAATGCAGGACTTGGAGGGATGAATTTATATCTTGGCGGGGGAGGAACCTGCCTATTGGTGAGTGCAGTCATGAAATCTACTTGAACTCTGCTTCATAAACCGGATAGTCATGTTCCCCGGGCGGGGCACATCCATCACGGTATATGTGAACTATAGTTCCACCTCACTTGTGGCTTTCGGTACTTTGGGATTGGGATGAAAGTGTTCGTTGGGACAGGACACTGAAAAGGGGGGCGAGAAAGATAGCCTGATTAGCGTACATGGCTCGAGCCTGAGTCGAACGGGGGTCTCCTGCAATATGTGTCTGGAAAATATTGATATGATGTAGGTGGACCTCGAGCGGATACCATCTGCATTTGCAGCCTGAACATACGTGAGATTTTCGGTGATTCGATGATCCTTAGTTCGGGGCAGAGTAATCGGGGGTTATGTTCGGCAGACGAAAACATAGCTTTGGAGGCCTAAGGTGGATGTACATTTATTTGTATCACTAGTGAGATCCTGAGGTGTGAGTCTGAATGCTCGAGAATGCAACAGAGAGAGAGAGAAATACGAAAGTCCACTGGATATGGCTCGAGCCTGAGTCGACCGGGCGGCGCCTGCATGCACGATCCTGAAGTAGATCAAATCACAGAATGCAGGTGCGGACCCTCCGCCGTCGAGCCGATACAAGCAGTGCTCTGAACCAGAATATATGTACATTTTTTAGGGGGATTGGAATTCGAACCTAGTCTTCGACAAGCCGACGCGAACTGAGGGTGGCGGAGATAAAGTCAAAGGGTGCGGTTGGTCGTGCAGAACTTTTATGCAAGATAATGAGAAAAGAGAAAAAAAGCGATTGCCCCATCAATGCCTAAGGAACGGGCATCTCCCGTAGGATATCTCAAAACCCGCCGGCGAGCCAGTTCTCGGGCTACCTCAAAACTTGAATATTGACTGATTTGATTTCCTAGAGCGCGTGCGTTGACCAGATAAGAAACCAGAGTATTTTGTCAGCTGTGGTTCAAGTGTGGGACGCACCATCTTTTACGCACGAGCCATACATCTACATCGGTAACATGACCCAGTTACGATTTCGGGAAGGGAGATGGAAAGCAACCGTGG
Organism: Mycena latifolia; assembly: GCA_029289555.1. Lineage (NCBI taxonomy): Eukaryota > Fungi > Basidiomycota > Agaricomycetes > Agaricales > Mycenaceae > Mycena > Mycena latifolia. The sequence goes on along the minus strand of JARJLE010000059.1, from coordinate 633,870 downwards.
GTGTACTCTGTTGTCATGGCTCGCGTTGCAAAGGACAAAAAATCAATGGGCTTCTCTTGCATGGCATTGAGGAACCGATTCCATTGAATGCAAGTGCGGACCCTCCGCCATCAAGCCGATACCCGCTACACCTTGATCCTGAATCAATGTGCGTCTTCTTGACTGATTTGGGACAACCATACAACTGCACGGAGTACAAGATCCAGCAACACCAGCCTGTTCAAAAAATAAAATAGAAAACGACCATCTTTCGGATTCGAGAAGAGGCGGGTCAGCAATATTCATCAACAAAGGAGCCACCAATGCCAGTAACATGGCTCGAGCCCGAATTGAACGGACGACTCCCACAGAAATGCGAGGGGATGGAGGGGCGGACCGTCCGCCATCGAGCCGATACTACCTGCACTTCGAACCTGAATATCTGTGCATTTATTTGGTGAGTGCTATCATGACATTCACTTTGACTCAGCTCTCTGACCAGAACACTAAATCTCCCCAGGCGGGAGAAAAGGGCAAACCTACGAGGGGGAATAGAGGAAAACTTGAGTAAGGCGCAAGCTGCTAAAAATATCCCTTGAGAAGGATTTCGGATGGCTCGAGCCCGAGTCGAACGGGCGTTTCCTACATCAGTTGTTTGAACGATGTAAATGAGTTGCAGGTGCGGACCGTCCGCCACCGAGCCGCTCTTAGGCTAGTTTAGAACCTGGATACATGTATAATTTTGAGCGGGTTTCCGTACGAGTTCGAGAGGAGACTTCGAGTCTGCAGTGGCGGACTAACAACAGGAGACGGCTGCTGGAAGCAGACCGCCGAGATATTGAGGTAAGAGAACTGAGTTTTTCAGCACTTCGGAACGCGAGGTCGCGGAGGAAAAAACTCGTGACCGCTTTAGCGATGGCTCGAGCCCGAGTCGAACGTGCATCAAGTGGTTTCGTCACCAACGGATGCATGTGGGGACCCTCCGCTATCGAGCCGATATAAGCTGTACTCCGAATTTGAATCTATGCTCATTTATGTAGTGAGTGCCATCATGAGACCCGCTTGCCTGTGCTTTCTGAATCGAACAGAAAATGACGGAGCGAGAGAGTAAGACAGGCGCTGAACTATTTGGGGTTTATGCCTGCAGCTGGCGTCGCTCTGGAGATCTCGAGGAGGCTGCTGCCAAAAAGAATGTGCCTACAAAGCGCCCATGGCTCGAGCCCGAGTCGAACGGGCGTATCCTGCGCGACATACGGTATGTCCAGATTATGAGTTGCAGGTGCGGACCGTCCGCTATCGAGCCGCTCTTGGCCTGTTTAGACCTCAATACATGCCCATCTTGTGAGTGCTGGAACCGTGGACATGGAGGGATTGGACGGGAATATTCCTGCGGGCGAATAAAATTGCAAGTAAGGCTGGCTAAGATTATGAATACATTCCATTATAATGTATTGTAATGCTAAAATTACGATTAAGTATGGGTGTGATATAATATTAGCCTCTCACATTATGTACCATTACATTATGATACATTACGATTATATTACAGTACAGATGGCCATATTCTAATGTAATTTTAATTACACCAACTGCCTGCCAACTGCCTACAGACACTTGCCTGCAAGCCATCCAGTGAGGGATTATATCCAAATCTGATCGCCATCCCTCTTTAAACCATCAACAATGGCCTACAAGCACTGTGCTGCATCTATTCATTGAGTCTAGCCGATATTTGGTGTTGTTGATGCGAAGAATTTCGACGTGAAGCATCACGTGAGGGGTTTCAGAATTTCAAACTTCAAGTGCTCGTGAACCAAGATGAACCTAAATCCTGTCTACTCATTGATACATTCATGAGCCTGCTTGTGGCGAATGAACCATGGTATTGCAGCTCCCGGTACATTACTGGCAAAGGCACACCTGAATCAGCCACAGGGTGTGCAATTAAGAGAGGGAGAAGATCTGGGTCTTGAGAGCACCAAAACATCGGGGACTAAAATTACGGATTAAATACAATTAAATACGATTAAAATACCATTACAATACATTATGATACCCTTACGATTAAATATCCCTCCAGATCTAATATTATATTACGATTACAGTACATTATGGCTCCAAACCGTACTTAATCATAATTGTCCAGCCCTAATTGCAAGGGATAGGATCCGGGGACTGCGCTGTCTATTAATTGTCGACACCGAGCTTACACGAAAAATACCTCGCATGAAAAACACCTCGGACTCGCCGCGGCATACAAAAACACCTCGCATGAAAACCTCCCCTCCCAAATCCCTAATCAAAAAACCCCGCGGCTAGTCGAGTAATCTCAATGACACCCTGCTGCGGAACCACGGATGCCGCTTCCTTCGCCGGCGGGCCCGTCGGCTGAATCGCAAGGCTGTGCCGCGGAAGTCGCCTTCAGTCCCTGACACGTGCTCCATTCATGACCCTAAATTGATCAAAATGATGGCCCAAATGATGGCCCCACCCGAAAATCTGCTGTCAATCCACTCTTGCCTCCAACTTGCCTCCGCCGATCTCCACCGCCCGTCCCAAGCCCAAGGGCCCGCTCGAGTCCGTTTCCTTCCTTCTGTTAGCTTGCAATGTGAATCTAATGGGTAATAGTGACCCGGCGCACCACATCGGCGCTACGCTCGCCCCGTCGCCCACCCCGCCGGCCCTCGTCCCCGCCCACCTCACCCACAGCACCCACGCTCGATACCCAGCGTCAAAGGCGGGAAGCCCACGCTGCTCGCGGCGGGCGTCAAGTCGGAGGACGTGTCCCCCTGGCTGCGCTGGGTCGTCTCGCCACACTCTGCCCTGGCGCTCCTCGTGGCGCCCCCGCTCCTCGCTGTCCCCACATCATTCCTCCTTCCCTTCCTCCCCGAGGCAGTGCGCCCTTCCTCGAACCCTTCACGGCGGTCTTCCTCGAGCTCCTTTCGCACCCCGCGCCCTTCCCACTCCTTCTTCGGCTCTCCGTGCGACGACGGCGCCCGAATACACTGCGACGACGCAGCACTACACTCTACGTCGTCCTCTTCAGTGCCTCGTGCTGAGCCATATGGCGCTCTCTTCCCTCGCAAGACGGTGGAGCCTTTGTAAGGAGGCAGCATTCGTGCGGTTTGAGCTGTGCAGCGTGATGCGTCTTTACACTCTTTCTTCTTTCGTTCTGCCTTACTGTACGGGCGGAGTATGGCGCGCCAGTCGCTGTCCTCCGGCTGAGCTTCGCTGCTCGTACGTCGCATCCCTGTCGTCGTGCGTGCGACTCGCATTCCCTACCATCGGAGTAGTCGCCTCCCCGAGCTCGTGGACGCGGGCGTTGCTGCTGTGCCGCTCGTGGTGTCCCGTCCTCGTTCCAGCGCCTCGGTGTCTTCTTTCCCGGGCAGCAGCACTTCAGCTGCGTCGGCCCCTTAGCCCTCTGTTTATTTCTTCACCGCTGTCATCCCTGCGCGCTCTCCCGAGATCTTGCGCGTGCGTGTGCTGCGATCCTGCTCGCTGGAGGCACCCTCCCTCCCTAACCCGCGCGCCTTTTTCGCGCGAGCGCCTTTTGAACTCGACGTGCGGCCCATCCCGATCGCCTTACCCCTGCGTGGGGCCATGCTGGTTGCGCCTCCGTGCACCGCGTGCGCAAACGTGCATCAGTGCTTTCCCTCCGCTGCCCGCGTATTCCCCCCTTTATCCCTCCCCTTATTTCACCACGCAATTTCTCCTTAGTCCTGCCTGTATCTCGTCTTGCTGCCCTTTCGACAATAACACATAAGTTCCGTCCCTCCTCTCCTTCACACGCATTGCGAGTATGGTTCAGTTCGGCATTGACTGCAGGTGAGAGCGCGAGCTCTCAGCCTCTTCCCCGTGAGACGCCAGCTGGCGATCAGCTAGCAGACAGCTAGCAGAACGTTGTATATATATATATATATAAAGCGTTCAGGCTGGATGCAGCTGGATGGCTCGAGCCCGAGTCGAACGAGCGTAACCTGCGTGATAGAGATAGCATGGGAGAGGCTCATGAGATGCAGGTGCGGACCGTCCGCTCTCGAGCCGATACATGCTTAGTTTGTGACCTCAATATATGTGCGCATTCGGTCGATAGGTAGGCGGATTTCGCAGCTGGTGTTTCTCCACTTTTGGTTGGCAGCAGGGTGAAAAAACAGCTTTCGACACTTACTATGGGTCGAGCCCGAGTCGAACGGGCGTAACCTGCGTGATATATCATGGGAAAGATGTATGAGATGCAGGTGCGGACCTCGAACCGTTCCTGCATTGCTTTCAATCTGAATACGGACACGAATTTTTAAGCGGGTGTAATTCATCGTCGAGTGGTCTTCGACTCCACTGGTAGACAAGAAAAGAGGTTTCTCGAGCGCGAGGGAAATAAGTTTTTGGAGGGATGTAGCCCGTTCTGGCGCAGAGTACAAAAATATTCACTGTTCACCAATGGCTCGAGCCCGAGTCGAACGGGTGACGCATGCGTACACGTATGTTGGCAGATCCCCATGAGATGCAGGTGCGGACCGTCCGCTATCAAGCCGTTGGTGGGTTGCTTTTAAACCTCAATGTACGTGCCTCTTTTTCAATGATGCTTCGCGGATGAAACGAGTCTACTTACAACTGCGTGGTACAGCATATCTCGCGAGCTCGGATACCAGGAACCGGATTTTGGGAAATATTAGATAGCATAGTTCAGATTTGAATTCGGGGGGAGTTGGGGCGGAAATTGCTTGAATAGTGATAAAAAGGCTGTAATGCGCCATGGCTCAAGCCCGAGTTGCAGGTGCCGACCTTGCGCTCTCGAGCCGATATAATCCTCACTTGCAACCGTAATACATGTGCACATCTGAACCCGGTGCCAACAGTGAACTCGGCAGCCAGGCTGCGGCCGCGGCTGGTATTTTACCCCTTTTGGTTGGGAGAGGCAGAGGGCAGCAAAAAAGGAAGGGATTCGAACAGGACCCAAGGCTCGAGCCACGGATAAATACTGGGTGATGCAGGTGCGGACCGTCCGCCACCGAGCCGATATAATCCTCACTTGCAACACATAAACACATGTCGTTGATAAGGCGTGCATCTTTGCGCACCTGAAATCTTTGTTTTCGTACAAGCACAAGCGGATGGCTTGTACTTGTGACTCCAGTAAGACTAGAGGGCACTGGTTCAATCCCGGAACCGAGTGTTAAGCCGTTAGCAGCATTGCAAAACTTGCATAACCAACAAAGGAAGACCGGGTTGCCATCTGAGGTACTCTTCACGGGGCTTAGGATACTGGCCCGGCTTCAAAACACACTAGCTAGCCATAGGACTCACCTGGCGCGGAGTATTGCACAAATGCTACAAGTTCGGTGTCAATATGGATGTTAGGTGATCAAAGGACTTTGGAAGGAAACAGGAAAGACTAGTGATTGGCACGAGGCTTTGAACTAAGGCCATGGAGATTATGAAGGGATTCCCGAAAATAGAAGCCAGTCGGCGCCAGGAAATCAACAATGAAGCGAGCGCGCGCCAGTATAAATTGGAGCATACTCAAACGGGTCAGCACAGGCTATATGCTGGGAGCTGGCGCCAACCCTTGAAGTAAACTAAGGGGCGAGGATAAAATGCATAACCTTGGCACGAGGATCTCTTGAAGGAGAAAGAACCCAAAAGAGGAAATTTGTACAAGTCGGCGCCAGGAAGTGTATAAATAGTTGGCGCCAACTTCCCTCAAATTCCCTCGACGGACTCAAGATTGACCTGAGTAATAGAGGTTTACCAGGAGGCTTGGCACTTGCTTAGAGAGGCTATTAGCTGATGGGATTAGCAGGAGACAATTATGAAGTAGAGGACTTTAGTGAAGCTAGCCGACGAAGGGTGGCCCTTTTTGGCTGAATTGGCCAAAGGCTGGTCTCTCATTGGTCCAAGGAACTTGCTGCGGCTTTCTAAGGCTCGCTAAGGAGGTGGACTAGCTGAGGATTCGTAGGAAATGACAAGGACGATATTAGGATGAGGTGTCTAAGCGACGCTAAGAAGAAGAGGTGCACCCGAGACGGAGCCAGAGAGCTCGCTTATACCTTATTATTACTCATTCAATGTTTGTACATCTCGCTTAGTTCAGTAGTATAAAACTGCATGTAAACCAGTAGTTAGGCAGTGAAAACTCCCCTGTTATTGGCACATAGCTCTTTTGAGCTCAGAGCTCAGCTCAGTCACTGGACAACTCACCTAAGAGCCTGCACTAAATTCATCTGCTGTCCCAGTCACTGAACCCTTGCAAGTTCACATTTGGCGCCAGCCCAGTCACTAGTCGGCGCCAGCTTCCTACCACACACTCATCCCACGCCAAGTCCCTGTTCTGTTGCAAGAGTTCAAACGCGCGCCGGCCCAGTCACTGTGCTAAAGCCTTAGAGCCAACCTTCCACACTCAGCTCCTCTACTCCCCTTTGGTGTCCGCCCAGTCACTGGCCTAGGTGTCTAGTCAGCGTTGTCTATCACACTCGGTTGTCTGCTCAGTCACTGAACTTACATTCAAACTCGGCGCCAGCCCAGTCACTGTGACATCATTCAGCCCGCTCTCTACACACTCGGTTCATGCCAGTCACTGAACCTTGCAAGTTCAAACTCGCGCCAGCTCAGTCACTGTGTTAGCTTTCTATGTCCTTCCCCACACTCATCGGCCCGTCTTCTATTTTAAGTCCGATCTCTGGCGCGAGCCCCCTCACCCGTAGACTTAAAACATCTACACCCCTGTCGATAAGACATCTGGAGACACTGGTTATATAAAGGAGGCTCTTCCACCCACTAAAGTACCTGTGGTCTTTCTATTGAAATTGAAGGGTCGATACGAGTACCCGTCTCCCCGAACTAAATAACGATAAGACTGTTGGAGTGATTGGTTGTTGGAGTTTAGTGTGATTAGAGTTAAGACTTATTGTCTTACTCTTTTGATATTAGATTTCACGGCTGCACGCCACTGCACCGTTTCATCGTACCGGTGAATTTCACGGCGAGGCGCTACCTGACGTTTCTCCATTCTAGCTTTGCAGACGGTAAAAAGAGGCGGCACCGCGAGCGATGACTCGAACCCGAGTCGAACGGGTGTCTGCTGCATCACTTGGGCCATCACGGAATAGAAGGTTTGGTACCCGCCGCCATCGAGCCGATAGACCCTGAAACTGCAACCTCAATATTTGTGTCTTGCTCAATTCAGTGGGGCTTCCTTCAGATATATATATAGTTTACGCTCGCGCCCCTTACATCTCACTCGAGGTTTTCGTAAATTTGGCGTAAAATATAAGTGTTCATTAGGACAGGACACTGAAGCTTCGCAGAGGAAGGGGGTTAAAAAGTGCTTTGAGCATACATGGCTCGAGCCCGCAATCGAACGGGTGTCTCCTACAACACAAGCTAGTGGAGGTTGCTCCAAGGATAACAGATGTAGGTGCGGACCCTCCGCCATCGAGCCGACACAATCTAGACTTGCAAGTTGAATACATGTGCACTTGTTAGTGCTGTCGTTCAAGTATGGGATGCTCCTCTCGGTCCGTGTAGGCACAAGACATCTGAACGACCGGGTGGGAGGTGGGCAACGATGATTATTCAGGGAGGAGCCCGCGTAGGGGTCCTGCATATTCGGGGGCTGCTGGAAGGAAAAATGATTCAAACTCAAAAGATGGCTCGAACCCGAGTCGAACGGGCGTTCCTGCGTCACCAGGCAGGCGCGGACCCTCCGCTATCAAGCCGTTCGAGGCTGGTTTGGACCTTGGATACGTGTGCATCTTGTTTGCTGATTTCGTCTGAGGCTGGAGCCGTCACGGCTGGACGGCGTACAAAATCCAGCAAGGCATGGTATCAGGAACCAGCGCTAGCCTATCCTCAAAAAAGGAACTAGAAAGAAGATTGTCGCGCGGATTCGGGAAGAGGCGGGCCACCAATACACACCAAAAAAAAAAAGCCATCATAGCCATGTGTCGTGGCTCGAGCCCGAGTCGCACGGGTATCTTGTGCATTGCATAGAGTTGGTCGCCGCCGGCGCCACGGGATGCAGGTGCGGATCCGGACCGTCCATCGACCCATTTCTAAGCTAGCTTGAAACCCGAAGATATATGCATCTTGTTTAGTAATTTGGTCTGAGGCTGGGACGCCATTACGGCCGCTCATGGAGTACAAATCCCGCTGTGCATGATATCAAGAACAAGACGGAGCCCTTCTCTAGCGGATTCGGGAAGAGGCGGGTCAGCAATATTCACCAAAAAATAAAGCACTCTGGCCGAGGCACATGGCTCGAGCCCGAGTCGAATGGGCGTTCCCTGCAGGTACATGAAGCCATGGGATGGAATGCAGCTGCGGACCCCCGCCATCTAGCCGATACAACCTTAGATTGCACCAATCAGCTCACTTATACTTGTGTTACGCCCACTACCAGTAACTCGTGTATAACCCGTTTTGCTGACAGATATCCGGATCTACTAGGTTAGAAGCGCTATTGAAAAAATTATATATAAATCACTGAAGGGAACAGTGAACTGAACATTGATATCTGATATACGTTGTCCAATCTCTTTGCCAACATAATTTGTTCCGAGTCGGTGTGGCCCGGTGCTCACTTACTTTGAAGTGAGAAACAAGCAGGTCAAGTACAGGGGAAGCATAGGGAAAGTCAGCAACAAGAAAACACCCACGCCTGGTATGAAAGAAACGATAAAATACACTAGAGTCCATAATGCACGAAAGGAACCCAGCATCTGAAGGGAATATTTGGTTCCTTTCGTAACTTTTCAACAGCGAGATGGAGTGCTTTGGCTGCCTGTTTCAAATCGGGAAGAACGGGAGGGTTGGATTTGGGATCACACTTCTTGAACAGATGTTCGTAGAAGGTGTCTGCAATCTTGGGACCATCAAGATCATTCATGGTCCTTACATGAGGTGAGATTGTGTGCAATATTAGAGAAGATTATTAAACTCACCACATCGTCGCCACTACTCCACGGAATCCCGCAAACAGCAGGGTTGCTGCAAGGTGCATGGCTTCGTCCGGCACACTCTTGTCACCCTTTGCTGTCTCGCATGCGCTAAGAAAAGCGAGTGACATGGATTTTTTAAGATCCAATGAATCTCCTCCCCTAGGCCTGCGCATGATATCTGCGACTTTGAGGCGCCCATCAGTGAGAATGAGGCCGCTATCAAGTGTGTGGTCCAGATCTTGGACTCCATGGCACGCAAAATGGACTATTGATGATTGTTGAAGATGAACAAGGACAGTTTCCACCGTTGAGTTAACCAAAACAGTAAGCCACTTATCGGGTACTCTGGTCATAATTTTATTCAACTCTGCCCTAGCACCCGGCAGTGGTGCACAATCAGGTGCCTTTGGCTCAATAACCGCGGTGATTTTGAACTGGGTGGCGGTAGCAGGAGGAGGATCAAGCAACGCTGTGAGAGTGGGTGTGTAGGATGAAATAACATAATCTGATACACATTCTGTCATGTCTTTGTCATAGATCCCTGCTGCATGGATGGGAATGAAGGCAAAAGGCCCAGTAGGACACCACCATAGTCGCGGTGGATTGGCTGTTTTCTACGTAAAGATGAGATCAATTATGACATACAAAAGTATTGTACTTGCCTGTAGATTCAAGGTCTCAAACACTGGTTTGACAATATTGTTCCAGAGGTCAGCGAGAAGTCCTCGAAAGACCTCTTCCGGGTCCACGTTGATGGTTCCTTCTCGTCCACCGAACAGTCGAGTCTGTAATTCCAACCTATGCTCACGGGTTTCAAGAAATCTTTTGAAATCAAAGGCCGGGTTTGAAAGTCCACGAGATAGGTCAGCAAGGAGAGTTGCTTCAGGGAGGATGAACTCTGGAAGCTTCAGATACTGAACTTCACTGGATGACGTCACAATCAAAGCAAAGCAAATGGAGCTGGTGGTAGTGAGAATGATGATTGGGCCTGACACTGTGGCTTGTTGCAGTGTGGTAATGGCTTTAGGCAGCATAAAATCCTTGAACCCAGGCAATTGTTGAACCTCTTTGATGCTCTCTTCCCAGTCTTCATTGAGCTTGCGGTAACGGAGACCCTCTGATTCAATGGATCTGATTTTTTGCTGAGTATCTCTATCTGTTAATAGTTTCCTTGAGGTGTCCCGGAAGGAAGCCTGCTCCAGTTGCCTTGCCAAATCTTTCATTTCAGTAGATAGACCAGGGCGGATTGTTGCCAGGTCATCAAGTGGAATTTGCAGATGTAGTGCTTGGGACCAGAAGATGGAATGGCTGGCCTCCAGCAATTCTACAGCAGTATTGTATTGACCTAGGCCAACAGCACAAGCGGCAGCATCAGATGCAAGGGAGTTATCTGTTGTGCTAGAGAAAATATGCTGGCGAGTTGGGAGATCAAGATGGAGTGCAGCCAGCTGGGGAAGCAGCTCAATTGCAGCGCGGTAGGCAGTTAAAGATGAAGTAGGATGATATTGAGTCAGACTCTTTGCCCAGGAGTGTGCATTGTGAAAGCGAGTGGAGGGGGAGGATGAAGGGTATGTTGCTGCTTTGTGGAAGAGGTCACAGGCGCTCTCCAGATCATGGCTATCATGTGTGTGTTCATACCTGAAAACAAGGCACTTTGCAAGGCCATGAAGTGCGGGGGCACGATCTGTATGAGGTGGTTCACAAACAGTCAGTGCTTCTTTGTAGAGAGCTATGGCTTCATCAACATCCACAGTGTCTCCCTGCTGCTCATATCTGGCCTGGAGTGCATTGGCCAAATTACTGAGGTAGCTGCCATGATTGGGATGAGGTGGTCCACAGAGGGCCAGAGCTTCTCTGTGAAGTCCTATGGCCTCGTTGATATCTCTTGGCTCTGCCAGCTGCTCAAATCTTGTCTGCATAGCAGTTCCCAGATGAGTGAGGGAGTTGCTGCGATTGGGATGAGGTGGTTCATGAATGGCCAGTGCTTCCCTGTCGAGTCCTATGGCCTCATTGAGATCTTCTATATCGCCCAGCAGCTCAAATCTTGTCAGGACTGCAATAGCCAAATTGCCGAGACAGCTGCTGCGATTGGGATGAGGTGGTTCATGAAGGGCCAGTGCTTCTCTGAGGAGTGTTATGGCCTCATCTATATCCCTTTTATCTCCTTGCTGCTCAAATCTACTCAGAACAGTGGTGGCCAAATTGTTGAGGAAGCCTTCGCGACCTGGATGTGGTTGTTCATAAAGGGTTAGTGCTTCTCTGTTGAGTGTGATGGCCTCATTTAGATCCCTTATATCACCCTGCTGCTCAAATTTTGCCTGGATTGCAGTGGCCAGATTGCTCAGAGAGCTGCCACGATCGGGATGTGGTGGTTCACGAAGGACCAGAGCCTCTCTGTGGAGTCTTATAGCCTCATTGATATCCCTAATATCACCGAGTTGCTCAAATCTTGCCCAGACTGCATTTGCCAGATTGTGCAGGGAACTACCACGCTCAGGATGAAGTGGTTCATGAAGAGCTAGTGCTTCTTTGTAGAGGTCTATAGCCTCGTCAATATTCTTTGCATTTCCAAGCTGCCAGAATCTTGTCATCACTGCCCTGGCTAGATTGTTGAGTGAACTGCCACGAGCTGGATGAGGTTGTTCATGAAAGGTCAATGCCTCTCTACAGAGCTTTATGGCATGGTCAATGTCCTTTACATCTCCCCACTCCTCAAATCTTATCGAAAGTGCCATGGCCAGATTCTCCAAGCACCTGCTGCGATTCGGGTGGGGTGGTTCATGAAGGGCCACTGCCTCCATATGAAGTGCTATAGCCTCGTCTATGTCTCTGGTATCACCCTGCTGCTCAAATCTTGCCAGGACTGTGTTGCCCAGATTGCTGAGAGAGTTGCCACGATCAGGGTGAGGTGGTTCACAAAGGGCTAGAGCTTCTCTGTGGAGGCTGACAGCCTCAGTGATATCTCTTGTATCCCCTAGCTGCTCAAACCTTGTCCGGACTGCAGTTGCCAGATTACTAAGGGAGTTACTACGATGGGGGTGAGGTGGTTCACGAAGGGCCAGTGCTTCTCTGTGCAACCCTATTGCCTCATCTATATCCCCTGTATTGCCCTGCTGCTCAAATCTTGTCAGGATCACAGTGGCCAGATTGTGGAGGCAGCTGCCTCGATTGGGATGAGGTGATCCATAAAGTGCCAGTGCTTCTCTGAGGAGTTCTACTGCCTCATTTATATCCCTAAGATCTCCCCACTGTTCAAATCTTCTCAGGATTGCAGTAGCCAGATTGTTAAGGAAGCCACCATGATTGGGATGAGGTTGGGCTAGTGCCTCCCTGTGGAGTGCTATGCCCTCATCTATATCACTGGGATTCCCCTGCTGCTCAAATCTTGTCAGGACTGTATTGGCCAGATTGCTGAGAGAGATGCCGCGATTTGGATGAGGTGGTTCACGAAGGGTCAGAGCTTCTCTGTGGAGTCCTATAGCCTCATTGATATCCATTATATCTCCTCCCAATTGCTCAAATTTTGTCCAGACTGCAGTTGCCAGGTTGTTGAGTGAGTTGTCACGATTAGGATGAGGTGGTTTATGAAGGGCCAATGCTTCTCTGAAGAGTTTTATAGCCTCATCAACATCCTGGGTATCTCCCAGCTGCCCAAAACGTGTCATGATTGCAGTGGCTAGCCTGTCAAGTGAGCCACCACGATTGGGATGGGGCTGTTCACAAAGAGTCAGTGCTTCCCTGTAGCATTGTATAGCTTCGTTGATGTCCCCGATAGCTCCCTCTTGCTCAAATCTTGTCAGGAGTACATCAGCTAGATTGTTGAGTGTGACACCGTGATCTGGATGAAGTGATTCATGAAGGGTCAGCGCTTCCCTACAGAGTTCAGCTGCCTCATTGAGCTCTGTTGAGTTCATTTCAAGGGATCTAAACGATATCTGGTCAGCTATCTCCTGGATTTACAAATGAAGTTGTAGCGGACGGCTTGAAGATCACTTTTATTGCGGGATGCAACCTTTGAGATGTAACATCAGTGCTGAGATCTAAGTTTACAAATAAGATACTTGCGAGACAACAATAGGAATAGATGACAATCAGACAATACAGAAACAACACCCAGTCCCCTTATATATGTGGCCCAAAGGACAGCTGCCGAGATCATGGCCAGATTACAATCAGACTGTGTGAATTTAACAGCAAATGTTTCTAAAGATGGGGGATATCATACAGAATCTCCCCGGGGAGTGCGGAAATGAAGCGATGCATGGGGAAATGTCGGCTTATCTGATGTTGATACCCATATGTCACCCTCTTTTACAATTATAGAGACAGCATTCAATCCCCTTATATATGCGACCCACAGGACAGCTGCCGAGATGATAGCCAGGTTACAATCAGACGGTGTCAATTTAACAGCAAATGTTCCTAAAGATGGGGAATATCAGACAGAATCTCTCCGGGGAGTGCGGAATTTGGAAATGAAGAGACATGTGTCTCGCAAGCTATTGTATCCGTGTGGACATCTGCTGGAGACAAGCGGGGATCATCGCACTACGCCACAGGGTATGCGAAAATGCGAGTAATATGCCAAGCCTGAGTTCCGAACACTGATCTTCTTAAGACTGGGCCCAAGTTCCGAGTTCCCCAAACGCTGTGAGAACTTGTGTGAGAGCTTGCGTTAAAGGGAACGTGGTTAGAGAAGGAAGCGGCGGAAGGAAGATCAAGATAGCAGTGATTGAGCATCCGGGATTACGGTAGGCCAGACGGTTTTGGTTCGATTTCCGGTGACGGTGACAGCTGTGATAGCCACTGATGTGAATGTTTTTGTTGGTAGGGGCCTTATTTCGGGTATCACACAATAAAAGGCCCTCAGATCGACTTCGAAGGATGCAGAATATGATTAAGTCATACTCTAATCCCTTACCTCTTGGCCGGACGCAGGGGAAACACGTCAGAATCCTCAGTACAACCCAAAAGAACGCGACGCGACAAGATCACGTGGGGGCGATCGCATTCGGATCTTCCCGACCTGTCTGATAACTCCGGCGTATCGATGTATAATCTCGAATGTACTTATGTACATCGGAGTACTTGTATACATCACAACTGCTGCCACGTACAGCAGTATTTTTAACAATATATTGGCCCGTCGGTGAGGGGGTAAAGAAGAAGCGCCCACAATAGGCGCTCGGTTGGCCGCCATATCACATCACTTGTCGCTGTCGCATGAAATCGAACCAAAACCGTCTCGCCTACTGTACCGGGATTGCCAATATCATTCTACAGTTAAAGTTCCGAACTTTCGCCGGCGGCGAAGATCGCAGAAAAACTTTACTGTAGAATTATGTTCAATTCACGCGTAACGCACCCCTCTGTCGATGTCGAAATTCGGTCGAGATCACGCATCACGTGGCCGTTTATTGAACCTCCCGAGCGTGACCCAGGTCCATCAGGGAAACCCTCCATAGATAATTTCGCATATTTTATGCAAAATGTTCCAAAATATGTCCCGTTTCTTGAATGAGCAAAAACATGTCTTCGGCTTTAAATTTTGGTAATTTTCCAACATTTCAGTGGGGCAAGTGCCGTGGGCGTGGGTTGGGCGTGGGTTCACGGCCTATGACCGACACTTGCCATGGTAGAGCTTGCACATTGACATAATCTGCCTTTGTTCTATTTTGGATCTTTGTTTTGCTTCATTATCTGGCTTTGTAAGTTGGTGCATGTTTATCTCTGTGTCTGATGAATGTCTTTTCTGTGTTGGACAATACAAGGATCATTTTTCTTTCTCCGCAACCAGGGCCGTCAATTATTATTTGAGCTCAAAGACAGGTACATTCACTGCGGCGATCGAAAAATCTTACCTGAGTAAAAATGGCCTAGAACTATGATGTTGAATTTCCTGGCCATAGCTTCCCTTAGTAACTTATGATATCTTCCCCAAGTAAAACTCGAAGGTAAAAGATTGATTGTTCCGAGGGATTCTCCATCGGACAAAGCCTGTCTTTTTCCGGGGGGAAACTGTTTTCCTTCGGAAAACAAAGAAGTGCCCATTGTTCGCAATTTTTCCCACGTCAAAATTCTGTCTTTATCCTTTGGAAAAACTGCGCCAAAAGTTGGGCTCTTTCTGGCAGCTTTCCACATTGTTGCAACTCGTAGGCAGGCTGGTAATGAGCCTAGGTGCTGCTAACAAAGTCAGTGCCATGCCGTAAGTTTTTCGTTATCTCCGTCCAGCAGCTTAGAAGCAGAAATATTACAGCTGTTCTCGAAATTAATGAGATTGATCACTTTTTTTTCTTGTTCCCAAAAAGGAAGTCAGGTGCAAGAACACTGATTTTAGTCCAGTATGCAGGCTAGAACAGTTTGGGGATGTTCCAAGGCAAATTTGGAGTGGAAAAACTCGGTGCGACGTCCAGAAAAGAAGAGATGACGAAGTCACGTGGACACAAGGCCGATCGGATCGTGTCGGCCGCTGTCAACATACTGGCTGCTCAAATCTCTTCGTTCAACACCTCATTGAGACCCCGGATCTATTTGCAAAGGCTCCGGCCCCATATCATGGCGCATTTGTACACCTTCCTTTTTGGGAACTTTTAAAAAAATTCTGACCAGTCTCATTAATTTCGAGAACAGCTGTAATGACTGCGCTCCGTCCGTGGTATATCAGGCTAGTGCTGTGGGCAGAATTGTTTTGAGTTGGTTTCGCCACGCAGAACGGCAGAACGGCACGGCAGAATGTCGGCAGAATTTGGCAGAATTGGCACATCAATTTGGGCATTCCCTCCTAACTAGAGTGAAAATTTCTGATTTTTCCTTCCACATATGTTCCTCAATGGTACAATGTCGCTTTCAGCCACACAATTCTGCTGCAATCCATTTTAGGACTCTCGACACACTTCGATTAACCAAAATCAAGCATGATGGTTGATGCTGAGGCATGTATTTCAGCCTGTATTACTGTCTGCAGGTTTTGACATGAGTCTCCAGTCATATTCACAATGTAGAAACAACAATTACAACGATTTTTGTGCCTCAAGCCCTGCCGCCGATCATGAAACGGTGAAATTCTGCCAGATTCTGCCATCCTCGAGTCGATTATGCCATTCTGCCATTCTGCCAGGCAAAATGGCAGCATCCTGCCAACAGCACTAACGACGGTACGAAAATGAGCTACAAGATTTCAGATTGTGATGAAATGAAGGACTAGAGAGCTTGCGCAAAAGCCACACGAGCCGCACGCGGCTTTTGTGCATTGCGCAAAGCCGCGGGTCTTTCTTTGCTGTTTTTAATTCTTGTCTTGCTAAATACCATTCAATGCCCCTTAAATCCCATATTCCACTCCTGAGAGTGCTATTTGTTGGATGTGCAACTGTGGGAGGCCACATTTATCACGCATCACAAAGGCGTCACTCGAGCTCCACTTTCTTTTCCCACACTCTCATGTCTGCCACGCAGCAGAGGCAATGCCGAGGATGTTCCCTCTCCCCACAGCACCTCTCCTTCGCCTCAGGTAAGCTTACATTGATTGACACCTCTCACATTTCAAATTTGCCGTGCGGCTTTGCGCAATGCAAAAATGCCGCATGCGGCTCGTGCAGCTCAGTGATCTGGAGTTTCCCTGGATGAAGCTACGAAAGCACTGAGGAAAGGGACAATGATTGTGAACGCACTACAAGACAAGGGGTCTGTCATACTACATTGGTGCTATTAGTAGGCAGATTGAAAATTGATTGGTTCTTGATGAGGATAGATTTACGGAGATGCCTTCGGTAGCGCCCGCATTCCACGAAGAAAGAAATCGGGGATAGGATTCTAGGTCAAATGGGGCGACGAAGCAAAAAGGAAAAAATACCTTGACCACATTGTGATGGCTCGATCCCCTGCAAGATCCATGAATAGGATGGAGCTGCATTCCCACCCCTATCGAGGCGATGCTGGAGTAACCTGGGTCTTGCGACCGTGCCACTTACTATGAAGGAAGAGAGCGACACCCACCCACTAATTTCTCCGTTGCCTCAACAGCGATGCTAGTGGAAGAAGAGAGAGGATAGGCTGGGGTCAAATACGTAGGACGCACTGTGAAGGAAGTAGTCAATCGTTTAGAGAAGAGCAGTTAATTGTGAGGCAGAGGGAGAATAGGGTTCTTCAAAGTTCTGATTCCGAGCTGATTTCGACCTGATTTGGACCTTGGATTTCGCCGTGGATTCCGTGAAAGCGTGACCGGAAACATCCGAAATCCAGATTTCACATCACAATCAAAGCTGAAATCTCATTCCACACAGCCGTTCTCATCATTTGTCGGAGCCCCGCCCATCATCCCGCCACCTCCCGCTCAACACATCCAATGGCGAACTCCCTCAAAAGTTACATAAATGCAGCACACTCTGTGGAATATGCACAGGACATCAATGAATGCATTGCTCGTGTTTTCAGTTCACTTCTAAACAGCCTAGCGGCGTTGGTTTTGCACCGGCGGGGATGAGGGTGGGATGAGGCGCACAGTGGCGAGCCTTGTGCGGCGACGGGGAAGAGTACCGGCGAAATCAAAGATGCCAAAGGTCACATCAATTCACAGAAGTGGGCTGCGAAATCTGAGCTGAAATCAAGCCAAGGGGTACCCGTCGGAAGATGCCGAGACACCGGGCTATAGGGTAGGGTGGGTCGGCGATCTCTTAATCCGCTTTTTGGAATTTGTGTAGAACCTTCTGAAAATGTGTTTAGAAGGGCCAGAAAAAATTTGACTTTTTTTGCTGCCTGTCTGAGTGTCTGGAACAAGGTTTGGAATGTCCGGAACAGCTTGCCCATGGTTCGTGTGTGGATCACTCATGAATGGGTGCTTGATTGCAGCTCAAAATTCGGATTTTCAACAATCTGCCTGGGAAAATTACCCGATTTGGGGCTTACATAACTCGGCTAATAGGGTTGGGAGGGTCCAGCGACCCTTAAGTCACTTTTAGGAGTGGGTGTAGGAGATTTTTTTTTTGTGGGTACCCCTTGAATCAAGCTGAAATCAAGCTCGAAATCTGAACTTTGAAGAACCCTAATCGGTGGGCTCAAAAAAGGACAACCTGCGGCCCGTGCGATCGGGGCTCTACGGCGAGCCCGCGAGGACAATGAGACTTCGACGGAAAGCTTGCGTAATGCAGACGGCGTGATGAAAGACAGCGTCGCGCCACAGGGAGCGGGGAGCGCGAGGAGGACCCTAATGACCTCCGTTATGTCTGTCTGCGTTGGCCAGTACGCGTCTGTCATAGCGCCGTACTCGAGCAGTGGGAGATTCTCCGGGATAATGGCGAATCCTCCGTCGAAGAATTATGGCGCGGAGAGCCAGTGAAGGTGCGGCAGCGGCGGCAGGTCGAGGCCCTCAGGAAGCGAGAGCATTTCGAGCTGCAGGTGCCGGGAGAGGAGGGCTGTAGCGGCAGGGTCAGAGTTGAAGGTCAGATCGTCTTCGATGATGAAGCACCTTCGATGTGGCCATTAAATATTAGCGAAAAGCGCTGAAAGATCCGCTGTGAGGCCCCGCATCTCGCTTGCCAGGTGCAGATGCTCC
Organism: Mycena latifolia; assembly: GCA_029289555.1. NCBI lineage: Eukaryota > Fungi > Basidiomycota > Agaricomycetes > Agaricales > Mycenaceae > Mycena > Mycena latifolia. The sequence goes on along the minus strand of JARJLE010000059.1, from coordinate 615,408 downwards.
AGGTGAGGACACCCGGACAGCATCTTGAATATGTTTGTCAGGTACTTGCGCGGGCTAGCCATCACCAATGGGTGTCGATTCACCGTGATCAAGAAACTCACCGAGGCGCTGATGGAGCCAAAAAACGGCTTTCCGTCGTAGAACCTGATTTCAACCTCGCGCAGGTTATGGCAGTGCTCTAGGGCGGACGTTGAAGCAGTAGCAGAGCAGAGAGCATCCAATCAGTGGTGGTTTCGTTTCTTCGATAGGAGAGAATCGCAGGTCTTGAGAGGTGTGTCCTTCACCGATGGGAGGGATTTTGGGACCAGACTTTGCGCGCTCAAGGAGGGCACGGCAGGCTTGGGGCAGAGCTCAAGAAACAAAATCCATACAGCAAGGCCTGGGTGTTCCATGAAGGCGTTCCACAGGGCATGTCACACCCTAGGTAATGGATGTAAGCATGTAGTCTGTCCTAAGTGTTGGGGTCCGATCCGGACCTGCCGGAACGTGATCAAAAAGTGACCGCACGTGAGTGCGTGACCGCGATCGGCGACCGTTTTTGGCTCTCCCTCCCATCCCCTTCCTTTCTCGCCCTCCATACACTGCAGCAACGTCCTACCGAGCCTCAGACACACTACCGATGGACCCCTGCTCCTCACACCAGCTCCAGCGACACGAAATCGTCCCAATTGCCGCGTCTCTCCGTTCAAGCGCATCCAAGCCATCGACCGCTTCCTTAGGTGCTAAGGCTATAGAACCTCCGATATATGCGCCCGAAGAGCATCTAAGCGTGACCACAACGTCTCCATCCTCTGAGTATCGCATCCCTCAGCTTCCTACACTTCGAAGGACGGTCTCTTTTGCAGACAGAACCGAGCTTGCCTCCAACCCTTCTTACAGCGACTTTTGGGCATCTTTTCGTCCATCAGAACCCGTGCCTACCTTCACTCCACACTGTTTCGATCCCGCAAGTCTTTTCCCAGTATCCACTTCTCCCGACAACGTCCCACAGTCCAAATCCAAATCTCCACCAACATCCCCGAAAGACAGCTCCTTCGATCACCGCACCCAGTGGGACAACACCCAGGAAGACCCATTCCTCACGGAAGATACTGACTCATGTCCATCCTACGACTCTTTTTGGTCCGGAATAAAGCCGCCACCCCCTCCTTCGAAACCTGCTTCATATGATTCATTCTGGAACTCTCACCGATCCACCTCAACTTCTTTTTCATTGTCTGACACTACCTTTGTGGACCCGCCTTTACCACCTCTGTCAATGTCTACTCCCGCTCCTAGTCGCACATTCGGTACTGATTCTACTAATCATCTCGATTTCTCCCAATTCGGGCGCTTCACGTCCTCGGAGGACTTCCAGATGGGTTTTCATTCCGAAAACTCTCCCGAATCACCGACCAAGCGCAGAAAGGAACCAGATCCAGATTCCCCCTCGAAGTCGGAGCGTAAAAGACACCGTACGATGGTTCGAGACCTTTCCGTGGAGCAAAAACTTGACAAAGTATTTGATCTATTTCAAGAACTGGACTGGTCACTCGGCGAGTTCATGCACTATGTCTTCGCCCACAAAGATGTGCATCGATCCCCGCGCCATGGTCTCATTGTCCAGCGCTATCTGGCAGGATTCAACCAATTCACAATCGCCCCGATCCTTGAAGCTTGGCTGACGAGCCCCGACGGAGCTGGCCATAATGTCGACTCCCAAATGTTCACCCTTTCTACCCCATACACCGAATTGCCACACGTACGCGCCGCACTCACCTCTTTTGCTGCACAAACTGTCAAGACCAAGCTCCTGCGAGACATACGTATTTCGGTGCAGAAAGGTGGAGGTTTGCATGCACCAACCGCCCGCAAAATTAAACGGCCTACGACTGATCCCGCTCGCGATGTTGGATTCGCGGAATTAGGTGCTTCATTGATGGAGAATATGAAATCGGTCTTCGAGAGGTCACAAGGTCTTCTGTACGAGTACCTCGTCGCTCTCGCTTCCCCTGCTCCCGTTTCCCGCCGCGGTGTCGTTACTCCTCGTCGCAATCGGCCCCCGGAGCTAGTAAGTTCCTGCTTCAATCTTTCTTCATGTGAACTCATATTTGGTCAGGCAGCGACGAATGCTATCTCAATGATTACATTTTCACGGAATTATCATGCCCGAATCCTCCCCTTGTCCCGCGGCATCCTCTATCTTGCATCCCACGTCCCAATTGACATCATTGATATAAACTGCCGGATCGGAACCATGCCCTCTCTCGAAACAATAAAGTCGGCTCTCCGCGGCTTCTCAAACCAGAAAGCAGTCAAAATTCGTACGATGGGACGAGACACTGGAGTTGTCGAAATTGACGGTCGCGAGATGGTTAAAGCCAACATCATCATCTTTGACAACTCTCAACATTTCCGTCGCCAACGAGAGCGTCGCATTGGGCGCGAGAACATGATGGTCATCGGCATCTCAGCGACCTTCATTCAAATTCTCGTGGAGGCTACCGCGTGCGATCCACTAGACCGGCGTCGACGTCTTGCATTAAACCTACGCAGGACAGTTACCGTCGAGATGCTATTAGGCCTAATTGATTTCAACCATCTGCGCAATGTCGGGATTTTACAGTTCCTGTCCGCGCTGGCGACATACATCCCTGAATGCTCCAGATATAAATCGGAAATCAGCTTGCGGTACCGGACCCGATGCAAAAGACGCAAGCTACCTGACGGAAAGTCTGATATGCACACCCTGGCGAGCAGTGGCAAAAACGAAGCAATAATCCCCGAACTGAAGGATGCCTTGCTCGATTTCAAGCAGCAGTTAGGCCACACGGAAGACAATTACGATTTTAAGCTTTGGTTTGGTGGCGGTGACGGCATGTCATTCAACAACATGCTTCTGGTCAAAAAATATTTGCAGAACCACACAGAATCTCCGTTTCAAAGTTTCGAGCTCATGGTTCCGATGCTCCAAGTCTGGCACACGATGTGGACCGACCTTTGCCGTATTTTCGAAACTCACTGGGGAGCACCACTCAATGACAACCCCTCGACGCTCGGGAACAGCGCAAAGAAAATCGGGCGACCACCACCTCCCAATTTGAATAAAGTGGACTACTACCCAGCAGCCGAACTTCTGGCGCTGGTACATGATATGAGAATGCTCGACGGGTGGCGGTGATACAAAGCATTTGCTGCTTTCATTCGGTCTCTTATTAGCCCACAGGATACACTTCAAATGTGCCGATCTCCATCTCCACTTTCGAAAGCTGGCCGAGCTCAACCAACTGCCATCCTTTGAGGACCTGGAAGACGCTGCAAAGACCCTTTATGACACGTATACGTCTACAGTCGCCCAGCAGGAGGCGTTGTACGATGCTCGCGATGCGAAGAGTTCTTGGGCAGCACATGTCCCTTTGGGTGCACCCTGGGTCTCTCCCCCGCTTAACGAGACTAGTGGTGCGGTGCCCGCGAGAAAACAACGCAAACGCAAGTCGAAGAAATCCGACAAACGGCGTGCCGAGACAACTAAGGCGCCTCCTCCTCTTCCGCCGGTGTTCTATGGCGACGCTGTGGTTTCTGATTCTGCGTATTTCATGCGAGACGCTTCAATATCTCGTGAGGCAGCGGCAGCGGTCGCGGAAGGTGACGTGGGGCGCGTATGGGAGGCAATGAAAGTAGGGCATGCAAACCGTCACTAGCGCCGCTGATGTTTCGCCCTTCAGGTCATGATGTTCAATTTCGCTGGCTCAGGACATTCGCGCTACATGGCCTATCTGCTTGAAATGACCGCCCACATTGAACTTGAATCTAGCCCTGCCCTTGCCAATGCCTCGCTCGATACCTTGGTCTGCAATCCGTCGGGAAAACCAGGCTGCGGTCAGGCTTGCGATATTTTCCAAGAGCAAATGAACCGAGAACTCGAACCCATTATACAACGCAAAGACACAGATTATGGCTCAGACCATGTTCGAAATCTGTGGTCTCGTAATCTGAAGGACATCTACGACCTCAAAGCGGATATGCGGAAAGGTGTTGGCCTCGCTAAACGATCTGGTCGACATAAGGCTCCTCATCAGAAACCAGAGGTCAAAATACTTCTGAGACACTACCAGGACACCGAGCTCAATTTACGGCGCCCGGGTCGCACCTTTGGTGAGGAACGCGAGCCAGATAACTTCACCGCAGGTATTCAAAAGCTCGGCGGCGGTGCTCTATCAAAATGGGCGCGAAAGACAACGAGAGATCGGGGTCTGTACGTACAGGCGGTAGCAGATCCAGAGTCATCTGACCAGGACAGCGGTTCGGACGAGTCCGATTCGGAGGATGAAGCTCTGGAGGAGCCCGAGATGACTCTGGGTTTAATTCACGCCTTCGACGGTGAGGTTGTGATAGACTTGGAGGAGGAGTGCGAGATGGAGGATGATTTGGAATCAGACGACGACTATAGCGAATAGAGTATTAATCATGTTTTTTCTTTGGTACGGCTGCAAAGGGAATATCTTGTTGGAGCATTCTGCGTTGGAACCGGAGCACTGCAAATCATGAGGAAGATGATAATAATCCAAAGATTGCTAGCGTACTTTGTTGATTCATTCTGCGTTGCAGTGCCCGTCGTTGTAGTCGCCCGACTAATTAAAGTCATCAGAGATTTAAGGATTGAGTCTTGGGATAATGATACCTTGGTTGTTTCTCTGCAGGCGAGACTTCCTTGCCGTCCTCAGACGCTTTTTCTTCCCCGTCGTCCATCTGCTCATCCTCTTCCTCCGAATTCCCTTCGGACTCATCAGTGTCAGATTCAACCACAACACCCAGCTTAAGAGCTCGGGCCGCCATAAGTTCAGCTTTTCTAGCCGCAGCAATTTTCTGGAATTCTGGTTTCAATTCCCGGAGAAAATCCAAGAGTTGGGTGTGGTGATTTTGGAGATATTTCTGGCCATTAAGGAGGGTTCCAACGGCCTCGAGGGAGTCCAGCGTAACGTAGATGTCGAGGATCTTCTTGATCATGGCTGAAGATAGAAATGCTTCGGGCGGAAGGAAGGACGTAAGGGAGCGGTCGGCCTGTCTCCAGATATCACGCTGTAATTCCAACAACCTGCGGGTCCCGTGCGCCTTTTGGATCTTGGACAACCGTTTGCGTTTTGGTATGGAGGCGTGAGCCTTCGGGGGAGGGGCTGGTTTGGTGACAGGGGGGATATTTTCGGGAATGCACCCGCTGCAGTTGCATCGGCGGCGCCGGCGCGGAGGTGGATGTTTAGTGCATGTACCGCATTTGCAGCGGGGATCAGTGGTCGGATTGCTGTAGAGTCGATTTTGTGCCTTGACCTTGCACTCGGCTACGATCATCTCGGCCATGCTAAGATCAGGAGGAGTTGCTGGTTTAGCCGCCATGGGATCGTCGCGCTGTTTCAGTGCCTTCTCGGCCGCGGTTCGAGTCGATTTCGCGATGTATACGATGACACGAGCATCGTCCACAAGCTCTGGATGACGCCCCACCCGTCCTGCCTTCTGGAACAGCTCATCCGAATCCTCCACATCTCCGATGATAATTGCATCTTGCCGCGCTGCCATATCAATCCCAACCGACAGTGTGTCGGTGCCTATTACGATCTGACATCCCTTGTCGGTGGTTGGTTCATTCATGAGCTCGGTTGCATTGTGAGAAGGGAAATTAATGGAGGAGTACAGGCGGACGCGGGTAGACCGCTCGGCGGGGGTACATTTGCTAGCGAGATAGATGTAGATGTTTGACGCCAAGGTGAGAGTCTTCGGGAATATGACGGTAGAACGGTTCTCGGTTAAAATCCAATCCAGTTCGGGGAATGAGGTGCCGCCAAGGGATGATGTGAGTTCTCGGAACAAGATTTGAACTTCCGGGCGCGCATTGGAGCGACGGATCACATGGAACTGACCAGGAGTCAGACCGAGTAAGCTGATAACATTATTGTATGGATGGCCGTCTCGGAGAGTCGCAGTCGTAAGGATCCATGGGTTATGTCTCTCTGACATACGGGCTTTGACGAAACCCATCTGCAGAAAGTCCTGGCGAAATTGGGGTCCCCAGACGTTCAAGAGATGGACTTCATCAAAGCCGACCCCGCAGGATCGATTGAAGAACTTGTCATCGCGTAGAGCATGCTCGAATTCATCGGATTTGAGTTGTTCGGGCCCAGCGACGATGACATTGATGCCTTGGCGCGCGCTGAGCCAAAGCTCTTCATTTCCTGCCTTCTGGGCTTCGCTGCGCGTGTCGGAGTTGATAGCGAGGGCGGTGAGGCCGACAGACTTCATCTTGTCCGCCTTCATGTGGTGTAAAAGCGTCGGCAAATGAGTGAAAAAGGAGCTTACCATCTGAATCTGGAGGGGAATAGTGGGGGCGATAACTATAAGACATGGGTCCGATGGAAATTTGGCAGTTGGGCAGAGGTTGGGGTCCTTGACTACGGCGAGAATGATAAGCATGTACATCGTGTAGAATCCTGTCTTGCCGCTGCCGGTCGGGGTTATAGCAAGCAGATCAACGCCGTCGAGACTGACACAGACTCCTTCAATTTGGTAATCGTGTGGGTCGTACAGGAGTGGGCTATCTGTCAGAATGCGACGGGCAAGAGAATGGCCCTCGGAAGAGGCCCAGACGAATCGGTCGGACATGAGAGGTGGAAGGAGGAGCGAGGAAGAAAGACGCGACGCGATGCTGCCGAATAGCGATCCTAATTAGGCCGTCGATCGAGCTGCACGTGCATGCGTGCCGTCACGTGTTGGTCATTTTTTTTCAGGTCCGGGTCGAACCCCCGAACTTCGATCAGACTCCACATCATAAAAATTTTCGACTGTCTTAAATTTTTTTTTGTGGAGTCTGACTACGGGAGACTAGTAAGCATGATATATCCAAAAAACGAAGTCAATCGGATCAGTATATTTAATGCTAGAGCGGATATGAGAAGATGCCTCAAAATTTGTCGAAGGACGCAATTCCCACGCTTCAAACATATTTTCGAATGTCACTCCCTCCGGAATTGCAAGCCAAATCTATTGATCATAGTTTCAAGGGAATCAGTGAAGAACTGGGCTCAGTAGAGCTGAAATATCCAAAACATCAAAAAAAAAAAAAAAAAAAAAAAAGGGCTGCGCCCTAAGTTCCGCAACTGACTGTAAAAAGAGTTTACAACAGTAACTTTCCATGGCTCGAGCCCGAGTCGAATGGGCGGCGCCTGCATGCATGCATCCCCGAACCTTCAGCGCTACAGAATGCAAGGGCGGACCGTCCGCCATGGAGCCGACACAATCTGCAATTGCAACTTGAATACATGTGTACCTATCAGTGCTGTGGTTCAAGCGTGGGACTCACCTCTTTTTTTTTGCCCCCCTTCTGTGTGGGTACAGGGGATCTGCGTCGTAGCGGTGGGAGATAGACGACTATTCACTCAGAATCCGCATGGAAGGTGTGCATATTCAGGGACTGCAGAGAAAGAAAAAAACCGATTACACGGGAGACTCATGGCTCGAGCCCGAGTCGAACGGGCTTCTCTTGCATGACATTGAGGAAACGATCCCATTGAATGCAAGTGCAGACCTTCCGCCATCGAGCCGATACCAGCTACACCTTGCTCCTGAATCAATGTGCATCTTCTTGACTGATTTGAGACAACCCTACAATTGCACGGAGTGCAAGATCCAGCAACAGCAGCCTGTACGCAAACGAAATTAGAAAGGAGTGTCGTGCGGATCCGGGAAGAGGCGGACCAGCAATATTGACAAAAACCAAATGGTTACTGCCATGCCACATGGCTCGAGCCCGAGTCGAACGAGCGTAGCCTTGCTGCAGAACTGCGTGGTCAGGTTGTGCAGGTGCGGACCCTCCGCCACCGAGCCGTTCTTAGGCCAGTTGGGAACCTGGATAAATGAACAATTTTGAGCAGGTTTCCGCACGAGTTCGAGAGGAGACTTCTAGTCTGCAGTGGCGGACTAACAACAGGAGACGGCTGCTGGAAGCAGACCGCCGAGATATTGAGGTAAGAGAACTGAGTTTTTCAGCACTTCGAGGTCGCGGAGGAAAAAACTCGTGTCCGCTTTAGCGATGGCTCGAGCCCGAGTCGAACGGACGTTTCCTGCATCAAGTGGCTTCGTCACCAACGGGTGCATGTGGGGACCCTCCGCTATCGAGCCGATATAAGCTGTACTCCGAACCTGAGTATATGCGCATTTACTTAGTGAGTACCATCACGAGAACCGCTTGCCTGTGCTTTCTGAATCGAATAGAAAAAGACGGGGTGAGAGAGTAAGACAGGCGCTGAATTATTTGGGGTTTATGCCTACAGCTGGAGCGGCTCTGGAGATCGCGAGGAAGCTGCTGTAAAAAAGAATGTGCCTACAAAGCGCCCATGGCTCGAGCCCGAGTCGAACGGGCGTATCCTGCGCGACATACGGTATGTCCAGATTATGAGTTGCAGGTGTGGACCGTCCGCTATCGAGCCGCTCTTACTGTCGTTTGCATAAGTCCGTGAAAACACGAAAAAATAATAATAATTGCGCAGTCACGTGCTTATAGAGGACCTCCCGAGAAGATTTCCACAATAACTATTACAGATAAAAAGCAGGTCGCACCGTTCTTTGGACATCGATCGATGTCCCAAATCAACATGCTGTTCCTACTGGAACACGTGACATTGAACAATATAGTTGATGGACGGCCGGACGGGATATATTGATGTCCTGACATGACAAAGAACATTCAATTCATTCACCCTCTACATCTTAAGTATCCCCGAAGCATGGTGAGACCTGAGTAAATGGACACGTGACTGCACAAATTTTTTCGTGTTTTCACGGACTTATGCAAATGACAGTAGGCTGGTTCGGACCCTGAATATATGGGCACTCTTTTGAGTGCTGGGCTCGTGCAAATGGAGTATTTATCGAGATCGGGATATTCGTACAGGCCAATACAATTTTGAAAAGATGACGACAGGACTGCGTACTAAGCTTAGACGAAAAATACCTCGGGAGTAAAACCCCCCGGACGTAAAAAATACCTCGCATAAAAAGATCTCCTCTGCAGAAAATCCCCAGCCCCCCAAAATAAAACTTGAAGAAAACACTGCGGCTGGTCGAGTAAGCCAAATTACAACCTGCTGCGGAACGCGGATGCAGGCCGGCGGGCCGGTCGGCTCAACAAGGCTGTGCGGCACTGGCGCGGAAGTGGCTTCGGTCCCTGACACGTGCTGCATTCCGTAAATTGATGAATATGATGGCCCGAATGATGGCCCCACCCGAAAAGCTGCTGTCAATCGCCATCCACTGGCATGATCTCCACCGCACGCCCAAAGCCCAAGGGCCCGCTCGAGTCCGTTGCTTTCCGTTAGATTCAAGTATTAGAACTAATGGATAATTTGGTACCAGTGACCCAACACACCACATCGGCGCTGCACTCGCCCCGCCGTCGCCCACCCCGCCGGCGCTCGTCCCTCCGCACCTCACCCACAACAGCAGCCATAACTCGATGCCGAGCGTCAAAGGCGGGAAGCCCACGCTGCTGGCCGCGGGCGTCAGGGCGGAGGACGTGTCCCCCTGGCTCCGCTGGGCCGTCTCCCCGCGCGCGGCCCTCGCGCTCCTCATGGCGCCGCCGGTGCTGGTGCTCCCCACATCATTCCTCCTTCTCCTCTTCTCCGAGTCCGTGCGCCCCGCGACGAACCCCTTCGCGCTCTTCTTCCTCCTCTCGCACCCTGCCCCGCCCCCCTCCTCTTTGCTTCCTTCTTCCCTCCTCCGTGCGACGACGGCGCTCGAATACACCGCGACGACACAGCTCTACTTCAAGGGCCCCGCGGACCTCCTCCTCGTCGTAGACCGTCGTCCTCTTCAGCGCCTCGTACTAAGCCATATGACGCTCTACACCCTCGCAAGACGGTGAAGCCCTCGTAATGAGGCGGCGCTCGTGAGGTACGAGGTGTGCGGCATGGTGCGTACCTTTTCACTCTTCTTCTTCCGTCCTGCTTCTCTTGACCGCGGGTGTGTTTCGGCGATGTATATGCCGCGTCGGCGCCAGAGTCTCCGTCCTTCGCCTGAGCTCCGTAGCTCGTGCTCTGCAACGCGCGCCTCGGGTTTCGTACCGTCGGAGTCTTCTCGGTACCGGATTGCTGTTGTCCCCGCGCGCTCTCCCGAGATCTTGCGCGCGTGTACTGCGGTGCCGCTCGCTGGAGGTACCCTCCGTACCCCGCGCGCCTTTTTTTATGCGAGCGCGTTCTGAAGTCGACGGGCAGTTCCTCGCACATCCCGGCGCCGGGGTCCAGATCGCCTCACCCCGCACGACGCCACGCTTATTGCGCCCCCGTGTGTGCATCGCGTACGTGCGTACTCGATCCAGCGCCGCTTGTGTTGCGTCTTCGTGCGAGCGCGGTGTCCCGTCCTCGTTCCAGCGCCTCGGCGTCTTTTTTCCCGGGCAGCAGCGCTTTAGCTGCTTTGGCCCCTTATCCCTCTGTTTATTTCTTCACCGCTGTCATCCCTCCACGCTCTCCCGAGATCTTGCGCGTGCGTGTGCTGCGATCCCGCTCGCTGGAGGTACCCTCCCTCCCTAACCCGCGCGCCTTTTTCGCGCGAGCGCCTTCTGAACTCGACGTGCTGCCCATCCCGATCCCCTTACCCCCGCGTGGGGCCATGCTGGTTGCGCCTCCGTGCACCGCGTGCGCCTCCGTGCATCAGTGCTGCTTGCGTTGGGTCCTCGGTCCAGTGCCTAGTGCGAACGCGACGCGTTCCACGTCTTTTTCCCCGGGCAGCAGCACTTTCCCTCCACCGCCCGTATTCCTCCCTTTATCTCTCCCCTTATTTCACCACGCAATTGCTCCTTAGTCCTGCCTGTACCTCGTCTTACTACGCTTTCTATAATAACACACAGGTTCCTCCTCTACCTCACACGCATTGCGAGTATGGTTCAGTCCGGCATTGAGTGCAAGTGCGAGCGCGAGCTCTTAGCCTCTTTCCCGGCGAGACGCCCGCTAGCGATTCAGTTAGCAGAACGTTGTAAAAATAAAAATAAAAAGGCGTTCAAGCTGGATTGCAGCTGGATGGCTCGAGCCCGAGTCGAACGAGCGTAACCTGCGTGACATATGGTGGATCAACCCATGAGATGCAGGTGCGGACCATCCGCTATCGAGCCGATATAATGCTCACTTGCAACCTGAATAGGTGCACATTTAAACCCAGTGCAGGCGGATTTCGCGGCGAGGCGCCAGCTGGTGATTCCAACCCTGCCAGCTAGCAGAGAATTGAAAAACTCGTGTCGCACGACGTACATCACATGGCTCGAGTCCGAGTCGAACGGGCATATCCCTGTTTGATATAGCTCGAGTGGGGGAGGCGCGTGAGCAGCGCGTGAGATGCAGGTGCTTGGACCAATTGATCCGCCCAAAAATATACGGACAGTGTGAGGATGTGAAATGCACGAATTTGCACCGCACGTTGGTGAAATGTAACCCAAAAGAAGGTGCGTAGCCTGGAAGTGGCTCGAGCCCGAGTCGAACCGGCACCTCCCGCAATACTACTAGTATCTTGGATGACAAAGTGTTGCAGGGGCGGACCCTCCGCCATCGATGAGTATATACAGAAGTTGTAGAAGTAGAAGTGGTTAGTAAAAGCAAAATTGTGCCCAGTAGAAGTAGAAGTCCAGTGCAGTAGAAGTAAAAGCCACAGTCAGTAGAAGTGGATTGACCTGCGGGATATGTGACTGTGCGTGACTGATGCGCCGCGATGCGTCTCCCGATTAGGCATCCACAGCCACTCATTGTCAGAATACTGTACGGAACTCTATGGAGGCAACCGAGCCGGAGGCGTTATGAAAATTTTAGGGTATAGGCTACCAGCCGAGCATGAGTTAGGTGTTACGTCATTTAATGTAGGCAACCCGCGACTAAGACATGCATTGTGTTGTTTTCCAAATAGCAATGGTGCAAGCCACCCGTGAGGCGAGAAAAACATGTATATCTACAATAATGGTGCACCATGGAGGGAGGAGAATTTGACGGATGAGATTTTGGAGAATGAGGATTTTTCGATGTTTTTAGCGCATTTTTTGACTGGGAAAAAATACATATATTTAATCTGTTTAAATGCTAGCAACCAGGCGACCGTTATGCGTTATGTGGCCGGAATTAGGCGACATTTTGAGGTCGGCGTTATACATTATGTTGCCTCCATACAGTTCCATACAGTATATGCCACCCAAACAAATCTACCGCTGTTTCCTGCTTCTCCAGCTACCCCCATCTTCTTTCCCGGGTCTCCCCAGCATAAATGGATAAGACCACCGTGTAAAAATGATTTGAATTCTGCCGGTGGCCGGAGCCAGAATGCCTAGCAGTGTACATAATCAGGTATGCATAGTTTCTGAGTAATAACTGATTTGACATTCAAGGTATTTCTCCCCAAGAAAATCATGTACGGCTGGAAAGGCTGCCTCCTGGCTCAACAGCACTGGTAGCTACGACACTCCTTCCGCTCCTGGGCTGGTGCCATTATCAATACCAATGCCTTCTGCTCTCCCATCTCCCCCTTGCCAGTTTCTCAATCTGTATATCTGCATTCATATTTTTGACATCCCTAGGGTAGGGTCCAAATATGAAACACTGTGTCTGCAAATATTTGTGGAATTAACTGATCATGGATCCCCTCACTTTCACACCATTCACAAGGACAAGTCCAGAATCAAACAACGTGACTCGATAATTTGATGGCAGGACGGGGGCAGCGTGACAGTAGAAGTAGAAAGCCGAATGCATCTCAGTAGAAGTTGGGCACTCTCAGTAGAAGTAGAAGCAACTTCCACTGCCAGGAATCTTATGACAGTAGTAGAAGTAGTAGTCACTTCTACTTCTACAACTTTCGTCATGCCTCGCCATCGAGCCGTTCCAATGTTAGTTTATACCTTGAATATAGCACAGAGTGTTGCAGTGTGATAGCTGGAGACCGACTCACCTTACATCTATGCCTGCCTAGCATGCGGCAAGGGATCACGTTGGCAAAAATCAGAGGAAAGTGGAAGGCTGAACCGACTGGGCTCGAACTTCGATGCAGAATAACATGCAAGACAAATAACACGACCTTCCAGTCATGGCTCGAGCCCAAGTCGAACGGGGGTGACCTGCAGTGAACTCTCTGCCGCTTGATGAGATGCAGGAGCGGGCCGTCCGCGCCATCGAGCCGTTCTTAGGATCGTTTGGAACCTCCATATCTGTGCATCTATGCAGTCGAACGGGCATCTTCTGCTGCATCCGTTGAATGCCCGAACGTGATGCAAATGAGGACCGTCCGCCATCGAGCCGATATAACCTATACTTCGAGCCTGTATCAATGTGAAGCTTTCAGTTTGAAGAGGATATGAACTGTGTTCCGTGGACAAACCATCGGAGAAAACCCAACAAATCGACATCATGGCTGGAGCCAGAGTCGAACGGGCACCTCCTGCAGAAACTGACTGATGCATTGCAGATGCGGGCCCTCCGCAATCGAGTCATTCTTATGCTGGTAACCTGAATATGCGTGCATATATTTTGGGCTTACTACCATCATGAGAATCATTTTGATTTCGGTCTAACCCGGCTAAGTGAAGGGGAGGTTAATTATTTGTGGGGGATGCCTGAGGCAGCGCTTCAGATCACGAGGAAGCCGCTCAAAAAAGTTTGTCGCTCCCTCGTTCATGGCTCGAGCCCGAAGTTAACGGGCATCTCCTGCATCCCTTGGAGAGACGCCTAGAAACATCCGTGGATTGCAGGTGCGGGCCCTCTGTCACCGAGCCGATATCAGCTACACCTGCACGCTCAACATACGTGAAATCTTCGGTGATTCTTAGCTCGGGCAGAGCAGTCTTTGAATCTGCTCAGCAGACAAGAACATAGCTTTGGAGGTCCGAGGTTGAACACCGACGCGGTGCTTCTACTTAGAACGAGTCAGATGCTGATGTGTGAGCCTGAATGCTCGAGGATGCAACAGACAGAGGGGGAAAAATACACCCCGACTGGATATGGGTCGAGCCCGAGTTGAACGAGCGTTTTCTGCATAGAGTGATCAGCTAATCGTCCAATGTATGCGGGTGCGGACCCTCCGCCATTAAGCCGTTCCAAGTCTAGCTTGCAGCATGAATAGATGTAATTTTCAGCCCGTGGTTGAGTCTAAATCTCACTGTCCCCTTGAGTCCACGTTATAACGAGCGGGGCGAAATTCAATCCGAGACCCAGGCAGGAGTTATGCTGGAATCGGAATTGGCCGGGTGGGGACGGAGGGTGCGACGGGCAGAGAGATAGAGGCAGTTGAGTATATTGATACGGAAAGAGGACTCTGGACCTTGGGAGAAAAAACTTAAAAGAAACTTCGCCGCCATGGCTCGAGCCCACCCAATTTTCCCACCTGTCGAGGACTTACAACACTGAGATCCACGACAAAGCGGGCAAATGGGGCAAGGCTGTTTCACTCAAGACAAAGACCTATCTTAAAGACCACAGCCACCTTACAAATACAAAGACCGTCAAAGAGTAGTTCAAAGACAGAAGATGTCAAAGACAAAGGTATTGTTTTACTCATGTGTACCATGAAAGATCACAAAAATTACTAGGAAATAAAATTATGCATTTTTTGTATGTAAGTTGATTTAAGCCGTAATTTCATCAGAAGATCAAAGACAAGTGCCGACCACATGCGTAGGTCGCACTTGGCGGCCAGGTGCCTCGGTCTTTGCCCCCGGTGACAAGTCGGCTATGCTGCTACGATGTTCTGTGGCGACTGATTGAATCCCCTCAAGACCAATGATCCCAAAGTGGACCTTGTGCGGGGCTTCGGAAAACGCAGATCCTAATTTTACCTGCCCGGACCACAGCTCTGCATACGACAGGGAGGATACCCTGAAGCGTCATCTACTACCCACCGACTTGCAATCGGTTCAGGGTGTGGTGTGAAACTGAAACTGTACACGGAGGTCAGTAACGATATCCTATCTAATAAATGTACAGTCAGTGGAACCAACGCAAACGCACATGTGACAGATGCCGAACACATCATCCCAGTTGGTCTGTGGAACGAAGGCGACGCACGTTGTGTGTAAAGGAATCTTACCATCAACTTACCACAGTGATTTTTTTGAGTACTACCACTTCACTCGAGGCAACGAGACCAATTTTATGTATTCCTACACAACTAAATATGATACATCAACATGATTAGCCCGGAACTGAAACACGCCCTGGGTCATCCCGCAAAGAGAGAGTCTCCTGCTGTTCTCTCCTTGACTGGGTAATGCTCGTTGGTTGAGTATCCAGCTTCGCCGGCCATGGAGCAGGTGCATTGAGGTCAACGAGAAGGTTCAATGCCCTGATTCCAGCAAGCCTCTTGTCAATATGACCAACTTGCTTTGCCTGAGATGCCCTTTCGAACAAGGGTCTTGCTGTTTCCCACAGCCCTCCTGCATTCACCACATCCCCATGCACTTTTGAAATATCCCCCAGGTGAAGCATGCACTCTGCTCTGCTGCGGTGCACATCCATTTGAGTAAATCCTTCCAAAGCAACAGTGAACAGACGGGTTGCTGTCTGGTAGTCATTACCTGCCAGATACATATTGCCAAGAAACTGGAGAGCTTTGTGAATTTCCAGCCTCTTTCCGAGTTTGAGGCTATGGACCAAGAATGTAACTGCAGAATTATATGAAGCATTATCTGAAGGAGAACGGAGGCGGATATCCCCTAGTTTCTCCAAACAGTAGCTTACACTACTACTGTCTTTGCCCCAGGCGGAGGTCAAATATTTTCGGAACAAGCTCTTTGCTGCTGAGACATCTCCCACTTGCACTATGAGGGCTGCATAGAAAATATCACACCAGGTGGGGATCGTTGAATACCCCAATCTTGAAGCGAGTTGATTGGCTGTGTCAAGAGTATGGTACACTGCATGGTTGGCTTCCTCCATTTCCACATCAATTTGTATGATGCTAACTAGGCTCATGAGATGCTGCCAAGGATGTTGTTCTATGGTGCAGTCGGTCGTAATCTGAGTCCGGATGTTCAAAGCTTGAATATATTCAGATTTTAAGAAATGGACTTCTGCTTGAGAGCCCATAATTCCATGATCGAGTTCACGACCAGACATTCCACAGAGACTAAGGAGATCCCTTGCTCTGTTGAATAGAAAGATGCTGTGATTATAGCGACCAAGGCCATACCAGCACATGGCTTCAGTTCGAAGCGCAGCGGCTTCCATGAATAAATATCCGGAAATCTTGGCCAGCCGCTGTGCTTCCGATGCATGCTTCCAGCCATCCGAATAATCACCACTTGCCCACTTGATTTCCCCAAGTGAAGCCCACATGAGCGACTGGATTTTGATGTTCTCAGTCGACTCTGCTAATGCAAGTCCCATTTGAGCAAAGTAGATAGCTCTTGGGATATCATTATAGGGGTAATGGTAAAATGTTGCCAAACGATCATAAAATCTGCCTGAGCCATAATTTCAGTAATTGATGAAAGAGTTAATGGATAACTAGCTAACATTTAAGATCTGGATCATCAAAATATGTGATATACTCAAGAGCTTGCTCCACTAGATGTTGACCATCGGGAACAGGATGATATATGTGTCCTGCCAAGAGGGTCATGATAAAATGAACCTCGAGTCTATGGTCTTTGGGGTGGGGAAGAACACTCGAAATTTCGTAGATTAATCGAGTCTGGCCATGCCCAGTCATTCTCATGAAGCTGTCAAACTGACATGTGCAGTAGATGATATTGATGAGGTCAGGGTTTTGTTCATTTAGACCATTTCTCAAGATACTCTGGATGTTTGCAGTGTTTGATATTATTCGATCTACAATTCCGGGACTTGAGCTTGTCCCATGGTATGTCTCATGAATGTCGAGTAGCTTGTGAAAGTGTTTTAGGAGTGGTTGAATATGATGGGCCATAGGGGGGTGCATTTTCTGCATATATTCACGGATGGGGACCAATGCCTTAAGCCGTTTCTGATCGTCTGCATAGGCTAGAGAGGTGCGAAGTAGATTGGCTTTGCATGCTAGAATATTCTCAAGTGGAAGTTTACTTTGCAGCAGGTCTACATCTGAAAGGCCATCTGGCAACATTGAGAGAAGGCTCAATAACTCCCGCGAGTCAGGCATGCTTGCCAGTCGGGGACATTGCAAGGACAGAGAGATTGAAAACTCCAAATTTGATCCTTTGTTCTGGCCATCTGAGAGCAGCGAGATCCGTTCTGTCTCCCAGCGAAGCATGACACTAGCTAAGCCTTCATAGTCCACCAAATGGGCTATAAGATCAATGGCCAGTGGCATGTTATCGGTCATGCTGAGGATTCTATCGATCTCTTCAGCAGAATAGCCATCATCGACAATCTCAATAAAGGCTTTGCGGGCGGCTTCCTGTGTCAATGGCCTCAATGGTGGCAGGAAAGGGTGAGTCCACTTGACATTTGCTGGCCTCTCTGCTCCGCGCATTGTTATCTATGGGGATTTTAGTATACATCCAACGAAATTACTCCCCTGGCTTACAATCAATGCCAAATGCGATATATCTGCAAGCAAGGCCAAGAATTTTTCAACATCTCCACGGGTCTCTCTTGGCTCCCAGACAGTCTCGAGATTGTCCAGAATCAACAAGCAAGGAGATTGTTTCGAGAAGTGACGGATGACGGGTTGAGTGAGATCCTCTGCTGGCTTCAGGCCCACATGCAGTGCTATCAGAGCTGCGAGCTGGATACTAGTTGATGCTGCATCGCAGGCAACAAAGAAACGGTGTTGGTGATATCTCCCAGAGATTATTGGGTGATGGAGAATGGCCCTCGCAAGGCTTGTTTTCCCCATTCCCCCTCCTCCTAAGATTGCTATCCGGGGAGTCTCCTGGCCAAAAGCTTGGATGATGGCTGAAACATCAGATTCACGGCCATGGAATCTCTTTGGTTCGGAGGGCAACAATGAGAGTGAGTTTGAGCTTTTGAGGAGTCACAAACAAGCCATGCAGTATTGAATCCAAAGTCATACCTGGCGTAGGAGCTGGAAAAGACCTTGCTGATCTGCCACAATAGTCAGTTTGAAGCACTGGGTTGACCGAAGACATACAGTGGATCCGCTGTCTGAAGTCCCTCCATCTGAAAGGGCTGAAATTAACTCAAGAACTTCCTGGTGCATTGTCCGTGCATTTTGCTGCATTGCTCCCATATCGCTGAACACTGTGACAGCCTGAATCTGAGGGATTGCTGTCACCGGAAGATCCTGAGTGAGCAGAAAAGAACTCCTTGCCTTGAACACCTTGAGTCCTTGTTCTAGTCCTAGATGGCACTCCTTTAATAATGCCCTGATTTCGCCTTGACGGAAAAATTGCTTGATCTTGCTCTTCTCCTGCACTGCTTCAACAAATGCGTGGATCTTGTGCAAAGTTCTACGGGAGTAAGTCCTCATATTGTCAGAGTGAAAATGCAAACCTCACTCTGTAACTCTCCCCAAATTGTCTATCATTTCTGGCGATAATTTACCGCCAGTATCAGATGTTACATGAACATAAATTATGGCATGGAGAAGCTCGTGTATTTGCTCCAGCATCTGTGTACAGTCATCTTGATTCCGCTTTACAGTCTAATAAACTTCAGTCAGAATGAGTGGGATGGATGTATTGCAAAAAAAAATCACCTGGACAGCAGCCAACAGACACCGTGTCACGTTTGAAATAAGTTCCAAGAATGGAGCCCTCAGGCCTTCGGAAACCGCATCCAAAGTAGTGAGAGCAGCTTTGAGGGAGTCAATAATATTGTTCAGGCTCATCTTCGCGGGAGTGGGCTGAAAGGGCATTGTCGTCGGGGATGACAGCGCCGACCCAAGTGCCATCCTTATATGATCCGATTCCACCCCAGTATCCATTAGATTCTCGGGTTTCATCTACATCTCTTCGGATTTATTACTCCTGCTGTGTTGTGGAAGGATAGAGGGGTGGTCTATATTCGAGTCTTTAAGTGCGTCGTGTGAGCAGCATCGGAACAGTCATTTGACATCGGAGATAATGGCAACGATGGAGCTAAGCTATGTCCGCCAACTTGAAGCATAGATCACTCACGTACAGTGACATGTTGGCGCGGATGAGGACACGAGTGGACATGGCGGTGCAGCTAATACAGGCTCCGGTATTCGAAAATGAAGAATGACAAAAAAAAAAAAAAAGTATTGGAGTTTCCCTGGATGCAGCTACGAAAGCACTGAGAAAAGGGACATTGATTGTGAACGCACTGCGAGATGCCATACTACATTGGTGCTATAAGTAGGCAGACTGAAATCGATTGGTTCTTGATGAGGATAGATTTGTGGAGATGAATCATGAGCCGCGAGGGGCGCTACCGCCTATCTCCGCGGAGAATCAGAAGTGAATTGAAACTTCGGTACCGCCCGTATTCCACGAAGAAATAAATCGGGGATAGGATTCTAGGTCGAATGGGGCGGCGGAGCAAAAGGAAAGAATACCTAGACCACATTGTGATGGCTCGATCCCTATTCCCGAGTCGAACGGGCAGCCAGCTGCAAGATCTATGAATAGGATGGAGCTGCATTCCTACCGCTATCGAGGCGATGCTGGAGTCGCCTGGGTTTTGCGACCGTGCCACTTACTATGAAGATGAGTGACACACACCCACCACTTATTTCTCCGTTGCCTCAGAAGCGATGCTAATGGAAGAAAAAGAGAGGATCGGCTGGGGTCAAATACGTAGGGCGCACTGTGAAGGAAGGAGTCAATCGTTTAGAGAAGAGCAGTTACACTTGGAGTACGAAACTCAAACTACAGACGATGCGGGGGCGTACCGACCGCCATCGAGCTGGTACAAGCCTGATACGCACCCTTGCTACAAGTGCATTTTCGCTATCCTGGGATGGGAAGATGCTGAGTGTGGCTTAAAAAAATGGATCAGCACAGACATATGGCTCGAGCCCGAGTCGAACGGGCGTCTCCTGCATGAGACTGAGTCAGAAACAATACGTGCAGGTGCGGACCCTCCGCCATCGAGCCGTTATTGGCCTGGTTTGGCCCTTGGATAGATGTCCATCTTGTTTGCTGATTTCGTCTGAGGCTGGAGCCGTCACGGCTGCACGGCGTATAAAATCCAAGAAGGTAGGATATATCCCAGGACCCGAGCCAGTTCTTCCTCCAGAGGAAGAGGCGGGCCAGGAATATTCACCAAAAAAGGAACCACCAATGCCAGCAACATGGCTCGAGCCTGAATTGAACGGACGGATCCCACAGAAATGCGAGGGGATGAAGGGGCGGACCGTCCGCCATCGAGCCGAGACTACCTGCACTTCGAACCTGAATATCTGTGCATTTATTTTGTGCTCATCCGTGCCATCATGAGATCCACTTCACTTCACTTCCTCCATCAGGCAGCAATTCTGGCCCAGTGAGAGAGTGAGAGAGGAGATTAGTTATTTGTGATCGATGGATGCCTGCAACTAGAGAGACCCCGGGGATCTACTGGACATGTGGAACACATGCCTCCAGCGCATGTGTGTTGGCTTGTGCCCCCAGTAAGTTCTCAAAGAGCTGTAAACCCCTGATACTTATACGTGCATTCATCCCGCAAGTGCGGCGAGGATTATACTCGCCTCTTTATGCCGCTGGTCCCTACAGGAACACACAGTTGAATATTCACTGGGATCTTGCATCAGAGCTTTGAATACTCTCGGAATGTAGGAAAGGAAGAAAATGTTCATACAAACCAAGACATAGCTCGAGGCCGAGCCGAACGGACGTCTCCTGCCGGCATTTCGTACTCGATACACGGAATACAGGTGCGGACCGTCCGCCGACGAGCTGGTACATGCTGTAGCTCGACCCTGAATATATGTGCCTTTTTCATGCTGTGCCCCGCAGAATAAGCCCTCTTAGTCAGTAGGACTCGATTTCTGAGGCTGATGTGCGCTTGGACCAGTAAATCCACCAAAAGATATACGGGCAGTTTGGGGATGTGAAATGCACGAATTTGCACCGCGCGTTGGAGAAATTTAACCCAAAAGAAGTGCATAAGCTGCAAATTGCTGGAGCCCGAGTCGAACGGGCCTCTCCCGCATTGGCATGGGGGTGCGATTGCACGAATTGCTGGTGCGGACCGTCCGCTATCGAGCCGATACAAGCTTGGTTTGGAACCTAGATACCCCTGCATTTTCAACGACTTTGAATTGAAGATTGAGGTCTTTTCGTGCGGACTGAAAAGGACCCATGCTGCAGCCCGCATTTATGAATCGCACAGCACATCTCCCCGTGCCCAGGTGGGCAATTATGGGATGGGGGGATTCCAAAGGGAACCTCAAGTCAAGAGCGAGCGGCTAAACAAAAGTAGAGCAACCCGCCTTCATGGTTCGAGCCCGAGTCGAACGGGCGTTCCTGCAGTACGTCTCACATTTCCGCGCAAGAGGCAGGCGCGGACCGCCCGCCGTCGAGCCGATACAACCTGTACTTGCAACCTGGATGTAGGTGGATTTTTTGAGCGAGTCTTGACTCCTTTGCGGATCTGGCTCAGTCCTACGTGTCCACAAAGAATCAGTGAAAACTGTGACGGTCCCAGGTACGGGCCAAAGCGCAGAAAAAAATCCTCCAGGAAGTTCTACCATAGCTCGAGCCCGAGTCGAACGGGCAACGCCTGCATGAATGCATGTGTGCTCCGTACGTATGGAATGCAAGTGCGGACCCTCCGCCATCGAGCCGACACAATCTGCACTTGCAGCTTCAATGGATGTGGAGCTTTTTAGCGAGTCTTGAGTCCTTTGTGGATCAGGCTCAGTCCGAGGCACCAGCAACGAATCAGTGAAAACTGTGATGGGCAGAGCATTTAAAAAAAGAAAAAGATGGTACGCACTCGCCGTGGGTAGTATGCCTCGCATTAGAAAAATAACAAGGAATTCACGACCCATGTATAGCTCGGACGAACGGGCGTCTCCTGCAGGCAAGGGGATATAATTGTACGAATGAATGCAGGTGCGTATCGTCCACCATCGAGCCGTTCTTGGCCTGATTTGGAGCCTGAATATACGCGCATTATTATCAGTGCTATGAAACATGGGACTCACTCTGACTCCGCTTTCTGAGCAGGAAATGCGAGTAGGAGAATGAGACAAGCGTTGAATTATTTTGGATCCCTTCAGCTGGCGCAGCTCTGGAGATCTTGAGAAAACTGTTGTAAAAAAGAACATGCCTTCAAAGCGGCCATGGCTCGAGCCCGAGTCGAACGGGCGTGTCCAGGACCGTCCTACATTAACACCTCTATTTACACCCATGTGATGTAGGTGCGGACCGTCCGCCATCGAGCCGTTCTTATGGTGGTTTGCAACCTGAATACACGGCTATCCTGTGAGTGCTGAGTCCTCGTGCACACGGAATTTGAAAGGAGTACGAATATTCCTGCGGGCGCATAAAATTGCAAGTTGCAATTGGATGATATCACGGCTGGACTCCGTAGTGCGCTATCGCCGTTCCATGATCTAATCTAATCTGGCTCGTCGAGAACGAGCTTACATGAAAAATAGCTCGCATGAAGCACCTCGGGCTGGGAGATAAAAAAGACCTCGCATGAAAACATCGTCTTGTCCTCCTCCCACAACACCTGAGGAAAACACTGCGGCTGGGGCTCGAGTAAGCTCAATTACACCCTGCTGCGGAACCACGGATGCCGCCTCCCCCGCCGGCGGGCCCGTCGGTTCGACAAGGCTGTGCCGCGGAAATGGAAGTGGCCCGCTTCGGTCCCTGACACGTGCTCCATTCATGACCCTAAATTGATCAAAATGATGGCCCCACCCGAAAATCTGCTGTCAATCCACGTCTCCTCCGCCATCCACTGGCATGATCTCCACCGCACGGCCAAAGCCCAAGGGCCCGCTCGAGTCCGTTTCTTTCCTTTCCGTTGTTTCTTTAGATTGTATTGAATGGATAATAGTGACCCGGCGCACCACATCGGGGCCGCGCTCGCCCCGCCGTCGCCCACCCCGCCTGCGCTCGTCCCCGCTCACGTACCCCACAACAGTCATAATTCGATGCCCAGCGTCAAAGGCGGGAAGCCCACGATGCTAGCGGCAGGCGTCAAGGCGGAGGACGTGTCGCCCTGGCTGCGCTGGGCCGTCTCGCCACACTCTGCCTTGGCGCTCCTCATGGCGCCCCCGCTCCTCGCTATCCCTACATCATTCCTCCTTCCATTCCTCCCTGAGGCCGTGCGTCCCTGCGAATCCCTTCACGGCGTTCTTCCTCCTCTCCCACCCCGCCCCATTCCCCCTCCCTCCCTCGTCCGCTCTGCGGGCGACGACAGCCCCGGAGTACACCGCGACGACGCAGCTCTACCTCAAGGGCCCCGCGGACTTCTGCGTTGTGGTGATGAGTCACTTTCCTTTCGTTCTAGTTTTCCTCTACAAGCGTGTATGCCGTGATGCATTGCGGTGGTGGTTAGCGCTTTCGAGGCTCCCCTGCTCGGTGTCGCACGCCGGTCCTCGCGCACGTGCCGCCTCACCTTCCATACCCGTCGCTGAGGGAAGCTAGTGCGGTTCGGGGAGCATGGGTATGCTGCGGTGTTGAGCGTTTCGGGGCTGGTGAGTCCTCGTTTTTGGTTGTCGTCTTGCTTCTCTTCTCTTTCTATTTCCGGTCGAGTCGCCGTCTCGAGTGTCGGCGCCGCAGGCCCACTCTCTACTGTGTGGCGCAGGTTATCCCTTGGGCGCGCTCATCAGCGCCCGCACCCTCGGGCGCGCGCCACCCCGCGATGCCTCGAGCCGTCGGCGCTGTAGCGTGTTCCCAACGCTCCCCAGGCGCTGCACGCGGGGGGGATACGTATTCTCATTCCCCTCGTGTGCTACATGCCTGCTTTGTCGTGCGTGCTAGGGCGTCCGAGGCGTCGCGATCTTGCTACTCTTTTGCGGTCCCGCGCGCTGCGTACAGTTCGTGCTGCCGCTGCGACCATACGCGCCGCCTCTCGCTGCGCGGCGATCGCGCTATCCCGCACTTGCAGACCGGCGCCACCGTCCCCGCGGATAGTGCGCTGCAGCCTCTGCAAGCGCGACGCACTCCTTTTTTTTTTTTTTTCCGTGCAGCCCTCTGCTCCTCCTCCTGCGCCGCTCCTTCTCTCCGTATTCCTCCCTCCCTCGTATTCCGTTCTGTGTCTCGACGTCTCCATTTGTGTAGTTGTGGCACAACTCCTTTTGTATCTCGTCTTGCTGCCCTTTCTATAACAATACACAAGTTCTGTCTCCTGCGGTCTCTCTCTCGCGCGGGCGCATTATGACTTGGCTGTAGGTCAGCTCAGCTCACTCTGGCTCATTCAACAATCCGACCGCGAACTCTTAGCGTGTCTCGCCAGCTGGCGATTCAGTTAGTAGAACATTGTAAAAAAAAACCGCATTCATGCTGGATGGCTCGAGCCCGAGTCGAACGGGCGTAACCTGCGTGATATATGCCGTAGCAAATCTCCATAAGATGCAGGTGCGGACCGTCCGCTATCGAGCCGTTGTTGGGTTGCTTTCAAACCTCAATATATGCCCGTGCACATTTGCACCCAGTGCCGGCGGATTCCGCGGCAAGGCGCCAGCTGGTCTGGGTGGCAGAGGTTTGAAAAAAAGGTTTCCTCACGTGCTATGGCTCGAGCCGAGTCGAACAGGTGACCCATGCATGCATCCAGTTTTGCAAGACCTAATAAGATGCAGGTGCGGACCGTCCGCCATCGAGCCGTTCTCAGTATAGATTTCAACCTAGATACATAATCTAGGTAGCCCGCTGCGCGGCAGGGCCCGCTATCTAGCTATCGCCCCGTGATCGCTTGGGCAGGACTCTAATGTGAAGAATTCAAGAATCTAACTTGAATCTAACTCCACGCGCCCCACGGAATATGGACCTCTAGTCGAGACGAAAATTTGGGCTCTGTGCTGCATCTGTTGTAGCCTCGGTGCACTGCGTAATCAGCCTCAGATGCGACCGGGGAGTATTACTATATGTATGTTTCGCTGAATGTCCTTGAATTTGCTCCGTAATTCTGTGCGGAAATACCGCTTCTGTGTCTCGAACAGTTGTCAGCTTAGTTGTTAAGTAAACAAGGTAGCACTTAACCACGGGATGATCGTCACGAAATTCTGTGAGAAAGACCACGAACCTCGTAACTGCCGCCGGGCGGCCCGATGAGCTGCTATATTTTAGCCAAGGGGCTGTCGGGTTTCGAAAATCGGATATCAGGTCGAAAAGTTTTTTTCGACCTCCCCCGAGACCCCCTCCCCATATAGGGAAGGAGGTTCCCACCCCTAGCGGCGGGCCGTGCCTCCGAGTCATGTGCAGGGTCACCGCCACCTCACCGCCACCTGATGGCAATCCAGCCGACGAGAATACCATTACCTCTGACTGGAACATCATAGATCTTATTACTACCCATGGTATGTCCCTTTCTGAGCTGATCTATCATTTTTACACCTCCCCAGACCAGGGACTGCTGTGGCTCCGGGAGCCTCCGAACGGCCATTGTATGGCTCCTACATACCTCAAATTATGTTTTAGAGGTCCCAGGACTTCATACAAAATCATACTAAAAAGGTTTTTTTCAGACCTCCCCGGGACCCCCTCCCCATATCCGAAATTTTAACCCCGACAGCCCCTTGATTTTAGCAGACGAGAGAAGCTGGTGGGCGATCATGAAAAGCGCCGGCAGCCGACGGTTGCGAACTGAGTGACTTGATAGCTGGCACCTTGTAGAGTGCTTCACCTGCCGTGCGGCACAAGTCAACATCGTCATCCAAGCCAATTTCGCAGGATGACTTGTACGCGAAAATAGAATGACTTATATGGCAAGTCGTGCTCGTTGACTTGTTCGATCGCAAAACTGCCCAGATGAATGGCTTTGGGTCGTTCTTTGTATAGCCCCCACATCTGAAGCCCGAAGCTCGTGTTAGCAAATCATTCACTGTCACGAAAAAGCCATACAGCCCCAAAACACCCCCAAACTTACAGCACCCGGTGTTCAACTTCGAATTTTCGAATTTCCGCACATCCTGCAGTTATGATACGTTGATTGGGAATACAAAGGGACCAACCGAATAATTATATACGGAGAAGTCGATGATCGAAGCTATGATTGGTGCAGGAACACTTCAACAGCGAGGGCAAGCATACCCGTGACCACCACACTTGGCCGAAACAACATTCTGACTCGAGAAACCACTTATTAGGATGCCATTCCTAGGTTAAAATGAAAATTTGAGGCCTCCCGGGATCAGGAATATACCCAAGTCATCGCCGACAAGTTAACTTGTGCAAGTCACATTTGTGACTTGCAAGCGGGCCTGGTAAAAATGACGCAGCAGCGGCGCGCACTGACGCGCACTGACGCGGCAGCGGCGCGCATTGACGTAGACCCGACGCGGCATGTGTGTGTTGTTGTAACTCAACAAAACTGGTAATTAACAGCCGTGGAACATTGCATTTTATCTCCACTGTCCTGTGTAAGGCCGCAACTCCCATTTGAGTCAAAGTGGCCTCTGTACGGCACAAGTTCACCACATAACATTACCATTTTGGTGTAGGTACCTGGCCTGTCCTTTGAGAGGCTCCCACCCTGCTGGGATTCTGGAGAAATGATTTTAAATGACCCACGATGATCAAATATAAGTTGGGCATACCGTGGGAAATTGCGCGTCAATGGCGCGTCACCGCGTCATTTTCTCCTGACCCCTTACAAGTCACCATTTTGACTTGTGGTGCCAACAAATTGACTTGCGCACCCAAATCCACGTGCAAGTCAATACAAAGTCAATAGGCGCGGGCACAAGTCAATTTTGCAAGTCAAAAAGTTAACCCTTGTCCAGAGAAGGATAAAATTTGGTTCTTGACATAGCGAGGGGCCGAGAAGTATGCACAATGCCGCCTCTTGGCTCCATCCCAAGCAACCCCCACATCTGCGCCCCTGGAGCTCGCTGAATTCGCCGCGCAGGGAACATTGCGGGAAGGGGGAAACGCTCGGGAGGGACGTGCTTATCCAAGGCGTGATGGTGCTAGCTCGTGGTTCGATGTGGTGGAGATGGTTGAAGGTGTGAAACCTGCGATGGCGATGGCGCGGTGTGTGGAGGACGGGATCGAGCTTCAAGCGGTGGAAGTCGCGTAGATCCAGCTTCAAGCCGCGTCGTACTGATCGACCTCGAAGAAAGCGCAGAGGCGCGCGGGCGTGGCGACAAGCAGCAGTAACAAGGCGGCGCGGACCTGGTGATGTTAGTATTTCACCCGCAGTGCTGGCGAGGCGGAGAGCTGGGAGAGTACTAGAGGGCGATAGGAGCGAGTCCGAGAAAAGTACCTTATTACCTAACTTAGCAACTTAACTTAACACTTCGGCTTGGCTGGGCCGAACTTAACTTAACTTAACTTAACTTTTCCCACGCTTGACGCCCTTAGCTTGGGATGTCTCGCAGGCCGAACAAATTGGGTTCATGGACAACTCACGGGGCTACACTGATGCTTTGAACTTCAATTGTATCTGTGGGATACCAATTCAAGTCAAGGCTGTTCAATCTAAGTCCTTCAGACATTGAAGACCAAGGCACAAACCACATTGTCAACTTTCAAAGCCCATCCCGCAACCGTCTCGTCAATGTCCAGGTCTCCAACATGGTCCAGATATATTTCCACTGACCTTGCCCCCGGTGTGTGTTCACTTTGCTTACTGAAACTTACAGTAACTTGCTACTTAACTTGACTTAGCAGTACTTAAGCTAACTTGGCCCGCCAAGTTCCATCAGGGAAAGTAACTTATACGATCAGATGGACCTGATTGCATCAGGTACCGGCCAAGTTTGATTTGTCATCCAAGTAAACGGCCAAGTTTTCACTTCTCGTTCAAGGTGGCTGCCACCAGAGACCGCCGTTAATCATTCTGATATTCTAGATGGGTATTTTTACCCTACTTTCACGTTTCTTTGGCTGCGCGAGTTCTCATACTCCACCACAATGTTTGAGGCTCACTCGCACCCAACTCCATGTGGCGGGGATTTTTTTGGGTGATAAATCATCCGCATGTTTCCGCTTCAACGTTCCTGGAGACTTTGTGTGGATCGGTACCTAATGGACATCAGATTGGCAGGGTAGCGGTCCTCGGAAGGGCTTTCGTACCGGGGTTCTGGTAATATATTCCGGGGTGCTGTGGGTTTTAAAAGTGCATATGGTGCTGAGGGTGTACGAAGGCTTTCTGTGCGTAATCCGATTGAGCTGATATCATTTGCTGCTCGTCCCCTCGCGCATCTTGGCGGGGAACGCGGGACAGCACATCTGTAAATACTTTCGAGGCCGTTTTTGGGGAGGTGGGTCGGGGGCGGGTCAAGTCCAAGGGAACAAGAACTGTGAAATGGTGTTCAGCATGGCGGAGGAGCGTGTGAGTCACTTTGAAGTGGATCACAGTGAAAAAAAGTTAAAATGATCTGCGCCATCACGTGGACGTTCGCTAAGCGTCGGCAGAACTCGAGAAACACTCGAATTTGACTGTAACTTGCCCGCGAGAGATGAAACATGCGAAATTGACTACAATACTGTCCTATATACTCTCTGTCTGTTGCCCATACCTGGCAGTGGATTGAATGTCTATATAAAACACTCGTAGGATACTTGGACCGACCGTACAGGACGCAGAACGGCGCAAAGGGTGGCTATTTGAAACAAACTTAGCATACCTTAATCCAACTTGAAGTTACTTAAATGCACTTAACTTGTGCTTTCACTTTACTTAACTTGTGAAATCAACTTGCCCTGCCATAAATTCGGCTAAGTTAACTTTGGCAGGCTAAGTTAGTTTACATAAATAACTTAGTAAGGCATCGATAGGAGCCGGCGCCTCGGAGATCGTGTGCGGGTGCCAGTGCAGGAGCTGCGACGCAATGTGTGTCAGGTCCACCGCACGAAGGATATGGTGCACACGCGGGTTCACCGAGGAATGGCTGAGACAAACGGTAATGAGACGCTAGCCCTGATACCACTCGTCTTGATGTGACATCTTTTGACCACTTCCGCCGTATTTAAACCCGTCTGACCCGGCTCTGAATAGTGTAATTGCTCTTGCGAGAGATCATGCTTGAAGCTGATGAAAGCTGGCTTCCTATAGAGGGGAGGGCGCTCGCAATGAATTCAGCAAAAATTGAACACAGACAACAATACGTCTTTGTGATTTTCAGTTTGCACCACTAGCGCCAGGTAAACGACAGAAAGGTAGGACCGCTCTGCGGTTTGTCTGCGGTCCGATAACTACAAAGCAGGGATTGATATTAATTTCCGATGTGCAGTCGGGTATCCTCTTGTACATAATTTACTTAGCAACTGCTTGACAGTGTATCGTTAAATTGCTGCGCCAAGTCAAAATGTCACGCCAACGTCGCTGCAGTGTTATCTTTGGGCCCAGTTCGATTTTTGTTTCCACTATCTCCATATGAACCTTCCCTCTGAAGCCGCGCGAGCATGACGCCTTGGAAGGCGTTATCGACTCGCTGAGCCACAATGACAAGCCGGAGGTCGCTGCGACTGAGTCAATGTCGGGATACAAGGGCCAAGATAACGTTTCAACTGTTCTTTCATTCTGAACACATCTTTCTATCTGGGTTCTCCTCTTGATCAGCGATGTGGGCCTTGCCCGCGCCAACTCCCCAGACACGACTCGAGGAACGTGTTCGGTTATTCAATTCTTGCACTTGCCGACGTACGTGTTATTCAGTGGCTCGAACTGAACGTCTTAAACAAGACCTCGAGTGGAATGTGTTTCCAAATTTTCGCTCTGCATCAGAATCCCTTATTGCTCCCCGCCTCCACATTGCCCCCTGGACAAAACTGCCGATATCTAGCTCACAGGTACGCATTCAATCTGCGCGCACTCGGTGCAGGTCCTGCAGCCCAGATCCATCAGCTCACAGCAGCGAAGGCGGAGAGTGTTGGAATCACTGCCTTCGGGCATCTCGGGCAATCCGCCAGTAGATTCCTGTGCTGTGTAGAACACTGTAGAACACTGTGGAACTATTTATTACATTGTGGAATACTGTAGAATAGTGTAGAGTATCATTATGACTCACCCAAGGCTGTTCACTGAGTAGTATTTAAGCAGTTGTATTCCATACTATGAATCTAACTTATTTTGATCACACCTACTATCTACGTGAAGTCGGATGTCTTACCGCTGAAACGGTGCACCAATGTATAGGCTGCAAAATGTAGCTAGATATAGATAGAAAACTCCGAGGAGAAATCACACTAAAACCAACCAACACACACAACACACTACACACAACCAATACAATGTGCTAACAATTGAGTTCGGGTCACCCTGAAGTATACAGGTAAGATTGATCCTTCTCTTGTATAGTTTGAGCAATATCAACTCTAAGAAAGCCTTGTTAGGACTTCCGCGGAGCGCAGTAGTTATAAATAACCACTAATAGTCAACCACTCTGATACCACGGAGGGTATTTTCGGGGTGTATGGAAATATGAAAGTGTCCTTGGACTACCAACTTATGGGTCCTCGGGATCTCTGCACAATTGTACGACTGTCCTACTAAGGCGGGGAGCGATTCCAATACAAAGGCAAACTGCGACCGTCCTGCTCAACGGGGGTGATTCCAACAGTCACTCGGATACGACCGCCCTGCTATACGGGAGCGATTCCAATACCCTGGCTACGACCGTCCTACTAAGGCGGGGAGCGATTCCAATAGCCGACCTTGCCACTTAACAAGGTTCCTTTAATGGTTTCTCAACTCCGCGGAGCGAAGCGAGGTGTAGAAGGCTTAAGATGAACTTAAAGCTTTTTAGAGCCAACAAATATCAAAGCTTCAATTTAATGAATCTACACAAAGAGATGTTTTATATCACAAATCTCCGCATGGATACAGAGGACACCAACGCCGGTTAATGGCAGGTGCCGTTCAACTACTGTCTGGGCACCTCTGCAGGCAAGGATGAACTGCTGTACTGCGGGTTTTCCATGGGCTTTTATACTACTTTCTAAATAAATTACAAATGGCAGATGTGTAACTGGAAATAAGAGAGACTGAGTAATACAGAACGGAATAGGAAGAAACACGCAGCCAAGGCCTCTCTAGTTTGGTGGGTTGGCAGTCGAGAGTCATGTTGAATGACTCCGTGGACCTGTTTTGGGTATATTTGAAATTCCCACGGAAGAGCCGAACACATTCGTGTCCATGGCCGCCCCACGGAAGGGTACGTCCTGCGCCGGCATGGTTGATAATCCCAGCCATTGTGTCATCTCCCAGTGAGTAAGCTGGTACGGTATTTGTCCTACTGTGCCGTGTGTACAGCTCAGCTTCGGCCAACGGTGCCTGTCCGGTTCCTCGGATCAGCGATCGCTGTGATGCTCTTGTTTGGTCTCCCTCGGGCGTGTCGTGTCCGTCGCATGTGTCTATTTCCAGAGTAATGAGTCCGCGGAAACTCTCCGCGGGCTCTCGCTCGTCAACTTTGGCAGTCCGTGGGGCCTTCGCCCCTTGGTTTGTCAGGTATCTAGTCAGAGTCCGTTTCCGCGGACTCGACAATATCATCCCGCAGACTGGTCAGTCCAGTGCTTTCGGACACTACTGGTCCACAACTGTTCGTCTAGGCTTTTTAATGTTTAATCTCCTTGGTATGGCATCTAGCCAACAGGGCAAGCCATATCCCGGAAATACAGGAATAACTCTGTCTGTGCACGTATACGCCCCACGGAGCGCTATGCTGACCCTCAATGGCAAAAGGACCGAGCCTTAGTGCGCCCACGACTGGATACATGCTCTGGCATCATCAATACACAGCTAGCAGCTCGGAGCTCACTCTAACTCTAATTGTATATCACCGGGCAGGGGCCCCGCGGAGTCGTAATACACCGCTAAAAGAACGAATTTATGGCTGGTTGTATCCAGGCCATATCACCGTGTCCAAACCCTTACTCAATCCATCTGCGCTAACAGGTTATGGGCCCTGGCCTTTAACTTACTTCACACTTACTTCACATAGATTTATTTGAGAACACTTTTATAACGCTTGGCATACACCGGAGATTGTTCTACGCCCTCTACTAGTAGCTTATCTCTCCCCATCTAAATCATGGCACCCGAATACTTCTTCGCATCGAATTGAACTACTGAACGACGACAACTACCTGGCTTGGAAACGTCGCATTATCACAGTACTCCGTGACAAGGATCTACTTGAGTATGTAGATGGAACGGAAGCGAAGCTCGTCCCAGCTGATGCAAGGGCCCCAACTGCCGACGAAACGAAGGCAATCAAGGCATGGATTAAATCGGATGGGAAGGCACAAAGCCAAATTGAACTGGTTCTGGGTGATACCCAGATGGTGCAGATCTCGGGTGCATTGACTGCCGCTGAAATGTGGAGTCAGATCCGGATGGTTAAAGAGTCCCAAGGAACTTTGGGACATATGTCTTACAGGCTTCGATTGTACCGCACGATTGCGGACGAAGGGACCGATATACCGGAGCACATCAAAGAGATGCGCACGATTAAGGATCATCTCATTGGCATGGGTGATGAGCTGAAGGACAAAGATTTTATCATTGCATTGATAACGTCCCTCCCAGAGAATTGGGATCAATTCACCTCTTCCCATATGGCCTCAAAGAACCTGAGTCAGAAGGCTGCTGCAGTTGCACAGTCTAGTACTGGTAGTCCCTTGCCTGTCTCCACGCAGCCGCTTATCACTTCGATTGAATTAATCTCGTTGATTCTTGATGAGGACCGCCGCCGCAAGGAGAAAGCTGGTGAATCCGCGGGAGGATCATCAGCAATGTTCTCAGGAAATAAAGAGAACAGTCCCGATGAAACTTGCGTCAACTGTAGGAAGCCCGGCCACCACGCGACGGATTGTTTTGCGAAAGGAGGGCCAGTATCCGAAGCATTGGAACAAGAAGTCCAAAGGAAAGGACAAGAAAGGTAAGCATGCAGCAAATGTTAATGCTAACGAGTCCCAGAATGACGACAGCCCACATTATTCGTTCGCGGGGAAGTCCCACTTCGATTCGCGTCTCCCACGAGATGCATGGTTGGCTGATTCTGGCTGCACAACTCACATTGCAAATAATCTTGCTTTATTCCGGGATTACGCGCCGATTGAAGGCGAGACGATTACAGGTCTGGGGGACAACAAAGTGAAGGAACTGGGCAAAAGCACAGTGACTCTTGAAACCTCTAAAGATGGTAGGTCGAGCACGACCACACTTCATGACACTTTGTACGCACCAGATGCCGTCAACAACCTATTTTCCATCTCCCGTGTTGATGATGCGGGAGGTAGTTCGAATTTTGCGAAGGGAAAGGTTGAAATCCGGGATAAGGATGGCCATGTTGCGCTCCAGGGGGAGAAGAGATACCGGCTTTATTGGCTTGATGCGAAAGCAAAGCTTGAAGCTAACCAGGGGAATGTTGCGGACTCGAAGGGTTCGAATGAAGACATAAATTCCTGGGAGTCCTGGCATAAGCACTACGGACATGTATCTAGGTCAACGTTGGAATTGCTTGTCAGTAAGGGAAGTGTGGATGGACTCACAATTACTCCCGACAGCACCCCACTTGGTCAATGTGAGGTTTGTATTAAGTCTAAGATGCATCGCAAATCCTTTCCGAAAAAATCCACCAACCGGTCCGACACCCGTGGCGAAGGCATTCACAGTGACCTCTGGGGTCCTGCCCGAACAAAATCAACCGAGGGAAATTATTATTATATTTCTTTAACGGATGATGCAACTCACCGAATCACAATTCTGTTTTTGAGGTCTAAAGATCAAGCTAAGCAGAAGGTTCTTGACCATATTGAATGGTTGGAGAGGCAGTACAACTGCAAACCTAAGTGGATTCGAGTTGACGAGGGCCGAGAATTCCTAAATGCGGAGTTGAAGGCAGCACTTGCCAAAAAGGGCATTGAACTTCGTGCTGTTGCTCCCTATTCGCAATCACAGAACGGTGTTGCAGAACGCTTAAATAGGACTATTGTGGAGCTGGCAAGAGCCATGTTGGAGGCGAAAGATCTTCCAAAGAGCCTGTGGGAATTGGCAGTCGTTCATGCTGCTTATATTCGGAACCGGACACCCACAAAGGCTTTACCGGCTGGGATTACACCCCATGAGGCATTTACGGGCACGAAGCCCAATGTTGCTCACTTCCAAGAATTTGGAGCTGATGTCTGGATCTATCAAGAGGTTCAGAAGGCAGGTAAATTGTTCGGACATGCTAACAAAATTTTATTTGTAGGTTATGAAGACGGTCCCAAAGCTATCCGATACTATGATACCAAAACTCACAGAGTAAAGGTGTCACGGAATTTTACGTTCACTGAACCCGACAAGAAGGTAACCGAGATGAAATATCTTGAACTGGATGCGGGAGAACTGCAGCTTGAGGGGGAGTCCGGGAATGGCAAACTGCCGTCTCCGCAAACTTCAAAACCACCAGCACTGAGTCCGCCATCGAACCCACAAAGCGTGGGACCTGCACCCAAGGATCAGCAGTCCGAATCAAGTTCTAGCGATGAGGACGACGTACCTGATCCGCTGCAAACAGCAGCTCCATCCACTCCAGCCCGTCGCACAAATCAACCGAGCACTTCATCATCTACCCCAAAACTCGCAACTGTCTATGATGATAAGCAGAACCGGCTCAATCCCACCCCAATCCGGAAGTTGTCACGTACCGTCACTGATATAAATTATCGGACCCTTGGGAACCCGGATGTGCGAAGCGACAAGGCTGCAAGGCCTAACCGAGGCAGCAACGATGCTAACACGGCATCTGACGTTGTGGATCACGCGGACGAAGCCACCGCGCATTATGCATACCGTGCGTCATTAGGTGATGTTGCAATAGGAAATTCAACCATACCGCAAAGTGTGCGCGAAGCGCGCGAGTCTCCGAATTGGCCAGAATGGGAACATGCGATCAATACCGAACTTGAAACGTTGGGATGCATGTGTACTTGGAAGCTTGAAGAATTCCCCAGGGACAGAAAACCCGTTGGATGTAAGTGGGTATTTGACTTGAAAACTGACCAGAAAGGGCAGATTGTCAAATATAAGGCCAGACTCGTTGGAAAGGGATACTCACAAATTCCTGGCATGGATTACTTCGACACTTTCTCACCTGTTGTTCGCCTAGAATCCCTCCGATCTCTCATCGCTATCGCCGCTGTAAACGATCTTGAAATGAAGCAACTGGATGTGAAAGGAGCATACCTAAAAGGGGACCTTTCCGAGGAAATTTACATGGCCCAACCACCCGGCTATGAAGACGGATCTGGGCGTGTTTGCCGCTTACGGAAAACCCTGTACGGACTGAAGCAGTCCGGACGTGAATGGAACAAGAAGCTTCACGGTTTACTCACTGGTTTAGGCTTCCAACGAATTGAGGTCGACCACGGAGTTTATATGCGGAGAATTAAAGATCAATTTGTGATCATCACCGTGTGGGTTGACGATCTGCTCCTGTTCAGCAACAATCCCACCATGTTAACCGCTGTCGAAGCCGCTTTGAAGCGCGAAGTGGAAATCAACGATATTGGGGAACCAAAGCAATTAATTGGCATCGAAATTTATCGTGACAGGAAAGCCCGGACAATCCAGATATCACAAGAGCACTATATTGACGGTGTTCTGAAGCGATTTGGATACGAGAATATGTCCCCAGTCACCACACCGATGGACCCAAACGTTGTGCTCGAGAAATTCGAGAACCCAGGCCAAACGACGGATGAGCGCGGCCGAAGTTACGCCGAGCACATGTGATCCTTGATTTGGCCCGCCACAATTAGTCGCCCAGATATTGCCTTTGCAGTAGCCAGACTTGGCTTATATACAGCAAACCCCGGTCCAGCTCACTGGACGGCGATGAAGAGAGTGTTTCGGTACCTGAAGGGTACACGTAGGCTCGTCCCCATCCGGCCCAGTGATTTGAAATGTTACTCGTGTGACTCGTAACTACCGGGACCGGCTGGGCCCCCATGTCGGGTCTTTTGGTGATGGAGATTTCCCCTGCCATCTCAGAGCTCCGACTTCGCGAAAAAACGTTGAAAACTTTCAAAAAAGCGTCCCGAAGTCCCTAGGTGAAAAATGGATAACTTTTCATTCTCTATCGAACGAGCCCCACTTGTTTTTTTGGGAAGAATATGAACTTTTACACATTTTTGGGGGGTCTATCTAGGTGTCCATGTACGTAGATACAGTAATATGATTATAGAAAGGTGCTAATGTAAGTTAAATGGTCGGGAGGAAGTTATGAAGGTGATTCGGGGGGATCAGGAGACATACGCGGCACCGATGATGTCACTGGAACACCGGTCGTGGGGGCAGACGACGGTGTATGGCTTGGAACAGCCAGAGATTGGGAATACAGACTGGCATATGGGTTATTTTGGAGGCTTGAAGGAATTGCGGAGCTTGAAGATCTCGGCCATGGGGTTTGTGGGACCAGTGGAGAGCTGGAATGAGGAGGCACACCATAGTACGGATATGATGGAAGATATTGTGAGTAATGAGATGGGTACGGAGTTGACCCCGAGGTCACAGGGGAGAAATAGCTAGGCGGCGGCAGAATGTCTGATAAATGACGAGGAAAGTTTGAGGCAGGCTGTGAATAACCCCGATTAGGCGGGAACGGTGTCTGCGGCTGTGGCGAATAATTCGGATGCGGATTGGATGATGAAGCAGGAGTCTGTGGTGCGACATAGCCTCGATATGTTGGCGTGGGCCGAGGACGGGGAAGGGATGGTGTCTGTGGTACGTTTGATGACGAAACCTGCCCAGAATAACTCGAAGGAGCGCGGGAACGGGATGGGGTCTGCAGCGGCTGAGGCGGGACGGGCTCAATGCGCGCACGCATCGGGGGCGGCGCAGCTTCATCATAAGGTGTCCCTTGTGCCAGAATCGGTCGTTTGCGTGCACTGGTGGTGTCTTGCGGGGATGGTGCAGGCCTAGATAGGGGGAGAGAGGGAGGGACGGCTGCGACTTCGGCGGGCAGTGGTGCTGCTGCTCCCCGTTTCTTCCGAGGAGGGGGTGGCGGCAAAGCGGGGATGTCAAGGTTGTGCATGTACACGTACAGCCGCATACCCAGTTCGTCCCAGCGAGACCAGCTTGACTGAAGGAGTTGTTGCAAGATTTCGGGCGTCTCGATGGGCCCGATTGATGCCAAAAGCTCGCAAGTTGCGTCATCCAGAATAGCATGCGCTGCGAAATAGCTTCTAGGGTAAAGCATCTTTAAGATGCTCCGGCGCCAGACGAAGAGGGCCTGTCTGACGGAGTCCACCGGCGGGCCTTTGCGGATGCCCTTCTGGCGCACTGATCGCACTGGTTTGCTAGGGCGGACTCTGTCGAACAATTTGGGGTTGCAGATGTCGCAACACAAGTCCTTTGGAACACCTAATAGATGATATATATCTGAGCTTTCGCACGAAACAGATGAAGAATAGCACTCACTGTGCGGGAGCTGGTTTTTAAATACTCGGCCCAAGATGACACGCCGGCAGATAGTTGCCTGAATAAGCGCGTACAGGCCCTCTCCCGGTGCGTCTTCAGGGATATCCGAGTCGTCGAGCGGGGGGACTGCGTCATCTGTTCCTCGGAACGATCCGCGCTTCTGCCCGTGACTAACCGCGTAATCTTTACCCTGCTTTTTACCTCCACGACCTCGTCCTGCTCTACCCCTTCCCCTGCCACGACCAAGCCCCCGCCCGCGTACTTCAGAGGTCCCTCCTGAAGCGTCGGCGGCAGTCGCCTCCCCTGTCGGACTGGCCTCGAAAGCCGCTTTCTCCACCAGCATCACTGCCATTCCCTGGAGCTTCGCGCCGCGAGCTGCGCGGCCGGCGCGCTGCACCCAAGAGGACAGGTTTTGCGGTATCTTCCACTGCACAACAAGCTCTATATCCGGAATATCACATCCCTGCATAATTGAAACTGAGTGTGTTAATTGGAACAGCGACAGATTCAAACTGACCATGCCTGCTGCATCCGTGCAGACCAGAATGCGAATAATTCCGGCCTTAAATAGCGCCATGACATGCGCCCGATATTCGCGCGACATCCCCGCATTGTATGGCCTGACCAGACCCCGGTCCCGATAGGCTGCGCTAACCCGTGCGTTGAGGTGGTCGATTATTTTCCCGCCGTCTTTGATGTCGTCGGTGTACAGGAATGTTTTTTTAATTGCATCGGGCGAGTCCATAGCGGCTGGAACAAGGAATTCGAGGTCGCGGAACGAGTTGGCGGGGTGCTGCATTGCCCGAATCACCTGAGAGACGTTCTTGCGATCATTCCCGATGGTGCAGAACGTGTAGTTGTGCCGATCGAATTGAAGTTTCGTTATCAAGTCCTGATGGACTCTGGGAGTGAGGGTCGCAGTGACGGCAATTATGGATGTCGTCCGAGGGAGGAATGCACGGACAATGCCAATTGAGGCATATTTCTTTCGAAAGGAGGCTCCCCAATGCGATACACAATGGGCTTCATCAATAAAAACTGAAAGACATCTGGAGCCGAATTCAGACTTGCGCAGAACACCATCGACGAAGCGCCGCGACAGCAGCATCTCGGGGGACACCATAACAATTTGCCACTCTCCCGAAACAACTTTCTTGGAGGAAATATCAGCCCCCTGCGATCCTCGAAAGACAGGCAATAGAAATACCTCCATGACATCTTTCGTACACCCGCCGTTTGAGCTATTGATTGCGGTGGCCTTCAATCCAAATTCGTTTTGAAACGTGGAAACCTATCCCTTCGCGTCAATGCTTTTGAAAAAAAAAATGTCATGGAGTCATGTACCTGCTCGTCGTGAAGGGACAGGAGCGGTGACACCACTAGGGTGACCTTCCCTTTGCTCGATGGGAGGAGATGTGGCCCGGCTGCAATACCCGTCTTGCCCGCGCCGGTCGCGGCGTGGAGTAGAACTTCTTTCCCAAGTATCTGTGCTTTCATGCACTCCAGCTGAAAATCCTGCGCCCCATCGGTCCATTTGGTGTAATTCGTCCGGATGAGCTCTGGCAAGAGTTTGAGCTCCTCGTTGATTGCCTCGAGCTGCTCTGCGGTGATTTTTGTGGAGCGTCGCGGCGCACGTCGTTGCTTAGGGGTCTTCCCATGACTGCACGTTTTCAATTTTTCTGCCATTCAGGAGCCTACAAATTTCATTTTGAGTCAGTGGTATCCAGCAACAAGAAGTATTTGAAGTACCGAACAAGAGAGAAGAGCGCAAGCCGAGCGTATAAGAGAGGACTGAGTGAGGCGGGTCACGGTCACGTTCATGCCCACTGCTCGATTCGAAAATGTCTCGTCGCCCGCCTCACTACAACCGCTTCACTGTGCTCCCTTCCTCTTCTCCGGGACCTGACGATGATCCACCCGACGACGACCATCTACCACCTTCCGATGAGCCAGAGTACTCTGGTAGCGAATCGAGTTCGGAGCCCAATACCCCTGTCCAGCAATTACCGGCGCTCACCTCACTACTCCGTCCTCATGTCCCCATGGATTCAAGCCCCGAGCGGTCACCGGGCCCGAAGCGTATTTATCGTGCGCAACGGAGCTCTTCCGTGCCTCCGAAAGACTCCCCGCAGAAGGTGGATATTCGATCCGAGCACCCTACTAGCGACGATATTATGTTCTCTCCCCGCACTGAGAAGCGACTTCTGCGTGAGCGGGCTGAGAAGCAGCGCCAGGAGTCGCGCTTGCTGAGACGCGTCCAGAAGGTGAGTTATCAGTTTTCTGTGTCGTAAATAGCCTTGCTGACGAAGGTACAGGAAAGTGCAGCTGAATTGGAGAAGAAACGAGCGGAGCAGCTGGAGCAGATGGAGCAGGAGACGCGGCGGCTTATGAACAACCAGGTTTTCGACCGATTCCTTGGAGACTTGAAAGCTAATGACATCTCGCTCGCCGAATTCCTGGATCACGTCTTCAACCCGGAAACTAAGCTCAACTCTGATTGGCGTTGGCGAGGGTTTTTCGCCCATCACGGCATCGTCGAACGCATTTTCGGGTACTGGACCACCTCGAAATATAACCACAGCACTCGCGTGTTCATCCACGACTGGGCCGCAAACCAAGTGTCGAAAACGGCCTTCACAGAAGCGCGCACAATTACGCAGTCCGGCATTCTGAGCAAGGCCAAGAACGTCATCAACGAACAATTCTTCCTCGACTACAGTCTCGGAGGACTCACCCGCACCGTTCGCGCACTCGCTCCCACTGTATTCAAAATTTTCGATGCATTCTCGACCACCACTCGTCAATTGAAGAAGGCGTCGGCCAAGTTTCTCGAGAAGAAGGAACTCGTATGTGATTTAGTTATCGAGCGTACCGGATCTAATGCCCGTTGCGTTGTGAAGATGAAGGGAGCCGCTGCACTCACGTTGCTTCGTGGAGCCAGTCAATACAATAACTATGCCCAGTCAGTCCAAGGAATGTACCTGGCAGCGACCGGCGGGCAGCGCCAGCATTTCCCTGTCTTAGGCCTCTTCGGGTTTTCGATTGGTTACACGAGCATCATCTCCAGCGCGGCCCGAGCTGACGCAGACATGGAGGTAAGCCCACACCAGGATTTGGCTTTAAGGCACTCACCTACATATTTCCAGGCGCCCGCTTCCGATGCGCCTAACGCAGACACAGAGGCAGAGGTAAGCCTAATATAGACCCATCATCTGACTTCAAGTCACTCACCAAAAATATTTGCAGGCACCTGCTTCCAATGCGACGCGAGCTGACGCAGATACGGAGGTAAGCGTATCGACCACCATTTGGCTTCAACACAGTCACTGAAATATTTCCAGGTGCCCGCTTCCGATGCGGATGGCCAAGACGATGTTGATGAGGGACCACCTCCGCTTGAAAAGCACAAGGGTAAGAAGAAGCCGACGAAACCCAAGAAGAAGCGCAAACGGGTAAGGGCACCAGGGCTGTTCAGCAGGCTCCGCGATGCGTGCATGGACACGAGTCGGTCCCTTGCGCAATCGCGGCTGACCGGACTCGTGTACGATAACCTGAATCTCATGAATCGCATCGCAGAGCAAGTCCTGGGCCGAAAGAGTAAGTCAATTGATTTGTACTCAGGCATTGCAGCTTACAGTTCCTCAGGCGCACAGGAAAACGGCACCTGCGCAACCTTCTTCCCTCTCCACAAAGCGAAGAAGGAAGATCTGCTGACTGCCGATCTCGACGCTTCCATCATGAATGCTCCCCATCTTACCCTCGACGACATCATTCTCAATGCTACCGACACCGAATTCCTGACAAAGAACATGGTACATACCATTCTTCGCATCATCATCCTTCACGGCGGCGAAGGCTTCAAGAAATGGGAGGAGGATCTCGACGCCTCTCAGCCCGTCAGCGCCGACGTCATCGAGGTGCACAAGACCCCGCTGCATCCATTGCCCGCCATGGACCTTGATGAGAGCTCCATCACCGGAAACGTCGAGGTTATCGAGGAGATCATGAGGGTCCTGGGCTTCAAGACTGACGATCCCGACTACAAGTACGTGCAGATCATTGCGGGGGATCAGTTAACCATCGCGCGCCAGCGCTCGATCCTGAACGTACGTCTCGGTCACGAAAGCGGCCCCAATTCTTGGAGACACATCGTCCTAATGCCCGGTCTTTTTCACGCGAAGATCGCCGACTGTCACGGACTCCTCGAGACGCATTTTGGGAAGCCTGCAGCTGGCGCTCGAAGCCCCGGAAGCCTCGGTTTCCACAACACGGTCCTAGATCGGCTCCCCATCACCCTTACCTCTCTGCCTCCCTTCCGCACTTGCCGCGACTTGATCATGGTATCGCTCTATGCCCGCGTCCTGCACTGCTTGCTTCTCGTATCCGGCCACGACTCCCTGGACAAATGCGCGGCCTCAATCGACTCTTGGGCGACCCTTGTCAGTCACGCGGAAAAGATCTACAGCACGTACACCGATGTCGATCGCGTTCAAGAGCTCCGTGAGCGACGCATTCCTGAGGAGAGACTGCGGGATGCGGCGGCGAAGGCTGCGAAAACGGGTCAAGCGGCAGCGGGGCCGAGCAGCTCGTACTTGCCGCACATCCGGAAAGGTGACATGGTCTTCGAGAACGCCGTGCTGTTCCTTCGCGATGCCCTCTTGACCCGCGAGTTCTCTGACGCTATCAAGAGCGGGGATTCGGGGCGCATCATCATCATCCTCCGTCTCTGGGCGTTCTGCTATCGTGGCAATGGCCGGACCAAGTACGCGCACGAGATGCTCCACATCTTGCATAACTTGATCTGTGTGTGGACAACAGAGCTTCGGTATTGTCTGTCTTTTTCCTTTCGTTCCGTTGCTAACATTGCCTACAGATCCATCGTCCTTCAAAACTGGCTGGCGAACCCCCAAGGAAGACAAAACGCGTTCGTGGAGATTGATCTCGTTCAGGAGCACCTGAACTTCTGGATCAAGGTGCGTTATCAAGTCCTCATGCACTGGACTGGACACTGACTCTCACCCAGAAAATCTACAAGGCTGACGGAGCGGGCCACTCTTGGGATTGGCTCGCGCTTGTCTCTCCTTGCATCGACATCTTACGACAGCTCGCAACACGGATCAACCTCGACCTAGGGGCTCGCCAGGGCTCCAAGCACGCTACCCCTGACCTAGCGGCCGACATCGAAGCGCTCATGGACAGCCTGGAAGAGCATGAAGTCTACGTCGAGAAGGAGGGCCGCGTCCTGGACGACGACGAGAAGCCCGCTCCCGATGTGTTGTCTGCCGGTATGGCGGCACTGAGCCATGGTACCTCCACCAACCCGCTTGCGGAATTCAATCAACAGTTCGACACCCTTCGCGCGCGTCGCCGCCTTACCCCAGTTGCGGATCTCTTTGGCCTAATCAATCGTGCGGCTATTCCGACCACCACTTCGTCTTCGGCCCCGGCTGTCACTCCCCCTGCTGCTCCCTCTGGGGATGACGACGACGAGTTTGAAGGGCTCCCGGATCTCGCAGACGCCGCTGACAGCGATGATCAGTCGGACGCAGAGGAGCAGGATGAGGATTTGTTTGCAGATTCCCCTACATTGACCAGGGCAGACGAAGGTGACGTGGATTTGGACATGGATGACGTCCCGGAGTGGTACCTTGACGAGGACGACGAAGATTATGCTTCAGATTCTGATTCAGACAGTGACGACGCTTAGAGACACCATCTACGAATATTATTATTATTATTATTATGTCAAAAAACAAGTGGGGCTCGTTCGATAGAGAATGAAAAGTTATCCATTTTTCACCTAGGGACTCCGGGACACTTTTTTG
Organism: Mycena latifolia; assembly: GCA_029289555.1. Classification (NCBI taxonomy): domain Eukaryota; kingdom Fungi; phylum Basidiomycota; class Agaricomycetes; order Agaricales; family Mycenaceae; genus Mycena; species Mycena latifolia. The sequence continues at coordinate 572,144 of JARJLE010000059.1, read as the reverse complement.
AAGGTTTTCGACGTTTTTTCGCGAAGTCGGAGCTCTGAAATGGCAGGGAAAATCTTCATCACCAAAACCGGCGACATGCGGGCCCAGTCCGTCCACGAGCTTACCCGCCGTTTCAGATCCATCAATGTTTGCTCTGATATTGTACATATTTGTTTCTCATCCCAATCCGGTTGCCGCTCCTCTGAGTGTAAGCGCTGTGGACGTCGACTGGCTAGCGAGTCTAGGGTACACGCACACTTCGGATCACTTACGGCGGAATAAATTCTGATAACTCCGCTATTTTGGATATCCCCGGTGCGTTTAGCGACGCAGACTTCGCAGCAAATCCTGACGACCGGAAATCAATCTCAGGACACGTCTATATGCTTGGAGGAGGCCCTATCGCATGGCACTCCACGAAACAACCCACGGTTGCACTTAGTACAGCCGAGGCAGAATATTCGGCACTTACCGCCGCAACTCGCCAAGCCATTTGGCTTCGTTATTTATTCAAGGCACTTGAACTCGGAGAAATCAATGAACCAGCTCAGATTTACTCCAACAACCAATCTGCAATTACCATTGCACATGATCCTCAACATCATGCCCGGTCCAAACACTTTGACATTGAGAATCATTTCGTTCGAGAGAAGATTGAACTTGGCATAATTAATAGGGGCAGTCAGAGTAGCGGATTATAGAGGGATTATGGCGCTGGATTATGGAAGGATTATGGGAATTATTTAAGCGTGGGATAATCCATCAAAACCATAATCCACCATAATCGCATAATCTCCTCCGGAGGAGATTAGGGGCAGTCAGAGTAGCAGATTATGGCAGGATTACGGAGGGATTATGAGAAGGATTAAGGCAGGATTACGGGTTTTAAAAAGGTCTATAATCTTCCATAATCGCGGCATAATCACATTTTATTCTGACCGCCCGGATTATGGTGAGAGGATTATGCTAACTGTGATTAATCCAAGAGTATGCTCAAGGCCATAATCCGACCATAATCCTTGCCATAATCTCAATCTCTGCATAATCTCCTCCAGAGGAGATTATGCGATTATGGCGGATTATGGTTTTGATGGATTATCCCACGCTTAAATAATTCCCATAATCCTTCCATAATCCAGGGCCATAATCCCTCCATAATCCGCTACTCTGACTGCCCCTATTATGCAGGGATTGAGATTATGGCAAGGATTATGGTCGGATTATGGCCTTGAGCATAATCTTGGATTAATCACGGTTAGCATAATCCTCTCACCATAATCCGGGGCGGTCAGAATGGAATGTGATTATGCCGCGATTATGGAAGATTATGGACCTTTTTAAATCCCATAATCCTGCCTTAATCCTTCTCATAATCCCTCCGTAATCCTGCCATAATCCGCTACTCTGACTGCCCCTAATGTTGAATACTGTCCCACAGCTGAAATGCTTGCTGATATTTTCACCAAAGCATTACCTCATATTAAGTATGAGAAATTCACGCAAGATATGGGACTACTGCCGGCTTGAGGAGGGGTGTTGGAATCACTGCCTTCGGGCATCTCGGTCAATCCGCCAGTAGATTCCTGTGCTGTGTAGAACACTGTAGAACACTGTGGAACTATTTATTACATTGTGGAATACTGTAGAATAGTGTAGAGTATCATTATGACTCACCCAAGGCTGTTCACTGAGTAGTATTTAAGCAGTTGTATTCCATACTATGAATCTAACTTATTTTGATCACACCTACTATCTACGTGAAGTCGGACGTCTTACCGCATCCAAACCCTTACTCAATCCATCTGCGCTAACAGAGAGGGAAACGCACCTCGGGACGACGATGCAGTCGTCTCCCGCAGGGCAGAGGGCACTGCAAGCGGGGATCGGCGGGCATATGATGCAGCTCTCCTGTGGGGCGGGGCCTGCGGCGCGCCGAGAACACATAAATCAACGTGTCCAGTGATTGAAGGATTCTGGCGACATACTGGCCATGGCAAGAATGGAGCCGATGGTGAGCGAGGTAAAGAGGAACGAGAGGAGCTTGAACATTGTTTAACGGGGGAAGCGGAGAGCAGTAGTGGGGAATTATATAATCTGGAGAGCAAGAATCTTGCCTGCCCAAGTTCTAATCGGCAACCCGACCGCGGCAAGGCTTGGGTGCCTTGATTCCTTGATGCGACATACAGGTGAATAAGGGTGGATATTAGGATGACTCTATTGCAAGTTCTTGTGAGAATCAATTAGAGTGACTTGACGTGCCTAGTCTGCTTTCGCTTCGCTAGCGGGGGTAGATTAGAATGCAACTGCGGGACGGGATAACGGAATGAAATGAATTCCTTTGATGAGCCTGTGGACGAGGTCCTTCCGGAAAGATGATTCACTGCGTTCAGCCGGTCTCTAGACCACACTGGTCTAGGCGCCTAGGCAGAGTTAAGCAGGCCTTGATGCCCACATGTGTCTAGATCGACCAGACTACACGTAACGAGCCTAGTCTAGGGCCTTAGACCTGACTAGACTTGACTAGACTGACCCCGATGCACTTCGTCTACGCGTCCCGGGTGAAAGTGCCGCGCCTGCCGCGCACTGCCGCGGCACTGAGGCGCACTGAGGCGGCGATGGCTGTGCTATTACCGCGGCAGTGCGGGGCGGCCCATAACTTGTTCCACAACACCTCCCCTTATGCCAATTCAACATCTGGAGGTGTTTTTGGACGTAAATCCATCGTTTGGAACCGTGGTGCCATATTACGGGAACCATATAACCGTCCAATACCGTAGTATCACCTGAGCATCATCGGCCTCGCAGTTATTGAACTAGACGGAGCGGATGTGTGATGCGACACCTGGTAAAAACCTAACCAATCACGTCTCAGGCTGAAAAGTTGACTTCACCGGGGGTTTTGTCAGGACCTCAGCAAATATGCAGCTTAGAAACCGATCACTAGTGTTCTATTCTCTTAGAAACCTCATTCACGAAGACATTACCTGGAGTTATATCCATACTGTAATGATTGACATATCTCTTCTGGTTGAGTAAATAATTACCTCCCACCCAACTGAAGCTTGCCTAAGGTATCCATTCCACCAGCAGTTCAAATCCCAAGCTGCGAGTAGGGCTGGACGATTATGATTGAACACGGTTCGGAGCCGTAATAATGTACTGTAATCATAATATAATATTAGATCTGGGGGGAGATTTAATCGTAAGGGTATCATAATGTATTGTAATGGTATTTTAATCATATTCAATTGTATTTAATCCACAATTTTAGTCTCCGATGTTTTTGGTGCTCTCAAGACCCAGATCTTCTCCCTCTCTTGATTGCACTCCATGTGTCTGATTCAGGTGTGCCTTTGCCAGTAATGTACTGGGAGCTGCAATACCTCATTCAATTATGGTTTATTCATCACAAGTTGGGTCACAAATGTATCAATGAATATGACAGACAGGATTTTGTTTCACCTTAGTTCACGAGCATTTGAAGTTTGAAATTCTGAAACCACTCGCGTGATGCTTCACGTCGAAATTCTTCGCATCAACAACACCAAATATCGGCTGGGCTCAATGAATAGATGCAGCACAGTGCTTGGAGGATATCATTGATGGTTTACAAAGGGATGGCAATCAGATTTGGATATAATCCCCCACCGGATGGCTTGCGGGCAAGTGTCTGTAGGCAGTTGGTAGGCAGTTGGTGTAATTAATATTACATTAGAACTAGCAGTTACCTGTGTCTGCGCCACGGAGGAAGGGACATCTATATTTTAGACCTTCGGACAATGGCCGAATTCAAATGATAGCCTTGGTCAAGACACTACATTTGTGTGTTGCTTTGCTGGCTGCATTTGAGCAGAGCACCATGAGCAGACGAATATCCTATGGGTCCCTCACAACAAACGGGGCCTTCATCTCGGATTCAATCTGCTTTCATCTAGGATGGTATGGCTTGCATTCTGACTTCACCCCAATGGTCTTGTTCGATATATTTGCCCTCACTGTCATATCACGACAATCCCGCCTTCATCCCGCCCCGAGCCGCTTGGCTATACCTACAACCTTTGTCAACTTAGCCTTCACATTGGTTCAAGTTACCTTCATGCATCCGGGGTATTAATTACCAGTTGCACACAAAACTGGTCAAATTACCTTAGACTTCATCTCGCTTCAAGAATTTCCTCTCCTGCAACCTCACCGGAGGATCAACCTTAATACATAAGCAACCTGCCATCATAAGTTTGATTGTACTGTATGCCGCCTGCCTGGAACTGAGTCCAGGTTGCCCCAGCCTTCATAGGGGTATTCTACACCTTCAGGATCAGTTTCCGGAGTATCTTGAGTTGATATTTCAACCTACACACGTATCCATACCCACTGCCATTGTTTTTCCTTGACACTCATGAATCTAATTTAGTGCCGCACCTTCAATCAATTTGGCTCAGGTTTTGTCAAATTGCCTTGGAAGATCAACGATAAAATCAACGGCCTTCCCGCAAGTGATCTTAGGCATAAGCGCGACACACCCGCTTAGAAGCTCCCTCCCTATTGGTGCCAGTGGGAACGGCAACAACAGCAAGTCCCGCATATGCCAGTGTAGAAGTCGACTCGGACATCGTGCGAATATAAATAGAAAGGGAACATGGTCGAGTTATTCTATCAGTTCTTGCAACTCACTCCTTCACCCTTAGCTGCCTTCGTAGGCCAACCAATATTCTTCAATGCTCAGAGAACTTAGAACTTGACATCTCAACACACTATAAATAGAAAACCCACATTTGGGTGGAGAATTGAACGGCACGGTTGAACCGTGGAGCTCATGACATCATTTGGAGCCCGGGGAGCCAATAGCATCGTATATACTTCTCGTACACTCGGCTATCAGGTTTGTCTCGAGACACTCACGTCTTTTCTTATATAGACTAGCAGTTTGCCCGTGCTACGCTACGGGTTGTTCCGAGAGAGTGGGAGAGAGCAAGCTGATACTAAATCTAATCACGCCGCTCGTCACCAACCTGCGATTGGTTCCTCACGGCCTCGTAAACAAAACACAGTGACAGAATCTCATTTTACATTGACATTTCATGATGAAGGTCCGTGTTCAATTATTTTCGAGTGAATGATCCACTTTAAAAGTTCAAACATTCCAACTTCAACTTTGGAAGCCTGTCTTGCAACCTGTTAACATTGTCTTCGTGTTACCTTCATCTAAGTGTTCAATCAATCCTGCCTCCATCCTCCTTGCAAAAACAGCATTCTTTATTCTGCACGCTATCATTGCCCTGTTCTCCTGAAAATGTCTAGGCCTTCATCCGCCTTTATATCAAGAGTTGGCAGCACTTGGTTCCCTATCAGGAGATGGAGATCATGTCGGTAATTTCCCAAGGCAAGGATTCACATCAGGTTGCCGGCCCAGCACTAATGCACTTGAGAAAAAAGTTCAATGTTCCGCCTTCAAGCTTCAACTTGAGATGGCTGATTTCTTGTAAAATCCAACTCCTTCATCTCTCATTAGAGAGCATTATCCATTCTGTTATCATGCCTTTCCTCTCAAATTCTGTTTTGACCTCCATCGGCCAAATAAAAACATGACCCGGTATTGACCAGTAAGCCGGAGGAGGCGGATATCACTGCCGGACTTCTAACCGACAGCAGACCGAGGATGGCCGAAGCTCGCATCAGTTTACCGGCATGCCGTGATCAAGCCGTTATTAGACAGGATGTGCAAAGCCGCAGCGGCTTTCCTGTTTATTTTAAGTCAAGCACCATCATTGCATCTCCGAGCTTCTATTCGATGCCTGAGATACTTAAATCTTCAGTAGTGTGGAAATCTTCTGCGAACAGAGCTCTGGAAACTCGTTTTTTCACGGCATCGCTCAAGCCGCTGAATTGTCGGCTGCTCTAACACATCGTTGGTGCTCAGCCCGGACAGTCTCTGGATATAACCATCTACTATACACTTGTTTTACATGTATTCTACTGAGATGCATATTGTTGAGGCCCCAAATCCTCTGTTTTGGGTGCGGCTTTGCACAATGACCAAAAGCCGCATGAAGCCGCATGCGGCCCATGCGGCTTTTGCACATCCTGTCTATTATTGCATTCCGCAGGCCGTCCTGGATTTTGAGATCTTTCCTCGTATATTTGCTTATGTGCCAGCAAGATAGCCTTTAGAAATATCTGGTGAAGTATTCAACATCTCAACACTTCATAAATAGAATTCTAACATCTCGGTGGAGCGATAGTGGCAAATTCAATATCTCGATGGACCAGTGGAGCGGACTTCATTCGGAGCGAAATTTGATTGTTTGGCTGCGAGGTCCAATATGTCATTGGAGCCTCGCCAGCCAATCAGCTTTATCCAGAGACACCCATGTCCTTTCTTATATAGATATGCTGTGGAGAGTTAGGTGAAGAAAAGAGATGCTTATGGCACTTTGTATGGTTGAGTGAAGAGATATATTCATTCCTAGCTACATCACACAAGACATCACGCTGGCGAAAGTGGTGGAGCGGAGTGGAGCACCAGAGATCAGGTGGCGATGCAACGGGCTCGCTGTTGGGCAATGGCTTGCCGCTTACTCCGAGAGGAGACCCGCTCCACTTTGACGTTTGTCTAGGACACCCACCTCTTTTATTATATAGATATGGCCATCTATACTGTAATATAATTGTAATGTATCATAATGCAAGGGTACATAATGTGAGAGGCTAACATTATAACCTGCGAGTGGGGCTGACAAAAGGTGTCACTGGCTGTGGCTGGGCCCTCGTGAAGCTGTCTCCGGACCTAACTGAAGTTGCCTTCTCAGGAGATACACTTGCCCAAGGTTGCAACTTGTGTCAAGTTGTGAAGTTGGAAGTTGCATCAATGCAAAGTTGCACATAGCCAAAGTTGTGTATAAATTAAATTTCAGAATCAAAGTCGTGCTTGATCTGAAGTTGCCATCTCTCTAAGTTGTCCAACAATTTGTCGAAAACCATCAAGTTGTCCTCCCATCTCGGAAACGAACATGAAAATACTTTTTGCACAGTATGTTTGCCATATTGATGCCCGAGAACCGGAAGTTGGGGCATCAAGTTGGGGCACAAGTTGGGACACAAGTTGGATGTTGAGTCGTGGTCTTATGCTCAACTTGACATCCAACTCCGATTTTGTGCCTCAACTTATGCCTGAATTTCGCTCAAGTTGGGGGTCCGAGTTGGGGCACGAGTTGGACCCCAGATTCTAATTCTGAAACACCCTAATATGTACAACCAACCGCAAACATTTTACCTTCCTAAAAGAGGTGTCTGAAACTGCGCCAAATTCTTTTTCAAAACGACTTTTATAAACACCATAAAACCCGTTACTAAAGATAGCGGGAATTTATAATGATGCGGCAACAAAGGACTCCGTCGACGGCCGCCGACGGATTCCGGTGACCCGTCGACGGCCTCCGTCGCGTCGCCAGTCCAACTTGTGCCTTTCTTTCCCCTTCGAACGTTCACACACCACAAAATGAAAATATCAATATATCGGAAAGAAGCATCGTCCCTGCCAAGTCCCTGCAGCCTGACCGCATCTCCGATAGTCCCTGTGCTTACGTTGGGGCTCCTGCCCAGATATAAAAGGGGATGCTGGTCAGTATCCCCTCCTCGTCCTTCCCTTCCCGCCATTCCACAACTTAGCAAAGTCGACATGCAAATCACTCTCTTCTCTCTCGCTCTCGTCGCCGTTCTATCCGCTGCGCCCCAAATCAACGCGCAGAGCCATTTTCAATGCATCTGCGAAACGAACGGCGTGCTAAACTCGGCCGTCTCGTTCGAATGCTGTGACCGCTTCTCCGCCGGCTCGGGTGCTCCCGTAAGCAGTCTGGTATGCTTTTGCTACCACGCATACCATTGCCCCTCACTCAAATCGGACTTTCCAGCCCTGCCCCGTCGAGACCGCGTCCGCGGACAACTTTCTCTCGTGCTGCGCGACATTCAACGAGGGCGGCTCGTGTTAGGTCGCCAAGATGTCAATGTGCGTATCACTTCGGGTTATTCGCCCCCGCAACATGCGCCGGACTCACGGTCCGTCCGGCACAGCGCGTCGATCCGACCACGCTATGCGGGAAACACCAATCTCGTCAATATATACATGACTCCGCCTGTAACGGGAAAGTACCCGCCTGTCCTGTTGCGCTTCCGGCACTGCCCTACGCCGACACGAAATTTAATTTATATATTGCCCCGCTCTCATGTACAGTCGGGATCCTTTGCCGCCCCACGTCCAAAGCCGAGATGAGGGAGTCAAAAAACCACTCGCTCTCATCGGCAGCTGATCTGCGCCAGTAGCCACGGCTATACGGTGACGGCATCCGCGCATGCATCTTCCACCAAAAAATCTCCCCACCAGGGGTGGCAGCCGTCTGCAGTGGGCGGAGACATACATAGTGTTGTGCGTGGTATCCTGACAACCAGCTGTGCTCTTCCACCAGCTTTTCAAGATGAGCGGCAAGCGGCACAGCTTGGTACCACTGCTAAATTGATGAATATGATGGCCCAAATGATGGCCCCACTCGACAATCTCGCTGTCATCTCCATCCACCAAGCCTCCGCCATGATCTCCACCGCCCGCCCAAAGCCAAAGGGCCTGCTCGAGTCCTTGCTTTTACTCTGTTAGATTGAAGGTGAAATATTTGTAGTGACCCGGCGCACCACATCGGTGCCGCGCTCGCCCCGCCGTCGCCCACCCCGCCTGCCCTCGGCCCTGCCCACCACAGTCATACCTCTCGATGGCCAGCGTCAAAGGCGGTAGGGGAGAGCCGAAATCGTCGCTGGCGACAGGCGTCAAGGCGGAGGACGTCCCTCTGGCTCCGTTGAACCGTCTCCCCGCGCGGCCCTCGCGCTCCTCGTTGTCCCCGCGTACACCGCGACAATGCAGCTCTACACCAAGGGCCCCGCAGACCTCCTCCTCCTCGCGTGGACCGTGATCCTATTCAGCTTCTTGCGCCTCGTCTTTCGCGCACACGCTCTTCCCCGCGCTCGCACGGCGCTGGGGATGCACACCCGCAATACTGTACTATTAGGACCGAATGTTCACACTATGTCACCTGCCACCCAAGGTGTTCATTTTTTCGAGTGTTCATTTCTCGGCAATCACCATCAACGGATGCTGGGCGAGACATTTTGACATTTTTCGGCCTATTTAGGCCTCAAAACCTCAACGTCACTGTCACCTATGTCCCAAATGTTCAGTTCACGACCCTCCGTCACCCGTCACCTGAACATTTGGTCGTAATAGTACAGTACACCCCCTCCCAAATCCAGAGCACGTGCCGATAAAGTCCCGTGCACTTCCACGTGTGCCAACGCGTCCGACGCGTCAAACACCGCAATTAGTCTAGATACATTGTATTTGAGTTATTATCGTCCCAAGTACGCGGATTTGTCCTCCTCCTCTTGTCCTTTCCAATGTCCCCGCCAATCCTTTCGATTTTCCCGAATGCCCCTTCCAAAACGGGGGCCATTTTGGGATGGACTCCCCGCGGATTGTCCACGATGCCCATCATATCCTCCCAGCAGCGCTTCAACCGCTTCGCTTCTTCTCTGCGGTGGAGGGCGGTTCGGCTTGGGTGCGCTTGTCGTCGCGCCTCTTTGCCCGCTTTGCCGTGCACTCGCATGTCTTCAAGTAGGAGAGACTTTTCTTTTGTGGAAATGTCGACTGTAAACCCCTATAGGAACAATCCGCACATTGAATCTCGACCTCTGGTCGAATATTCGTCAGTTCCACAGCAGAATTAATTGGGAAAGGTGGGTGGCACACCTGCCATTGCGACGTGCTCCGCTAAATGTGCCGCAGTATTTTAGTGGGAACAATTCTAGGCTTTTCTAAGTGCCAGAGGACGCAGGGTGGTAGTGTATTGATGCCCGAGTATTATACGCAAGCTTAGGGACATGGACGCGCTCAGGAGACACTCGGAGACATATTTTTATTTGTTATTCACGTGAGGGTAAATACACGTGATCTGGATTTTGGAGGGGGTGCATTGCCCGAGTCCTGGGGATCACGAAGGAGGGATAACCTCGTGCGGTTTGGGTTGTGAGTGCAATGACGTTCGTCTCGTTTCTTCGTCTCTTGCGCTTTCCTGTTGGCGATGGATGGGCGAGCGAGGGACCTTCGCTGCTCGTCCGCCGTATGCCTGTCGTCGCGCGCGCGACTCATGCTTCGTACCGTCGGTGTCATCTCGGTACCGGATCGCTATTATCCCAGCGCTCTCCAGATCTCTTGCGCGTGTTGCGGTCCCGCTGGCTGCAGGTGCCCTCCGTAACCCGCACCTTTTTCGCGCATGCGTTCCGAAGTCGACGTGCAGCCCATCACACATTCCGGCGCCGGGGTCCAGATCGCCTGACCCCGCGCGAGGCCACGCTGTCTGCGCCTCCGTGCGTGCAATGCGTATGTGCGTGCAGTTCATGCGGTGGGTTGCGTACTCATACGAGCGTGCGGCGTTCCGTCCTCGTTACAGCACCTCGGCGTCTTTTTCCCAGGCAGCAGCCCTTTACCTGCGTCGGCCCCTTCCTCCCTTTATCTCTTCCCATCTGTCACCGTGCACCTCCTCCTTCGCGGTCTTTAATTCCTCCTGTATCTCGTCTTACTGCCCTTTCAATAACGATACACAAGTTCCGCGTCCTATCTGTGGTCCCTCTCTCGCGCGGGCGCATTATGACTTGGCTGCAGGTCAGGTCAGCTCATTTCGGCTCAGCCAAGTACGAGTTCAAAGATAGTCAGCAATCTGAGTGCGAGCTCTTAGCCCGGCGAGACGTCAGCTGGTGATTCAGTTAGCAGAGCGTTGTAAAATAAAAACCCCTTCGCCATCCTTGATGGCTCGAGCCCGAGTTGTTGGGTTGCTTTGAAACCTCAATATATGTGCGCATTAAATCCCAGGGCAGGCGGACTTCGCGCTGGTGTCTCTCCACTGGCAGAGGGTTGAAAAAAAACAGCTTTCCTCACGTGTCATGGCTCATGGCACAAGCCCGAGCCGAACGGGCACCCCTGATGGAGTCCCACCGTTTTCTTCCGAATGGAGGCAGGAGCAGACCGTCCGCTATCGAGCCGCTCTCAGTTTCCTTTCAACTTGGATATATACCCAATTTTTCAGCGGTAAGTTTCTGTACAGTGGCAGGCAGACAAGAGAATAGAGTGCCTACCCGAACCGTGTCAAAGGATCGGGCTGGATACTTTGAAGTAGTGCTGGCGGTGGAGGGAAAAAAGTTGCGTGGTTCGGGCCAATGGCTCGAGCCCGAGTTGAACGGGCATATCCCTGCGTGACACACATGTCCTGGTCGGTGCCAACGATCTGCAGGCGCGGACCGTCCACCATCGAGCTGTTCTTAGCTTGCTTTCGACGTGGATACGTCCGCAATTTTGAACGCGCTTTAGTACTAGTTCGAGCTAGGTCGAGTGGACTTTCGCTCCGCTCCGCAGGTAGGCAGGCAGGCAATGAAAGAGTATTCTTGAGCCGCGAGGGGAGGTAAGTTTTGGCGGGGTATTAAATTCTGGTGCACAGTTCAAAAAACATTGACCACTCAAAGCACATGGCTCGAGCCCGAGTTTATGGACTGAATACATCTGCAGCTTTTCTTCTGCGTGATGGTTGGCGGATGAAACGAGGCTGCTTACTACGTATACTGCGTGGTACCGCATATCCCTCGAGCTCGGATACCAGGAACCGGAGGTTTGGGGAAATCGCATAGTTCAGATTTGAATTCGGGGGGAGCGGGGGCGGAAGTTGCTTCAGTGATAACAAGGCTGCAATGCGCCATGGCTCGAGCCCGAGTCGAACGGGCGAATACCTGCATGATTTCCCTCGTTGGGCCGCACGAGTTGCAGGTGCGGACCGTCCGCCATCGAGCCGTTCCAATGCTAGTTTGGAACCTCGATCTCTATACATTAATTCATCATGAGATCCAGGACATCTGGCCGAGGGAGAGGGGGGAGTATAATTATGTGGAGGGGATACTTCGAGGTGCGCCTCGGTCATCATGATGAGGAACCTGCTGTAAAAATAATGTGCCTACAAAATTTCCATGGCTCGAACCCGAGTCGAACAGGCATCTCATGCATGAGAGTGAAGGGTCGCACACAATGCGTGCAGGTGCGGACCATCCGCCACCGAGCCGATACAAGCTCTGCTTGCGAATCTGGATGCATGTGCATCTTTTTTGCTGATTTCCTCTGAGGCTGGAGCCGTCACGGCTGCACGGCGTACAAAATCCAGCAAAGGCAGGAGAGACAGACTATCCTCCAAAAAAATTAGAAAGGAGTGTCGTGCGCATTTGAGAGGAGACGGGCGGGCAAATATCCACAGAAAGAAGCAGTCGCAGCTGCGCTCCATGGCTCGAGCCCGAGTCGAACGGGCGTACCCTGCGGGAGCTGTGGCGGATATACGAGATGATGCAGGTGCGGACCGTCCGCTATCAAGCTGTTGTTAGGTTTCTTTTAGCCTAGATACGTACGCAATTCAGTGGTGTGTTTTAATTTAGTGAGTGCGATTTCGCCTCCACTCCGGAGGTTACCCGTGAGTCGTCAGCCCAGGGTGTGCATGACCTTCAATGCATACTAACGTGCGGAACCACCTGCAGAGCCCCTCCTCGATCTCCTGCAGCCCGCGCAGATCACACGACTCGGGATGGTCTACTGTAGTGATGCCCGTCGCCTGGCTTGGCCTGAAAGCCAGGGCTTTGGCCTGGCTTGAGCGGGCCTGGGCTTGCGATTCTTCAGGCCAAAGCCCACGCCCTCTGGTTGGGCTTGGCCTGGCCTGGCCCGGGCCTGAGCCAGGGCCTGAGTAGGTACCGCCGCCACCGCCACATTTGACCGTGTAGACCTGCATGCAAGAGATCTGAGTGCTATAATATGTTGGACGGGGGTAATAAATACTCTCCATGCACATCTTCGAGCCTTCGTACCTAATTTAGGATCTCATCGAACTCCGCGCGAGCCCAATTTTCTTCACACGATGTCGAAAATAGTTTAAAATGTTGTAAATCCGTAGGGAAGAAATAGATTTGCAAGTTCAAGCACATTGAGCTTGGTTGAAGATCGACCGTATTGCACCGATGGTGGCGAGTATCCAATCCAGGGCTTGCAGGCCTCGCTCGGGCTTGAAAATCTTCAAGCCCAAGCCCTGGGCCCGCTCAAGCCCGACATTTGGCCTGGCTTGGCTTGGCCTGAGCGGGCCTGGCTTGGTGGGCCTGAGGGCCTCAGGCCAGGCCACGGGCATCACTACTAGTACTGAGGGGACGTACACGCGCACCCAGCGCCCGAAGCACGATGCGGCCGATGGCCTGGCGCCACAGCACGCTGTCTTGCAGACGCGCCGGCTCGTCCCCCTCCTCGTGCCCGTGTCGCATCCGTACCAGCAGCAGCTGCAGCAGAAGACCGCCGCAGCGTCAGTATCGTGGGTCGACAAAACGTACATGCCCATGCACACAGCGGAGCCTGCCGGAAGTCCAATTTTCGTTTTGGCGCCCAGTTGCGCGTTCTTGCATGACATGCCGGGCCTTCTTAGGCATTCCCTCCGAATCTATATGTACGTCGTTCAAAGACTTTGTCCTTTGTTTGCCGTTGCTACTTTTGCCACAGCGCGTACGAAGAGCCCACCCGACTCAGTTCCCATTGATGCACCCATCTCCGGCTGCAGCAGCGCGCAAGTCAGCGAACGAGCAAATCTAAGCCGACGCAACGACGTACCGCCGGGGATGACTTTGAACGGCGCGCTTGTAGCGGTGTGGAGGCCCTTAGCCTCGTCATCCGTGACCTCGAGGATGAGAGATTGCCCTGGAGGCATGCAGCTGTCAGTCCCGCATCCACAGACTGTGTGCTACAGTTCCACACCGAGCGTGGCATTGACGACCCAAGTAATGACGGTGTCGGTAAGCAGCCCGAAGTCAGCGAGGGGCGTTGGCTGGATGGGGTTGGTTTGAACGCTGATAAACGAGAGTTGTTAACGTGGGGAATCTCGTGCAACACACGTGCATACGCCTGAGAACAAGAAAAGTCAATCGACTCTCGAGACCCCGGGGACAATCCAGGAAGTGACTTACGACAACGTAAGGGGCTGACAATCCAAAAGTCGACTACGTGAGGAATCCGCGCAACGAGCGAACAAGTAGACGCACGGATTCCACCGGACCAAGTGATTATGATGGGCTCGCACTGAGCTGTGGACGGATTTAGTGGTGCCAGCAGCGAGACGAAGCATGAATGTACCTGCACCGGAAACGCTGCGCAGAAAGCGTCAAGTATGGGAGCAAGGGAATGGGGGAAGGGGGACGGCGCACGGGGTGTTGGTGTTGATTTCCAGCGGCGCACTGTGACGGGGCGCAACAGCGGCGCTGGTACCGAGGGCTGCTGCGAACAGGAGGAAGAAAGACTGCATATCTGAGGGGCGGATGAGCAGGTTTCTCGCATGATGGTATTTATACAAACCGCCGGGGACTTAAAATATGTAGAGGTTTGACTGGTGGTCGCACGTCGGCACCCGCTTGTGAAATGATCGCTGAATTCTGCATTCAAATGCCATAAGTAGTGCCACCACTCACGACATCAATGTTGGCATCCCGCGGAGCGCTAAAACCCACACGTTCAGAACGAGCGCTGAGGACTCTGTACTATTTTGGAGGACTGCTGTCAACTACGGGTCACCTGCGTGAAATAACTTGACTATCGCATATCACATTGACACCGACGGTGGGAACCCTGGCGACCAACAGGCGACATTCGCGGAAAGAAACATGGATGCAGCACAGCCGGGAATCTCGACCATACATGCCTGCGGGAGAAGCATGAGTATTTGACACCGCTGTCACCGACACTTGGAAATATCAATGATTTAGGCGCGCTGCCTAGCGCTGCATACAGAAGAGCGGCGTGTTCAGACCGAGGTGAGGAACGTTTCAATTGACGCGTGCTTAGGGGGACCCCGGAAAGTTAACCGAAATGCCTGGTTCCGATCCCGACATGTATAAGACGACGCCTAAAATCTCTCTCCTTATAAAATAACGGGTGTCTGTCCGAAGCCTGTGACGCCCTGCATATGCCAGCAGAACTTCACGGCGCTAAGGTTCTCTTGCCGCCTTCGGCGTCACTCAACAGGCGCTGATCTTTGCCGCCTTTCGTCCGTTATGCGGCCATCTCAAAGTTTAACTCACGGCAGGCGCTGATTTTACTCACACGGCAGGCGCTAATTGCCCTCATTCCGCATGCCACGTGCCGAACAATCACCACCCATTACCTCTTCAAGTCTCGTGGATTCTGCGACACAGAATCACCCATGGCAGGACAATTTAGTCTCAAGGTATGGAGCTAGCCAGGGGAAATGCTATAAAGCGGGTAAGGCCGACAAGCGGCACGGCCCGCTACCAAAGCTTGTCCGATCCGTGAAAATTGTGCGTAAACTTTTGTTAAATTGGTGCAACACTACTTAATAGCTGGCAGTAATTAGAGAGGACAAGTACTAGAAAGGAGTGGCTGATGAAATGTTTAACGAGTGTAAATGAGAGACGATCAGGCGGAGCGTCAACATTTTGAGAATTTCTTCCGATTTGTTGCCTGAATCATCGCCAGATGGCGCCGGCATGGAGTCATATTGTACAGTTGAAGCTTCATTGGCAGTAGTCGGGTGAATGTGTTCAATGGGAAAGGGCAACACAAGGTTCTCTTCGAGCTGGCGGAGGCATTCTTCATTAATATGAATGTCACTGTACAAGTGGTTGTGGCTTTAAGCCACTGAAGGGCAACCCGAACACGATTGGCATTTACGGATAGGGGTTTTGCATGCTCTCGCAGCCATTCTGGTGTGGGTGGAGAAGAGCCCACAAAAAGCATACAAACAGGAGACGTGATTTCTTCAACAGAGGGCGGCAAAATATCTGTAATTTGGAAGGTTGCTGGGGGTATATGATAATGTGGCCCTTGATTCCACGCTGTGTGCTTGGGAGAATCAAGTTTTGATTTTCCTCTCTGAGTTGAATTATCCAACACTTCAACCGGCACCGAGGAATCATTGCCTCCTCGATGACTGTTAGATTCTTGAGTTCATTCGCTACTGGACCGAGAAATAATTTATTTACCAATGATAACGGAGGTAGTTTATTTTTCTTCAACGATGAATGACAGTCAGAACACAGAGACAGAGAAGGCGGGGCACCAGAAGGGAAAGAAACACCGTCGGGATCCAGAAGAAGATCTTTCAAGTCTTCATCAAAAGGAAGCGGAGGCGGCACACAATCCGGATGAAGCCACTTGAAACGATCCAAAAGTAATTCCTCGTTGGAAACAAGATCAGGTCGTTTCAAAATCTGATAGTCAAACTCTTTGATTGATAGTAAGCATTGGGAGCGACGAGGGACGCCTTCTGAAGGTTGTCAGAACCTCAGATGAGGTCATCTCACGAAATTTGGTGATGATCTTGTCCTTCAACGATTGAGGGACAAGGTGAGGCCAAGACTCGCAGATTTTCTGTAGCTGTTCATTGAATCGAGTGTTGCAGTCAGTTTTTGTCTGCTGTTCGCGTTTGATTCGTTTGCCTTTGCACAAAGTAAGAATATATGCGCAAAGTTGTTTGCGATATGGCTTGCCTATCCAGGGGGGTCGTGCTGGATGTTTAATATGTTGAGAATGTGTCACATGGCATTGGGAGATGTCTTGCTTCCATAGATTGCTGTTAGTATGTGCACTTGGAGGTCAGGGTCAATATTATTTGCCTCCCATTTGTTACAGACATTTACGCAGTCAGGTATAGATACATCCGGCGGAAGCGTAGATGGTGGGTGCGAATGAGAAAACTGAGTACACTGTCCGTGAAGGATGTGCTTGGTAATCTCTGTGCGAATTGTTTCGGTACTTGGCTTTCAACACGATGCAAAGCAGCGATAGAGAGAAGCACAGGCTTTAGATGGGCCTGAAATGAGTTGAAACAGTCACCCACAGATGCCGAAGAACGACTTTCCACGGAAGTGTATTGCAAAGACTGTAGGTGGTTGCGCATTGCTGCTCCCAATTTGAAGTGGAGGTTGCGTGAGCCGGATGGAGTGATGTCCAAAGCAGCTGCAATACGCGGGGATGCTCAGTGGAAAATTTCTTTTGATCAGCAGCAAGAACAATGCCGAGAACACATCAGGAAAAACCTCCTTTGGAAAATTACCTCCAATTTGGGGCAATTTCCTTCCTGCTTTCCAAACTAGGCAAATTGGAGGAAATCGAGGGAAATATCCTCTATTTCCTTGGTTGGTTTAGTATCCTTGTCATCGCAGAAATATCTGTATAAGTCAATGTTGAAAATTTCACCTGCCAGGAACGTGCCTTTGATCGTCATTTGGAAACAATAAGACGCTCCGTATCGTCTGTTGAAAATGCAGCCTACAGTAGAAGGATAAAGCCACAGAGATCAGAGAACCAAAGTCTCTGAGACTTTTTATCGCCCCTGTAAGCCCACCAGTGGTTGAGCCACGCTCCTCCTTGCTCCCGATCTTGCCAGTCGTCCCAGCAGACCCAATGGCAACCTCCGACGAGTATCTGTAGCGCTGAGCAATAAAAAAAAGTTATGGCTAAATGCACTGATCTGTGTATTTCAGGAAATCAATTCCGGCAGCACTTACGTGCTTGTTTGCAGGACGGCGCCGCCGCACGGAGTAAGTAATGACTCAGCGAGTGGAGATGGTGTTCTTTGCCGAGCTAACCGAGCGCGAACTCCGTCGGATCAAACCATGAAACCATCACGTGTGCGCAGATCAAGGTGGTTTGTTTTGATGGTTCAAACGAGCTCTCTTCCTTCTTGCCCTCATCTTTCCCCCTCAAAGTCATTTCTCTCTCTCTCTCTTGCGGCCGCGAGGCTACACATTCGTTCACAACCCATCTCTCATGCAAGTCAATTCTACCAGTGCCCTCGCCTTGCTCACCCCCCCAAGGTACATCGGAGCGGCAGTCGAAGCACCGTTGTCTGGGCGCTCGGGCAACAACAGAGCTGGCGAATACATCTCTCCACCGCCTTGCGCAATCCCAAACCGCTTCTTCTTACGGCGGATGAACCTTGCGCTTTGTGCCTGATCCGCGTCGTCGCGCACCGCGCGTTCGAGCTCTGCCTCGGTAAGTGCGCCGGGTGGCAGATCCAGGTCGTCATGGCTGCAAGGTACAATACATCCATCTTCACTCGGTCCGTCGGTGTCGCTTCCAACTTCATCTGTTTCGATATCAACATTCATTATGTCGTTTTGGACGCCGATGCACACGCCATCGTGGACGTGCTCGGGCAGAACGGTGCTTGGGAGGGCAAGTACTAGTCCCAGGTGGACGACCTCGAAGGCATCGAACACACGGTGATCGGCGCGCAGAGCGCGACGTTTGCTTTATCATTGCCTTGCTTTGGTGCGTTCTCATGCAATTATGCAATTGCACCACATTCATCATCTCCTTGATTTGAACAGGCACATTCCGTCCTCGACACGGGTCAACGAGTAAATCCACTGCCATCTGACTAGGCGTTGCTCATCCTCCCAGATCTATTATTCTCCCTGACACTGGTGGCTGCCCCCAGTGTAAACTACGCTTGCCTACGGGTGAGTCTTTTACTTTGACAGATTGATCGGGCGTGACCGTTCCTTGTAGGCTTTCTTAGCCACACTCACACGCAATGTCAAAGTTTACTCTGGTTTGCATGTGCACTTCCTTCCAGGTCCGCCTCATTTTTGATTATTTTTCTCAGGTTTGATGTCCTTCAATGCTCAACCAATTCCGCGTCTTTTCAGCAAATCTAACATATCCCGCAGCCTTTAGGTAGGCCGTCGCTTTTCATTCGGCAATACTTATTCTAATCTGTTGCTCAGCACGGCATGCCCTAGGAATGCTGTATTCACAGTGCGACACAATAAGCTCGAGAACAGTGAGCCGTTGCCCTGGCCGCCACGGGTGAGACGATTGTTTTATCTTGAGATGAATCTGACTCGCTGCTGCATCAACAGTGCGACATGCTTGGTTTCAAGTTCATCAAGATTTGGTGGTTATGGCTTGTCTCGTTTAGACCATGTAATATTTAGAGCGCTGTGCAATACATGTTGTTTTCGGGTTCTTTCGAGTGTATTTCAGCAGAAAATCAATGGGAAATCTGCTGCAAATACAAATTAATCCACGGTAATTTGCCTCCAATTTGGAGGCAACTAGATAGCAACGTTACTAGCAAGGAAATCGGTCTAATCAAGGATATTTTGTCCAATTTGGGGCAACTTGGAGGCAATGTTGGGAAATTGCCATGGGAGGCTTTTCCTGATGCAGCCGCGACATCAGATTTATGTGCAATACAAGCACCAGCAACAAGATGATGAACTAAAGCTTGACGACATTGAAGGAGATTCATGTAATGGTGAGGTATTGTATGAAAGGCGAGAGCAGTTCTAATTGTAGGTAAATCAGAATGAAATACAGAAATACGCGAATGAGCACAATAATGCGCAGTAAATATATCACGAAGGATATTGAGCGAAGGTGCAAGGGCAGTGGGTGCATGCGTGTGAACAGTAGTAGATGTCAAAGGACATCCAGGCACAGAATAATCGTGACAGACACAGGAGAATGGAGGGCCTGCGATGAAGTGAGACACAAGCGGTGTGAGGAGCATAAATGAACGAATGTACCAGCGGCCATTACATCATGATCAACGTCCACGCTTGAATGATCGGAAGTGGGAGAGGAAGGGGCTGGGGATATTAGGTGAACGAGAGCAGAAAAGGCAGAGAGCGAGAGCACATATGTGGAAGGGGGTGTATATGGACAGATCCAGAGGCGAGCACAAAACAAGTATTGGGGAAGGCATTACGGCAGTAAAACATCCAGTTGTGGGCCAGAACCAGAACACAGGAGAGAGAAGCCTGTACGGACAGCTGAACATTCATGGAACGAAGGGGGCCGTCCTTGCAAGGCAGTGACAAGAGACCATGGGCCATAGAATGGGAGGCAGGGATGCCAGCACTTAAGACCCAGTCCAGAGACAAGACAGAGCTCTCCAGTCCAGAGTTAAAAGAAGTTGAGAGGGGCAGATTGCAAAAGGTAGCAGGAGGAAGATGAGAGACGCGACAAACTGCCACGTTGAATCGGCCGAGATCACGGAGGCTTACGGAGGAAAAATTACGAACCCAATACATTTGACCGTGCTTACGCAAAAACGGATGACGAAAATCGGAATTTACTGCAGGACGTACTGATAGGGCGCCCTAAAACCCTTACCTAAAGGTAGCGGGAATCTAAAGCCATGACTCTAGCCAGCTGTTGGCTAGGGCCATTGCGAGAGGCTAAGGGGCCAGGCAAAATTAATAAAAGGCAGTGGCAGGGATTGAACCCAAAACCTTTTGATTACAGAAAGAAACAGAACCCAAGAGGATAACCAACTGAGCTAAGGAGGAATAAAAGATAAGGGAATCTTGTGGAGTATATGGTGCCCTACTGATTCATAAAAGCATGTTCTAACTCCAGCAGGCCCCGCCTTAGGGGCCATGTTAGTGGTTAGGGTTTGTTAGGGCTTAGGACCAAGGTATATTGTAAAAGGTTGTTGAGGGTGTTTTGTCAGCTTTTGATGGTTAGTTGGTTAGGGTGGGTTAGGGTTGGTTAGTGTTAGGAAAATTAACAAAACCACATAATAAGCTTGGCAATACAATTTCGAAGACCTAGGGCAGCTTGCCTAGCTAGTCCCACTTAGGGTAAGGGCACCTTACCCTAAGTGGGATGGGAAAAGGCAGTAGAAAGGCCTTGTAGTTCAGATGGTTATAGTACACTTTCTGATATTTGCTCTGTTTCTTGCTGGTCAGTGGTTCAATCCTTGCTGGTAGTATTCATTTTGCTATTTAAAACCTGCTGTACCATTAGTCTTGATCCATGGACCCAGCCATCGCATGGCTGGAGTCGTGGCTTTAGGAAGCATTTACTATGGCTAGAGCCATGCACATTAGACTAAATATTAGTGCTATGGCTCACAGAATACATTATACTTCGATAGTAGCCTCAACATCCGTAGGTGTCTGCCCGACTGGAGGAATCTTTCTCTAAATATGAACTAAACCCAATTACTTCTCTCTCTTTGTAAGCTTGAAGTCTCTGCACAACTACTACATCATACTTCGATATTAATCACAGGAATCGGAGGTTCTGAGAAAGAGTGTAGGTCTGATTCAAATTCGCGGGAGGTGGGGCAGAAGTTGCTTCAATAACGATAAAAGAATGTTGCCTCGGCCAAGGCTCGAGCCCGAGTTGAGCCGCCGACTCGAACGGGCGTAACCTGCATGAACTCCGAGGGGAGGATCAATGAGATGTCGGTGCGGACCCTCCGCTATCGAGATGTTCCTAGGCGAGTTTGGAACCTGAATAAATGAGTGGTTTTTTAACTTGCTTGATGGGTAGGATGAGCGATTCCTCTGCAGCGGCAACACTCATAGTAATGCGAGATGGCAGAGGAAAAACGTGAGATCAAGCAGAGGGCTCGAGCTCGAGTCCAACGGGCGTCTCTTGCCGGCACTTGGTACCCGAGAAATTGGATGCAGGTGCGAACCGACCGCCATCGAGCCGTTCTTAGCCTGGTTCCGACCTTAGATACAGGTACATCACCTTGAGTGATCTGCTTTCCGCATGGCGTAGAAAATCCACCTACAGCAGCCCCTCTTGAAAAAGAAATTAGAACAGAGCATCAAGTTAATGTTCACCAAAGCCATGTACACGGCTCGAGCTACAGGTGTGTCCTGCAAAATGAACCAGCAACAACCCATCCTCAGAAAGAAAGAAAAAAAGGTGGAAAGAGTACTAGTATCGTGCATATTTGAGAGGAGATGGGACCATCACCGCAAAAATAAACCACCACAGCCCCGTTGCATGGCTCGAGTCCGAGTCGAGCGGGCTTCTCTGATATGAAATTGAACAAAAAATCATTGTATCCAAGTGTGGACCGCCAGCCATCGAGCTGCTGCTAGGCTAGATTCCAACCTGAATACATACATATTTTTCCGCGCTTTTGAATGCAGCGAGAGTGGATTTCGCCTCTACTCTCGGACAGGAGGCTGCAGGAAGAAACGGTTAGGGCGAGGGAGGCGAACCTGGGCATCTAGGGAAGGTAAATGTGATGGCGACAATAGAAATACAAAAGGAAAATCCAAGGAATTTCTCAATAGCTCGAGCCCGAGTCGAACGGGCACCTCCCGCAATACTACTAGTATATTGGATGACAAAGTGTTGCAGGGGCGGACCCTCCGCCATCGAGCCAATACACCTGCAGTTGCAACCTGGATGTAGGTGGAGTTTTTTCATGAGTCCGTCGCGGTCGCGGATCGGGCTCAGTCCTAGGTGTCCACAAAGAATCTGTGAAAACTGTGACGGTCCCAGGTACGGGCGGAAGCGCAGAAAAAAATCCTACAGGGAATTCTACCATAGCTCGAGCCCGAGTCGAACGGGTGTCTCCTGCATTCAACATGTGACACCAGGTGCAATACAGAATGCAGGTACGGACCGTCCGCCCTCGAGCCGATACAACCTAAATTTCGTGTTGGAAGGTATGGGCCACACCAGAGGTTGTGCAAGCAGAGGATAAATAGCGCGCGGACGGTGCAGGGTACAGGTGCAATGGGGAGTAATATATCGCGTAGATACGGAGTTGACGGCTATATAAGTGGGTGATCGAGAGTCCGCAGCGCCCGTAGCAACGAGACAGAAATGGGGAGGAGGACGCGTGATAGGCCCCATTTCAACAGTTCGAACCTGAATACATGCCTCAATTTGAACCCAATAACGGTAAGTTAGTAGAGGGTCGAACAAAAAGCTCTACATCATCGGAAATGGCTCGATCCCGAGTCGGACGGGCGACGCCTGCATCGCTCGGATGTCGAACCCCAGGTATATGATTTGCAGATGCGGACCATCCGCCATTGAGCGGTTCTTAGGCTGGTTTATGACCTGAAAAAATCTCCATCTATTCGGTGCTGTTCATTGAGGTCGGACTCATCCGATCCGCTCACGAGAGGCGATGTCGCGTCGAGACGCGAAAGAATTTGAGTACGATTCTGACCGCTAATTTCTGCGAAATAAAAAATCGCGCCCTTCGTGTCATGGCTCGAGCCCGGGTCGAACGGGCGTCCCCTACGGCACAAGCGAGTAGAACTGTGCGGCCTGTAGCAGATATAGGTGCAGACCGTCCGCCATCGAGCTGATAATATCCTGGCTTAAACCTCTATATGTGTACAATTTTGTTCAGTGTGCCTCTCGAGAATGGAACGCCGGGTAGTACATCTCACTGAGAGAGGCTAGTCCTGTTGTTACAAAGGGGGTCCGATCGGGGTTTCCGCTTATTACCAATCAACTCTGCAGCGCTGGGAATCATGTATTTACAACTGGCAAAGATGCAAAGTCATACTTTACCTTGCTCGGAAGAGTTCTGTCTCTTCAGAATGTTTCAAATTGGCCGAGATGTTATGCTATTCAAAAGTTTGAAGGTCACTTTATGAGTATTTGCCAAATGATTGATAAAAGATAGGTAATCACTGTGATTCGCCCGCCAAAAGATTGGTAATAAGCTGGAAGTCCGATCGGACCCCCCTGATAACCAACAGACTTCAACAAAGCGAGGCACGAGCTCATTTTTGTTGAAGCGTCTGTCTACGAGAGACTAGAGAGAGGCATGGTCGATGCTAGAGGGCACCTCAAGTCAAGAGCGAGCGGCTAAAAACTATGATCGCCCTATACCCCATGGCTCGAGCCCGAGTTGAACGGGCGATGTCTGCACAGACTAGTACCACCCGGCTAAAGAGTGCAGGTGCGGACCATCCGCTGTCTAGCCGATACTACCCTTCTTGTGAACCCAAATAGTATCGTGCGCATTTATTTTGCGAGTGCCAGTAGGTCTTACTTGGACTTTGAGCCTGAATACTTTTCCAAGTGCGGTGATTCAAGCAGCAGACCTCCCTCCCACCCTCCGTCAGATACGCGAAGAATTGATCAGGGGGGACAGACGATCCACGGCGATGTCAGTATGAAAGATAAAGTCGAATTTGCGCACCATTGTGATGGCTCGCGTCGGCGAACGAAAAAACAACCCTGACTCCATCGACTATAGCTCGAGCCCGAGTCGAACGGGTGTCTCCTGCATGAAGCTGGAGAGTCTGATGTAATGCGTGCTGGCGCGGACCCTCCGCCATCGAGCCGATATAATCCCATTTTCACCTAAATACATATGCGCATTCAACCTCGCGCCGGTGAGTTTGGGAGAGAGATGCCAGCTCGGCAGGAGGGGGAAAAGGGGTTTGATCACGATCTATGGCTAGAGCCCGAGTCGAACGGGCGAATCCCGCATCAAATCTCGCGACAACCCGCTATAAATTGCAGACGCGGAACTTTCGCTATCGAGCCGTTCCAACGCTAGCTTGCAACCTGGATGTATGTGGATTTTTTCAGCGAGTCCGTCGAGCTCGCGGATCGGGCTAAGTCCTAGGTGTCAGCGACAATGAATTAGAGCATCGATAAAGAAAAGAAGGGATGCACCACCCCTCACTGCGTTCAGACCCCCCCCCCCCCCCCCGCAGGCACAGGTCTGCTGGATCCCAATAGGCAGATGTGTAGGCCAACCAGTGCACCGAGCCCTGCCGAGCCCTGCCGAGGGGTTGGTCTAGGTGTTCCAGCAGGAATAGGCACACATAGAATGATGTGGGCCGATGAGCCTAGCTAGGAAATTCAAGACCCGGCATGGTTCCTCATTTCACCCGCCACCAACCTGGACTCGGATCGGCCAAGGTCGGCCAAGATAGGCACACCACCGTCGGCCGAGATCGTCCGGAACTTAGGGCGCGGCCCATTTTTTTTATTTTTATAGATGTTTCGGATATTTCAGCTCTACTGAGCTCAGTTCTTCACCGATTCCCTTGAAACTATGATCAATAGATTTGCCTTGCGATTCCGGAGGGAGTGACGTTCGAAAATACGTTAGAAGCGTGGGAATTGCCTTTTTCGGCAAATTGTGAGGCATCTTCTCCTATCAGCTCTAGCATTAAATATACTGATCCGATTGACTTAGTTTTTGGATATATCATACCTATATGCATTACCTAGGATTTGTCGTGCCCAGATCGTCAAAATACCTCATTATTCAAAAGCCTTACTGTATTCAATTTCAATCAGTTTTAAGTCCCATGCCAGATGTGAACAAAACATTTTAATCCTTATCTGGGCACGATACATCCTAGGTAACGCATATAAGTATGATATATCCAAAAGCTAAGTCAATCGGATCAGTATATTTAATGCTAGAGCTGATAGGAGAAGATGCCTCACAATTTGCCGAAAAAGGCAATTCCCACGCTTCTAACGTATTTTCGAACGTCACTCCCTCCGGAATCGCAAGGCAAATCTATTGATCATAGTTTCAAGGGAATCGGTGAAGAACTGAGCTCAGTAGAGCTGAAATATCCGAAACATCTATAAAAATAAAAAAAATGGGCCGCGCCCTAAGTTCCGCAACTAGCTGTAAATATCTGACCATGTACAAGGGATTGCAGGTGCAGACCCTTAGCCATCGAGCCGCTACAGATTGCAATCCAAACCTGAATATATGTGCGCGTTTATTGGGTGGTCACGAGTGCCATCATGAAATCCGCTTCGACTCTACTCTCTCACCGAGTCGAACGAGGCTCTCCTGCATCGCTTGGAGTACGAAACTCAAACTACAGACGATGCGGGGGCGGACCGCCCGCTATCGAGCTGGTACAAGCTTGATACGCACCCTTGCTACATGTGCATTTTCGCTCTGGGATGGGAAGATGCTGAGTGTGGCTAAAAAAATGGATCAGCACAGAACATATGGCTCGAGCCCGAGTCAAACGGGTGTCTCCTGCATGAGACTGAGGAGTCAGAAACAATACGTGCAGGTGCGGACCCTCCGCCATCGAGCCGTTATTGGCCTGGGTTGGCCCTTGGATAGAGCCGTCACGGCTGCACGGCGTACAAAATCCAGGAAGGTAGGATATATCCAGGACCCGAGCCAGTTCTTCCTCCAAAGAAAATAGAAAGAAGATCGTCGCGCGGATTCCGGAAGAGGCGGGCCAGGAATATTCACCAAAAAAGGAACCACCAATGCCAGTAACATGGCTCGAGCCCGAATTGAACGGACGACTCCCACAGAAATGCGAGGGGATGGAGGGGCGGACCGTCCGCCATCGAGCCGATACTACCTGCACTTCGAACCTGAATATCTGTGCATTTATTTTGTGCTCATCCATGCCATCATGAGATCCACTTCACTTCACTTTCTCAGTCAGGCAGCAATTCTGGCCCAGTGAGAGAGTGAGAGAGGAGATTTAATCGATGGATGCCTGCAACTAGAGAGACCCCGGAGATCTACTGGACATGTGGAACACGTGCCTCCAGCACATGTGTGTTGGCTTGTGCCCCCAGTAAGTTCTGCAAAGAGCTGTAAACCCTTGATACTTATACGTGCAATCATCCCGCAAGTGCAGCGAGGATTATACTTGCCTCTTTATGCCGCTGGTCCCTACAGGAACACACCCTGCCGGCATTTCGTACTCGATAAACGGAATACAGGTGCGGACCGTCCGCCGACGAGCTGGTACACGCTGTAGCTCAACCCTGAATATATATGTGCCTTTTTCATGCTCCCGCAGGATAAGCCCTCTTAGTCACTAGGACTCGATTTCTGAGGCTGATGTGCGCTTGGACCAGTAAATCCACCAGAAGATATACGGGCAGCGTGGGGATGTGAAATGCACGAATTTGCACCGCGCGTTGGAGAAGTTTAACCCAAAAGAAGTGCATAAGCTGCAAATGGCTCGAGCCCGAGTCGAACTGGCCTCTCCCGCATTGGCATGGGGGTGCGATTGCACGAATTGCTGGTGCGGACCGTCCGCTATCGAGCCGATACAAGCTTGGTTTGGAACCTGAGTATCCCTCTACATTTTCAACGACTTGTACTTGAAGACTGTTGTCTTTTCGTGCGAGCTGAAAAGGTCCCATTCTGCAGCCCGCATTTCTGAATCGTACAGCACACCTCCCCAGGCCCAGGTGGGACCACACAAGGCAATTATGGGATGGGGGATTCCAAAGGGAACCTTAAGTCAAGAGCGAGCGGTTAAAAAAAAGTAGATCAGCCCACCTTTATGGCTCGAGCCCGAGTCGAACGGGCGTTCCTGCAGTACATTTCACATCCCAGCACATGAGACAGGCGCGGACCGTCCGCCATCGAGCCGATACAACCTGCACTTGCAACCTGGATGTAGGTCGATTTTCTCCACCGGTCGCGGATCGGGCTCAATCCTAGGTGTCCACAAAGAATCAGTGAAAACTGTGACAGTCCCAGGTACGGGCAGAAGCGCAGAAAAAAAAGAATCCTACAGGGAATTCTACCATAGCTCGAGCCCGAGTCGAACGGGTGGCGCCTGCATGCATGTATGCTTGAGCCTTCAGCGCTACCGAATGCAATCGAGCGGCCACAATCTGCACTCGCAACTTGGATGAATGTGCACTTATCAGTGCTGTGGTTCAAGAATGAGACTCTCCTCTTCCCGGGCTGTCTAGGCACAGGCGTGTGCATCGCCGGGGTGGGAAGTAGCTATAGGCAAGGGTGATTGTTCAGGGAGGAGCCCGCGTAGGGGGCCTGCTGAAACAAGAAAAAGGAAAAGAAAACTGGCCTTTGAACAGCAGAATGGCTAGCAGAATGGCTTGAACCCGGGTCGAAGGGGTACCCACCCAATACCTCATCTGTCCAGTGATAGGTGTTGCATCTGCGGACCGTCCGCCATCGAGCCGATACAATCTTAGAATGGAACCTGAATATACGTGCATTTATTTGGTGAGTGCTATCATGACATCCACCCTGACTCAGCTCTCTAACCAGAACAGTAAATCTCCCCAGGCGGGAGAAAAGGGCATACATACGAGGGGAATAGAGGAAAACTTGAGTAAAGCGCAAGCTGCTAAAATATGCCTTGAGAAGGATTTCGGATGGCTCGAGCCCGAGTCGAACGGGCGATACCTGCATCACTTAGATGCTAAACCTGAGGATGTATGAGTTGCAGGTGTGGACCATCCGCCATCCAGCCGTTCACAGGCTACTTCGAAACCGGAATACATACCCGAATTTGAACCCAGTGCCAGCAAATTTGCTACTAATCCCGACCCTGTCAGTCAGCAGAGAGTTGAGCAAACACGGTTGACCGTCATGAACTATGTATGGCTCGAGCCCGAGTCGAACAGGCAGCTTCGGCAATACATGGCGAGACGAAGATATGAATGGATGCAGGTGCGGACCGTCCGCCATCGAGCCGTCCTTGACTTAGTTTGCACCCTCAATATCTGGGCATTTATATAGTGAGTGCCCTCATAATATCCACACTGACTTCGCTCTCCGTTTCAGTCTCGGAAAGGGAAAAAAAACCTGCCGCTGCAACCTGAACTCAGGCCTAATACATTATGTATATGTGTACATTTTCCGGCGAGGTTTTCTCGGGCTCATGTTCAAATGATCACCATAGCCTGAGACGGAAACAAGATGCAGCTCGCGGGGAGTTGGGGGGAGTTGAGAATAAAATATCGGGTATGCCAGCGCTGCTGCGACGAGGGTTTTGGTCGAGCAAAATGAGATGACGAAGGTGGATAATAGGTCGAGCCCGAGTCGAACGGACGCATCCTGCGTGACATATAGTCCCGACATATGAGTTGCAGGTGCGGACCCCCGCCATCGAGCCATTCTCAGGTTAGTTTGAACCTGGATACATGGCCATCTTTTAAGTGCTGGGGTCTGCTGGGGTCGTGGACATGGGGGTATTGAGACGGGGATATTCTTACCCAATACAATTTCGAAGACACCGTTGATGTTGGCAGAAATGACGCCGGGATTGCGTACTGCGCTACTTATCGCCGTTTGGCAATTTACTCCGCCTTGTAAGTTAATATTTTACACAAAAAATACCTCGGAGTAAATACCTCGGATTATGATACAAATGACCAAAAAAAAACCTCGCAGGGAAACATGGGAGACACGTCGGATGGGAACTGCAGAGGTCGTTCCCTCAGCCCTATAATAAGCCAGATTACACCCTGCTGCGGAACCACGGATGCCGCCTCCCTCGCCGGCGGGCCCGTCGGCTGAGTCGCGGGGCTGTGCCGCGGAAGTGGGCATGCGGTCCCTGACACGTTCAATTTGGGCCTAAATTGATCAAAATCATGGCCCAAATGATGGCCCCACCCGAAAATCTGGCTGTCAATCCAGCTCTCCTCCGCCACGCATGATCTCCACCGCCCGCCCAAAGCCCAAAGGCCCGCTCGAGTTCATTTCCTTCCTATTGTTAGATTCAAGTACTGGATTAACATATGCACCAGTAGAGTTCGACGTTGACTCCGCAGTTGGAGGAAAGAAATTGCCCGGGAGAACTGGCTAGAAAAAAACGAAGGAAGAAGGAAAAAAGCATGCAAGTGCAAGCGGTGTATGGCTCGAGCCCGAGTCGAAAAGGTGTCTCCTCCATGATTCCTTGGCCACCGCCATAAGGTGCAGATACGGACCGTCCGCCATCGAGCCGATACAAGCTCCGCTTGCGACCCTGGATACATCTGCATCTCCTTCAGTAATTGGATTCAGTGGGAAGGCCTTACAGCTGCGCACGGCATACAAAATATAGAAACAGAAGCCTGTACTCAAACGAAATCAGAAAGAAGATCGTCGCGCGGATTCGGAAAGAGACGGGCCAGGAATATTCATCAAAAAGCAACCACTGTGGTAGCGTCACATGGGGCAAGCTCGAGTCGAAAGGACGTAACCTACATGATATATGACCAAGAGCAATTAGTTTCAGGTGCGGACCGTCCGCCATCGAGCCGTTCCAAGGCTAGTTTGGAGCCTGGAAACATAGACATTTTTTCAGTGCGTTTTAGTTCGGCTCCGCAGCGGGAGGTTGACAGGATAAGAGCTTGCAGTCTGGAAACTGACAGCGTACGATCTTGGTAAAATGATGGTATTGCGTGGGGGCAGAGGAAGGCAAAGAAAAAAAAATGTGCAAGAAGTGCCAAGCACTCAGGAAAAAATGACTCGCGTGCCAAACAATGGAACCTGCGTGACATATGGCCGGAGATGGCCCATGGAATAAATGCAGGTCCGAACCCACTATCGAGCCGTTCGTGGGCTAGATTTCAACTTGGGTACATCCGAAATCTTCACCGCCTTTTAGTACTGCTCCAATATTGGTCTGTACTTCAGGGGCGGCATCGGTAGGCAACAAAGATGTTTCCGAAGGCAGATAAGCTTTTTGCAGGGATATTGGAGATTCTGGGCACGAAACAAAACCGTTAGCAATCAAGGCCATGGCTCGAGCCCGAGTCGAACGGGCGTAGCCTGCCTTAGAGTGCTGAGAGGGACCATCCGGTATCGAACCATTGTTAGGCTAGATTTCAGCCTGGATTTATAGGCTATTTTTCAGCTGGTTTAGTGTGCCAGCAGACTTCACGCAGCGGTGTGGGTGTTCAAGGGGCACAGCTGCGAACAGTCCGCCATCGGACCGTTCCAAGGCTAGCTTGCAACCTGAATGCATTTGCAATTTTTCCGCAGGTTGGTTTCACAGGCTGAGAAACCATCGTACTCGGCGATTTGTGTAGGGCAGAGCTGCGTGAATGAAGAAGGGTGGACTCAAGATGTCTATGCTAGTGGCTCGAGCCCGAGTCGAACGGGCTTTTCCTGCAGTTAAAGGCTAAATCTTCCTGCACAGGATGCAGGTGCGGACCGTCCGCCATCGAGCCGTTCTTAGGCTGGATTTCAACCGGGATACATGTGCCCTTTTCCCTCGGGGTTTAATTCGAGAGTGTCCATGGTCTTCGACTCATGCAGAAGAGAGGGGAAGGTGCCTGCTGAAACCGAACCGTCGAGGTATCGAGGGAGCGCCCAGAGTTTGTAGCAAAAACAAAGAAAAGAAAAGAAGAAAAAACACCTTAGTCATCCCGGTCAATGTGGAACGGATACTAACTGAAACCCGACAAATGAATGAGATGCAGGCACGGACCCTCCGCCATCAGAGCGGCTCTTATTCCAACTTCAATAGTCAAGAGTATTTTTCCAGCGTACTTGAAGTACATACTGGTGGGTCTGTGGACCTCGCCTCCATCCAGCCTCAGCAGCGGCAGGTCGGCAGGGCAGTCAAGATATTGAGGCATCGCACAGAGTTTTGGAAATAATGGTAATGTCCGGCTGCAGAGGAAGAATTTACCGTCCCGCTGAACAATGGCCTGATGATAAGGTGTGCATCCTTGCGCGCCTGAAATCTTCGTTTTTGCATAAGTACAAGCGGATGGCCTGTACATTGACTCCAGTAAGACTAGAGGGCACTGGTTCAATCCCGGAACCGAGTGTTAAGCTGCTTGAAGCATTGCAAACTAGCATAACCAACAAAGGAAGACAAGGTTGCCGTCCGAGGTACTCTTCACAGGGGCTTAGGATACTGGCCTGGGCTTCAAAACACACTAGCTAGCCATAGGACTCACCCAGCACGGAGTGTTGAACAAATGCTACAAGCTCGGTGTCAGTATGGATGTTAGGCAATCAAGGGATTTTGGCAGGAACAGGAAAGACCAGCTATTGGCACGAGGTTCAGAACTGAAGCCAGGAGATCATGAAAGGAACACAGGAAAATAAGCCGAGTTGGCACCAGGAAATGTTACTGAAGCAATCGGGTGCCAACTCTTGAGTTCCAAGAATAGATGGTACAAGCTGGCGCCAGGCTGTGTACGACATGTTGGCGCCAGCCCTTGAACCAAGATTGGGCACCAAAAATAACACACATACCTTGGCGCAAGGTCCCTGAAGGAGGAAGAGCCGTAGAGGAAGGATGTACAAGTTGGCGCCAGGAAGGGTACGAAATAAGACATACCTTGGCGCGAGGTTCCCAAAAGGAGGAAAAACCCAAAGAGGAAAATTGTACAAGTTGGCACCAGGAAGTGTACGACATGTTGGCGCCAACTTCCCTCCAAAACTCCCGATGAGGTCAAGGATGTCTTGAGTAATGGAGGTTTACTAGTAGGCTTGGCACTCGCTTAGAGAGGCTGTTAGCCGATGGTATTAGCAGGAGACGATTATGAAGAGGAGGGTTTTAGCGAGGCTAGCCGATGAAAGACAGACCCTTTTGGGTTGGATTAGCTAGAGCTGGACTCTCATTGGCTTGGGAAGCTTACTGCGGCTCGCTAAGGAGACAGGATAACCGAGAATTCATAAGGAATGACAAAGAAGACATTAGGAGGAGGTGTCTAAGCGGCGCCAAGGCAAAGGGCGCACTAAAAATAGAGTCCACAGGGCTCGCTTATACCTTGTTATTATTCATTCAACGTTTGTATATCTCGCTTAGGTCAGTAGTATAAAAGCCGCATGTAAATCAGTAGATAGACAGTGAAAGATCACCCCCGTTGTTGGCACATAGCTCTTTTGAGCACAGAGTTTCGCCCAGTCACTGGTTAAAGCCGAACACGCCACATCCACACTCAGTTGTCGTCCAGTCACTGAACATAGTTTCAAACTCGGTGCCGGTTCAGTCACTGGTTGGCGTGGTAAAGCCACAACTACACTCGGCTTCTCTAGGGATTGTCCAGTCACTGGATTAGCCAAGGCACAGGTTACATCCATACTTGACTCAGTCCAGTCACTGGTTGGCGCGGTCACTCCACACTCAACTACGTCCAGTCACTGAGTAGCGCCAGCTACTTTAAACTTGACAACGTTCAGTCACTGGTTGGCGTGGTCACTCCACACTCGACTCAAGTCCAGTCACTGGTTAGCTAAGGCAACAGCTACATCCACACTTGGCATCCCACCCTTCAGAGACCATCTCGTTACAGTTTGCAGGGCGTGTCAAAAGACTGATCACTTGTAAAAACTTAACTTGACTCTCTTAACCAAGAGTTCTTGTTGTGACTCGGAGGCGCGCCAAAGACTGGTCACTCTGCACAGTCCAACTACTCTTCAAGAGCCCGTTCTGTTATAGCTTTGCAAGGCGTGTCAAAAGAGTGATCACTTGTAACCTTAACTCGGGTCTCGCACATTAAGCCCAACCTCGGCGCCCATCTCTCACTCGTAGGCTTGAAACCCCTACACAAATTGAGATAGTCGAGTCACTGGTTTAGCTTCGCACTAGCGCCATAAATCCACACTCGGCTTCGTCCAGTCACTGATTAAATTCAAACTCGGCACGAGTCCAGTCAATGGTTGGCGCGAACTGGAAACTTCATCCAAACTCGGCTTCTCTGCCCCGTGTCCCATCAGACAATTGAACCACTGCGTTTGAGAGTCCTCTGCAACTGAAGTACTAGTTGTATCTATTGAAATTGAAGGGTCGATATGAGTACCCACCACCCTGAACTAAATAATGATCAGGCGGTTGGAGTGTTTAGTTTGTTGGAGTTTAGTGTTGGTAAGAGTTAAGACTTGTTGTCTTACTCTTTTGACATTAGATTTCACGGCTGCACGCCACTGCACCGTTTCACCGAGTTGAACGGACGTAATCTGCATGATATATGTTCGCAGAGCGGTATGGGATGCAGGTTCGGACCGCCCGCCATCGAGCCGTTCTTAGGCTCCGGTGGAACCTCGATCCTAGTCTAGTTAAGTCGGTTGCTATCTTACCTTCATTACTACATGATATGCTCCCAGAAGACACAATTTGAACACGACTACATCTTATCCTATCCTATCCTAGCGTATCCAGGTTGAGGTAGGATCGGATCAGATAGGATAACATCCTAAGATATCCTGACGCCGGATGTTTACATTCTCGCGTCGGTTATCGCCCCTACACTCGTTGCGCAGCGGCAGTCCGAGCACGCTAGGAACAATATACCAATTGCGCTCGTTTAAGCAATTAGTTTAAAGTAGCTTGGATATGGATGAACATGCCCACGCTCGGGAAGTCCAAGCAGCACCACACACTGTGTACACGTCAGCGTCGCGTACGGCGCGCGGGCCCGGGCGCGTCGAACGGGTGCTGCGAATTAGGACATCATAGCAACAGTAGCCCGTGGGCGGAGCACAGCAGAAATTGGCAACATAATGAGTACGAGGAGAAGAAGCAAACAATGCGTAACCATACGCGGGTAACGATGCTCGACAAAAATGAAATGCGTGTCCGGGAGTCGCGGGAGGGCGCGCGGGTGGGAAAGTTCAAGAGCACATAGTCGCGGACATGTTCAGAAGCGTGGCGAGGGTCATGGAAAGGGAGCATGAGTACATCGGATTAAAATACAAACCCATAGTACGTCCAAACGTGGACATGGCGGAAACTCCGAAAGTTGAATTAAAATTGCAGGCCATGCGAGGTATTGGGAATATCGTGCATGACTGAGCGTGGTCCACAGGGTAGACATCGAATCAAAATTTCAGGAGCGGCCGATGCGTATTGAACCGTTGCGGAGGGTCTAGGAAGGGAGCTTGAATATGAGCTGTCAGGAGACGTGACATATAAACGAAACTTTTCGAGCGCACATCAACCTGGTGACGGGCATACAGAGAATCGAGTGAAAACGTGCAGAGAACTGGGGAGCCTTCAAAGGTGCAGGGTGTGATTCTGGGAGCACGCTGAGTCTCTGCACCTCAGCCAGTGATTCCGTGGGGGGCAGAGAAGAACCCGTGGCACGGGTGGCGCACGACCAACGCACGACTGAGATCCTAGACAGTAGAAAGAACGGCGGAGACATTGATCGACGCGCTTGTAATCACCACAAGCAGAGATTGTGACATTGAAGTCATGTAGGTTCGGAGCAAGCCTGTGCCGCTCCGGCCCGGCGAGCCGGCCCTTCGCTGAAGGGGCTTGCTTCAGAGTCCGCCGATCAGAGGGCTTGCAAATCATTTTATACCAACCCCAATACTGCCTCAAATGCTTAGCTATAAATTGGAGGTTCCTCCTGATATGCAACAGGTCTTCAGGGTCTACTTCGATGGGAGATTGAATGCGTTGGCGTCCCATAATTCACAGATTGATCACCTCCTGTTGCATTTTGAAAGACTGTTTGCTGTAGGTCTAGAAAGTAGGTTCATCGATGAGGTATCCTAGGATGAATTGTTCATATTGTTTATTTGTATGTCCCCAAATATTATTACGATTTTAGGTGACGTTGTGGTGGATATCTGAGCCGAGCGAGGTGGGGTTCTCGCTCTGTCACACTGTGTCACACTCATCACCTCGACCTCGACGCGTCTCATACTTGCCTAAAACACAAAGGATTGCACTTTCAGACACATAGGTGGCACCTTCAGTAAATTTAACACGTCTCTGGCAAGAAACCTGGAATTCTGATGATCAAAAAATAACTTGGATTCACCAAATGGCTAGGTCTACTTTATGGCTTGGTATAATGAGAAGCCTACCATATAGCGTCAGTTTGAGTGAGAGGAGATGTTAATATATGTCGTCAGAGTCCCTCCGGTGTGTAAGCTAACCCCTTACGCTTGGACTGAGTCTTGTTTGCAGAGTATAGGAAGGATGATATAATCTTCACTATATGATATCCCTTCGATCCATATAGCGGTTCTGAGGTATTCTGGACACTTTAAATATCTTTAAACGTTTACCTGTCATCTATAACTGATTTTATATCGAACACATAGAGGGGAGGCAATATTTCGGTGCGAGTGTGATGGATGTCACATATGTGACACGCCCCCCAATTTGGCTGTTTCACGAAATGGATCGTGAATAACTGAGGGCCCAGCAAACATAGCACCTTGAGAGGACCTGTTTCCAGGAGCGACATGCTAATGGTATCTTCAAATGAAAGGGCTTTATTATTCTGCAAGAAATAAATATTTGTAGGGCTCCTCAAAAAAAGCGTGTTTTCACCACTTTTCGGGGGCTTCTAGCTCGATGAATATGGTCCCAATCCTTGCACATAATTGATGAAGGTCATAGCCAGACTGATGAACTAAAAGTTTTGCCAATTGACCCCAGCGCTCCGAGCGCGCGTTGTGTTGCTGTAAGGTGATTTCCAAGCCCCCCGATTTCCGGACTTTGAAGCAAGCCCCTTCTGACGAAGGCGTGTTTGGTCTGTTTGGCTTGATGTTTGGTCTATTTGTCCCGCCCGGCACGCACGGCATCGTCAGAACGGGGCTTGGACCGAACCTAGAAGTCATGCACTTCTTTTCGTTGGGAAAGCCGAATGAATGCCTTGGAGCCGAGAGTTGGACTCCGGTGGTAGGGAGAGAGACTCAAGGGCATCCATAAGCGCGGAGTGAATAAGTACTCCAACGTGAGTAAAGGGGGAAGCCATGGACACGCATGTACCATATTGGGTAACATCAGAGTCATGCGCAATAAAAACTGCTTCCTGGCGGCGAGCAAGCACCGTGGGAAGTAAAGTCACTTCATTTGATTGACCGATCACTAATCACACGGGGATTGATAGAATTTCGGGTCGCCCCAAATTGGTTCCCATTTGTAAGTAGAAACCTAACTTGATTCTTGAGCTTTCAGCTTGAGTTTTAGGGCAACTGAAATCTGTCCGAGGGCCAATAAAATCCCATCGATCCTTATCGATGGAATTTCAGCTGCGCCAAAACTCGAAGCCGATACTCAAAAAATCAAGTTGCGTTTCGACTTTGGAATCAGATTCAGAACCAATTTGGACTCCCCGGTCATTTACCAACATAAAGAAAATTTGAACCAGTTGTAGAGGAACCAACTGCAAGTAGAGTGGATTGTGAGCATTTTTCAGGAATTCTGGCAAGCATTTGGTGTAGAAACGAGCCCACCAATGCTCAGCTGGGCATATTGGGCATCTTATTTCAGCCCACTTCAGGCGAAAATGTCCTGCACTCCAGTAAAGATCATACAAATTTACTTTCAGTTGGTATCCTCACCCATGGAAGGTCCACCGAAGCTGCACAATCCCTCTGAAAATGATGAAATGTATGGGTTATTGGTTGCAGAGAGGCATGGGGTATTGAGTATTAGAGATTTATGGGTTTATGGGTTTTAATTGGGAACCAACCTGGTGGACAGTCGAAAGCTATGGACTATCACAAATTATGGGTTTCGGCAGCTATGGCTTAGGACAGCTTCGACTGTAGCACTCATTTCACATACTGAATGCGGGTGTGAGTCTCTGAGCTCCTAAGTCTCTTCTCCCCAGAAGTCTGCAGGACAGGTACAGGGGTTCTTATCAAGCGAAATGGTGCATGCCACTACATTGTCTGGGAATTTTCGTAGTCCAGTTCGCTTTAGCCGCTCGCATACATGGTCAGCGTCGACGGCGAGTTCCTCCTCTTCACCTATTATCTTTGGGTTGATGGCACACTGTCCACCCATAAAATTCGAATGTATATCCCTACATCCGAGTGCCTCAAGCTGCTTGCTGGGTTATCTGCGTAGCACTACCTCGCACACAGAAAAAAAACCTACATTGGTGTACACGCCCAGACCCCGAGTCGAAAGAGGGGTTTCCACATTCACAGTACCTCCTAGTTAAGAGATGCGGATGCGGACCGTCCGCTAACTGGGGTTTCCTTACAACCTACTCCTTCCGTAATTCTCGCCTCTTTGCAGCAAGATGAACAGCCAATTTTTTGGTTCGTTCCAGGCCAGAGCCCTCAAGCTTCCGTCTTGGCACTGGTGCGCATGATGTCGTGTGAAGCAGTTAGTCTGAGCCAAATGACCCAGTAGCCCAACAGTAGCCAATCAAGGTGTGTGGTCAGACCCGAACGACGTTGGATTCTTGTATAGATACGGAGGTGTTCGGACTCAGAAGAAAAAAAACCACTGTGAGCACTGAGCACAGTCCCGCGACACGCCGACTCCTCGACGGTGTGAAGTGAACTTCCGTCACTCAATTCAGTGTTTCTGTTGCCCTCCTGGGAAATAAATAAATAAATAGCATTGATACAGGGCATAAAGGCATTCTCCTACAATGTGGTACACTAGGAGGATTGTCAAACTACAAAATAAATAAAAGTAGTGTACTACGAAGAACTGAAAACTGAAAGCTATAGGACAAAAAACCCTATGTTTGTTCACTGGTGGGATCCCTGCCCTCCACCACTTCAATATTCAACTGATCAATCCCAGTCTGTAAAGATGTTGTCGGTGCATCGAGTGTACGAAGATATTGCAATGATTTCTTATGCTGCCACAGAAGATCTGCATCAACAGCAGCAAGTCTGGTGTCAATTTTGGCAACCTCCTTTGCTTGCAATGACCGTTCAAACAGGGGGCGAGCATCTTTCCAGAGGCTGAATGCGTTGATGAGATCTCCGCTCCGCTTTGCAATATCTCCAAGACGGAGCATGCAGTCCGCTCGACTTCGATGAATATCCATTTCCGTGAATGCCTTCAGGGCTATTTCAAAAAGACTATGTGCTGTGACTTCATCCCCCTGCAGCAGGAATCCATCTCCTAGGAATTGAAATGCCTTGTACAGATCGACTTTGCGCTGTGATTTTTTGGAATGAGCCAGATATACCACTTGCCAACTGGATGACCACTTGATTTCAGCAGAGGGCCAGCAGCTTACATCGGCAAGTCTTGCCATGGTGTAAGCCACGACATCAGCATTTTTTCCCCTTTGGGAATTCAGACCGTTCTGGAATAGTTCTTTCGCATGAGAAGTGTCCCTTTTGCGGAGTTTCAGATCAGCCAACACTATTCTGCAGAGATCGATGCCTGCAGGGGCACGCATGGCAGTAAATAATTCTTGTGCTTTTTCGACGTTGCATTGCACGTCGGGCCCCGGTTTCGCAGTCACCAAATCAGTCATGGCAATATTAACAATGCTCAGAGCATGATTCCACGGGTCTTTGTTGCGTGATGTGTTATTGGCAATTGTTGTGAAGACACTGTGAGCCTCAGCATATTCTGATTTTTGAGAATGAACTTCGGCCTGATTGACCATAAGCTGGTGATCCAGACCCCCACCGCTCATGCCACACAACTGCAGGAGCTGTCTTCCTCTCTGCTGCAATGCAATAGCAGCTTTGTTGTTGCCCAGATACGAACAACACACTGCTTGATAATCCAGTGCCTGCGCTTCCACATATACATTTCCACACATCTTTGACCTCTCTTCTGCTTCACGAGCATGTCTTTGGGCCCCTGTATAATCACCAATGCCACGCTTCGTCGAGGCTAGATTATTTAATGTGCGAGTCTGTTCCTCGACATTCCCACAGTTCCTTGCCAATGTAAGGGCTTTGTCCAAGAATTGCAGGCTCATAGCTTTATCATCTTTTTGGGTGATATAATACCCTCCAGCTGCACGATAGAACTTGGCTTCCAGGAGAATGGAATCAGCAACACAATGGAGCAATCAATATCCGACACTCACATGCAAGAGATGGATCATTTAAATTTGCCAGGTGATGTACAGCTCGGTCAATGAGCAGTTCTGGATTCGCAATTGGATAGTAGATTACTGTAAGGAGCACTTCAATGGTGAAATTGGTGTCCAGTCGTGGATCAGCCAGCTCAGGCAACAGGGATGGGATCTGATCCATCAATTCAGAACGGCCATGGCCAGCCAGCCGTCTAAAAGAGTTGAAAGCAAGGATGCAATAGATGTTTTCCAGGAGTTCTGGGTTTTCTGGATGCAGACCGGATAGCAGGATGTGGTGGATGTTATGAAGGTTGGAATTTATCTGATCAGCCATTCCATTTATCTGTACTCCAAAATGGGTTCGGTACAAATCAAGGAGTGAGTGAAAGTGCTTTCGAAGAGGCTGGACCAGTGATGGTGATGGTGGGTGTATATGCTGCATGTACTCCCGGATAGGGACAAGGACCTTCAGACGCTTGCTATCAATGTAAGCAAGAGATGTTTGAAGTAAGACAGATTTGCATGTGAGGATATCAGGGATAGGGAGGATGCTCTGGAGAAGCTCAACATTTGATAGACCATCTGGAAGGATGGAGAGGAGGCTCAATAAGTTTTTGGCTCGAGATGTCATCCGTGGACAGGAGAGCGAAATGGCAATTGATGAATTCAAGTTTGAACTTTTGTCATGGCCTTCGGAAAGCATGTATGTGTTCTCTGCCTTCCACCGGGCCAGGACACTAGAACAGCCTTCACAGTCCACCAGATGAGCCAGGAGATTCACTGCCAATGGCATATTATCTGTAAGCTCAAGAAGTTGGGTGATTTCCTCGTTATCATGGTCATTATCTGTGATGTCAATGAAGGTCTGCCGAGCTGCATGATCAGTCAGAGGCTTCAATGGTGGTAAAAATGGGTGAGTCCAGTGGACCTTGGATGGTCTCTCTGCACCTCGCATTGTTATCTGGGGAAAATTAGTGCAAGTGACAATTACTCTGGGGCCATACTTACAATCAGTGCAAGATGGGACACCTCAGAAAGAAGGGATAAAAATTCTTCGACCCCACCACATGACTCAATTGGTTCCCATGATGTTTCCAGATTATCCAAGACCAAGAGACACGGTGATCCACGGGCAAAATGTTGGACAACAGCTTGGGTGAGGTTCCTGCCCGGGTTCAATCCTATACTGGATCCAACCAAGGCTGCCAGTTCAATACCGGTGGTAGCTGAATCACAGGCCACAAACAGCTTGGTTTCATACTTTGCACTGATGTCTGGGTGATGGAGTGCGGCTTTGGCAAGGCTAGTTTTGCCAATTCCCCCGGTCCCAAGAATTGCTACTCTGGGTGCTTCTTTATTGCTGAAACTTTGAAGGATTTCATGGAGTTCTGACTCCCGCCCATGGAATATCTTTGGTTTAGCTGGCAACAACCCAAAAGAAAACGAGCTACCAAACATGGTCAGCTCGCATGAGGCGGCTACGAGAGCTCTGGTACCTATTTTGTGAGCCAGTGGAACTCTGGTACATCTGCTTGTTCAATAATTAGTTCTGTTCCCATAGACATGGATCATTCACATACGGAGGATGATGTGTCTGAGCTCCCCTCCATCGTGCTAGAAATCAGGTCAAGGAGTTCCTCATGTAGCTTCTCTGTCTTTTCTTGCATTTTGATAGCATCTGCCAAGATTGCGGCACCAGTTTCGATCTATTTTAGGAATTCGCATGTGCTCAATTGGTCACTAATATTCAAGCCATACCTTGAATAACTCCAAAGCCTGCTGTAGCCCTGCCTGACACTCTTTGAGGAGTATTCTCATCTCACTTTGACGAAGAAAGTGTTTGAACCTGCTCTTCTCTTGCTGGCCTTCCAAAAATGTATGTATCTTGTGCAGAGTGCTAATCCATGCTAAATTTAAGAGCGGCGAGAGCATTTTGCAAACTTACTTTGTGAACTTTCCAATGTGATCCAGAATTGAAGGCGCAAGGGATCCCTGTGGCTCGGATTGCATATGAAGCTTGGCAATAACAAATAGAATTTCATGTATGTCTTTCATCAGATGGACACATTCATCCTTGTTGTTTTTCACATTCTGAAAGGCCAAGTCAATGTGGCAGTATATGGGAGCTATTCTCCTCTGTTACCTGCACTGCAGAAAGTAGGTTGAGGGTGGTGTTTGAAATGGCCTGAACGAAGGGAGTTCCGAAACCATTGTGGAGGTCATTCAAGAGTGGGAGAACAGTGTTCAAGCAAGCTACGACACTGTTAAGATGGATATCGTTAATGGTGGACTCGCGAGGCATCTTGAGGATGGGAAAGGGGAAG
This sequence comes from Mycena latifolia, assembly GCA_029289555.1. NCBI lineage: Eukaryota > Fungi > Basidiomycota > Agaricomycetes > Agaricales > Mycenaceae > Mycena > Mycena latifolia. Next base: position 530,528 of record JARJLE010000059.1, on the reverse strand, counting down.
GATCCGGAGCCTGGGATGCAGATTTATATGTTATGCCACTGTTAGGATTTAGCATTTTGCGGGCGTAAGTCAGTAATAGATTACTGATGATGTGTGTGATGTTTTTGGAATATGTGCTGGGTAGTCACTAGTTGTAAGTATATGGGAGTGATAGCAGATAGTGAAGTTTATTAATTCTCAATGCGGGTGACTCAAACTTGAATCAGTCAAACTGGAGATTCCAGTTCTGTCTTCAGGCATATTAAACAGGAATTAGCGCATAAGGAGGGCCAGGGCAAATTTCAGAGTGACCGACGCATCAAGGGGCAAGCTGGGCGCGATTCGACAGCGGTGGACATCTAGAGTGGTCTGATGAGTGCCGATGGTGGCTGTGTTCCGGGGGTCTCGTGCGAGATCCACTTGTCCGCTTATGTAGCTGGTTATGGCCCAGACCCTTATGACAGGGCTCATAGTCAGGGGCTCTGACTTCCATGCCATATCTGGGTCTACTCCACGTAGTGAGGCCACGTCTACCTACTATAGCACCTAGTGGATATATAATTATATATTGCAGACTCAGCTACCCTTCCCAGGACGTATGGGCGACATTTAAGCCAATACTATACAATCCCGGTTTTACCAACTATGGCATTAGTAAGAGTTGAATGTGGAGGTCAGTACTTTGCCTCCAGGTGTAGGACCATGTTGTCAGACATCTCCGACTACTCTCTGAATACGATGGGTCGGAACACCGTGATTCCTTCAATTTTGTTTGAGCACACCTCACAAAGAGCTGGGTATCATTGAGTGAGTACCGCCATAGAGTAGAATAGGTGGCGCATGGTCCGCACTCACTTGCTGTATCACAGAGATGTTGTTTGGAACCCCCCCGTTCGACTCGGGGTTTGATTATTACGAGTCCTCAAATTTTATTTTTTTAGGATCGTTATTTGTCATCTTTTCTGCGCCAGATGAAAGTCATTCTTGACCGGTGACATCTTTGACTCTATTTATCTATTTTTTGCGTCGTTTCTTCAGTGTTTCTTGCAGTACTATGTACCAAGAGCCCGCCTAATGAGTTGCACGGAAGGATAAGCAGTTCCACTACTATGCCTCCAGAATATTCTTCCCATTTCTTTTAGCTTTCCGTCAGTCATTGATTGCAGACATCTATCGGGCTGTGTATTATTTCCGAGTGATAACCTTGATGTTCTGACTTGGCGCTACAGTACAGTTAGTTTGGGGCGGGGTGAGTGTTCTTCTCCACAGTACCTTTTCTATCTATTGCAGCAATTCGGGCTTGATTAGCTGTCCAAAGCGCCATTGGCTGGGTGGAAGGCATTGACAAGAATGAAATAGTTGCCGGTTCATCAGTGGGAGGAAAGTACGGTTCTAAGTCTCCTAAAATGTTGTCAAGGTGTAAGACAATACTTTACCGCTCCTTTGATTGCTTTCCAGGTCATTGTGAGCTCTCAATGTAAATTACTTGTCGATGGCAAGGAGCCGTGCAGTGGCTGAACATGTCAAACAGTGCGATCCGATGCAGTGATCTCGAATTTAGATGTGCCGCGAGGAGCGACCGGAAATCGGCGACAAGCGGCGAAGAGGGGTGTAAATTAGTGTCCCTATAAATGTCCAAAGTGCCATGGGGTAGGTGGCGGGGAGTGGAAATGTTACGGGTTCCATCAGTACCTGGCTCGTTCTCAACCTCCTGCGAATGTAGAAGGCTGTCAGGGCACACAGTTCTATCCTTGGCTGCTTGTTCGGCACTTCTGAGAACTCCGACCGTGACTCGGAAACGACACGCAAGAAACGGGTGGCGCATTGTTCAACCGAACGAAGTGTGATCCGGCTATGCCGCTCGTCGGCGACCGACAAGGCTGATCCGGTATCCTTGATTTAGCTGTGCCGTGAAGGTAGGCGACAAGCGGCACAGATGCTGTCCCCCAGGCCCTAGAAATTGATGTATTTGCGAGTCATTGTCTGGAAATTTTGTAGAAGTATTCTTGGGTTGGGAATCCAATGTTTGACACTCTCGCAATACCTCTCGGTTACTGTGGATTCGTGTCCTGCCGCTGCGAGTCGTGTATCATCTACTTGCTCCAATGGCCTCTTCTACCCTGCTATCTTTCCTGTGCATGTGTCTCTGAAAGGAGATTCTGTAGATGGCGGTGTAGTGCGCCTGTAGCAGCCTTTGCCCCGCGACAACCCTCATATCTTTAGAGAGTATGGGGTCGGCAGTCAGATGTTCGCAGAGAAAATAGCTTCCTGCTGTTAGCATCCATTATCTAATTTGCAACGCCCGTGGAATGCTGCCAGCTCGATTCTTTACCGGGGAACACTGATGTTTCGTTATATATAAGTAGCCTCGAAGCGCAGAACACTGCTTCAGCTGTTTTTCTTTCGTTCAATTTTGATTTTGATTCAAGCTTGCTGCAGGTCAGTTCAGCTGACTTCGGCCAGTCAACAATCCGAGTGCGAGTTCTTCGACTCAATTTCGACTGGTGATTCACTTAGCAGAGGGATGCGTTGAAAAAACACTTGTCACGCTGCATGACTCGAGCCCGAGTCGAACGGGCGTATCCCTGCGTGATATAGATCAAGTAAGAGAATGTCATGAGATGCAGGCGCGGACCGCCCGCTATCATAGTATCAAGCCGTTGTTGGGTTGCTTTTAACCTGGATACGTACACAGTTTTTGAGTGCTATTTAGTACTAAGTGGTTCGAGCTAGTTCAAGACTGGACTTCGCCTCCACTCTGCAGGCAGGCAGGCAGGCAGTAAAAGCGGTTTCTTGAGCGCGAGGGGAGGTAAGTTTTGGAGGGATGTAGGCCGTTAACTCTGGTGCGCAGCAAAACTTTAGCCATGGCTCAAGCCTGAGTCGAACAGGTGACTCATGCATACATTCTTCATTATCGCCAGGGCACAGAATGCATGTGCGGCCCTCCGCCATCGAGCCGTTCTCAGCCTGGATTTCAACCTGGATACGTTCGCACTTTTTGAGCGCTTTTAGTACTAGTTCGGAAGTGGGTGCGCTGAGCCGGTACGGAGAGAAGAAAGTAAGATGGCTGTGGGAGTCCGAGAAAAGTACCTTATTACCGAACTTGGCAACTTAATTTAGCGCTTCGGCTTGGCTGGGCCGAACTTAACTCAACTTAACTTAACTTTTCCCACGCTTGACTCCCTTAACTTATTCAAACTCCGCCCACACGGCTACCACTCCCTTTCTAAAACCACTTGCCTGCGCCTGCTTGAGGCTTCAGACATTTCATATGAGCTGCTGTATGCATTATATACATACAATGTAGTTGGAAATCCGGCCATACATAAACAACCCGTGATCACACGACGTGAGACTCGAGATGCGAGCATTCGAGAAAGATGGAAGAAATTCAGACGTAAAGGTTATTATCCGATGGGTCCATATGGCCCCCTCCAACATTGGTGGTTATCCTCGCCATCCTCTGACTGCATAGATGTGATGGCGGGGACTCCAACAAATTTATTCGGTCGGTCAATATTTGGTTGCATGTCTAAAGCATGTTCTGTGGAGGATAATTCCTCTTTACATTGAACCAATGCCTGTGATATAGAGTTTATCATGTCCATGATAAATCTTGCCACCCAACTAATAAAGTTATAGTTCCAGCCATGCAAGGCACAACAACAAGAATGTCCCTACAAGGCTGTTGCACTTTCCAGGCAATCCTAGTATCCTGAATTCATTTAACACAGTGCCAAATTGATCCCCCATCCCAAATCTCCTTCGCTTAACGGCCTCATAATTCACGGATGGACTCAGGGATGTCTCGCAGGCCAACCATGCTTTGAACTTTAATTATGTATCTGTGGGATACCAATTCAAGTCAGGGCTGTTCAATTCAAGCCCTTTGGGCATTGAAGACCAAGGCACAAACCACATTGTCAACTTTCAAAGCTCATCCCACAACTGTCTCGCCAATGTCCAGGTCTCCAACATGGTCCAGCTGTATTTCCAGTAACCTTGTGCTCACTTTCCGTGCTGGAGCTTACAGTCACTTGAAAAGGAACTTACAGTAACTTGTTACTTAACTTGACTTAGCGGTACTTAAGCTAACTTGGCCCGCCAAGTTCCATCAGGGAAAGTAACTTATACGATCAGATGGACCTGATTGCATCAAGTACGGCCAAGTTTGATTTGTCATCCAAGTAACGGCCAAGTTTTCGCTTGTCGCCCAAGTTGGCTGCCATGGGAGAGCGCTGCTAATCATCCTGATATTCCGGACAGGTATTTCTACCCTAATTTCACTTTTTTTTTTTTGACCGTGCGAGGTCTCGTACTCCGCGGCAATGTTTGAGGCTCCCGCTCACCCAACTCTTTGTTGGCGGGAATGTTTTTGGATGATTCATCATCCACACGTTTCCGCTTCAACGTTCCTGAAGACTTTGTGACTGAGGTTGAGCTGTTTATCTCTTTCAACATGCCTCCATTGGCAGGTTTTGGCCCGGATGAAGAGTCGACATCCATCGGCACGTCTGCGGGAGGTGCTGGAGGTGGGAATATTGACTGTGGAGTCGACGGGATGTGCAGGTATTCCAGGGGAACTAGCCATCAGCCAGATGTAGTTATTCCCCTGGCTGTTATATGCATTGGCGAGCACAAAATCCGGCCTAATCCGGCCATCCACGGCACGTGAGATGCGAATGTCGATTTTGCACCAGTTTGGCGGGATATTGCCCATCTCCAAGTCCGCCATAGCTTTAGCGGTCAGCAGCACTATTTCAGGACGATCAGATGTCTCACAAACCTGCCAATTTTTGCGAGGGAATGAGGATCCTCAGGGGCTATTCCCTTCAATTCGTACTGGTTTACGCGGGTGAGGAAATATATCTGGTGATCGTTGCAAAAGGAGCGGCACAAATGTAGGCGGAGGATGACGAGCTGAAACAGCAGGTGACGAGCTTGAAAAGCAGAGGTCCTAGAGTGGTTGCCCGCAGATGCCGTTCCTCTGAGAAGCCGTGAGATGAACGGATCGACTGAAACACATCTTCGACACGAGTTCAATCAAAGATGCGTCTCCTGGAAGAATCTGTGCACTCTCAAACTTCTGCACAAATAGAGTGGCATACTTCGCGGCATGTATCCCGACAGATATGGATGTTCGCTAAGCGTCGGTAGAACCCGAGAAACATTCGAATTTGACTGTAACTTGCCCGCAAGAGATGAGATATGCTAAATTCACTACAACACGGTGTGTCTGTTGTCCATACCTGGCAGTGGATTAAATGCCTATATAAAACACTCCTAGGATACTTAGACCGACCGTACTGGACGCTGACCGGCGCAAAGGGTGGCTATTTGAAGTAAACTTTGCGTAACTTAATCTAACTTAAAGTTACTTAAATGCACTTAACTTGTACTTTCACTTTACTTAACTTGTGAAATCAACTTGCCCTGCCATAAGTTCCGCTAAGTTAACTTTGGCAGGCTAAGTTAGTTTACATAAGTAACTTAGTAAGGCATCTCGAACAGTCCGAGAAAAGTACCTCATTACCTAACTTGGCAACTTAACTTAGCGCTTCGGCTTGGCTGGACCGAACTTAACTTAACTTAACTTAGCTTTTCCCGCGCTTGACTCCCTTAGCTTATTCAAACTCCGCCCACACGGCTACCACTCCCTTTCTAAAACCCCTTGCCTGTGCCTGCTTGAGGCTTCAGACATCCCCTATGAGCTGCTGTATGCATTATATACATACAATGTAGTTGGAAATCCGGCCATACATAAACAACCCGTGATCACACGACGTGAGACTCGAGATGCGAGCATTCGAGAAAGATGGAAGAAATTCAGACGTAAAGGTTATTATCCGATGGGTCCATATGGCCCCCTCCAACATTGGTGGTTATCCTCGCCATCCTCTGACTGCATAGATGTGATGGCGGGGACTCCAACAAATTTATTCGGTCGGTCAATATTTGGTTGCATGTCTAAAGCATGTTCTGTGGAGGATAATTCCTCTTTACATTGAACCAATGCCTGTGATATAGAGTTTATCATGTCCATAATAACTCTTGCCACCCAACTATTAAAGTTGACGCCAGCCTAGGATAGTTCCAACCATGCAAGGCACAACAAGAACAACAATGTCCCTACAAGGCTGTTGCACATGCCAGACAATCCTAGTATCCTGAATTAATTTAATACAGTGCCCAATTGACCCCCCATCCCAAATCTCCTTCGCTTAACAGCCTCATAATCCACAGATGGACTCGGGGATGTCTCACAGGCTGACCAAATCGGGGTTCATGGACAACTCAAGGGGCTACGCTGATGCTTTGAACTTTAATTATGTATCTGTTGGATACAAATTGAATTCAGGGCTGTTCAATTCAAGTCATTTGGCCATTGAAGACCAAGACACAAACCACATTGTCAACTTTCAAAGCCTGTCCCGCAACCATCTTGCCAATGTCCAGGTCTCCAACATGGTCCAGATGTATTTCCACTGACCTTGTGTTCACTTTGCTTGCTGAAACTTACAGTAACTTGAAGGAACTTACTGTAACTTGCTACTTAACTTGACTTAGTGGAACTTAAGCTAACTTGGCCCGCCAAGTTCCATCAGGGAAAGTAACTTATACGATCAGATGGACCTGATTGCATCAGGTACGGGCCAAGTTTGATTTGTCATCCAGTAACGGCCAAGTTTTCGCTTGTCGTTCAAGTTGGCTGCCATCAGAGACCGTTGATCATTCTGTCATTCTAGATAGGTATTTTCACCCTACTTCCACATCTCTTTTGGCTGCACGAGTTCTCATACTCCGCCGCAATGTTTGAGGCTCCCGCTCACCCAACTCCGTGTTGGCGGGGGTTTTTTTTGGGGGGATAAATCATCTGTACGTTTCCGCTTCAGTGTTCCTGAAGACTTTGTGACCGGCTTCGAGTTTTCTGCCCCATTCAACAGGCCTCCATTGGCAGGTTCTGGCCCAGATGAAGGGTCAACATCCATCGGCACGTCTGCGGGAGGATCAGACAGTGGCACTGGGGGCAAAGACCGAGGCACCTGGCCGCCAAGTGTGACCTACGCATGTGGTCGGCACTTGTCTTTGATCTTTTGATCAAATTACGGCTTAAATGAACTTACATACAAAAAATGCATAATTTATTTCCTAGTAATTGTCGTGATCTTTGATGGTACACATGAGTAAAACAATACCTTTGTCTTTGACATCTTATGTCTTTGAACTACTCTTTGATGGTCTTTGTATTTGTAAGGTGGCTGTGGTCTTTAAGATAGGTCTTTGTCTTGAGTGAAACAGCCTTGCCCCATTTGCCCGCTTTGTCGTGGATCTCAGTGTTGTAAGTCCTTAGGCAGGTGGGAAATTTGGGTATATCTTAGTTTGGGTATATCTTAGGCAAAATTTCCCCTGCAGAGGACCTACGACACTGAGATCCACGACAAAGCGGGCAAATGGGGCAAGGCTGTTTCACTCAAGACAAAGACCTATCTTAAAGACCACAGCCACCTTACAAATACAAAGACCATCAAAGAGTAGTTCAAAGACATAAGATGTCAAAGACAAAGGTATTGTTTTACTCATGTGTACCATCAAAGATCACGACAATTACTAGGAAATAAAATTATGCATTTTTTGTATGTAAGTTCATTTAAGCCGTAATTTGATCAAAAGATCAAAGACAAGTGTCGACCACATGCGTGGGTCACACTTGGCGGCCAGGTGCCTCGGTCTTTGCCCCCGGTGTGGGCTGGAGGTGGGAATGTTGACTGTGGAGTCATCAGGATGTAAAGGTAGCGAAATGGCATTCAGTATGGCGGAGGAATGTTTAAGTCACGTCAAAGTGGACCCAGTGAAAAAAAAAGTTCAAAAGATCTGTATGATCACGTGGACATTCTCAGAACCCGAGAAACATTCGAATTCGACTGTAACTTGCCCGCGAGAGATGAAACATGTGAAATTCACTACAGTACTGTGATATATACTCTGCATCTGTTGCCCATACCTGATAAAACACTCATAAGATACTCGGACCGACCGTAGAAGATGTGGAACGGCGCAAGGCAAGAGGGTCCAAAAATAAGAAATTCTAAATGTAGTCCCAACTTGATCCAGTTTTCGACGAGGATTCCGAAAATGCATGTCCCAAGGTGACCGGTGCAGTGGGTGTTGCGGTAGAGGCCAAAAGATTATTGCCGTATTTGGAGGGGGGGTTAAGCGACAGCCAATCAAACGACAGGAATGCTCACGTGAACTGATCGCTTGGAAGCTGCCGAAATGTTGCCGAAACAACAATTTCATGGAAACATTTATTACTGGGCTTGACACTCATAGGGATGACCTAGAACCTCTTAAGGGCATGTGTGCTCAGGGCCTGTACTCCGGGGCATCGTTTTGCTGAGGCAAAAGCTACGCGAAGCTCACGTGCAGCTGACAAATTGCTTACAAATCCTTACGTAGGAGGGGGGGAGTAGGCCCGACCGCCTGAAAAAATAATTCCGACCCACTGTATATATTTCGGGTATTCACACCCTCTTGGCGCAAGGGTGGCTAATTGAAGGAAACTTTGCGTAACTTAATCCAGCTTGAAGTTACTTAAATGCACTTAACTTGTACTTTCACTTTACTTAACTTGTGAAATCAACTTGCGCTGCCATAAGTTCGGCTATGTTAACTTTGGCAGGCTAAGTTAGTTTACATAAGTAACTTAATAAGGCATCGACTTAACTTGCAGTAATATTTTCAAAAGATCCACGAGAAGCAAGCGCGGACCGTCCGCCATCGAGCCGTTCCAATGTTAGTTTATACCTTGAATATAGCACAGAATGTTGCAGTGTGATAGGTGGTTGTAGAATGTGTTGCCTTGTAGTACATGCATCTGCGCATGGCATGCGGCAAGGGGACGAGTCACCCAAAGTCAGAGGGGAGGAGGGATGCTGAGAGACTACCTGAGCCGACTAAGCTTGAACTTCAATGCGACAATGAGATGCAGGACAAAAAACGCGACCTTCCCTCGAGCCCGAGTCGAACGGGTGTGGCCTGCAGTGAACTCTCTGCAGCTAATCGACGAGATGCAGGTGCGGACTCTCTGCCATCGAGCCGTTCTTAACCCAGTGTGCGCCCACAATATCTAGGCACTTATTGTGTAACTCGGACTGCTCCAGGATATCTGGCCGAGGGAGAGGGAGGGGGGTTTAATTATCTGCAGGGGGTGCTTCGAGGCTCTCTAGGTCGTCATGATGAGGAAGCTGCTGTAAAAAAATGTGCCTGCAAAAAATTACCATGGCTCGAGCCCGAGTTGAACGGGCATCTCCTACATCAGTTTGTGTACACATAATGAGTTGCAGGTGCGGACCCTCCACCATCGAGCTGATACAAGCTCTGCTTACGATCCTCGATACATGCACGTCTTCAGTAATTGGATTTGGTCTAAGGCGGGGACGGCCGTACAACCGCGCGCGGCGTAGAGAATCCAGCAATAGCAGCCCTCCCTCGAAAAAAGACAAATGAGAACAAGAGCGTCGAACTTGGATTCGGGAAGAAACGGGTCAGCAATATTCACCAAAAAAGAAAGCACTGCCGAGGCACATGGCTCGAGCCCGAGTCGAACGGGCATGACGCCTTGTCGCTGCTATGGGATGCAGGCGCGAACCGTCCGCCATCGAGCCGATACTACCCTCCTTTGGAACCTGAATAAGTGTGAAGTTCGAAGATATGAACTGTGTTCCGCTGACAAAGCGTTACAAAGGGTTTTAAAAATTCTACGACCGTGTGATGGCTCACGCCACCGAGTCAAACGGATGTGTCCTGCCTGAACGATTCTAATGTACGCCCGACTGCAGAATGCAGGTGGGGACCGTCCACCATCGAGCCGATACAAGCTGCATTTGCAACTTAAACGCATGGACCAGTAAGGTTTCTGCGATAATCGGCCCTGCTCAACTGTTCCCCGTGGACTGGGACGAAGACACGAAATGTGACTGGAGGGGGGGTTCGGAACATCATGCCAGGACTGGCCGTCAGTACTGCTCTAGCAGAAAAATAACGATTGAGGCCCAGCGTCATGGCTCGAGGCCCAGTCGAACAGGCGTCACCTGCATGAGAGTGAACAGTCCCACATAATGCATGCAGGTGCGGACCAACAACTGCGCGTTAAAATCCAGCGCACCCCGGTGAATGTTGGGGGGAGATGACACCTCGGTCCTCGGTAGACGGCAAGAAAGTGGCTTCATCACGACTCTAGCTCGAGCCCGAGGCGACCGGGCCTCTCCTGTATAGCCATCCAAAACATTTACCGAAAGTGATGGGGTGCGGGCCCTCCCCTCCGCTACTCGAGCCGTTCCAATGCTACTTTCGGACCTGAATATGTGCGCGCGTTCTGCACACCGATCCGACAGAGAATGGGAATGGATGTGATGCAAAAATCTGGGGTCTGCTAATGGCTTGAGCCCGGGTCGAACGGGCACCTCCTGCACCGACAGCTCTGTCTCTTTGCTACGGGATGCAAGTGCGGACCGTCCGCTATCGAGCCGTTCTCATGCTGGTTTTAAACCTCGATAAAGCATCCTTTAGTTGCGCCCCACTTGTGTCTTTTCACATGCTCTGCGCGGTTCCGGGGTGAGGCCCACTTGGACCGGAAAATATAGGTGTTCGACTCGGAGGCCAGGAAAATGAAGAGTGTGGACTTGGAAGGACGACAGGGGCGAAAAAGACAGTGTACATACGGTCGATAGCTTGAGGCCGAGTCGACCAAGCAACTCCTACATGGAATCAGCTTAGAGACGGTCGTTGCTTATCGAATGCAATCGCGGGCCTCCGCCATCAAGCCGTTCCCTCCATCTTTCAGAGCCTTGATTTTTGAGCGAGTCTTTCGAGGATTTGGTAGACTCGTGGTGTTTACCAAAAAAAATCGCGCATTGCCGAACGAATGGCTCGAGCCCGAGTCGAACGGACGGGGCCTGCATGGTCGATCTCTGGGGAGGTTGCCTATGAAATGCAGGTGCGGACCGTCTGCCATCGAGCCGATACATTCGTGGTTGTGTACCTGAATACCTGCGTCTCTTTTTGGTGGTGCAGGCGGCCCTGGACCGAGGGACGGCTGATGCGCATCTATCACAGTTCATTGGCAGGGCGGCGATCGAGGGAAAGTGTACATATTGGGACGGGAATATTCGTCAAGGGAAGAAAAAAAGTGAAGTGTAATCCGACCTACTTAGCTCGAGCTTACGCGAAAAATACCTCGGGAGTAAAAGGACTCGGAGCCTATAAAAACACCTCGCGCAGAAACCTCGCACGAAAACATCCCCTCTGCGAAAAAAAAACCAAACACTGCGGCTCGGCCTACAGTCATCGTAATTACACCCTGCTGCGGAAGCACGGATGCCGCCTCCGAGTCCCTCGCCGGCGGTCCCGGAAGTGCATCGGTCCCTGACACGTGCCTTAGGCTAAATTGATGTGATGGCCGTGGTAAATTGATCGATATGATGGCCCCACCCTAATCTCGGCTCCAGATCTTTACGGGGTTCGGCGGAGTTCGAAATTTGGGGCACATCGATCAAAAAAACCACAGCAGCCATCACCCCGTAAAGATCTGGTGCAGTTTGATCGAGAACCTTGTGCTTGGTGATGCATGTCACATGTGTCACAGCACGTCCTCGAGGAAACTATTCAGCGTTGAGACACTCCGGACAGGAAACAAATATGAATGATGAGTTAGAAACAAAGATAAGATATCACAAAATGTTATGAGTCCTCTGTGAGCAGCTTTAACCTCGTGAAACACTAAAGAATCGTATTTTTCTCCATTTAAACACACAAACATTCGATGTCCAAGAGAAATGAGGGACACTGACACGTTCGGAATGATGATAAATACTTAGGGTGTGTATTCAGACTGTTTGGGTTATTCTGAACCTAAACACACATTGTATAGCAGCTAAAGTTGAACAAAGAGCAATGCACAGGTACAGAGACATCCTCTATAGGTTTTCAAGCCTGCTGTAAACTACATAAGCATGCATATATACACTCCTAAGAATATTTGGGATGTCTATTCTGATCCAGAAGTAATGTATTGGGTCCATACGTGCAAAATTTGTGTTCAGAGTGGAAAATGTATCACGCCCCAAATAGGGCCGGAAAAATTGCGGGGAAAATTAGGTACGGCTTGTATACCACATATGAATGCTTGTACGAAGTATTGTGGCAATATGAGGTATGTTGGAAGAGGAATTCATTATTCTGTGTTGAAGGACTCACCGTGTGACGCAAGCACAAGTTTACTGATCGATTTGCACCAGACGTTATAGGGCAGTGTCGCGCGATCAAATTTTCATCAAAAACTGCCTCGGAACATTTTCCGGTGGTCCGATTGCTCCGGTTAGAAATACCGCCCACTGCCCGCGAGCGCAGCGAGCGGTACTGCCCTATAACGTCGGGAACGAGACTAGCCCCACCCGAAAATCTGCACCTCTCCTCCGCCCACCTACCCATGATCTCTACCGCCCGCCCAAAGCCCAAGGGTCCGCTCGATTCCGTGGCTTCATACTGTTAGATTGGAATGAAGTGGAGCTAATGGATATTTGTAGTGACCCAGCGCACCACATCGGCGCTGCACTCACCCCGCCGTCGCCCACCCCGCCCGCCCTCATCCCCGCCCACGTACCCCACAGCAACCACGGCTCGATGCCCAGCGTCAAAGGCGGGAAGCCGACGCTGCTAGCGGCGGGCGTCAAGGCGGAGGACGTGTCCCCCTGGCTGCGCTGGGCCGTCTCCCCACGCGCGGCGCTCGCCCTCCTCATGGCGCCGCCGGTGCTGGCGCTCCCCACCGCCATCGTCATTCCCTTCCTCCCCGAGCCCATCCGCCCAGCGACGAACCCATTAATATTCACCGCGTTCTTCCTCCTCTCGTACCCCGCCCCCTTCCCCCTCCCGCCCTCGTCCGCTCTGCGGACGACGACGGCCCCGGAATATACAAAGCCGACGCAGCTGTACACCAAGGGCCCGGCCGACCTGCTGCTCCTCGGCTGGACCATGATCGTCTTCAGCTTTTTGCGGCTGGTGTTCGCGCACACTTTTTTTCCGGCACTCGCAAGACGGTGGGGCATCACGAAGGAGGGCAAGCTCGTGAGATTTGAGGAGCAGGGGTATGCAGTGGTGTTGAGCGTTTCGGGGCTGGTGAGTCCCCGTCTTTTGGTTGTCGTTCTGTTTCTCTTCTTCTATTTTCTTGGTATTTCCGGGCGGGCGGAGGGTTGAATCACCGTCTGGAGTGTCGGCGCCGCAGGCTCACTCTGCTGTGTGGCGCCGGGTGCCCTTCTCGCGCGCCCTACTCAGTGCCCGCACCGTCAGGCGCACGTCGTTCCGAGATATTCCCAGCTGTCGACGCAGCAGCGTGTTTCCAACGTTCGCCGTGCATGCCTTGTCGTGCGCGCTACGGCGACGGGGCGCGGGCGTCTCGATCCCAATACTCTTGCGCGGTCCTGCCCGCTGCGTGCGGTTCGTGCTGCCGCTGCGGCCATACGTGCCGCCTCTCCCTGTGCGGCGCGCGCGTAGTTGGTGCCCTCATGAGCGCTACAGACCGGGGCCACCGTCACCGCGAGTAGTGCGCTGCAGCGCCGGCATTCTGTTCTTTTCTCCTTGCAAGCGCGACGCATTCCATTTTCTTTTTCCGCGCGAGGCATTACTCTGCCTCCGTCGCTCCTTCTCTCCGTATTCCACCCTGCCTCGTATTACGTTCTGCGTCTCGACGTACAGTTCTTCCAGCATTCCTGTATTTCATCTTGCTGCCTTTTATATAACAATACACTAGCATCGTCTCCTATGGTCCCTCCCTCGCGCGCATTGCGTTGTGAGTGGAGTTCACTTCACTTCAGCTTCGCCTCAGTCAACAATCTGAGTGCGAACTCTAGCCCCTCTCCCGGCGAGACGCCCGCTGGTGATGTAGTTAGCAGACCTTTGTTATTAAAAAAAAACCTTCACTCACGCTTTATGGCTCGAGCCCGAGTCGAACGGGCGGAACTCTGCGTGATACCGCTCGAATTGAGGCGCATGAGATGCAGGTGCGGACCATCCGCTATTGAACCGTTGTTGGGCTGTTTTCAAACCTCAATATATTTCGTCTTACTACCCTTTCTATAACAATACACGAGTGCCGTCTCCATCTGGTCTTCCTCTCTCGCGCGCGTCTATTACGACTGAAGTTCACTTCGGCTCAGTCAAGTGCGAGTTCAAAGATAGTCAGCAATCTGAGAGCGAACTCTTGGCTTCTCTCCCGGCGAGACGGCAGCTGGCAATTCAGTTGACAAAACGTCGTAAAAAAAAACATTTTCGTTAACGCTGCATGGCTCGAGCCCGAGTCGAACGAGCGTAACCTGCGTGACATATGGTGGATCAACCCATGAGATGCAGGTGCGGACCATCCGCCATCGAGCCGTTCTCAGCTTGCTTTCAACCTCAAGATATGTGCGCATTCGGTCGATAGGTAGGCGGATTTCGCAGCTGATGTTTCTCCACTCTGGATTGGCAGAGGTTTTAAAAATCAACACGATATCTTACTATTGCGTGAGCCCAACGAGTTACAGGTTCGGTCCGTCCGCAATCGAGCCGTGGTTGGGTTTCTTTCAACCTGAATACATATGCTCAATTTCAGCGCCGTCCTTCATTCTCTCTCTCCCCCTGAGTCCACGCTATAACGAGCCAGGCGAAATTCAATCCGAGACAGACGTAAGAGTTATGCAAAGAGGATTCTGGACCTTGAGAGAAAAAAGCTAAGAAAACTTCGGTATGGCTCGAGCCCGAGTCTAACGGGCGTTTCCTGCAGGTACATGAAGTCAAACTGGATGCAGCTGCGAACCGTCTGGCATCGAGCCGATACAATCTGCACTTTAACCCTAAATAGCGGCACATTTATTTTGTGCTCATGAGTGCCATCATGAGAGTCACTGTGTAGAGGAACCGAAGATTTAACTGGATGCGAGAGTGACAGAGCAGGTTGGGGGATGCCTGCTGGAGAGGCAGTTGAGATCAGGAGGAAGCTGCTCTAAAAAGAAAGTGTGTCGCACAGCGTTCGTTCATGGCTCGAGCCCGAGTTGAACGGGCGCCGCCTGCATGTACGACCTCGAAATTCATCAGATTACAGGATGCAGGTGCGGACCGTCCGCCATCGAGCCGTTCTTAGGCTGGATTTCAGCCTGGATACATGTGCCCTTTTCCCTCGGGGTTTAGTTCGAGAGTGTCAATGGTCTTCGACTCTGCAGCGGCACGCAGAAGAGAGCGGAGGGTGCCTAATGAAACCGAACCGTCGAGATATCGAGGGAGCACCCAGAGTTTGTAGCAAAAGAAAAAGAAAAGCAAAAGAGAAAAAAAACACCTTTGGTCAACCCGGTCAATGTGGAACGGACCCTAAACTTCCTGAAACCTAACAAATGAATGAGAAGATGCAGGCGCGGACCCTCCGCCATCGAGCGGCTGGTATTCTGGATTTCAACCTCAATAGTCAGGAGTATTTTTCTAGCGTGTTTGGAGTACATACTGCTTGGTCTGTGGACCTCGCCTCCACCCAGCATCGCAGCGGCAAGTCGACAGGAGCACGGTAGCAGTCAGGATATTGAAGCATCGCACAGAGTTTTGAAAATAATGGTAACGTCCGGCAGCAGAGTAAAAATTTACCGTCCCGCTGAACAATGGCTCGAACCCGAGTTGAACGGACGTAACCTGCGTGATATATGGTGGCAGACAGACCATGAGATGCAGGTACGGGCCGCCCGCCACCGAGCCGTTCTTAGACTAGGGTGGAACCTCAATGCCTGTGACAGCCAGGAAAGAGGACAAGAGGTGGACTTGCTGCTCCGCGACTGTTTCTTGCGGGCTCTTTATAATTATGGTTTCGTTGAATTCCTTGGGTGAGTATAAAAATGAATTGATAGTTCCATGGGGAGAGCTCTGGCTCTCGCAGAAATTGTTCAATGGGAAGAAAAAGCAACCAAGCAAAGGTCCAGATCACCCTCGCCGCTCGACCGAGCAGTTTGCATCGATGTCAGAATTCGCCGCCATTGTAAATTGGGCACAGCTCATCCCACGCCACTATCTTGATGTTAGATATAAAGCGTAATAATCAACGAATACTCACCGGGGGGTTTTTGTTCTGCAATGCTATCTACATTTTCCGCAAACACGATGGCCATCCCGCTGGGAATAAGATGTAAGACGCCGAGCGGGAAGGAAGCTTCAGGGCCTCACTCTTCCAGGTGCCAATCTACATGACAGTGCAGAAACCCTATGTGATATCAGATGGATCCAAAATTGATTGCGGAATGCCCAGCTTACATGGCCCAGGATTGTCGGTCACAAATCTGCAGATCAGCTTGAGGACAGCCAGTGAATAAAGCCAGTAGGGTTACACACCGGAACGTGGCCAAATCGTCAGTGCTGTCACCCATGGAGACGACGTCCCGCACCACCTTGGGCCGACCAATTCACGATTAGATGCAATTCAGAATGCGACGGACCGGACTCACCGGGTTGTCGAAATTGTACGTCGCGTTGCCTGCGCTGCGGACGACGTGGAATGTATGCTGAGGAGCAATGAGCTGAGACGGACGGTGCAGATGGCATAGGCCCTACTCCGTGCAAATGAAATGGATGCTGGGCGAGACAACTCAGCGACTGCTGAACTTGACGAGGATGTACTCACGGGCGAGCCAGACCCACCGCCCGGAATACTAATCTCGACGACTTTGTTTGGAGGCAAGGTGTACACTGTGCCATTGGGGAGTAGCTCCTGGGCCTTGCGTGCACCGGACAGGATCTGGAGGAGCACGGGCACGGTGGGCGGAACGAAGGTCTGAAGGAATAAATAAGCATTGCACCAATTGCAAAGGATCGATTCGTACGAGGCCGTTCATAAACCACTTAAGCGTCGTCTCATTCTTCACGATATCGAAGCGAATATTTACGTCCGCGCCGCCGGGGACCTGTGCGCCCGGTACGGGCATCGGAACTAGCGGATGGAGGTCGGTTTCGATCAACCGGCGCGAGCCGCCCGGTTGTGCGGTCGGAGCGGCGTCCGGTGCGCCGACGTATCTCAAGATCGCGCAGTTCGTCGCGTTGGCGAAAACGTCCTGCTGCTTGACAGCCTTGGGAGGTGGAGGCGAGCGAATCCAGTAATTGTTCACCTCTTCGCTTGCATGCAACACAAAGGAATACCGCTGGCCGGCTGAGAAGATGAGATGTCAGAATGAGAATAATGGAAACAGGAAGATGATCTGATACGGAATATTTCAATGGAATCGACTGTCAGGGCCTGGTGGTTGATACCGTCCACCTCGATGATTGTCATGGGATGACGGTCGATACTGCCAGCTAAATTGTTAGAGGTGCAAGGGTATAGAGCATTAATTGTCGAACCTGAACACGAATGTAGCATCACAAGATATTGAGATTAGACGGAACCTGTAAAGCAATGTCTTGAGAGATCTAATGGTGGCATTTGATTATAAAAGAGAACCTGTAGCGCTTCCCAGGGACTACGTGGATGACTGCGAGGCTAGAGAGCGGGCCGCCAGGGTACCGCCCGAGTCCATTGATCAGCGTAGAAACAAATTTCGGCGCCTGTAATGCGGATTCGTGGTACCAATCGGCTAGTGTCAAAAGAGTGCTTTCTGGATATCTCGTCAGTCAAGCCTGTAAATAGAACGAGAGCAATTGCACCATCGTCGATATCTTCCGTAAGTCGCATCAGCGTGGGAGACATCTGGCAGAAAAGATTGCACTCGCCGTACAGATGTGCCGCTGGGTCTGCTGGATCGTAAACTATGGCCGATCAGAAGGGCAGCAAATTTCTGCTAAGGACAGTGACATACCGACCATCGGTCCTCGAAGTCCATCGCAATATTGAGAAGCTGGATGATGTTAGTTACGATGCTGGACGAGGAAAAAGCCGCACATAAATGGCTGTGATACCAGAATGTCCCTGACCATGAAATCAGCGCTACTAAAAGGCGATGGCGTTCAGAAGATCGAGCCTGCTTGGTCTCTGGAACCGAGATGAGTGAAGGAAAGTGATCAACCCCTCCGCTCGTACTCACGGAACGTCAAACTCGTAGAGAAACGAATGACCTGGGGCGATAGGGCACTCTGGAAGCGGTGGTTCATGAGGACGCGGGAGACACGGTAAAGGACACCAAACCTGTGACGAAAGCCGCTCCATCTGCATGACTCGTTCCGTGCTGAAAGATGCCATGCCAGTGCTATAATAACCTTGAATTGAGGGCGAGAGTCATGATACGGATGGTACTCACGATACTAGTGCTGGTGAGCATGGTGCTATCCGTCAGCGTGTCTATAACATTGATACGAAAACGATCTCCCTGCGAGCGGACTGCTTCAGTGGCGGGCATAATACCCGAAAGGAACGTACTTTATTCCCCTTGATCAGAGGTCCAGGGAACGTCCCGCCAGCGAGGACAGCTCTATCACACAACACAGTGAGACATCATGAATTGAGGGTATTTGAGTGACGTACGAACGAGGAAAGCCGTCTGGAGAAATCTCTTTATTGACGATCTCCAGCGAGGCTGAGAGTCCCTAAGAGGTCGATGAATACCTATTTAATTGTAACCACATCCCCACTCACAATGACGGTGGGCCCCGAGAGCAAAGGAATAACTGCCACCTCAGCCCCGTCAACGGCGAGAAAAGCCGGCGGGTTTGAAAGGGAACCAGGTATCAGGTTGGAATAATACATCGAGAACGATTGATACAGGTCGGGCAGGAATGAAATAGTCCCTTGCAGCAGAGAAGAAATCTGAAAACGAGCACGTTAGCGACAACTGTCGAGCTGGCGGCCGTTATCCTTGCCGAATGCTGACTGGGCTCGGAGTGACCAATTCTGTGCTCTCCGAGTCTGTGACCAGGCTACACCACAACCTGAGCGTGTTTCTCGGCGCGAAGAAAAAAAACGTGCCTTGCTGGCAGTGACACTATTGACGAGGGTGAGGCCCGCAAGGATTCCGAAGAGTGTTTTGCAGAAAAGCCTCATTTGAATGAAGGGTGGAGCTTTCATCAGTTGGCATCCGTCGTTGTGAGCTGCAGACTGAAGAGTGAGTCAGAGGTCGCGGTCCAGAGCCAAGCGCAGGCAAATTACGTGAGCATTGATGGCGCCCCTATCTTGACACAGCAAGCGGTACACTGAAGCGCTGCGCGCAGTCGTGGTCGCTGGAGGCAGTGGAAAATATACCCGAGTTTCAGGAAGAGTCTGAAAAGTCATTCGCTACTCCGCAGTCAAGAAATCGCGGCGGAAAGCCTCCAGAATACAGGTTTCAATCACGACATGCAAACCGTGCGCGCGCACGGCTAGTCACAACCCGGACAATATTCATTTTGTTGTCGACAAGCTGTGTCGTTCGTTGAGCATCAAAGATCCCGGGCCCGTGTCCGAGTTTATTGTAGGTAAGATAAGCCTTCCTGAGGCTTCCTCAAGGTTCGCTTTCAAATGTGAATATTAACAAGCCGCTGACGGCTTCGCGGTCCGTCATACTCTGTCACTGCGAAAGGCGTACCTAAGTAGCTCAACTGGGGGTCAGTCAGAATGCATCATATTGCTTGCCACCTGATTCAGGGTAAGGAACGGCATATCACGGCTAAACACCCGGATTTTTGATCCGGGCGATGTGATAGAAAGCCGAGCTTTCGCCGATACGGCAGTCTCAGCTAGCGGAATCCCACAGCAAGACAGCGGAGTTTGAAAAGTTGACAGACATAATTTTTTTAAGTCGTGAATTTAACTTGACTTGTAGCTGCCACTCAACGTGCTCCTGGGGCTTTCTACCCTTTTCAAAGAAATCCCCCACAGATTGCAGGCGGGACCATCCTCGGAAACCTATCCTGTGGGACTGATCATGACCTTCTCTTGTGGGCCTTCTGTTTCCTCTGGCGCTAGACGAAGATTCATGCCAGGATCAATCGCGATAACAAAAATAGCCGGCGTACCATTGCGACGATTCAACAGCTCGCCAGCCCTCTATCGCAAAGGTCAGCTGTGGTGGGTCTCTTTTTCTAAATGCAGAAGGAAGGACGGAATTCGCGCCGGACCCAGTCTCACGCAAATATCCCATGTCGATTCAAGGAAAAATAGAGCAAAATAATTCAACCATGGTGCCTCCGATACTACACAAATATGGGATGAAGAGCGCCCTCTTGCCGTCGCCCTACTCCATCAACTGAGGTGAACTCCCATTGTACTGTATCTCCAGAGCTGTTTTTGAAGTGGACCCACAAACCGGAGCATCGTGGGATCCCGAACACACTGGGACCGAGCGAAGGCCAATGAAAGTCGGGAAAGCTATGCGTCCAAGTTCCAGGCTGTGGCATTCCGCAGGCGCTTGCCTCCTGCCTTCCAGATATAACCTGACGCCCCTTTCAATGTCTTCGTCCCCACTTCCATGGCGGTTGCACTGGCCTACGGCTCCTTCGGAGACATCGTCGATACTATCAAGCTCGTCGTCCAGATCGCCCAAACCATTCACAGGGGCGGGCAGATGTCCGATAAGCGGCGAGAGGTGGTCTTGGAGCTGAAGGCCTTGTTTGCAGATCTTGACACTCTGAGGCAACTCGCGTTGAGTGTCCCACTCGACGCTTCACCTGGGCAGATGCTCTTCATCCGCCGGATCTGTGCCGACGTCCAGGCGTGTCGAGGCGTCCTGCGACATTTCCTCGCAAAGATCACCGCGCCCCTATCTGTCTTGCAAATGCTATCTGCGGCGTTTTCAGAACAGCGGGACTTGGCGGAATTTAGGGCAAAGATAGGGAGACATCAGGAGTCTCTGCGGATGTGGCAGTTGATGCTGAGCTTGTGCGTTTATTCTGCTATAATCTAACTGCGCTGACCTGCATCGCTGCCAGAGCGCTCGGCCTGGAGATCTCCAACCACGTACAGCGTCTTGGGTCCCGGGTTGAACATGTCGGGAATCATCTTCAAGGTCTCGGCAGGCAGCTGAGCGTATACCACGAGACGCTTCCCATTCCACGTGGGGTCATCGAAGACATGATCTTCGTCGCAGATTTCATTGGAGGGACGATACAGATACCTCTGCGTTATTGTTACTCGTATGGGGTAGGGGCTTCCTCTCAATCCTGTTATTTAGTCTTTTGAGATATTTATACCAAGGACTTGCGGCGCATTGTCGAGGCAACGTTTTGCCACACTGTTGAGTTTCGGAGCGCCTCGGGTTATATGATACTCTTACCTAACGGCCAACCCATAATCGCCTTCGATTTCCTGGGTGCGAAGGATGAAACCGGATGGTACAAAAAAGGCAGGATCACGGGAATAAGATGACGCGTGCGTCTCTCTCGAACCAAGTCGATGGGGGGTCCGTTGCTATCTTAAGCTTTCGCCCCTCTGATCGCTCGGAATACAAAGTTGCTGGAAATAAACCCACCTTTGACCACAACAGCGGCCTAGCACTGCCGGACCCCGGTAGCTGGTCCGAGTCGAGTCTGCCCGAGAGGGAGGTATATTTACGAGTTGAAAACGCTCTACTGTACTGTACATACATGACGAAAGTAATATCATTGACTAACTCACCTCACATTCTCGACTCCCTGTATATTATCCAATAACTTTTTACCCCCAAAATTCCACCACTCCTTGACCGCTCCCGATTCAACCTTGAACAACCAACCCGTGCCTGCCAAGCCCATCCACAACCCCGCAATCAGATACCCCTGGCGAGGATCCCCGCATCCGGAAAGTCAAACTCCTTCGTCCATGCGCACCTCGTCAGCGCTATCAAACTATACCTCACGAGGGGGTGGATACTCACACTCGGGCCCACCCTATCCTCCTTCCTCCCCCGAAACCCCACCCACGTACGCCAAAACGGACGAACGTGCGCCCCACCACATTCATCCAGTCACCCGATCCGTCCCCCAGGTGCGCCCCATCGCATCGCGGATCTGCCAACCGCAAGGCACGAGAGGCACATGGCAGGCCAAGCCAGTCCAATCCCGAAACGGAGTTTGAACCTCGCGGAAGCAGAACCCAACTTGGAGAACCCCGATTCGGCGCGGGAGAAAACACAACCTGCAAAAGAACCAACGAGCGAGCGAGCCAATAATTTAATTGCAGCAGTCTGATTAACCCACCCTTTCTGTGGTCTGTGTCTGTGACCGAGCGAGCGTAGGTAGCCCGCGAGTAGGTAGTGCCGAGCCATAGATAGGCCAAGGCGGCGATAGCTAGGAGGGAAGGGGCGCCAAGGAGGGAGGAGGGAGGCGGCGATAAGTAGGCGGGCGAGGGTGTACGATAGCGATAGCAGGAGAGGCATACTCACTCGAGCGGCGTACGGGGAAGAAACCAAGAAATGAAAAAAGGAGGGAGGTATCAAAAATCCGAATCCGGATCCAGGAAGGCCGGATCGCAAGAGAAGGGAAAGCATAAGAAAGAAAAATAAGGAAAAAAGGAAGGAAAGAAGAAAGGAAGGAAAGCAAGGTCAAGTCCGTCTCTTGATAGGCCCTTTTCGTCGTCTTCATCATCTACCTCGCCGCCGTCCTCGTCGCCATCTTGCAGTGGTTGGTGGTGGTCGGTTTTCGTCTAATTTTCTTCATCGCCCCCCGACTGCGCGCACGGATCTACTCCTCCTTCCCCGCCTCGACGTCGCCCGCCTTCCCGTTCGCCGCAGGGGCGGGTGTGGGCAGGGTAAGCCCCCCGCCCGCGCCCGTGCGCGCTCCGGCTCCCTTCTTACTGCGCCCGCCGCTCATGGGCTTCTCTGCGGGCAGCGTGTTGTCCTGCGAAGGAAACCGGGTGCGTCAGCGTTGATTTTCTCCAAGTGAAGAGGAGGAAAGAGAAAGACGCACCCTCCCAACAGACGGCGGCAACCCCTTCTCTGCAGGCGCACTCTCTACCTGTTCGTCCTCGTCATCCTCGTCGTCGGACCGGTTATCGTCCGTCTTCGAGGTCATGACCGATCTGCGGTGCGTACGTCAGTCAGCGCGCCTTCACTTGTCGCAGAGGAAAAATGGGCGGGGAGGTGGTACGAAGGTTGTACGTAGGAGGCACGAAAGAAAGGGAGAGTGAGAGCGAGGAGAGAACAAAGACGCACCTTACGATAATCCGAATAATCAAATAATACCAAAACAGGTTCAACGCCTGCAGGATGCAGAGCGTGTAGAACATCTGGTCGCGCATCCAGGGCGCCATCCAGAGGTCCTGCGACGGGGAGAAGATCTGCGCGTGTTTCCTGCAGCGAGGTTAGCGCGCGGCATGGGAGTTAAAGCAAAAATTGAGAAGTGTGGTTTGACGTTATGCGTAGCGGACGGAGTTGTGATGCGAACGACGGGAGGTGAAGAAAGGGAGGGTGGTGAAATCAGCCACAGGAGGTAAGAAAGAGCCAAGGATGGATTGCGCTCGAAGAAACAGAGAGAAACAAAGAAGAAATCAAACACGCACGGAACTAGATCAAATTCGTAGCGCAGCGACCACAGGATGCGGATCGAGATGTAGTGCCGGAAATATCTGTGTGCGCGAGCGGTTAGTATACGGAGTAAGCAGGCAACTGGTAACGAGGCTAGATCATCGGAAGAAACGCCCAAAGTTTAAATTAGGACGTCCCCCAACTTTGGCACGTCCCCGACGTCCCCGAGTGATTTTTTTGAAAGAAAAAGAGAAACGAGACGAAAGGATAAGAGAAGGACAAGGGAAAGGAAGACGCACGTCCACACGACCGTAAACACGCCGAGCGACACGACCTTTGCGCGGTCAAACTGGAGGTAGTTGAGCAGCTTGGAGAGCTGCACCGTACGAAAAAAAAAATCCGCGTCAGTATCAGTATGAATTCTGTGCGCGCAGGGAGGGAAAAAGGAAATGGAAGAGGAAGAGGAGAGGAGAGCGAGGCGACGAAGATAAATCGAATTCAACTTCGGCCTCCAACACCAACGAACAGCGAGCGTACGCGCGCGCAATCAAAACCCGGCGATCGCGAGCCCACGAAAATCACAAGAAGAACATAGAAAGAAAAGAACAAAACGCACCGCCAGCCCCGTATCGGGGATATCCATGCTAATGAATACCGCGTTGCCGAGGAGCGTCACGTTCATGATGTACGACCAGCTGTGTGAGGGAAGGGGGTTAGCGAACGTTCGAGCGTCACAGTGGCAGTAGGAAGGAAAGCGGAAAAGAGAAAGAACGAGAGCAAGAAGCAGGGGAGAGTAGCCGGAAGAAGAGGACCCCAGCGGACGCAGAAAACGTGTCGCGCACACAGGTACACATAACGGAGGCCTGCCGAGCGCGCTCCACAACTCTCTAGCGCAGCGCGCGCGCCGCCCGCCCAAAAGCAGCGCGGACACCAGCGGCCAGCAACGCAGCAAAAAGACCACAAGCCCGCAACGAAAAGAGCACAATCGGCTCTCTCCGTGAGCGCATACGACGGTCGAGGTGGAGCGCATACTCGCATACCCTCGCCTCGAAGAAACGAATAAAACCTCCGCGCGGCAGAGCGAACAAAACACGCAGAACAAAAAACTCCGCGGATCGCACACTCGTCTCGATCGAAAACCGCACGAAATAGATACTAGTGTGAGGAGCAAAAAACGCACCTAACCATCCACACCGTAATCACGTGGTGCAGCACCAGCTCCCAGTGGTCCGAGCGGCGCTTCTCGAGGCCGAGGATGAGGACCTGTGCGCGAGCGTCAGCGAGCGCGAACGGTAAGCGAGCGGGAGCGAAGGAGTAAGCGCGAAGCGAGCGGGAGGGAAGAGGGTGAGCGAGCAAGAACGGAGCGAGCGTGCGGGAAGAGGGTGAGCGCAAACAGCGTAAAGAGGGGGAGAAAGGCGCGAAAAAAGAGAGGAAGACGAGTAAAGGCACGCATACAAGCCACCGAGCGCGTCGTCGCAGGTAGAAGATACGCCCGCCGGCGTGCCAAGCCAAGAGCCAAGCGCCACGAGCCGATCCGCTCCGCTCTTGGCACCGCGGGCTGGACCGCGCACAATGGAGGACGCGGGATGCGGGTGCACATAGTAACCCGGACCAGAGTAAACCCCTCATCGCCTCCCACTTCCACTCTCCTCCCGCTCTCCTCCCGCTCTTCTCAACACACAAAAAAAAACGGAGATGACGCGAAGAATCGCACTTACCAGCGCCTGCTGCAGCCAGAACCCCACCTGGCACAGATAGTACCGCTTCATCGCGCCGCTGAGGTGGTCGTGCGGGTAGTCGCGCCAGATGAACGACGTGGAGAACCACCACGTGCGCGAGGTGGACATTATGTACTGCGAATGCGTCAGTAAGGGAATAAGCGTGAAAAGTCAGAGCAGCGGCATCTGCGCAGACGGCGCCGAGAAAGTCGTGTGCGCGCGATCCCGACGCAGCATACCGAGGGGCCGCGGCGCGGATCGCACATGCCCGACGGGTGCGGATCGGCGGCGGCGTGTGCGGATCGACGGCACGTAGAGAGAGCGTGCCTGCCCTGCATTGGACAGTCCGCCCTGTGGCGCCAAGCGCCCAGCCCCAATCTCCGTCCCCGATCCCCGATCTCCGCGCGGGCCTAGCCGCATCCCACGAGCGATGTGGCACACGTATCTGCGCACCAATGCCGAGTCCCCGCAAGCCGCGAGGAAGACAGCGGCGATCGCCCGGAGGGGAAGGTGGTGGGGTGAGATGGGAACCCCACAGCGCCGCCGAGTCCCCGCGAGCTGTATGCTACTGCACGAGCGCATGATCGAGCCGTACGACAGCGACGATCGCTCGGACGGGCAGGTGGGAGCCACAGTGACGAGGACGACGACCCGCCGCTCGTCCGCAGGGCAACCGCAACCGCAATAGAGCGACGCGCTGGGAGTATCGCGACGGCGCGCGGGACGCGCCACATTCCCGTATGCGCCGCACCTCCACAATCGCCGCGCACGGGTCACAAGGCGCAGGGACCAGGCCCGTGGCCCGTGCACGCTGTACGCAAGAGGCCAAGAGCCAATGATGGACCGCGACGATCGCTCGGAGGGGAAGGTGGGGTGGGATGGCGACAGCGACGATCGCTGGGACGGGAAGGTGGTGTCCCACACACACGGGCGCCCGACGGCGAGGTGTGAGGCGTGCAAGACGACGCCTGCCAGCAGATCCCCCGCCGGCCCACCGTCCACGGAGCGGAAGCGAAAAAGCCCTCCAAAAAAAAAAGGGCCGGAGAATGAAAAAGACGACGCACCACGCCCCATGCCCCGAACACCGCCCAGTACACGACCGCGTAGCCCTGCTCCCCAAATCTCACGAGCTTCCCCTCCTTCGTGATGCCCCACCGTCTTGCGAGTGCCGGAAAAAGTGTGTGCGCGAAGACGAGACGCAGAAAGCTGAAGAGGACGACGGTCCAGCCGAGCAAAAGCACGTCCGCGGGGCCCTTGTTGTACAGCTGCGTCGTCGCGGTGTATTCCGGGGCCGTCGTCGCCCTGAGAGCCGAAGAAGGGGAGAGGGGGAAGGGGGCGGGGTGGGAGAGGAGGAAGAACGCCGTGAAGGGGTTCGAGGCGGGGCGCATGGCTTCGGGGAGGAAAGGGAGAATGAATGATGTAGGGATAGCGAGGAGCGGGGGCACCATGAGGAGCGCCAAGGCAGAGTGTGGCGAGACGGCCCAGCGCAGCCAGGGCGAGACATCCTCCGCCTTGACGCCTGCTGCCAGCATCGTGGGCTTCCCGCCTTTGACGCTGGGCATCGAGTTATGGCTGTGGGTGTGGGTGAGGTGCGGAGGGACGAGAGCCGGCGGGGTGGGCGACGGCGGGGCGAGCGCAGCGCCGATGTGGTGCGCTGGGTCACTACAAATATCCTTTGAATACAATCTAAGGAAATGGAAGGAAAGAAACGCACTCGAGCGGGCCCTTGGGCTTTGGGCGTGCGGTGGAGATCATGCCAGTGGATGGCGGAGGAGACGTGGATTGACAGCAGATTTTCGGGTGGGGCCATCATTTGGGCCATCATTTTGATCAATTTAGGTCATCACATCAATTTAGGGTCAGAATGAATGAGGCACGTGTCAGGGACCGAAGCGGGCCATGCCCACTTCCGCGGCAGTGCCGCACAGCCTTGCAGAGCCGACGGGCCCGCCGGCGAGGGAGGCGGCATCCGTGGTTCCGCAGCAGGGCGTCATTTCGCTTACTCAGTTACCGGAGCGCAACCCAATTGAACTATTGAACTGGGTCTTGACTTTTACCGCATTTGAAGCGGTGTTTCCCTGTGAGGCCTTCTGACATCCGAGGTGTTTTTTACCAAGTTTTTTTACACGCGGGGTATTTTTCGTGTAAGCTGGTCAGATTGAATTATAGAACGCGTACCTAAGAACGGCTCGATGGCGGATGGTCTGCACCTGCACCACTTGCGCGATCCTGAGACAATCCATGCAGGAGACGCCCGTTCGACTCGGGCTCGAGCCATCCCCAGATTTCGCTTCTCTTTTTTCTCTCAGGGTCCAAAATCCTCTTTCCGTATCAATGTACTCAACTGCCTTTATCTCTCTGCCCAGTGCCCATTGCACTCCGATTCCAGAATCAGTCCTGCCTGTCTCAGATTAAATTTCGCCCCGCTCGTTATGACGTGGACTCGAGGGGACAGTGAGATTGAGACTCAACCATGGGCTGAGAATTGCATCTATTCATGCTGCAAGCTAGACTTGGAACGGCTTGATGGCGGAGGGTCCGCACCCGCATACGTTGGATGATTAGCAGATCACTCTATGCAGGAAACACCCGTTCAGCTCGGGTTCAAGCCATGTCTAGTCAGGGCATATTTTTTCCCTCTCTCTGTTGCATCCTCAAGCATTCCGACTCACACACACCGGATAAAGCAAAATATTGACCTAGGAATTAGCCTCAATCAGCCACTCTTTCACAAGCTATGTCTTTTTTCACTGCCCGCAAGTTGAGGAAGGACTGCTAAAAGAGAAACTTTTAGCCGTCCATTTCCGGGCAGAAGAAAGGACTTTTGGTGTAGCAATCAAAATTTCCTTTGCTCTAACAAAGAGAGTTTGGATTGTTACGATGAGAGTCCTTCTTTCAATATACCTGAAAGCACCACCAAATGAATTTCTTTGGGCATGACTTTCTTCACTCGTGGAAAGAGAACAAAACCATGGCTTGTGAAAGAGCAGCTGATTGAAGCTAATTCCGTGTCAAATTCGTATCAAAAGATAAGAACAGCTTTCTATCAAGTTTGATTTGGGCTCGAACGGCGAATACGTAAATTCCTGTGGAACGACAAGGGATTAATAGTAGTTAATAAGGAGACAATATACGCACCCATAGAAGATGGAGGCCGTAACCTCCTCGACATAGTAGCGAGGAATGAAGCCATAACGGCAACCTGGCTGAAGTCATACCTAGACTTTGGCCCCACGCGCCCCCTCTGGAGCTTTGCCGCCGACGAGCTTCTGGCGCTGAACGCGGACTCCAAATCGAGAGACCGGGTTGACAAGGAACTACGCGTATGCGTCTTCCTCCAAGCGTGGGACTCTGGCCGAACGCTGAAACCAAAAGACCTAGTCGATATGCTCAAGGTCGCGAAGCAACGCGGAGTGAGCATGGATGGACTCGCCTTCTCGAGGGAAATAATGAGAGACGTGGTGATATGGTACCACATCCGCTCTGGAGCAAAGAGAAAGCTCTTCAACCTCGGGAAAGAAATAAAATGCATGAAAGCGTACCACAAAACCAGGACTGTCAGAGACGCAGAAACGCTAGCTAGAAGACTGAACTCACCCGGGCACCACGCGAGATCCAACTGTGCATGCACGGGATGCAGGGCTACTAGGGCTCAGTGCCCTCAATGCGAGAACCCCGGTAAATGCCACATGAAAGCAGAACAACTGCTGAACTCACTGGAACCCAAATGGAACCCACTACAACCGCAGCCGGAAGACTATGAAGACCTCCCAACGCCCCAAATCGTCCTAGGAGAGAGGGAGGTGGCCTTCGACCCGCGAATAACGACAACGGGCAACCTTGGGGACGCCTTCCGTGTCTTCACCAACGGCCTGAAGAGCGGGCCGACCGCGCCAGACACAAGGATGACACCGGAACCCGACGAGGAGGAGATAACCGTCTACACGGACGGCTCCGCGACGAGCAACGGGCGGCCGAACGCACGAGCGGGATCCGGCGCCTTCTACGCGCCAAATGATGTGCGAAATCTTGCGATCCGGGTCCCAGAAGAACTAAAGCAGTCAAACAACGTTGCTGAGATCCTCGCAGTAAAAGAAACTATTGAAACGAACCCCAAGGATATCACACTCCGCATTAAGAGCGACTCCAAGCTCGTGATAGACGGCCTCACGACCAACCTACGGAGGTGGGAGAACGAGGGCTTCAACAAGACAGAGAACGGTCACCTGATCAAGGCAACCGTGGCACGCCTCCGAGAGCGCCACGCCCCCACAGCCTTTGAATGGGTCAAAGGGCATGCAGGGATAGAAGGAAACGAGAGAGCGGACGAACTGGCTGACGAAGGCCGCCAGAAAGACACTGCCCCCATCGTCGACCTAAATATACCACGCGCCGTCCTTCTACCAGGCGTGAAACTACGCAACATAACGCAATCCCTCGCTTACAAAATAATAAGAGCACAGAAAATGGAAACCCCGACGTACCAAGAAGCCCTAGACAGGCTCACAACGACACGCAACATGGTATATGCCCAAGACGCGGCAGCAGACGGCGAGGAGGACGTACCGGCCCCAGCCCAGATATGGAAGTCGATCCGACACCGGGACATAACGAGGAGCATACGGTACTTCCTCTGGATGCTGATCCACGAGGGGTACCCACTAGGAGAATACTGGAAAAAATTCTCAGCAGACTATGCCGACAGAGTGGACTGCAAGAAATGCAACAGACCAGAAAGCATGACGCACATCCTCACGGAGTGCGAGGAAAACGGCCAAGAGACCGTATGGGAACTCGTCTCAGAGCTCTGGGAAATGCGAACGGGCAACAAAATGAACCGCCCCCTGATGGGCGAGATAATGGCCTGTGGCCTCACAAAAAAAGGTACACTACCTGGGAAGACAGATGCAGGCACGACGCGTCTGTACAAAATCGTTATGTCGGAATCAGCCCACCTTATATGGCGCCTCCGCAACGAGCGAGTTATAAATAATACACAGCCAGCGACGAACAACGAGATTCGAAATAGATGGCTACACACCCTAAACCTACGAATACAACTCGACTGCCTGATGACAAACAGAGCGAAATATGGCGCAAAAGCACTTAA
The DNA here is from genome assembly GCA_029289555.1 of Mycena latifolia. Classification (NCBI taxonomy): domain Eukaryota; kingdom Fungi; phylum Basidiomycota; class Agaricomycetes; order Agaricales; family Mycenaceae; genus Mycena; species Mycena latifolia. The sequence continues at coordinate 500,316 of JARJLE010000059.1, read as the reverse complement.
GAAATTACTAGTAATCAAGACATGGGCTGGAATCCTCCACAACGAAGACAGACTCCCCTCGGATTGGACCAGGGAGACCAGGATTTTAGTGGGTATTGGCTGATGAAGGGTAATGATAGGTTGGCCTGCGCAACCTTGAACCCGGAGGCTCGAGTCCCACACAGGCGTCCTTTAGCGGCGTATCGTGCATAACAGCATTTTTCCTGATGTGGCTGTCAGGCGAGGTTGAAAGATCGTGGTCCCCGCCGCCATTAACAACTGTGTGGTATACCAGAGACGACTAGGTCGTGTGTCTAAATGATCCGCTGAGGCGGTGATAGATGAGTACTAGACAGTACTACTCTAAAATGCCATCTTGTTCCACATAAGTTTGATTTGGCTACCAATTTATCTAGTTTCAGTTAACATATCGGCCTAGGTCAATATTTTGTTTTATCTGGTGTGACATATCAGCATCTGACTCGTTCTCGAAGCACTGCGTCGGTGCTCATTCACCTCGGGCCTCCAAACCTATGCTCTTGTCTGCCGAGCAGATTCGAAGACTACTCTGCCCGAACTAAGAATCATCGAAAATTTCACGTATGTTGAGGGTGCACGCACATCGTGTATCGGCTCGGTGGCGGAGTGCCCGCACCTGCAGTGGATGTTGTGGTAAAAGATGTCACTATCATGTACAAGATTCCCGTTCGACTCGGGCTCGGGCCATGGAGCTGCCAGACGTGTCGTTTTTGAAGCAGTTCCATCGCAGCTCACTCTTGACTTGAGTTCACATCAAGGATTTCCTGGCCCATAATTGCTCTGTGTTCCTACCTGGGGAGATTGGTTGTGCGGTTGAAAGTAGAGTCAAAGCGGATGGCATGATGGCATTCAAAAATATGTGCACCGATATCCAGGCTCGAAAGTAGCCTAAGAACGGCTCGATGGCGGACGGTCCACACCTGCATCCTTTTTAGCGGTGATTGAGCCTTTGACAGCAGGAAAAACCCGTTCGACCCGGCTCGCGCCATGTGACGCCACCACGGTGGTTCCTCTTTTGATGAATATTTCTGGCCCGCCTTTTCCTGAATCCAATCGGCACGACGCTCCTTTCCTAATTTCTTTTGGCTGCTTCTGGTTCGTAAGATCCTGCTTACCTACATTACATTTTTTATACGCCGCGCACACCCAGCCTCCAGGCGATCACTGGAGAAGATGTACATGTATCCATCCTCCAGTGCTTGTATTGGCTCGATGGCGGAGGGTCCGCACATGGGCCTTGAACATCAAGTGTTTCATGCGGGATGCCCGTTCGACTCGGGCTCGAGCCATGGAAGGTCTTGGGCATTTTTTTCCCTCTGCCACGGCGCATTACCCTTATTAGCCAAAGAACAGGTCGATGGTGGATGGTTCGCGCGTGCAATCCATATACCACAAAGGTTTTTTGCCGACTCGGTCCCTTGTCGTGTACCAGTCGCAGATATCCATGTCATTCTGTAACTATCACCCTGCAACACTCTACGATATATTCAAGTTCGAAGTGAAGTTTGTAGCGACTGGATGGCGGCCAGTCCGCACTGGCACCTGCATCTCATCGATTCGTTGTAGAAAATTCACTGCAGGTTGTACTAGGTCGATTCAGGCTCGAGCCATTGTAACGTTCGAACCAGTATTTTTTATGTAGTCCCTGAATATGCACAGCTTTCATGCGGATTCTGTCAACAGTCGCTCTTGCCTACCTCCCACGCCGGCCGGGCAGATGTCATGTGCCCAGACAGACCAGAGACTAGTATACGTATTGGTTCGATGGCGGGCGGTCCGGGCCTACATCTGCTACAACCCCGGCACTTGTACTGACGTCATGTTCCTCGTTGCCCGGTAATCCTACACAGGACAGGAACACCCCCCCCCCCCAGGCCTTTCCGCTACCCACAACCAGCTTGAGAGCGACTCGTCGCCAATGAGGTGTGACCTTTATGAATGGTGCGTTCCGGGATCCCCTTTTAATACTACCTACTCATTCCGGCGCAGTGGAGACAATTACAGTCTTCAACCGGCAGTATTGCAGGAGTTCCTAGACATGCTCGCGGCAAATTCAGACCTGAGCGATAATCTGCGCGTTGTTTTTGACCATCGGCTCCGCGGCTCGAGCATTCCATCGCCAACAACCCATATTCGTTCTACGGACCGAGGCAAGTTATTTCCTTCCGATTGGTTGCTTAGCTATGGGGGTAATAGTGTTCCATAATTATTCCGGTTTTTTCGCAGAAAATTCACCGCTGACATGGAAAAACACACAGGTCCGAACCAGATGTGAAAACTGACACTACCTCTCTTTTCCCGAAAATATTCACACTTGGGCTGCTGCTATAAAAAAAAGTCGCCGGTGCACATCAGACAAAAAATACACCGGTCCCATTACCATAAGTGTGGCACACCCTCCAAACCCTCCACTAAAAAGTCACCACCTCCCTATCCGCAAAACATTCACCGGTCATGGAGCACTTGCTTTAAAAAACACTAACATCAGGTACGCCAGCAAAGTCACCAGCCAAGTTCTGTTTGCGAAACAGACATCACTACGCGCGATTAATTGATACAGTTGGCTGTCATATAGCGTCTCAGTAATAGACGAAGATGCCACCGTCCCGCTGTCTGCACAAATCTCCTCATGAACACCCCAGGAAGCCTATGTTGAATCATATGTTCGGCAGTCAATGGAGTCTATCCTGACAGTTCAATGTCTGGGTGCAGCCGAGACTAGGCGGATAGTAATTTGCGTTGATTTGAGTGTATCATAACTCGCGTTCTTCAAATACTAATGGTTGTCTCCGCTCATCGCAGGAGAATACGCTAAACGATGAATGTATGCTCGGGGTTCAATAGCAGAAATTAAATCATGGCAGTGAACCTTGAAGCACATGGGCAAATTCCAATTGACATTGGATTTTCAGTATGTGATTCTTCCGATCGGGATACAATTTCTATGAGCGAGCAATTTGCATGGCATTGAGCAAGAAAGATCCGTGGCCTTGGTCTTACCACGAACGAGTAATTTCACTGGCACTGTGGAAGAAACATAACCCTGTGCGATACACCTCTCCGGACAACTCCGAGCAAACAGGCGATTTACTTCTGCATTAAGTTCTAGCGGGTACTTGAAACTTAGGTACTATGCATATATAAATGTTTGAATCTTTTAAAGGAGCTTCAAAGACGGCAGAAAAATATATAGTAGGCCCTAGACAATGTGCTTCGTGTATACTACTCCACATCTTTTAACGCCGAGAATATTTTTTGAAACCTCCAGATATTCATAGAACCCCTCCGGGGCGATAGGGAGCAGGGAGGACTGAGTTACACAGGTGTTGTCTTCATTTGCCGTGGGTCATAGGGACCTGTGAATCATTTTAAGAGGAGTTGATCAAAGGGTAACTATATGGTGACAGGGTTGTAAATTCAATTTCAAGTATCCAGGGTGTGAACTTCTCCAAACTTCAGAGCTGTGAATTTGTTTTCCAGAGGTATGAGGTGGTGCATTTTGGAGAAATGAGGGGTGGTGATTTTTTTCCTTGTGCATTCCAGTAGGGTATTTTGGAGAGATGAGGGCGGTGAACTTTTGTGGCAGATGCAGGAGAGGTGTGCTTATATCTGTGAATTTCCAGAAGGTGGTACGAAGTTTCATCAAAACAGGGTAGGGTGTGCGAAAAAATGTCAACTGGTGTACCAAATAATTATGGTACAGTATTACAGCCATACTTAGCATATACAAGTTATGTAAAAGACACTTCCTTGACTATTTTTTCCTGCCCTCTAAATATACCTCAGTCCCAAATCCCCCACTATAACCGCTAACTAGACGGGAAGCGTTCATTTCTATACACGAGGGCAAGGCGTCGACCGATATTATGCGGCGTGCGAGGGTGGATCGTGTGTCAGCGGCGACGAGAGACATAGCGAATTCGTTCGCGGCAAGCGGCGCGCGCGTCTACGTACTTTGATTGGCGCCCGTCCAAACTGAATGACATGTCACGTCAGTGGTGGCCACCCAATGACCACCATGTCCGACGAGGAGAAAGGCAGCGCGGTTCACGCCCATGAGCCAGATAGGATTCTTCTGCACATGCGAACACCAAGTTCTCATCCATTACAGAACTCTATGATAATCCGAGCGACGAAGCGGCAGCGGCGAAGCTTTGGGCAGTGTACATTTCCGAGGCCGAAAAATACGACAAAGCGCTGGTGGAGAGTTGGAAAAGTGACATGGAGGGGATGTTAATATTTGTATGTGCATTATGTAACAGCCTCCGACTCAGACTGATGGTGGTGACTGCAGGCGGGTCTCTTCTCCGCAAGTCTCACAGCATTCATCATCGAGAGCTACAAGACTCTCGTCCCTGACCCAAGCGAGTCCACCGTACAGCTCCTTACACAGATTTCACGGCAGCTTGCAGCGGCTGCGAACGGAAGCACTTTTCTGCCACCCGCACCGCCAGTCTTTATCCCACCGGCTACCTCGCTCGCCTGCAACATCCTGTGGTTTATTAGTCTCGGACTCAGTCTCAGTTGCGCCCTCATTGCGACTCTCCTTGAGCAGTGGGCACACGACTTCCTGCACAAGGCGGACATGCGCTCTGCCCCCGTCATTCGCGCACGCATTTTCTCGTATCTCTATTATGGGCTGAAACGCTTCAATATGCATACAGTCGTGGAAATCATCCCACTGCTCCTCCATGAATCCCTGATCTTCTTCTTCGCCGGACTTGTCGCCTTCCTCATCCCCGTCAACACCGCCATCGCAGGAGTGGCCGGGGCGCTTTTAGCCATTCTTACCGCCGTGTATGCCGTCCTAACCCTCCTCCCTTTGCGATATCTCGATTGCCCGTACCGCACTCCGCTTTCGAGTGCATTTTGGCGCCTCTCCTGGACGGCGATGGCATTATGGCGCCGTCGGCATCGAACGTCAGAGGAAGCACACAATATACACGAGTCCTCATCAGAGGAAACTATGATGGAGGCCATGTCTCGGTGCGCCATTGAACCGTCAACTGCACGGAGGACTCGGGATTATCAAGCCCTCGTCTGGACTATCAAATCATTGGCTGATGACACAGAACTCGAGCCATTCGTCGAGGCAATCCCCGATGTATTGTGGGGGCCTGACGAAAGGCGATACAGATATCACGGCCACGTTCAACAGCTGTTACGCGAACAGGACCTGGAATTGTTGTTGCGCATGGGGGACCTCCTCCTCAGCTGCAACAGTGGATTGCTGTTGCCAGAGGCCCGCAAACACCGCCTGATTACTTGCTACAAGGCGCTGTGGGCCACAGCCAGTCTGCAGGAGGGTCTCTCCTCCCCCCAATATCAACAGCCCCTCGATTTCACATTCTTCGTCGACTATGATTTCGATGCAGAGCCCGATATTGCCCATTATCGCAACTCTGCCTCTGCGCTGATGGAATGGAACCGGTTTTGTGGTGTAGCAAATCGTCTTGCGGAGCTCCTTACCCTTTGTGAAGCCGACCATCAGGCCGGACGTGCTCCAGATTTCGAGCCTATTACATCATATCTGCATCAGCTTACGAGGGGACCTGTGTATGATGTCTTTCACATCAATGGCGAGACCCTCAAGTACTTGTATGGTGTGTCAGGCCACCCTGAACGCCCTCCCTCGGAAGCGATTGCAGATCTTTCCCGAGTGATCGCGAACATTTGCGCGGCAACTCCCTACCGAATGCTGTTCAATTACCTCGAGGATTCGGCCTCCTTGGATGCTCCTCCTTACCGTTTCCAGGCTACCCAGCAGATGATGATTCCTGCTGAAATACCTCCATTTTTCAGCTACAAGCATGATGTGGAATCTGCGCTAAACAATGTTGTGTATACGCAGCTAGCCAGGCTAAATGGGGCAGAAAGCAATTCCTGGATCGACTCTATGATTAGTGAACTATTTTCCCGGTGGACCCCAGACCAAATTTCTGAACCAACACCTCTGCCCCGCGCCGTGATTCATTACCTGAAAAACCGGACTGCAGATTCCGCCGTTGAAAAATTCCGCTGGCCGAATGGCTTCACCACATGGGCCGCGTTTCCGACAACGCTGTCCAGAGCATCGCACACTGCCGGTGTTGACAGCTCCGTAACTGAAATCGAGGATGTACTGGCTGCAATTTGGCGTTTGTCATCACTACCATGGGCTCCAGGACCGAGCACGGCAGTATATGACACCGTTCTCGAACACCTTACCAACGCGAGCTCCGCCTGTGCTTTTTCCGTGATTGTCATGGTCAAAGCGAGAACACTTGACAGCCTCCTAGCCCTGCGCGAGTCATCTTCGCACCTGTTGCTCCCAACAGAGACAGCTTTGATCACCTCCGCCGAATTCCTTGACAGCGAAATTGACGATCAACAATCATGGAACCATGTAGATCTCCTACCCAGCCGCGTCGCCGAGGCAAAATTCACCCTGCTGTCCGAGTTCCTCGAGCGCTGTAGTTCTGATTCCATTCCCTATCGTGCACTTGAGACCGTCCGCCATATCAGTGTCGCCGCGGTGCGATCAGAAATCCACGACACCCACCAAATTCGCTTCGCCAACAACATGCACCGTCTTCTAGACGCAGACGACCCGAAGTTACTGGACACCATCGTCAACTGCGGAATATTCGATCTATACGCTGGAGACCCCGATGATCGCATCGGATACCCGCTCCCACCTGAGAGGCATGCATGGTTGGACAACGCAACCGCTCGAGCCCAGATTCAAGATACAGTCACCAGATATTTGAAGTCAACCCCGAAAGCTCCGGCGCGCGCAGAAGGGATTTTGCGGGGGCTCCAGAGGTTGCATCCAGTCACAGTTGAGGGAAAAGGTGTAATAAACGAAGTGACCAGTGAAATTGAATGATCCTTTCATTTTGTAACAACGTCCTATGAAAATCATTGTATCGACGGCGCTGGTGGAATGTAGCTTCCAACTCCGAGCCGTACTGATTCTCGTATCGTCAGTTGAAGAACAAAGACGCGCTGGATGATTACGGGCCCACAATCCGGGCGGTGGCAGGCGACGCGGTGACCTCCCACTCCAGCGCAAGGTTGATCTTTGCTTGCGACGACACCGAGCAAATACAATTCAGCTTCTGGTCAATCCTAGATACTCCACCGTGCAGTCACGATCATAAGCCCCATCCCACTGCGCCGTCACTCCACGCACGACATTGAGGACCTACGGTGACGCGGACAACGGCGCGCGGGTTACAGAGGGTACCTCCGGCCAGCGGTACCGCAGCATGAGCGCGCCGGGATAACAGCGATCCGGCACCGAGACGACCCCGACGGTACGAAACCTGAGGCGCGTGTGCGAAGGCAGACATGCAAAGCTCAGCCGGAGGGCAGAGACTGTCACTGGCGCGCCACACGCATCGCCGAAACACACCCGCCGTCAAGAGAAGCAGGAGAGTGAAAAGGTACGCACCATGCCGCACACCTCGCACCTCATGAGCGCCGGCTCATTCCGAAGCCTCCACCGTCTTGCGACGGTGCAGAGCGCTATATGGCCCAGCACGAAGCACTGAAGAGGATCACGGTCCACGCGAGGAGGAGGTCGGCCGGGCCTTTAGTGTAGAGCTGCGTCGTCGCGGTGTATGCGAGCGCCGTCGTCGCACGGAGGAGGGAGTCGGGCTGGAGGGGGAAAGGAGCAGGGTGGGAGAGGAGGAAGAACGCCGTGAATGGGTTGGAGGAGGGGCGGATGGACTCCGGGAGGAAAGGGAGGAGGAATGATGTGGGGAGCACCAGTAGCGGCGGCGCCATGAGGAGGGCGAGGGCCGCGCGCGGGGAGACGGCCCAGCGCAGCCAGGGCGACACGTCCTCCACCTTGACGCCCGCCTCCAGCAATGTGGGCTTCCCGCCTTTGACGCTGGGCATCGAGCCGTGGGTGCTGTGGTTGCTGTGGTGGGCAGGGACGAGAGCGGGCGGGGTGGGCGACGGCGGGGCGAGCGCCGCGCCGATGTGGTTCGCTGGGTCACTACAAATATTCATTAGTTTCACTCCTTCATCTAACAGAAAAGAACGGACTCAAGCGGGCCCTTGGGCTTTGGGTGGGCAGTGGAGATCATGTAGTCTCTCGTAGACAGACGCTTCAACACGAAGCTCGTGCCTCTACACCGCCGTTTGAAATGGATGTCTCTGAAATGTTTTTGGCTCGATGTTTGACAAATGTTGTCTCAGACATTGTCAGGACATTTACGAAGTCAATCCCTCAAGGCTTTTTTGAGAACAATATTTGGGAAATGTCCGCAACAACATTTTTCAAACATTCACCGATACATTTTCTATCTATAATGTCCAATATTTGCCTGCTGCACGCACAATTGTTTCGAAATAGAATAGATTGAGCATGCCACCACGCGACGCGACATCGAAGCAGGCTACACAATGACTGTGAATTAATAAATGCATGGACCAGGCCGGGTTGAAAGCGGATACTCAAGCCGGCGCCCACAAAGAATTAGGTACCTGGTCGTCGAGCCTCGACAGTGCGATGCATCTGATTGAAGTGCCGTGTTGCAAGATTTGAAGTTGGTTTTGGTATCTGGAATGTTGTCGGGACAGGGCAGGGTGATCACGAGTTCTTGCAGTGCATCAGGGCCGATGAAATTAAAGGAGACCACGAAAAGTCCGAACGACTTGAGAACCGTATTGTGGCACAGGAGCGCTTGAGGGCGGTCGGGAGCGGGTTGCGAACAGATGAGCAACATTTGAGGACAGTGCCGGGCAGCGAGCGACAGAAATAAGTTGTACAAATGGTGACTCCGCATGTGAGGGATTCTTGGAGATCAATACGTGTCTTGCGAGTTGCGTGCTTGGGGCTTGAAACCATTGCACATTAAATGTCGGTGACTGGAACTCGAGGAACTTTGAACTTGAATGTGCATTTTGAGGATTTTCTTGATTGAAGATGAAAGAGGATTGTGCACAGCCGACGCGGAGCTTCTTCGGCAGAATGGGTACGAAATAAAATCTTGGGGGAAGACTCAACCATTAACTCCCAACGTCCCCGTATGAAACTTGTTGCTCCTCTTCCGAGGCGAACAACCTCCGAACCCCCCACTGTCGCCACTTGCATTGCGAGAGCAGATCGCGTCAAATCAGGCGTCAAAGGATGTGGCTGTGCTCTGTGGACCTGGAGTGTTGCCTGATTGACCGTAGCAGATCGCACTTGAAGGCAGTGAGAAGGAGGGAGAGGGGTGGACGGTGAAAGAAAGAGAGAAAGATTTGTCGTCCGAACATTGACAGTTATTTGGTCTGATCGGCGGAGTTTGAAAATTCCGTGCACGGACCTTTCCAATAATTTCTGACATGGTTACAGGACCGTCAATATATAGTATGTCATCCTCATCCTCCTTGCTGTTAGTCTTGTTGTTTTGCAGGCTACTTCCATCTGGAGGCAAGCACTGATGCCAGACCCAACGGAATTCGGATGAGCCTGAGGTCCGGTGAGCAACCTGTGTACCACTTGCGTTGGCAGGGTTATAATTGGTCTAGTGCCCACGTATGAAAGGCCCAGACGGTTAATTCAATATGCTTGTGGATCAGAGCCTCAGGCAGGTGCCGCTGCATATATATTTAAGCTTCGGACAATATTGCTCAACATATTGGCAGAACATTTCAATCAAAATATGCTGAAAATCCTTGACAAAACACAGTAGAAATATTTTTGAGCATATGTGCAAGATGTCTGGCCATAACATCTGAGAAATATCGGACTCGAATGGCGGTGTAGAGATCATGCGTGGCGAAGGAGGTGGATTGACATCTATTGACACCAAGATTTTCGGGTCCATCAGCGGCATCACATCACGGCCATCTAGGGACTGAATGAAGCACGTGTCAGGGACCGAACCCACGGGCCCCGGGCCGCCGGCTTGTAACCGCGTTCCGCAGCAAGCTGTAATTTAGCTTACTCGAGGCCGAACCGCAGTGTTTTTGGCTAATTTTTGGGTCTGAGATTGGTCTGAGATCCTTACGAGCGAGGTTTTTCTACGTCTGAGTCCGGCGAGGTGTTTTTCCTGCAAGGTATTTTTTTGCGTAAGCTGGAGCTAAGTAAATCATTACACTTCGCCTTTTCTTCTTCCCTTGATGAATATTCCAGTCCCGATATATACACTTTCCCTCAGATCGCCGCCCTGCCAGTGAACTGTGATGGCACTTCAACAGCCGTCCCTCGGTCCAGGGCTGCCTGCACACACCGAAAAGATGCACAAGTATTTAGGTACACAACCACGATTGTATCGGCTTGATGGCGGACGGTCCGCACCTTCATCACACAAACGGAGATCGAACGTGACTGCAGGAGACGCCCGTTCGACTCGGGCTCGAGCCGTACTAGACCCTGAGTGGACCGCTTTTTTATTTGCTCTCTCCCGCGCTGGCATCTCTGCATAATTCCCCGGGACGAGGTTCAAATGTGCGCATGTTGTAGATTGCAAGTGAGGATGATATCGGCTCGGCGGCGGCGAGCACTTCTATTTCATGCCAAATTTACCAAAAAGGCACTTGACGTGAAGTGTAAGTGAGGTTCAAGTACGCCTCGCATATATATATATATATGTATTGATGTTTGAAGGAAGCCCCACCACACTGAGCAAGACAAAAATATTGAGGTAGCAAGTGCAGGATGTACCGGCTCGATGCCGGACGGTCCGGCCCTGCATCTAATTTCATGATTTCTGGATTGCAATACAGGAGAAGCCCGTTCGATTCGGGCTCAAGCCATGTTCCATGGCAATGATGGTTTCTTTTTTGGTGAATATCGCTGGCCGCATCTTTCCGACTGCGCGCGACGATCTTCTTTCTAATTTTTTGAGGATAGGCTGTCTCGGTTCCGGCTGTATATCCTACCTTGCTGGATTCTATACGCCATGCACAGTTGTAAGGCCGTCCCCGCCTCAGACAAAATTAGAAAACAAGACGCACATGTATCCAGGGTCCAAACCAGCCTAAGAACAGCTTGATAACGGACGGCCCGCACCTGCGCCCCTTGAGGACCCCGAGCGGATCATGCGGGAGACGCCCGTTCGACTCGGGCTAGAGCCATTCTGATTTTGGAAACGTTCTTTTTCTTCCGCAGTCCCTGCATATGCACACCATCTGCAGTATTCCAAGTGAGGAATCCAGCTACCGCCCACGCGTTCCCATCAGTTGTCAGTTTGTTGGAAATGGCCTCGCGGCTTCAGAGACGGGGCGCAAGACGAGGTGGACCGCACCAGCGAACGACGACCACACACAATAGATGCACATGTATTCAAGTTGCAATTGCAGATTGTGTCGGCTCGATGGCGGAGCGTCCGCCCCTGCAACACTTTGCGTGAGGTGCCCGTTCAACTCGGGCTCGAGCCATAGTCCATGATAGTGGTCATCCATTTTTGGTCTACCCTCTACTGGCTGACAGGGTTGGACTCACCAGCGCGTGAGCCGGAAATTCACTAACCCTGGGGTCAAAATAGGGCATGAAGACAGCTCTCAGAAGTAGGCTAAGAACAGCTCGATGGCGGAGGGTCTGTACTTGTTGACATTGAGGCTAATTTGGATACATGCGAGACACCCGTTCGACTCGGGCTCGAGCTATGGTAGAATTTCCTGTAGGTTTTTTTCTCGGCGCTTAGCATATATGGGCGCTGCATCGTCGTCTCCCCAGGATTGTGAGTTTTTCATTTCTCCAATGCAAGCCATACCTACGGTGAGCTCGCCCCTTCCTTTTTCTTTTTGATGCTCTGCCCGTGCCTAGGACCGTCAGATTTTCACTGATTCGTTGCTGGCGCCTATGACTGAGCCCGATCCACGTGCGCGACGGACTTGTTAAAGAAAACCCGGATACATCCAGGTTGCAAGTGCAGATTGTGTCGGCTCCATGGCGGACGGTCCGCGCCTGCCTCCAATGGCGGTGAACCAGGTGCCATGCAGGAGACGCCCGTTCCACTCGGGCTCGAGCCATACGTCGGCAGTGGTTAGGATTTTATTTCGCCTGATTCCGGAGTCCTGTCCCTTCACCTCCCGGGGCTGTCCCATATAATTTTTGGGGCCAATTTAGTCCAGAGGTCGGTGAGATATGGTTAATTCTTTATTTCCCATGTAAAAATGCCTACCGGTGAGCTAGAGACAGTAGAAAAAAAGATATACCTAAATCGCTCTGAGAGGATGCTTCTAGCATCCATAGTTCATGCCTCCAAACATATCAGCCCAATTGGTCAAGTTTTGGGCTTGCTAGCCTTGATTTATTGCGGAAAAGGGCCTGACCGCCAGGCTAACCAAAATAAGATATTTTCAGTATTCTGGCTCTGTCACTTATTGCGGATGGATTAGTAGAGCATATCTAGCTACTTTTCATCTAAATCGTACAGAAACCGAGCATGCTAGAAGGAATTCTTTCGCAACTATAAAAAACAGGCCAAATCGGGAAAATTTTCGCCGCGCGTTCGGTTCCGACATTAGCTGTAAATGAATATATTAATTTTCTACAATTTTTTATCTGGCTCCCGATTTATCTACTTTCAGCTAGCATCTTGACCTAGGTCAAGATTTGCTTTATCCGGTGTGTCGTCTCGTCAGACTTGACTCCCCGAATCCCGGGGCACAGTCTCCCATCTATGTAGGCTTCCGCTAAGTGCAACTTAAGGAATACTATTGGAATACTAAAGGAATTTGTACTGCGAAATACCACACCTTGCTTGGATGTAGAGTGCATGGACGTTATACTTCATACGTAACTGGGGAATGTCCTAATAGTACCAGGCTTAGTTCGTGTGGCCCCAATACGTGGTGTTCGGTGGTCTCCGCGCAGACGTCCGGGAGGGCGGTCCTACGGATCTTGTTGCGCACCCAGCGCACCCATGTTCCCCCGCTCGTAATAGCCTCTCTCCCAACGAATAGTACGCAGAAGAAGACCGTGCTGATGGGGGTCTGCCCCGAGAGGAGTCTTTCTTTCTCAACCCATTCCGGGCTAAAGACGGACAAGGTGTATTGCCCGATGAAGGAGAAGCCTGCGTGGACGAACGACCACGATTCCCAGGGCAGCAGACCGTCCTGAATTTCGGAGCCCAAGGGAATGGACTCGCGGAGTAATGGCCAGAATGAAATTACGACAGTCAGCACCATCAGTTTAATACAATCCAAAGGTGTCAGCGGTGGTTGTGATCGTTCGATGAGGCGAAGGGCCCGTTGGCGTCGGTAAATGCGCAGCCATGCAATGCTTGAGTATACGAGAGCCAAGGCCGCCGGGACTAATGCTGGAACATCGAGGATGAATATGGCTGGCCAGGATACATATATTGCGGCGAAGCATCCGAAGTCCTCGACTATATCAAAACGGTGGCCCTGTACAATGTAATCTATGGGGTATTAGCCGGGACTATCGGGGTGAAATGATACGCACGAAGGGCCATAATTAGCATTGGAAACAGCCAGCAGAGAGAAAACTCTGGGACACGCGCCCACCATCCGCGAGCCCTGATTTCCACACCGGCGGCAACATGGTTAAATTGCCTAGCGATGCACAGACAGCAGCAGGGCAAAGCGACATCCCGCCCGATGGCAATTTTAGTAGCTGAACTCGACTCGGAGATCAGACGAGGTGCAATGAAAAACAGGACTGGCTAACTAATATCGCACCAGATGGTCGCAGTGATATTGATATTTCCGTCCCAAATTATGGTGTCGATACCATACGCCAGGTTTGCCCACGAAAGCCACGTCATAAGCGAGAATGTCGCAAGGTTCTTCACCCGCCAGCACTAGTGGTGAGGAAATGTCGTAAGGGTCAGAAAGAACGCAATGAAGGCTGCAGCCGGTGGGGCACTGTGCATCGGGGAAAGACCGAGGCTGTGAAGGATAGCCCGAGGCCCTTTTGTAGGAGTCATTTGGCATCCGCTCTCCCAATATCATGAGAGAGATCGGGAGGATGAATAGCGAGGGACGAAAACTATTGCACCGAATATATATACCCGAGCTGTCAACCTGGAAATGCCGAACGTTAGAGATTGATGTCTGGAATAGGATCCTTGCACAAGGCTATGCCGTCTGAGCTGAAATGGCACTAGATGAGCTTGACTGATGATATAAATGTAGAGATCGCTGTATGGGTAGTCCGTTGCATCTTTGGTGGCGAAGATCATCATAATCATAATGGTATCTGCTTGGTCCTCTTGCTTGTAGACTACATAACAGTGACAGGGCCAGTTTGAAATAGAGCTTACCGGACCCCATGAAGCTCCGGCCGCGGAATACCCGAGCGGAATTCATTGTGCACAACGAGCACCTCAGGCAGTCCACTGAGGTGCGCAATGCATTTGGTCGAAGTTCTGAACTCTTGGGAATTTGCATTTTATGTCGACGGTGTAGAATATTCCTGTCCCGACATCGAGAGGCACTGCATGTCACGAACACAGCAGGGAGAAGATCTGAAGTGCCAAGATGCACAGGTAGGTATTCAGGGTTCCAACTAGCGTAAGAACGGCTCGATGGCGGACTAGTAATTCGTACAGTCGCACCGCCTTACTAATGCGGAAGAGGCCCGTTCGACTCGGGCTCGAGCTATAGCCAACTTTCACTTAGGTATTTTCTCTCAGGGTCCAGATTCCTCTTTCCGTATCAATGTACTCAAACTGCCTTTCTCTCCCTGCCCATCGCACTCCGATTCCAGAATCACTCCATCAGGAAAATCTGAAATGCTATGAAGTGTAGGTGAGTATTATGAGGGTCTATCATAGTCTATCATGGTCTTTCCAATTTGCCCACAGTTTATGATGGTCTATGAGGGTCTATGATTGGCTATATAACTGGTGCCCGAACTCTCATAGTCTATGGTTGTTCTTAGTCTGATTATCTGATACTTGGTAGGAGTCGAAAGATAACACCATTCAGTACAAAATATTCGAAGTTTCGATCGAGTTGAGACTCTTGAGAGAGTTGTCGTCCTGAATATGTTTCTGACCGCTACGCTGAACAGGAGTCGAATGAACAATCACTCAGCCAAGGAGAAATTGGATTGCCCATTCGGTGTGAGCAAAATTTAAATACTTAAACAGCATATTCAATGCACCTCCGGGCACCAGCACACTTCAAGTTGAGGCAACCAGCCAATCTCGCCGGTGTCGCGCCAATCATCGGCCAATCGAACAAGTCAGAGTCTATCGAAGCGAGTACCGACAAAGCGCCGAGAACCGTGACATGATATATCAAGTCAAATTCAAGCTCCGCAATCAGGACGCGCGTCTCTTTGGTTGATTGTTTGGCATCCCTTTCTCTTCTTCCCCCCATCTCTCCTCTCTCTAAGTATCCACCATTGGGCTACCTTCGCACCTCAAGTTTTGCCGCACACCTCTCTTTGATCATCCGATGATTCTGGGATTCATCCTCGTGACTCATCCTCGTGCATCCAGCTCAAGACCAGGACCGTCACAGAGGCGGCTCACTGTCGTCTTCGGAGGGCATTTTTCTCAAGTCGCCAATATCAAATTTTCGCTGCTCATCACTTTGCCTGCAATTCCCTTGCTTGTCTGATGTTTCGTGCTCGACTCTTTCCGTTCGTACTGCACTACGGTTATTCCCCGGCGATCAAATCCCTGTCGGTCGCAAGGCTCAAGTCTCTCAAGATGCCTCAGCTTCAAGTTTCTGCCGTGGGGGCCGCAGTCAAGAAGATTCAAGTTTTTTGTTATTTTTTAAGATTATTCAAACTGTCGCAAGTAATCTAACATCAAGTTGTCAAGTTGGTGCAACAGCAAGCTGCCGCAATTTTTTTTCGTCACCTATGCTCTCTCGCACGAACGTCCCTGGAGTCCTTCCGCAAGCTCTCAGTACCACATCCACTTCTCGTGGTCCCTCTACGATCTCCGCTCATATTTAGAATTCTCGATTCGCGGCAGCGTTCATGTTGTATCCGTACCTTGTTCACTTATGTATTACTTGATGAATAAAATGTTTTATTACTCCTCCTTTGTCTTCTGAGTACTGATATTGGAACTATTACAACTATGCTGGCTATCGTGTCTATGTAACTATATAGACTGGCTGGCGTCTATCTATGTCTATGGGAAAAAATACCCCCCTCCCACCTGTCTATCATAGACAGCCTTGTGCTTTCATGTCTATGGTGTCTTTTTTGGTCTATCTGGGTCTCTCAAGCAATTTCAGATTTTCCTGATGTCCTGCCTGTCTGAGATTGAATTTCGCCCCGCTCGTTATGATGTGGACTCAAGGGAGTCTGAACCATGGCACTCGAGTATCCCTGCAAAAGCGTACCTGCCTCAGCTAACCTGTTTTCTTGTCTGCTTGCCTACGGAACAGAAGCGGAACCCACTCTTACTAAACCCAAAGCGCTGAAAAAATGTGTATGTATCTAGGTTGAAAGGAAGCTAAGAACGGCTCGATAGCGGATGGTCCGCACCTGCATCTCATGGGTTGGTCCACCATATGTCACGCAGGTTACGCTCGTTCGACTCGGGCTCGAGCCATCCAACTGCATCCAGCCTGAACACTTTTTTTTTTTTACAACGTTCTGCTAACTGAATCGCTAGCGGGCGTCTTTTTCCTCTGTTCAATCCGACCATTGAGACGCTCATTGTTTAAGCAAAGCTAATAGGGTTACTGATAAATCTATATTAGCTTTGCTTAAACTGCTGCCTCAGCCACTCTCTTTTCTCGGTTATCTGGCTCTTCACGAGAGGCGAAGCTCGCTCTCAAAGTAGTACTCAAAAGCATTGAAAAATGGGACATAAATTCAGGTTGACAGGTAGACTAAGAACGGCTCGATATTAATGGACGGTCCGCACCTGCATCTCATGAGCCGCCCCCTCTCCATCTATATCACGCAGGGATATGCCCGTTCGACTCGGGCTCGAGCCATCCAGCATGAATGCGGTTTTCTTTTTTTTTTTGCAACGGAATCACCAGCCACCGAGGCAAACCCGAAATTGAGTCCAAGAAGTCGCGCTCGGATTGTTGACTGAGCCAGAGCGAGCCGAGCTGACCTGCAACCAATTCATAATGCGCGCGAGCGCGAGAAGGACCATAGGAGAAGATGCTTGTGTATAGGTCCCTGTGAGCTGTTCATCTGTCTTTTTTATCTTTCTTTTTCGAATATCGGCGCCTGTATTAGGTTCACCGCTATGTCCTCGCATGTCCTCATCCGCGCCAACATGTCACTGTACGTGAGTGATCTATGCTTCAAGTTGGCGGACATAGCTTAGCTCCATCATTGCCATTATCTGCGATGTCAAATGAATGACTGTTCCGATGCTGCTCACACAACGCACTTACAGACTCCAATATAGATCACCCCTCTATCCTTAGCAGGAGTAATGAACCCGAAGAGATGTAGATGAAACCCGAGGATTCCAGGAATACAAATAATGGATGCTGGGGTGAATCGGATCATATAAGGATGGCACTTTGGTCGGTGCTGTCATCACTGCAACGACAATGCCCTTTCAGCCCACTCCCGCGAAAATTCGCCTGAACGATATTATTGACTCCCTCAAAGCCGCTCTCACTACTTTGGATGTGGTTTCCGAAGGCCTGAGGGCTCCATTCTTGGAACTTATTTCAAACGTGACCCGGTCTCTGTTGGCTGTTGTCCAGGTGATTTTTTTTAAAGCAATATATCCATCCCACTCCTTACTGAAGTTTGTTAGACTGTAAAGCGGAATCAAGATGACTGTACACAGATGCTGGAGCAAATACACGAGCTCCTACATGCCATAATTTATGTTCATGTAACATCTGATACTGGCGGTAAACTATCGCCAAAAATGATAGACAATTTGGGGAGATTTACAGAGTGAGGTTTACTTTTCACTCTGACAATATCAGGACTTACTCCCGTAGAACTCTGCACAAGATCCACGCATTTGTTGAAGCAGTGCAGGAGAAGAGCAAGATCAAGCAATTTTTCCGTCAAGGTGAAATAAGGGCATTATTAAAGGAGTGCCATCTAGGACTAGAACAAGGACTCAAGGTGTTCAAGGCAAGGATTTTTTTTTCTGTTCACTCACTATCTTCTGGTGATAGCAATCCCTCAGATTCAGGCTGTCACAGTGTTCAGCGATATGGAAGCAATGCAACAAAATGCACAGACAATGCACCAGGAAGTTCTTGAGTTAATTTCAGCCCTTTCAGATGGAGGGACTTCAGACAGCAGATCCACTGTATGTCTTCGGTCAACCCAGTGCTTCAAACTGACTATTGTGGCAGATCAGCAAGGTCTTTTCCAGCTCCTATGCCAGGTATGAGTTTGGATTCAATACTGCATGGCTTGTTTGTGACTCCTCAAAAAGCTCAAACTCGGTTTCGTTGTTGCCCTCCGAACCAAAGAGATTCTATGGTCGTGAATCTGAGGTTTCAGCCATTATCCAAGCTTTTGGCCAGGAGACCCCCAGGATAGCAATCTTAGGAGGAGGGGGAATGGGGAAAACAAGCCTTGCAAGGGCCATTCTCCATCACCCAATAATCTCTGGGAGATATCAGCAACACCGTTTCTTTGTTGCCTGTGATGCAGCATCAACCAGTGTCCAGCTCGCAGC
Source organism: Mycena latifolia (assembly GCA_029289555.1). Lineage (NCBI taxonomy): Eukaryota > Fungi > Basidiomycota > Agaricomycetes > Agaricales > Mycenaceae > Mycena > Mycena latifolia. The sequence goes on along the minus strand of JARJLE010000059.1, from coordinate 481,765 downwards.
TCTGATAGCACTGCATGTGGGCCTAAAGCCAGCAGAGGATCTCACTCAACCCGTCATCTGTCACTTCTCGGAAAACTCCCCTTGCTTGTTGATCCTGGACAATCTCGAGACTGTCTGGGAGCCAATGGAGACCCGTGGAGATGTTGAAAAATTCTTGGCCTTGCTTACAGATATATCGCATTTGGCATTGATTGTAAGTCTGGAGAGTAATCTGATTGTACATATGCTAATAGCCCCATAGATAACAATGCGTGGAGCAGAGAGGCCAGGAAATGTCAAGTGGACCCATCCATTCTTGCCACCATTGAAGCCACTGGCACAGGAAGCCGCCCGCAAAGCCTTTATTGAGATTGTCGATGATGGCTATTCTGCTAAAGAGATCGACAAAATCCTCAGCGTGACTGATAATATGCCACTGGCAATTGATCTTATAGCCCATTTGGTGGACTATGAAGGCTTAGCTAGTGTTATGCTTCGTTGGGAGACAGAGAGGACCTCACTGCTCTCAGATGGCCATAACAAAGGATCAAATTTGGAGTTGTTGATCTCTGTCCTTGCGAGGTCCCCGACTGGCAAGCATGCCTGACTCGCGGGAGTTATTGAGTCTTCTCTCAATGTTACCGGATGGCCTTTCAGATGTAGAACTGCTGCAAAGTAAACTCCCACTTGAGAATATTCTAGCATGCAAAGCCAATCTACTTTGCACCTCCCTGGCATATACAGATCAGAAACGGCTCAAGGCATTGGTCCCAATACGTGAATATATGCAGAAAATGCACCCCCCTATGACTCATTATATTCAACCACTCCTAAAACACTTTCACAAGCTACTCGACATTCATGAGACGTCCCATGGGACAAGCTCAAGTTCTGGGATTGTAGATCGAATAATATCAAACACTGCGAACATCCAGAGTATCTTGAGAAATGGTCTAAACAAACAAAACCCTGACCTCGTCAATATCATCTACTGCACATGTCAGTTTGACAGCTTCATGAGTGCGACTGGGCATGGCCAGACTCAATTAATCTACGAAATTTCGAGTGTTCTTCCCCACCCCAAAGACCACCGACTCGAGGTTTATTTTATCATGACCATCCTGGCAGGACACATATATCATCCTGTTCCCAATGATCAACATCTAGTTGAGCAAGCTCTTGAGTATATCACCTATTTTGATGATCCAGATCTTAAATGTTAGTTAGTTATCCATTAAGTAATTCATCCATTACTGAAATTATGGTTCAGGCAGATTTTATGATCGGTTGGCAACATTTTACCATTTCCCCAACAATGATATCCCAAAAGCCATCTACTTTGCTGAAACGGGACTTGCATTAGCAATCTCAACTGAGAATATCCAAAAACAGTCTCTTCTGTGGGCTACACTTGGGGCGATAAAGTGGGCAATTGGCGATTATTCGGATGGCTGGAAGCATGCATCGGAAGCTCAGCGGCTAGCCAAGATTTCCGGACATTTATTCAACGAAGCCGCTGCACTTCAAACTGAAGCCATGTGCTTTTACGGCCTTGGTCGCTATAATCACAGCATCTTTCTATTCAACAGAGCAAGGGATCTCCTTAGTCTCTGTGGTATGTCTGATCGTGAGCTCAACCATGCAATTATGGGCTCTCAGGCAGAAGTCCACTTCTTAAAATCTGAATATATTCAAGCTTTGAACATCCGGACTCAGATTATGACCGATTGTACTTTAGAAAAACGTCCTTTCCAGCATCTCCTGAATCTAGTCAGCATTGCACAAATTGATGTGGAAATGGAGGAAGTGAAGCATGAAGTGTACCAAACTCTTGACACAGCCAATCAACTCGCTTCAAGCTTGGGGTATTCAACGATCTCCACCTGGTGTGATATTATCCCAACTGCTCTCCTTGTGAAAGAGGGAGATGTCTCAGGAGCAAGGAGCCTGTTCCGAACATATTTGACATCCACCTGGGGCAAAGACAGTAGTAGTGTAAGCTACTGTTTGGAGAAACTGGGGGATGTCCGCCTCCGTACTCCTTCAGATAATGCTTCATATAATTCTGCAGTTACATTCTTGGTCCATAGCATAAAGCTCAAAAAAAGGCTGGAAATTCACAAAGCTCTCCAGCTTCTCGCCAATGTGTATCTGGCAGGTGATGACTACCAGACAGCAACAAGTCTGTTCACTGTTGCTTTGGAAGGATTTACTGAAATGGATGTGCACCGCAGCAGAGCAGAGTGCATGCTTCACCTGGGGGATATTTCAAAAGTGCATGGGGATGTGGTGAATGCAGGAGGGCTGTGGGAAACAGCGAGACCCTTGTTTGAAAGGGCATCACAGGCAAAGCAAGTTCGTCATATTGACAAGAGGCTTGCTGGAATCAGCGACAAAATAAGGGCATTGAACGTTCTCGTTGACCTCAATGCACCTGCTACATGGCCGGCAAAGCTGGATAGTCAACCAACAAGCATGACCCAGTAAAAGAGAGAACAGCAGGAGACTCTCTCTTTGCAGGATGACCCAGGGCGTGTTTCGGTCCGGGCTAATCATGTTGATGTATTATATTTAGTTGTGTAGGAATACATAAAATTGGTCTCGTTGCCTCGAGTGAAGTGGTAGTACTCAAAAAAATCACTGTGGTAAGTTGATGGTAAGATTCCTTTACACACAACGTGCGTCGCCTTCGTTCCACAGACCACCTGGGATGATGTGTTCGGCATCTGTCACATGTGCGTTTGCGTTGGTTCCACTGACTGTACATTTATTAGATAGGATATCATTACTGACCTCCGTGTACAGTTTCAGTTTCACACCACGCCCTGAACCGATTGCAAGTCGGTAGGTAGTAGATGACGCTTCAGGGGATCCTACCCGTCGTATGCAGAGCTGTGGTCCTGGCAGGTAAAATTAGGATTTGCGTTTTCCGAAGCCCCGCACAAGGCCCACTTTGGGATCATTGGTCTCGAGGGGATTCAATCAGTCGCCACAGAACATCGTAGCAGCATAGCCGACTTGTTGTCGCGAGAACTAAGCGTCTGGGCGTTAGACAAAGAGGGCATGCATTCCAGGGCAAGTGTCCGCAACGATACATAAATAATGGGTTACAATAAGGCATGCAAAGGCACGCCGCAGGTACAAATGGGTCGGTACAAGATCATAACCACTGCTCGAATGATTCAACAATTTGAATCCAGCTGGAGGAAGCGCAGAAACGCACCAGCATTTAGTAGCCTTTACATTTCTCGTGGTCGTGAGAGTCGGGAATGCAGCAACCGCAACAGGATGGACGTGATGAAGAGGAGCAGCCACGCGATGAGCGTGAGGTACAGCGTGTTGCCCATAATCGGCAGAGCCTCGCTACCACTACTCTAAAAAGCCTGTGTGTCCTCACGGTTCGTTTCCTTCAGAGTCGAAGACCCCTATCAAACTAGGACCAAACAGTGCTGAAGAGGGTACGTATCTAGATTGAAGGCAAGCCAAGAACGGCTCGATTGCGGATGCTTCGCCCCTCCAGATTCAAGAAAGAAAATCACGCACGGATTCGCTCGTTCAACTCGGGCTCGAGCATTGACTGAGTGAATGATGCTGCTTGCACGTTTCTTCCCTTTGCCGGAGTTCTTTCCTCTGCCTTCACGCAATACCATCATTTTACCAAGGCCGTGTGCTGCGTCAATCTCCGACTGCAAGCTCTTATGTTGTCAACCTCCCGCTGTGGAACCGAACTAAAACACGCTAGAAAATTGTACATGTATTCAGGCTCCAAAGCAACTCAACAACGGCTCGATGGCGGACGGTCCGCACCTGCATCTCATGGGGTTCTCCGATTGCGTATATATCACGCAGGGATACGTCCGTTCGACTCGGGCTCGAGCCATTGGAAAAACTGAGAAATCTTTTTAAGGAAGTTCCGCCCAGAACCTCGGGTTCCTGGTCTCCGAGCTCGCGGGATATGCCGTACTGCGCAGGCGTAAGTAGCCTCGTTTCATCCGCCAACCGTCACGCAGAAGAAAAGCTGCAGATGTATTCAGGCCATAAACTCGGGCTCGAGCCATGCGCTTCGAGAGGACATCGAAAGTTTTCTCTCCCCCTGAATTTCCAATATCACTCCAAAACACTTACCTCTCCTCGCGGCTCAAGAAACCTCTTTTCCTGCACTTCTTTAGGTTACAAACCAAGCATGTACCGGCTCGATAGCGGACGGTCTGCACCTGCTTCCCGTGGATTTTGTCCAGGATCGTCACACAGGGATACGCCCGTTCGACTCGGGCTCGAGCCATGTCCCAAGGCGAAACCTGTTTTTTCAATTTTCTGCCAACCCAAAGTGGAGAAACACCGGCGCGAAGTCCGCCTGCCCTGGGTTCAAATGTGCACATATATTGAGGTTTGAAAGCAAGCCAAGAACGGCTTGATAGCGGATGGTCCGTACCTGCATCTCATGACCCTCTGCTACATGATGTATATCACGCAGGGATACGCCCGTTCGACTCGGGCTCGAGCCATCAAGGTGAAGGAGGGTTTCTTTTTACAACGTTCTGCTAACTGACAGGGCTGTAATCCCCAGCGGGCGTCTCGCCGGGAGAGACGCTGAGAGCTCGCGCTCGCAGTTGTGAACCGAACTATAAGCGCGCGCGCGGGAGAGAGGGACGAAACGATGCTCGTGTATTATTATAGAAAGGGCAGTAAGACAAGATACAGCAAGGACTAAGGAGCAGTTGCGTGGTGAAATAAGGGGAAAGATAAAAAGCGAAGTGCTGCCCGGGTAAAAAATGAAAAAAATGAAACACGTCGCGTTCGCATTAGGCGCTGGACCGAGGACGCACGCACGTGGTGCACGGAGGCGTAATCAGCGTGGGCTCGCGCGCAGTGAGCCGACTGAGACCGCGGCGCTGGGCTGCGGTCAGGATGCGTAATGGGCTGCACGTCGACTTCAGAAAAAGCGCGGGTTACGGAGGGTACCACCGGCCAGCGGGACCGCAACGCGCGCGCGCGCAAGAACCCGGAAGAGCGCGCAGGGATAACAGCGCTCCCGCACTGCGACGACGCCGATGGTACGAAAGCCGAGGGGCGCGCTGCGAGCACAAGGTGCGAAGCTCAGTCGGAGGTCAGAGACTCTGACGCCGATGTGCCACACTCATCGCCTACAAAAAACCCGCCCGTGAAGAGAAGCAGGAGGAAAGAAGAAAAGAGTGAAAAGTTACGCACCACGCCGGACAATTCCAACCGCACGAGTGCCGCCTCCTAACGATGGCTCCACCGTCTTGCGAGGGCGGAGAGCGCCATATGGCTCAGCACGAAGCGCTGAAGAGGAAGACCGTCCACGCGAGGAGCAGCAAATCCGCGGGGCACGTGTAAAGCTGCGTCATCGCGCTGGACGCAGGCGCCGTCGTCGCCCGCAGAGCCGAAGAGGGAGGGGGAGGGAAGGGGACGGGGTGCGAGAGGAGGAAGAACGCCGTGAAGGGGTTGGAGGAAGGGCGCAAAGCCTCAGGGAGGAAGGGAAGGACGAGGGATGTGGGGACAGCGAGGAGCGGGGGCACCATGAGGAGGGTGAGCGCCGCGCGCGGGGAGACGGCCCAACGCAGCCAGGGCGACACGTCCTCTGCTTTGACGCCCGCCGCAAGGAGCGTGGGCTTCCCGCCTTTGACGCTGGGCATCGAGTTATGACTGTGGATGTTACGTATTGACCCCGCCGCAGCGCGCCCAAAACGCGCCAAAATGCCCTCAAGACACGCTCCTGCCGACGAGAAGTTGATTGACAGCCTGCCGATGGGTGTCATCACGGCATTTCGAAGCTCGGTACGTGTTCTCCCACCTCTTGACCGGCCCTTCACACGCTACAGATCTACCTACCTACCTACGTCGCGTCCAACGCGCATCTGTTCATCACCAACGACTGGATCGATGCGGAGCAGCTTCGTCAGTTTCTCAAGCGCGTCCCCGACCCGGATCGTGATGCCCCACCCCCCGAATCCCCCCCGGCACGCGTCAAACTCGAGGACGACGCGTCCGCGACGCGTTTTTCCGTCTCAGAGGACACCATAACTCCAGTTGACTACCCCAGTGTCATAACTCGGATACTGAAGGAAGGAAACCGCGAGGTGTTTGAAATCCTTTCTGATTCGGACTCGGAGGACTCGGAGGAGAATGGATTGCGTTCCAAGCGTGGCGGCCATGATTCTGGTCAGGAGATCAGTGGTGAGCGTCCTTTGATTCCTGATTTTCCCCATTTAATAATTCTCCAGATCCGCGCGAATCCTCCCCTCTGCCCCCCTCCGATATACCGAGCGAGACATCGTACCTGACCGGTACGCGAAGTCCATGTCCCCGAACATGATCTAATCTTTGCACCTAGATTTCGATGGCTACTCGTCTTCTGATGAGTCCGACGCGGCACCCGCCCTCCAGAAATCCGACACAGTTTGGCTGGATGAAGGGATATCATCCCGGGTGCGAGTCGGGGAGTTCCGGGTGACCAAGAATCTCACTGTAGACCGTATCGAGTACGTCTCCGGCGGTTTATCTTCCATTTACCCCATTTCCGAAGCCCGAACCGCAATTGTGATCGATGTCGATGATCCCAAGTTTGCTATCACGGACGGCAATGGGAAGTTGTATTCCGTCGACGCCCTCATAAAAAATAAAGTTCGCGGTCTTATTTTTCAATGTTCGAGTCTAACGCGTGCCTAGGACAACGACTCCTGGAAGGGCAACACTGGGGCCGGCGACTCAAAAGTCATGGTTACGTTCGAGCCCGGTCTGACTATCGAATGCCGCCGATCTCGTCTGGACTGCAAAGGTACGAGTTACATCTGATTTAAGTTTCCCGTTGACTGTGCCCCAGGGAGCTATGTTTGCGAGCGCGTTGATGAACGGCTCGTTAACGTGGTCCGCCACGATTTAGATCCTGCTTCCCGCGAGGCCGTCTTTGCTGCCCAGCGAGAGACTCGCCGAGCAGGAGGAACCACGGCCGAACGAAGAGCTACCGAGTGCGTGGTCGCTTTTGGTGTATTTTCCAGCGTTACTGAATCCCCATTATTCAGATTTGCTCAGCTCGTGCGAGACCAGAAGTGCACCGCGACAGATCCCAATGGTGCGAGATGCACGGGAATCCCAGTCTTGAAGACTAAGAACCAGGTGATTAATTTCTGTTGATGCTGACCGTCTCTCACTTGAATTCTATACTAGACTCTTCGTGGTCACAAATTCTTGGTCGTTTGCAGCGGCTGGAGGAGAGGCTGCGAGGAGAAGCACCGCGTTTGGAGCATTCCGGACGATGTCGAGGAAGCCCCTTTCATCAGGGCCTTATTCGGCCAACCGCTCGCCCTCGACACATCCAAGGACACTCCTCCGTGCAGCGCAATTGTCCACCCACATACGGGACTGAGACAGCAGCATTGTCGTACGTGTAATTCTTCCGGCATGTCCCGAATCTATTCTGATTCTTGATAGCGCATGCCCATATCATCAATGGGAAGGCTGTGATCAGCCGCATTGTCAATCGTCCATGCGAAGCTACGAGAACTATTTACGTGCCAGTGGACCCGAGCATCCGAAAGGCCCTGATTGTCCACGGCCACGGTAACGCTCACAACCATCCTATGCCAGCATTAACGAAGGTCTCGTACGAGCTCAAAGCGTCCTACCGGCAGTGTATCAAGGCTGTCGGGTGCGTCGGTGCGACCGTCGCAAAGGTGGATAACGGTAGGTGATCATTTGCATTTTTGTCGTGTATGCTAAATTCGAAACCTCTCAGCTCCTTCTACGCAACTTTTGCTCGATGGCAAGACCCCGGGGGAATTCGCTCCGGCGTTCCAATCCAATCGAGTCAAGCGAAAACTCGTGCGCGAGGCCAAACAAGAAGCATATCCTGCGGGCCTCGACGCTGCCGGTGAGCGATTTCTTCCGCGTTTATTCTGTTACCAGTTTCATTATCGCTTATCCAGGTGCATTCAAAATGTTTTTCGACGACCTGAAAAAAGGAGTCGACGACCGCTACGTTCAACGCGTCTTAACGATGCCGGACGGCGGTCTGATGGTCCTTACGTGCCTTTCGGCACTCATGAAACTCTTGGACGACTCAGGTGTGACGAGCTTCGAAACCGACACAACATTCAGACGGGTCGACGGAGAGATGAATGAGTGGGAGGTCGTATTATTCCTCAAAGCCCTAAACCGCGGTGAGCCGCTCTGATTCATCGTTCGGTACTACTAATCCGATCCGAGCTTCAGCCGTAACCATCGCTCGTGCCTACGTGAACGGTGCCAGTGCCCAGTTCTTCGAGCGCCTGTACGGCGAGTTTCAAGCTGTCAAAGTAGAATTGACCGGAAAGCCGATCGCGTTCAAGCGCTTCGTCGAGGGAGGTAATCTTTTGGCGATGAATTCTGACATGGAGGCTGCGCAGGTCTTACGGGCCGCACGCTCGTTCCTGAAAACTAACGATCCGGAGTACAGCAACCTCAGTAATGACACTCCCGCGGAGGAGGTTGCCCCAGAGTTCATCAAACTTTGCACCACTCATGCGAAACGGTGAGTTTGCCCACATGCCCCAGATATAATCGTGCTAACTGACACCTTAAGCGCCGTTCTTGACTTCAAGTCGCTTGTCTCCGAGCAAGATTACACTCGTCTCATGGACTTTGTGTACATCGACTCGGCAGAGGCGCTCGCGGAGTTCTCTGAGTTTGTGCGAGGCTTGGGTGTGAAGAAGATCCAAGGTGCAGTTCAAACGTCCGTTTGATGCGCGGAATTCATATGTGCTTCCACATCAGGAAAAACCTCCCTTGGTAAATTACCTCCAATTTCCTGACCGCCCAGGGGATTCACCCAATTCGGGGTAATTGGGCCAAATTACCGAGGTTTCCTACATTTCCGGTCAACCATGTTTAGCGCAAACTTAAAAACATCATGATTCAGTCAGAGGAGCATTTGCGGAAGTGAGCCATGCTCATCGGACTCAGAGTGTTCGGACTTTAGCCAAGATAGGGTACTTGATGAGTGCGACATCTGAAAATGTTCGCAAGTCGATCGCGCGCAGCCCTAAACAGTAAACTCCGTCGGATCAAGAACGCACACGTGATCGTGCACGGATGGTTCGTTTTGATGGTGGCACAACAAGATCAAACATCTCTCTTCCTTTCTCCTCATCTCGTCCCTTTCCCCCTTCTCCCGAGGCACCATTCTCCTTCAAATTGTCATGGAATCACTGGGAGTTACTTTGTAGGGTATGCATCCACCGCATCACCTGCTTCTGTGGCCTTACAGGCTTCCAGCGTCGATCTCCGACTGGGCGCGGGCGTCACTGCTGTATATCATATGTATCAGCGCAGGGGACGAGCTAAGGCCCTATCGACAGGAGTCACAGTAAATGTTCCAATTGTGTCAGGTTTACAATGTACTGATGATTCAGTCGACGTAGCCGTATGTGTCGGATCCAGACTCCAGAGCCGGTATTGTCTCTCCCTTCCCTCTTGATATCTCGTCTGATATGCCATCCCAGGACCCATCCTGCTTCCTTCTTTTCCCCCATCTTCAGGTGTTTGTGAGTCAGTCCTTTAAATTTCCCTGTGAGTAGTACGCTCACGCCGGACCCAAAGCCTCATTCCTTGCACGTGCGGCCCCAGCGGCATTCCTCTTCCGAACACCGTCAGCTCTCAGTACATGCCTCGCTGTACCGCTGCCATGAGCGTCTGTGGGTGCCCCCACCCGCTGGAGTTTGGCCAGCCGCCCTGCTGAGGTGTGTCACTGTTCCTTCATTCTGCTCGGAAGCTGACAGATGTTTTTTGTTGCCTGCACGCTAGCTGCTTCAGGTCTTAGGCACCATTCCTCGCCTCACGCGTGTTCTCTGCGCCCCATCACTGGCTCACGCACCCTTTGCATGTTGCCCGTCCGTGCCTTGATACAACAGCACTAACTCTTCCGAATGCAGAACCAATTCCTGAGTCATACTCGCCCGCATCCCTACCCCCCCGCACACGCTCGCTCCTGCCCCATGATGGCCCCCATCTTACGTCGGCCGCCTGTGCCGATATCATTGCATGGTGCGAAGCATATCTCCACCGAGCGCTCTCTTTATTTAACCTGGCATGTAGCGTTCTTTCCGGCGGACTCATCCATAATGGGACGATGCGCATGTGGACCAGATTTTTCTTTTAGAGCCATGTACGTTGTCATCATCTTCCATTCATCTAGCCCTAAGCCCCATTCACCCCCCTCCTGCTTCAACAATTCTGGTTATTAACAGAGTAACCGAGTGAGCAAATAGTCTTGTCTCATATCCCGAGCCACGTTGAATGTTACGCGCTCAGGTCGATGATTATGCCATTCCTCATTCAAGTTATTCTCTCAGAGCCTTGGTGGGTTCCCGCCGAGTTCCCGCCCTTCAATTTCTAATTATCTATCGTGCAGATGCACCCTTGATTCATGCGGTGGCGGAAGGGTTCCACGAGCCGGGGACAGGTTCGAGGATAGATAGAAACCTGTTGTACATACGTAGCTTGAATTCAATGCTTTCTCATCCCTTTCCTTCCATGATATGAGCCGTCGAATGGCTGCAAATTATGCACTAGAGCTCGGAAACATCAGGTAATTTGGGGGCAAATTGGAGGTAAGTTATTTTGAACGTTGCTAGCGGGGAAATGGAACTAATGGAGGATATTTACCCCAATTAGGTCAAACTTGGGGGCAATCATGGGGAATTGCCGAGGGAGGGTTTTCCTGATGCAGATTGGTGGGATCACAAGGCGATGAGCCCGTGGATTCTTCCCTGCCTCATCAAGTCTCAATCGCCTATGAGCGACGAGGATTGGGACCAAACACCGGCAACCACTAATACGGGCGAAGCGCAGCACCACTGGACAAACCTCCAGACAGGTACGAAACTGTCACTTGTTGAGGCGATTGAGAGGTGCGTTTTATTCATCCTAACTTGTTCCCCTCATTAAATTTCTTGTAAATCCAGTGCACGTAAAGTCGACGAGCGTGTTGCGCACTCGCTCGAGAGATCGATCAAGACCGGTGTCCTCGTCAACTCTCAAAACGAGTCCTATCACCGCCGAGCCCGGAACGCGACGCGTCAATCGACGACTATTCGCAAATCGCATGAATCGCGCGCGCTCGCCGAGGAAAGGGCTCGCCTCCAGCTTGCGATCGATGCCGAAAAGCGAGAGTCGTCGGCGCGGCTCAAGGACCTGCAGGCGCGCAAGTCGGCAACTGGTAAGGGCCGCACAAAATCGAAGAAGGCTGGTACACCTCGCACAGTTGTCGTGTCCGCCAGCTCCAGCGGGCGTGTTACGACTGTCACTCTTGGTATTTTTTTTTTGTTCTGTCCTTCCGAGTTTGCCTCATACTAACTTCTATCTCAGACTCGAGTCCCTCATCTCGTCGTGCAACCAACACCGATCTTTTCGGGCCTGTCCAGCCGGTCGCATCCACCTCTGCCGCCCCTCCTCTGATGACCGATTACCAGATTGCTGCGCCGAGCATGTACGGTCCGGGTGGCCAAGACACCTTGTTCGATCCTACAGTATTTGGATTCCACCTCCCTCCTGCCGAAAGCACCCCAAATTTCGGGGATTTCACTGATTTCGACCTGTCTTTTCTTGATGCCCTTGGTCCCCCTCCATCGAACGACGCCTCTTCTAAATTCCAATTCCCTCAATACGATTTCGGTGCTACTCACAACAGCATGGATATCGATTTTAGCTTCTTCCAACAGCCCGACAGTGGCATTCAGTTTTCAGTGCCTCCATCTCCATCAGCTTCCCTCCCTCGCCTTCCTCCCATCCCCACATTCTCGCCAATTTCCCCGACGCCCGAGCCGGTCAGCGCGCATGTCGATCAGGTGTCCGCAACCGGTTCTAAAAAACGGAAATCGCGGGATGATGTCGACCCGGCCAACGTGATCCACACGACACGGGCCCGTAAAGTGCCCAAGCGTGCCGACGCCTAGGTTAGATATCTATTCTTTTTCTTGTTTTGTCACTCATTTACCTTCCAGGATCCCAAAATGCGTGCCAACTATAGATACACAATTTGTTTCGCTGCCTTGTACATTTTATTATTATTTTAATACTTCTTGAACTCCTTTGCCAACTCAGATTCATGTTTGAAGTCCAACATTGTCAACAATTTTGGCTGCGAGCCGGTATTCTGACTTTGCGAACTCGTTTTGTTAGTACCGGCCATTGCCGAATCATGTGCCAACGTGCCGATGATCCTAATATGTGCGGCACACGTGTCGTGGATAGTGTGCCGAACTTGCCCTTGGTGTGCCGCTGATGGGAGCAATGTGCCGTGCATGAACAGCGTGTGCCGCACTTGGAATGTGCCGTGTGCACCGCACTTGGATAATCCCGAGCCTAGGGAGTCGACCGAAGCGGTGTCGTCGTTTCAGAGCTTCAGGAGGCTTCGGGACGACAGCGTAGGCAGAGTACGCGGAGGAGAGGGAGGAGGACGACCAGCGCGAGTGGTGCACTGGGTACACGAGGAAGGCAAGTGCGAGGGCGGGCGAGCGAGCGAGCGGAGAGGAAAGCAGCCTGCGGGGAGGAACCGCAGAAGTTCGGAACTTGAAGGCGGCAGTGACGTAACCGGGACACACGCGCGTTGACTGTCCGGGGATAAGCACATCGGCGATAAGGGTGGGCAAGAAATATACACCGGAAGTGAATGGGATAGAACACCCATATCGAAACATGGAATGACGAACCGGAAGCCGCCCGTCTGCCAGAGGAGCGCTCAATACCACTGGATTATTGTCGAAGCCGGAAACAAATGGCTGGTACACATCGCCGTCGTGGTCCTCATGGCCGTGGAAGCGAGCAGGGGCGAGCGCAGCGGTCGCAAACCAACACGGGAATACATGTGCGGGCGGGGAACTGGGGCAAAACTGGAGTACGTGTGGCGCTAAATTTGGTCGGAGTCTGATCAATGTCGGCGATTAAGACGGCGTTATTAACGGTACGGCCGTGGATCCGGTTAAAAAGGGAGTTGTTGGACTCTATTTCCAACAAGAGTACTCCAGTTCATTGCCTGCATTCCCCGATTTTGAATCGGAGCTCAATATTGATTCTTCGCTGTCAGTGCGAGATGAAAGCTTGCTGTCATTACAGATTCAAGTACCGTAGATACCCTCATTTAGTAATTTACCTTGTCTCTCCATTCTCTTTACTCTGAGGCGACAGCCGGCAGGTATTATACCGCACGGGTTGATGACCCGCGGGTGTACCCGGCTGTACCCGGTGTATGACGGGTTCTCGGGTTGATACCCCTACGGGTTGACCGGGTACGGGCACGGTCTTCCTCATTTGTACCCGTACCCGTACCCGTGCCCAACACTATTACAGAAGCGCCACTATCAATCCAAAGTTTGGCACCCACGTAAGTACTGCACCTGAACAATACGGCAACCACGCAACGCCTTCAAGCCCTCACGCTGAGCACTGTAGCTACTATCCTCCAACTCATCGCCATTGAGCTGAAAAATCGATTAATCTGCATTTCGAGCGGTACTACAGCAGTGCATTCAGAAGCCCGATATAGAAGTGCCGCTGTCAGCTGGCTGTCATCGCCGAAGCGCCACCTCAATCTAAGTTCGACATTCCCGTAAGTACTGCACGCGAACAATGCGGCTAACCACTTCCCCGAACCTGCCGTCACAGCCTTTTGTCTACTTTAAAGCGCAACGTGCTCTGTGCGTGCTTCTCCGATCTCTCCTCTGATCCTTGTCTTTCAGTGATTAGTTCTTTTCCCTTCCACCTCTAAGTGTACTGCAGCAACGTATCCTCCTCATGCTTTATATCCTCCTCCTGCTTTATATCATCCTCCTCCTGCTTTCTTTGGTCAGTTCTGTCTCCCATGCGAGCTTTGACACCGGCTGATATAGTATTGTACCTCATACATAAGATCTATGTGGGTCTCTTACAACCCAGACTTAACTTGATGAATGTCCATGGTGCGCGAGAAATTGATTAGGATACTAACATCGGTATTTATTTTACCCAGGAGGCACCGGAGGTACTGGAGGGAAGGGTGGTGAACAGGGTGGTGCTGGAGGTACTGGGGAGGGTGTCATTGTGAATGCTGGACCTGGAATCATTGTGATAAATCATGGCAACAAGGAAGAAGGAATGGATGCTTCACGCCTAGCCTTCCTTGACTGGTTCTCACCTATCAATTTCTTTCTACGGCACGCAGATATTTCACGGGTGCGGGCGAAAGGAACTGGTGAATGGCTGCGGAAACATCCTCTCTTTATACAATGGGAATCTGGTTCTGAAAGTACCCTTTGGTGCCATGGAATTCGTATGTAATTCATCACCCTTATATGCTCCCCAGACTAACCAAGCTGAAATTTCCAGCCGGCGCTGGGAAAACAGTCCTTGCGTGCATCCATTCTCCACATTAAATGGCTACCACTAATTATGAAAATCTTAGATCAATGGTTGTGGATCATCTCAGTGCTGCATCCAGAAACAACAAGGATATTGGTGTAGCTTGCATTTATTTGAACCACAAGGAAGCAGACCAGCAACCACCACCCAAACTTCTGGCAGGTGTCTGGAGACAGCTTGTACTTGACAGGGACATTGGCTCCACTGCAGAAGATTTATACAAGCAGCACTGGGAGAAGGGCACTGTACCATCACTGGAAGAAGTCGTCAATGTGCTCAGCTCTAGCCTCAAGCAGTTTTCACAGGTCTTCATTATTGTTGATGCCATGGATGAATATCCCGAGTTTCAACGGAAAATTCTACTCCAACAGCTAGCAGCAATGGGTAGCAATGTGAACCTGATGATCACTTCACGGCCAAATATTTCTCCAGAGTCCCTCTCCTTTCCCAATCTTGTAACACTAGATATTCAGGCAGCACCAGAGGATATTCAAGCATATATAAATGCACAGATTGAGTTGTCTCCGCGGCTGTCCAAGCATACTCAGATGAAACCTCTGTTACGAGAGGAAATTCTTACAAAAATCATTGATACTGTGGCTGGAATGTAAGTTGCAATAATTGACTACCTGAAAGTGGCTGACACATATGACCAGGTTCCTACTTGCCAGGCTCCACATTGAATCCCTCAACAAAGAGGCAACCATAAAGGCAGTTCGAGAGGCTCTCAAACATCTACCAAAGGGCTTGAATGCAACCTATGAAAGTGCAATGAAGCGAATTGAAGACCAGGGGGACAAAAACAAGCAGATTGCCTACTCAACTCTTACTTGGGTTGTGAATGCAAAGAGGCCATTAACGGTCTCAGAAATACAGACAGCACTGGCTGTTGAGCCAGATTCACGAGAGCTCGATGAGGACAATGTTATGGACATTAATATTATTCTCTCTGTCTGTGCTGGGCTTGTGATTGTGGACAAGGAATCTTCTGTGGTGCGACTTGTTCACTACACCACACAGGAATATCTGGACAGCATTCAGGCCCTGCAATTCCCAGATGCACAAATAGAGATAACACGCACTCTGCTCACATTCCTTGCTTTTGATGGATATCCAGATTCCTCCTGGAAGTCGGGAAATCTATCCCCACTGGTCAAGTATTCACAGTACTGCCTTGCACATGCTGCTGGACAGCCTGAAGTTCAACTCAGAGATAATCTTCTCAACTTTTGTAATCAGGCTTTTCAATGGAAGCAAACATTGGCTCCGAGATGGTTCTCCTGGGATAAGTGGAAGTCCCTGCCATGGAATTATCCAGATTGGCCATCAAAACCATCTGCATTGTGGATTGCAGCAGCTGCAAACCTTGTGGAGACTACAAAGTTTCTGCTGGAGGGGGCACCTTTGCTGCGGCATTCAAACAACTCAGAGATCATTGTAGCATCACACTATGGTCACACAGAGATTGTTGGCATCCTTCTTGAAAAGGGTGCCAACATCAATGCAGCAGGGGGAGGATATGAGAGCTCATTGCAGGCTGCTGCTGCTGGAGGCCACACAGAGATTGTCGGCCTCCTTCTTGAAAAGGGTGCCGACGTCAATGCAGCAGGGGGAAGATATGGGAGCTCATTGCAGGCTGCCGCTGCTGAAGGCCACACAGACATTGTTGGCATCCTTCTTGAAAGGGGTGCCGATGTCAATGCAGCAGGGGGAAAATATAGCACTGCACTCGAGATTGCCTCAAGGTGTGGTCACAATAAAATTGTCAGCATGCTGTTGGAGAGGGGTGCCAGGTTTCCAGTCCCAGTGGAAAATGAAAGAGATGCACAGTAGTGAGTCTGATTGTAAATTTTTATATTGGCACCTCATATACCCCCCCATCATGTATTGGATATGTCTTGTGACAAGTCCTTAGGTAGGAAGCAACTCAATGACAAAAAATGATATTACAGTATATATCGGAGCAATTGCCTTTCCCTGTGCTCAAAACCCGCTATAATAACTATTGGTGTTTCAGTGCTTCTTCTTTGGACAT
Source organism: Mycena latifolia (assembly GCA_029289555.1). Lineage (NCBI taxonomy): Eukaryota > Fungi > Basidiomycota > Agaricomycetes > Agaricales > Mycenaceae > Mycena > Mycena latifolia. The sequence goes on along the minus strand of JARJLE010000059.1, from coordinate 465,360 downwards.
GTAACCAAGAAGCACCTGTCATATCTCCTTGAAATCTGTCTCAGTCAAGAGAGAGCATCCCTGAGAGCATGAGTTGGATCTAAACCTGAGATTAGTGTTGACTTGCAATTAAAACCTGGCACATACCACATTCCAGGGCTGTTTCCAGATGCCTTTCAACTGCCTCATACTCCCTCTGAAGCCTTTGGTCTTGCAATCAGCTATTGAAGTTTCCTACCACTAAGAACTGCTGGAGATTTCCAGAATTGATGGGGTCTAAGTAGACTAATCGAGCTCCAACTAGGTTAATGGTTGGCCTATTGCCTGCTATATGTGTTCCAGCATGCTGGTCAGAGGCAGTGAGGGTTATAAATGGGTGGACTGTTGCATCAGGAAAATATTTCTCATCTGGCACCAGAGCGGCCACCCCTGCCATAATGCCAGAATGTCATCTGGCTACATAATGACCTAGGTAGTATGAACTTGATCAGGATGATGCAAACACCAAGTGCTAGAACTGAATTAGTGTGTTTTGAGAATATATGGAAGAAATCTTTCAAGGATGACAGGGAGGCAAATCAGTTTGGGCCTTACAAGCAGGGAACATCTCGTGCTCCTCCTCAAGATAGAGGAGGCTGTGGTGGTTCTGCATCGAGATGAACCACACGAACTTGTGCATGACAGTGTAGTCTGTGTGGCCAGTCCGTGAACATCATAACTAAACATGCATTAACATGTAAGTGAGCTGTAAATTCGGGGAGGGTGGGACAATGAACAAACACAATTTATCTGCTCCAGTCCATATTTTTCGAGGAGGATCCACGTCAGTCCCTGTCATTTGAGACAGCCACAATTCATGCACCTCAAGATGATCTTTGAAACCTTGAGCTTCAAGTCCCCGAGGCACACTAAAAGGTGTGTGCACAGTGGGAAAGTCAAAAAGGAAGAAAGATTCAGAATATTTGACCCTGTTGTGCTTGTATCTTTGTTTTTGTGTCATGAATCTGCTTTTTCTTTGAACCTCTCTGTCGATTGATCCCCGATTGACACCCCAAACCCCCTACCTGCCGCATCAATCCCTGGATACACTCCTATATGCCACTCCTCTACTCCATGTTCCTGGCTTGGCTCTTGTATATATATCCTGTATCGTAGCCAGGAGCAGTGTACTATCCTTGTCTACCCTCCAGTGGCTAGCACGCACCATGTCATAAACCTGATATCCTGATTTGTTCCAGTTCAGTTGCCTCAGTCAAGTCATAAACCCAATCACTGAACCCTGTGCTGGGTATTGCTGCCAATTACTTTAACCGGGACTAGCTCTCTCCCTTAATTCCACACACTACCACTTAGATTTTATCTACGGATAGATCTGTACCATATTCTCCCTGCATTGAAACACTGTTTGATATTCACCATGGAGGCCTCCGAGAACAGGAGCCCGGCCACGGAGACACGATTGGCACCGCGGGAGGTGGCAGGTACGCGGCACGTGGAAATTACATAACTAGAAACGGCGGAACCTCCATCGCGGAGGGGACCTCCTAGGTACCTTTTGCTAGTACAAGAAAAGGTACCTAAGAGGTCCCCCCACGTGACCAAAACGGAGGCTCCTTAGGTGGGTTACAAACCAGGCCAATAACGACTTGATGGTGGAGGGTCCGCCCTGCAACACTTTAACGCCCACGCAAGATAGTATTGCGGGAAGTGTCCTTTCGACTCGGGCTCGAGCCATGAAACACGTGGTGCAGCGTTTTTGCTCAGCTCTCTGCTGACTGACAGGGTTGGCACTTCATCCGAGTGTCGGCGCGGAATTTACCGGTATTGAGTTCAAATTAAGGCATGTATTCCAAGGTGGAGCGCACCAGCGAACTACCACACAAAATGAATGTACATTTATTCAGGTTACAAACCAGACCAATAACGGCTCGATGGCGGAGGGTCCGCCCCTGCAACACCTTAACGCCCACGCAAGACAGTATTGCGGGAGGTGTCCGTTCGACTCGGGCTCGAGCCATAAAGGCGGGAGCGGGGTTTTTTATATATACAATGTTCTGCTCACTGAATCACCAGCTGACGTCTCGCCGAGAGAGGCGCTAAGAGTTCGCACTCGTAGAGGAGGGGAGCTGAGCTGACCGGCATTCATAATGCGCGCGCCGAAAGGCGGGACGGAACTCGTGTATTACACGAGTAGCAAGATCCAAAAAGACTAGGGACTCCGAGGAGGAGTTGAGCTACGAAGAAATAAATGGAGAATAAGGGGCCGACGCAGTCTATAAAGCGCTGCTGCCCGGGACAAAAAAAAGCGTGGAGCGCGCGAGAGCGCAAGCAGCGCTGGAACGAGAACAACACAAGCACCAGTACACACGTGGGTAGGTAAACCCCGCACGGAACAGCACGCACAACCCGCGGCAGGCGGAGTCAGCGTGGCCACGTGAGGGTGAGGCGGGGCCTGGCGATGGCCTGCGATGTGCCCGGACACGGGGACAGCGCGCTCGCCGCATAGCGGAGAAGGCGCGTGGTGTGTGCAGCGGCAGGACGGAGGGTACCTCCTAGAGACCGGGACCACAGCACGTGCGCGCGCAAGAGCTCGGGAGAGCGCGTAGGGCTAACAGCGATCTCGCACTGAGACCACTCCGATGGTACGAAACCGAGGCGCGCGCGCGAGGACAGGCATGCGAAACTCAGCCGGAGGACAGCGACTCACGCGCCACACGTAAAGAGAAGTAGAACGAAAGAAGAAGAGCGAAAAGGTACGCACCACGCCGAACACGCCGCACCTCACGAGCGTCGGCTCATTCCGACGCCTCCACCGTCTTGTGAGGGCGCGGAACGCCATAGGGCTCAGCACAACGCGCTGAACAGCGTCCATAGATTAGTCGAGGGGCGCACTGCTTCCGGGAAGAAGGGAAGGAGGAGACCGGTGGGGAGCACGAGGAGCGGGGGCGCCATGAGCAGCGCAAGGGCCGCGCGCGGGGAGACGGCCCAGCGCAGCCAGGGGGACACGTCCTCCGCCTTGACGCCCGCCACGAGCAGCGTGGGCTTCCCGCCTTTGACGCTGGGCATTGAGTGACTGTTGTTGTGGGTGTGGTGGGCAGGGACGAGCGCCGGCGGGGTGGGCGACAGCGGGGCGAGCGCAGCACCGATGTGGTGCGCAGGGTCACTACAAATATCTGTTAGATCCAGTACTAACAAAAGGGAAGAAACGGACTCGAGCGGGCCCTTGGGCTTTGGGCGATCATGGGTAGGTGGGCGGAGAAGACCAGATTTTCGGGTGGGACCATCACATCGATCAATTTACCACGGCCATCACATCAATTTAGTCTAACGCACATGTCAGGGACCGAAGCGACTTCCGCGGCACAGTCCATAGACAGATCGGTTACCGGTCTAGGCACAGCCTCGCAGAGCCGACGGGCCCGCCGGCGAGGGACTCGGAGGCGGCATCCGTGGTTCCGCAGCAGGGGGTAATTTCGCTTACTCAGTTACCGGCGCAACCCAATTGAAGAGTGGCTCTCGGGATTCGCGGAGGCGAAGGGACTACTTTCCGCACGGCAGTTTGGTGGGAGACCGGGCAGGAGTGCAGTCGACTCGGTCCTGCTCCTGACCCAGCGCATCAAGGATGCGTGGCGAGTCGGCAAGGTGGCGAGCGTGCTGCTGATGGACATCTCGCAGGCATTTCCGTCCGTGAGCCACGAACACCTCCTTCACCTGCTGAGCTCGAAGCGCGTCCCTGACGACGTGGTCGGACTTATAGGCAGCTTCCTGCGCGACCGCTCCACCACGCTCACCTTCGACGACCATGTCTCCCCACCTCGCCCCGTTCCCAACGGCCTGCCGCAGGGCTCCCCGCTCAGCGCGCTCCTCTTCCTCATCTTCGCAGATGAGCTCCTTGAGTGCTCCGCCAATACGGGTTACATCGACGACATTGCCCGCCTCGAGATTGCGCACACCGTCGAGGAGAACTGCGCGAGCCTGGAAGCCCACATGGAGGAGTCGGCGTGCCCCAAGGCGGCGCGCATGGGACTTAGCTTCGACCTGCCGAAGTTCAAGCTGATCCACTTCGTCTCCCCCCGCCGCCACACCGACCACTACCGCCCCGCCCCCGTCTCTTTCGCTGGAATCTCCATCCCGGCGTCCGAGACCGCGAAGCTGCTCGGTGTCGTGCTCGACTTCAAGCTCAACTTCCGCAGCCATGTCGAGCAAGCGCAGAAGCGAGGCATGAAGGCGATGCTCGCCCTCTCGCGCATCTCCTCCCCCACGTTCGGCCTCCCCCATTCCCATATCCGTCAACTGTTCCAGACGGTGGTCGTGCCCCGTATGGAGTACGGCCTCCCCGTCTGGTACAGGCCGATCTCCTCCAACGCCCATGCTCGGCGCTCGGGCACGGTCTGGGTTGCGAAAGCTCTGGGCAAGGTACAACGACTTGCGTGCAAGGTCATTACGGGCGGGCTCCGCACAACGGCTACGGATGTCCTGGACATCCATGCGAACCTCCTCCCCATCCACATCCGCCTCAACCGCTCCGTCTTCAATGCCGTCGCGCACCTCGCCTCTCTCCTGCCATCGCATCCCCTCCAGCGCGTCGTTGCCCGCTGCCGCCGCATCCCTCGCTTCCACCGATCCCCCATCCACCACGCACTCTCGGAATTCCCCGCCCTCCGCAGGGACTTCGAGGTGATTGACCCACAACTCCACATCCCCTCCCCCCCCTCCGGCTCCATGTCCGTGTCAATCGCGCCGAACAAGGATGCAGCGCGGGCGGAGCAGGAGCGGATCGAGCGGAATCATGGGTTTTGTGTGTACACGGACGGCTCGGGTTTCGAGGGCGGGGTGGGCACGGCGGCCGTGGCGTGGAACGGAGGGTCGGAGGGCATGGTGAGGACGAAATACATGGGGACAGAGGACGAACACACCGTGTTCGAGTCGGAGGTCATAGGAGCTATACTCGCCCTCGACATCATCAAGAGCACGCCGCGCTTGACAAGCGCGGACGTCTTCACCGACTGCCAACCCGCCCTCATCGCCCTCTCCGAGCCGCGCGCACAACCCGGACAATACCTCCTCACGGTCTTCCACCTCCTCCTCCATCGTCTCCTCCACGCCCGCCCCACCTTACGCATCCGCTTCCACTGGGTCCCCGCGCACGTCGGCATCCATGGGAACGAGGCCGTGGACGTGCGAGCAAAGGAGGCGGCCAAAGGCGCCTCCTCCGCTCTCACACTCCGCATCCCACTCTTCAACGTCCCCCTCCCCACGAGCAGAGCAGCAGCCATCGCGGCAGGCACGAAGGCTTTCCACGCGCGGTGGCTCGCGGAGTGGTCCACCTCCCCGCGCTACCCCCGCATCGCCCTCTTCGACAACCCCAAGCCGTCGAAGGCGATGGCGTGTATGTACGCCGACCTAAGCCGTCCGCAATGCAGTGTCTTGACGCGATTGCGCACGGGCCACATCGGGCTGAACGGGTTCCTCTACCGCTTCCACCTCGGCCCATCCCCCGACTGCCCCCTCTGCCTCGTGCCCGAGACCGTTTCGCACTTCCTGCTCGCGTGCCCCCTCTACCGCGCGCAGCGTCTGCGGCTCATCATGCAGCTCGGCACCGCTCGCCTCTCCATGCGCCGCCTCCTCTCCGCGAAGTCCGACCACAAGGCCGTCCTCGCCTTCGTCCGGGACACGGGCCGCCTCGCACGCTACGCCCTCTAGGGTGACCGCGCCGCGCTCCCCCCCCCCCCCGCCTCTTCATTTTCCTTTTCTTACTATCTCTCTCTTACTTATTTATTATTATACATCTCGCTCCGCTCTAACACCACGCTTAGTACCTGCCTACATCATCACCACCCCCGTCGAGCACCCTCCTAGTTATCCCTTACCTCCGCTCGCCGACACCCACCCGCGCCCGCCCTCCACGCCAGCTAGTAGATATACTGTGACCACGTACAAGTGCTACATGGGCCCCGAGGGGCCCGCGCGCACTATAATTGAAGTTTGATTTGATTTGATTTGCAACCCAATTGAACTAAGGTTTTGACTTTTGCCGCATTTTGAAGCGGTGTTTCCCCCGAGGCGTCCCGACATCCGACGTGTTTTTTACCAAGTTTTTTACACGCGAGATATTTTTCGTGTAAGCTCGTCCTCTGAGTCAGCGAGTCAGATTCAATTACCGGAACGGCGGCAGCTCCAACTTGCAATTTTACGTGCCCGTACGACTCCCATGTCCAAGAGCACAGCACTCAAAAGACGGCCATGCATTTAGGTTCCAAACTGACCTAACAATGGTTCAATGGCGGACGGTTCCGCACCTGCATGCAGCTCTACGCACGCATCCTTCCTACTGCAGGAGGCGCCCGTTCGACTCGGGCTCGAGCTATTCCAAATAGATGCCCTCCCATTTTTTTCGACGGCTAGCCGGAAAGCCACCACATCGGTCCTCCCCCACGGTTAGGTTTTTCATTTCTCCAATGGGAGGCATACCCGTGGTCAGTCGGTACGTTCTTTTTTCATACTCTGCCCGCTATCACTTCGGATCGTTTCCATTGATTCATTGCTGGCACCCTGGGACTGAGCTCAATCCGCAAAGCTAAAAAAAATCCACATACATCCAGGTGGCAAGTGCAGATTATATCGGCTCGATGGCGGACGGTACGCACCTGCATTCATTCGTACAATCACATCGGGCCCTTGCCTGCAGGAGGACGCCCGTTCGACTCGGGCTCGAGGTAATCAATTCCTTTTATTTCTTCATTACGAAGCATACCCACGGCGAGTGCGTACCATCTTTTTCTTTTTTTAAATGCTCTGCCCATCACAGTTTTCACTGATTCGTTGCTGGCGCCTGGGACTGAGCCCGATCCACAAAGGACTCAGGACTCGCTAAAAAGTTCCACCTAAATCCACGTTGCAAGTGCAGCTTGTATCGGCTCGATGGAGGACGGTCCGCACCTGTATGCATTACGCAAACCACTCCCATGCCTATGCAGGAGACGCCCGTTCGACTCGGGCTCGAGCCATTCTGATTTTGGAACTGTTTTCTTCCGCAGTCCCTGAATATGCACATCGTCTGCAGTATTCCAAGTGAGTAATCCAGCTATAATAATTTCACAGACCTCAACCTCAAACGCAAACCAAATAACATTTACGGATAATAAGGTCATACGTGGACCATATATACATGTGCCGGACGGGTGAAGAAGATGAGCGAGGCTGGATGGCACAAGATCAGGTGAATACTTCACTCCACAAGCCGCATACGCAAGCCTTGAATACACTGAATATTGGTTTCAGACCGCGAAGAATGTAAGCATGAAGATCACAGCGGAATTGGGGGTATGCAGATTTGCGCCAGCTTCTTGGTGCCGAGGTAGAGAGAGAGAGAGAGACGTGGGGTCCTTGTTTCTAGCTCGTACCCCAGACACTCATGACTGATTAATCTCGTACCGAGTTTGAAACGAGGCGCTGGCACCAAGTTGGTACTTACCTACGTGCTCCGCTCAAAATGCCGCATTTTGGGCAAGAAGGGATGCAGAAGGGAGGTCATTGATTCATGAAGGGAGCCCGTGGCTCGGATAGCCGACGTGACCCGAAGAAAGCACCAGGCGGATAAGGATGGAGGCAGGGCCATGTTCGAAAGCCATAGAGAATTTCTACGACCTTTATTTAACTTAGGTCCCAGCTTTACGGGAATTTGAACACACATATTGTTTTAGGTATATCAAGGCACGCAAACATGGAGAACACAATTACCCCTTGAGATGTACGACTAGCGAGGTAGGTGTAATATACTAATAAATAATAAAGTCCAATAGTCCAATTTATAATGTTCATAAATGTTCATCCCGTATCAGTTCACGAGTTCAGTTCAGCGACGCCACGCCGCACTGACCGTCGGCTGTCCAATGAGAGTGCTAGTGCTGCTGGGGCAGGTCCGCTTCTGGAGGCTACGGCGGAAATTCGGGCGATAATTTCGCCTCGCGTGAGCCGGAACCGTGTAAAGCGAGAGCCTGAAGGCGCCGCCGCATATCGTCCCACCTGCCAATTTCGACAAACCTCAGTATCAAAACGGAATGCGCTGAAAGAAAAGAAGGCCACAAACCGTCTCCCGCGCAAGGCATGTTGCATTCGGTTTGGGGGAGGGCCAAGCCTGATCCAGGTGTGGTCAGAGCAGCGGTGCCAGCGAGTTCATTTCCGCAGAAACATTCGTTGGCCCAGGAGAGACCTGCGAGTTTGTAGTTGGCGGCAGCACATTCCGCAATGCAGCGAGGGACGGTCTGCAAGGGAGATTTGGAGCTGAGGAAGGGGAGGGAGGGGTTGTCGCATGAATCAACGTAACAAGGCGCGGGAGCGCCAGGGCAAGTTCGTTTGTCGAGGCTGCGACGGACGTTCGAGCGAGCGGTTCGTTTCTTGATAGCAGAAGCTGGAACGGTGTATACCGAGAGCCTAAATCCACCGCCACAAATACTGGAAGCTGAGCGTAAATTTTAACATCAGTAATGACGAACACAATGGAAGCAAGAAACATAGACTAACCGTCGCCCGTGCAAGGCATGTTGCATTCGGTTTGGGGAAGAGCCAAGCCTGAGCCGGGGACGTTCGAGGCGGCGGTGCCGCCGAGGTCATTTCCGCAGAAGCATTCGTTGCCCCATGACAGCCCAGCAAGTTTGAAACCGGCGGCACCACATTCCGCAATGCAGCCCGAAACGGTCTGCGTGGCTGTCTTGGAGCTGAGGAAGGGCAGGGACGGCTTGTCGCAGGAATCGACGTAGCAGGTTGCGGAGGGCGCCGGGCTCGCTGTGGCAGTAGGTGTGATGGAAATGGGACCAGCGGTGCTAGTGGGCTTGGGGCACGTCCGCCGTTCGAGGCTGCGACGGAGGGTGGACCCATCGCTGCGTCTCGCAAGAGCTGGGACCGGATAGAGCGAGAGTCTGAAGCCGCCGCCACACATGGTCCCAGCTGATGCCAAATTAAATGTCAGCTTCACAACAAAGCTCGGAAACACGTTGACGAACCATCGCCAGCACAAGGCATGTTGCATTCGGTTTGGGGAATGGCCAAGCCTGATCCTGGGGTGGACAAGGATGCGGTGCCGCCGAGTTCGTTTCCGCAGAAGCACTCGTCCGCCCAGGAGAGACCAGCAAGTTTGTAATTGGCGGCGCCACACTCGGCGATGCATCCGGGGATGGTCTGCGTGGAAGATTTGGAGCTGAGGAAGGGGAGGGATGGGTTGTCGCATGAATCGACGTAACAGGGCGCGGGAGCGAGAGGACACGTCCGCTTCTCGAGGCTGGAACGAATGTTCCGGGGGACTGTTCGTTTGGCAACAGCGGGAACTGTGTAGACCGAGAGCCTGAATCCACCGCCGCACGTTGTCGAAGCTAATCGCCAATGTTAATTCATATCCTATCGTGAACAGGAATATGGAGAGAACATAGACGAACCATCTCCTGTACAGGGCATATTGCACTCGGTTTGGGGAAGAGCCAATCCTGAGCCGGGAACGTTTAAGCTTGCGGTGCCACCGAGCTCATTCCCGCAGAAACATTCGTTGCCCCATGATAGCCCAGCCAGTTTGAAATTGGCGGCGCCGCATTCGGCAATGCAGCCGGGAACAGTCTGCGAGGTGGTTTTCGAAGCAAGGAAGGGGAGCGAAGGCTTGTCGCATGAATCCACGTAACAAGTCGCGGCGGCGATGGGATCAGAGGAGTTCGTGGCAGTGGCAGTGGCTAGAAACGACGTCTGGCAATGGATGGTGAGCTCAACGTTAGACGAGGAAGATCCAGAGGTCATACTATGAGCCCGAGGGCGAAGGTCATGGAGAAAGAATGCATCGCAGAACAGCAAAGACAGTGAGGGAATCAGTAAAATCGTAGAGAAGGAAAGACAGTGGGGTCGTCGAGACGCCGGAAAGACAGTGGGATTGATGAAGGCGTGTGTGGGCCGACAAATAGACTCTTATACAGAGTCAGAGCGCTTTGGAAGGATTCTTGCCGGATCGTGGGATGGATGTGTTACAGAGAGACGCGCGAGATCTGTCCCGAGATGAAACTATCCGAGAGGCGTCCAAAGTGTGATAGGTTGTTCCTTTCGAAATTGATGGCCGTCGATATCTGTACATACAGCCCACATCGCAGGCAAACATAGAGTTTCAGTGTCGTATATTTTGGAATTTTCCAGGTAGGAGCTGGGGCCGGATTGGAGGGTCGTGAGTGCTCAGTGGCCCAGGGCCATCCTTTTCGGCATAAGTTTGGCGTGAGTACTTGAAGGCTGAATGACGACAGATGATATATCAAGGAAGAGAAGGCTCCGTGGAAGTCCAAATCTTGTTCCGCGCAGGTGCGCGAGGAGGCAGAATGGAGTCAGTGATCAAGGAAGGAAAGGAATCAAAATGATCGTGATGTTTGTTCTTATGTCATGACGCGTGACGGCACAGCGGTGTTGTTTTGCCGACCTTGGAAAATTTGCAAGTACTTGACAAGGGAAGTCCGCGTCCTTCCAGGTTTCCAAACTACCAGTTCTCCCATACCAGATATTCCGCAGGCTCACTTTTTCCATCTTGTTTGCAGGGAGATACATCATTGACAGGTGCCAGAAGTCTACGGGAGACCATGCTTTTTACCAGGGCGATCATTGTGTTCCTTGCCGTGGTGTAGAAGAAAGCCGACATACGTTGATAGGACGGAGTGATGACTGATAGAGCCTCTGGGTACCAACACCATGGGTAAAAAGAGAGCGAGATAGCTTTATGATCATAAGTTGATCATAAGCAGCTGTTGGGCCTAGGGTCTCCTCTCCCGTGTTGGAGTGGTTTCAATTCGATTCAAAACTCCGTTGTTTGTATATAAGACATTTTTCCTACCTCACGGAGATGAAGCTTGAAGAAAGGAAGCATTCTGACAGCACACGCCGATCACCGCAAAGGGGCCGCCCAAACTCCCTCGGAGCTGGAAATTCACTCTTAGTTTGGGGATTGTTCTGTGTCAGAACTACGTTGAAACACTGGCGCTTCAGCGAGAAATGGCAAGCATTTGTCAGCTCATGGGGCTTGAAGTGACAATGCCTCCCGCCGAATCCACAGCGACGCGACTCGGATGTCGGCCGGTTCTTATTTCAAAGATCACAACACCGTGTTTTTCTGTTCAACTTTTGAAAGGTTAACAAGACGTGGCTTCGCTTCGTTCGGCGTCCGCGGATGATCCCAATGTGGTGAGCTCGACTCATTTACAGCTAGTTGCGGAACTTAGGGCGCGGCCCATTTTTTTTATTTTTATAGATGTTTCGGATATTTCAGCTCTACTGAGCTCAGTTCTTCACCGATTCCCTTGAAACTATGATCAATAGATTTGCCTTGCGATTCCGGAGGGAGTGACGTTCGAAAATACGTTAGAAGCGTGGGAATTGCCTTTTTCGGCAAATTGTGAGGCATCTTCTCCTATCAGCTCTAGCATTAAATATACTGATCCGATTGACTTAGTTTTTGGATATATCATACCTATATGCATTACCTAGGATGTGTCGTGCCCAGATCGTCAAAATACCTCATTATTCAAAAGCCTTACTGTATTCAATTTCAATCAGTTTTAAGTCCCATGCCAGATGTGAACAAAACATTTTAATCCTTATCTGGGCACGATACATCCTAGGTAACGCATATAAGTATGATATATCCAAAAACTAAGTCAATCGGATCAGTAGATTTAATGCTAGAGCTGATAGGAGAAGATGCCTCACAATTTGCCGAAAAAGGCAATTCCCACGCTTCTTACGTATTTTCGAACGTAATTCCCTCCGGAATCGCAAGGCAAATCTATTGATCATAGTTTCAAGGGAATCGGTGAAGAACTGAGCTCAGTAGAGCTGAAATATCCGAAACATCTATAAAAATAAAAAAAATGGGCCGCGCCCTAAGTTCCGCAACTAGCTGTAATTCGATGGACTATGATTGAACAACCAACATTTATAAGTTCAATTCGGGTACTCGCACTCTCACTTGCATCCACCTAGCCTATTTGTTGGCGATCGTCTCTGAAACTCTTCCGAAGGTAAGGTTCAAGACACGCACCGGCAAGTAGTGCCGGAGCGCTGATAGCGGAGTTTAAAAAGCGTGCAGCCAGACGTAATTTTAAAAAGAGGGTAACAACTGCAGAGAGTTTAAGAACGCGGAGGTTACGTACCTGCGCTTTGACACCAAGTCCAATCGCAAACCACGAGTCCCAGATTGAAGCAGCAGAGGCTGGGAAGGCGGGGTAAGAATGTCGTGGAGCTGTGCACCCTCGGTAACGGGTCCTTGAGCCTAGTAGTTGCCGCGTTTTCGCGCACCGAGACGACAAAACTACGGGTTAGGGTTCAGACAAGGACATAGAATTCGAGAGGAGGGGAAAGAAAGGCAGGGGATAGCTGGATATGGCTCGGAAAAACCGCGCAACACATCCAACGCGCACCAAAACCGACCCATACCGCTCCAATGTGATCAAGTCACTCACCCAACTCTTTCGGCCACAACTGACTGCGAAATTCAAGGATCTTGCCTCCAATCAACGGCATCCATCCAATTCCACGCGGTTCCCTTGCTCTCCTGCTCTGAGCCGCCTTCAGGAAGCCCTTCCTCTCCGCCTCTGAGTTCCACCTCGACCGCCGTATCGCTACTGCCGCCTTCATCTTTGCCTCGATCCTCCGACTCGGCTGCTTGCCGCGATCGAGGCAACCCTTTACCTGAATTTTCAGCGCCAACACCATATTCATCGACCTCGATATCAGCCGGATCCCCTGACTCATATTCGGCTTGTGGAGTGCGCACGCGCGCCGAGGTTACGTCGGGTCGATTACTCGGGCGAGGAGACTATGGTCTTCGATATCACCGCACTTGAGGTACAAACATGCGAGATACGAGCTACTTCGTTTGTAGCGTCTGTCTACGGGAAGCTAAGGAGACGCCGTGCACGCCGATTAATTATTCATGCCTATCTACATCCTCGCACACTTGTCTTCGTGCATGGCGAGCGGCGCTTTGCCCGTTTGGGCACATTCCGATGTCGACCTCCCTCTCCACTCGATCCTCACCACGCTCTGCGCATCACTCTTCTCCGCAAGCTCGATCCTCTCACTGCCCCTGCGTGCCGCCGCTGAGCACGCTTTCGGTGTAAACTCTTCGATCTCGTGCGAGGTGCATCTACGGGAAAGTGGGGCGTTGGACGGGAAGGTATTCGATTGTGTGAGAGAACGGGATCATGCAGAGGGTACGGATAGTACGCGTGTTGAAGGGGACAAACTGGAATTTGGCCGTGCTCCGAGTCGGCGCATTCCTTTCTCTGCTCTTCGCATTAGACTACTTCTCAGTCTGGTATTATGAGATTTTGAACTGAGGTTTTAATTCTTATTTCCCCTGCCATCCCGCCGCCCCGCCGCCGCCACCGCCCCGTCCACGCGACGCGTTTGTTTGCACGCGTGTGGTGCCACCTTCTCGCTTGCCGACGCCACGTGACCTCTCGCCCTACGGTACGCCGCTGCCCGTCTCACGCCACATCGCCGCCGCCCGCCCCATGGCGCCGCGCCCCCATCCCTTGCGCTACACGCTACGCCCCTAGCGCGTCCGATGCTACCAAACTCCTACTCTATGCCCCCGCCCGTCCTATGCTGCGTATGCTAACCCTCCGTATGGTCATTTTACCTTCTCGGTATCTACTCCATTGCCTCGGCCGCCCCCAGTGCGTCGTGCTGCATGCCGACGATGCTCTGGATCGCCGCCAACTCACACTGGTTCTCTCATCGCCCATTGCCTGCCCCTTCCACGCCGCCCTCGAACCTCGTCCACGACGTCTTTCATGACCACCGGCACCCGTCGCCCTCCGAACGAAACTATTCCGCCTTACCACGCCGCCTGCGCAACGCTGCGCCCTTACCACAGCCTCTCCAGACGCCGTATCACGAAGCCGAAAGCCATGCACTGCGCGACTGTGGCATCGCCCAGGTCGCTTCGGCCATCCGATGCATCACTCTCGACCAACACTACGGTTGTGCGCTCCACGCCACGCCTGCACGCACACAAGACGCCACGCATATCATCGAGGGCACGCGCAGCCTCGCCGTTGGCATCTGCCATCGGCCAAGAGTCGTCTCTGTTCGCCTCGCACACCTGGACCCTCAGCGCTTGATGGCTGTTCATGCCCCGCTCACGGCTACTGCGCCACGGCGGCGGCGGCGCGTCGCGCGCGTCCATCTCGAGAGTGGAACGATCACTCAGGTCTGGCTTCAGGTGCGTCCCATCCTATTGATTTTATCGTTGCATTAAGTCCTACCGACCTCGAGCGTAAGTTCGAGCTTCTCTTACCTTCGAAGGCGGTTACTATGAACGTAGACTTGGAGGCGGGTTCACTCTTGTCTTTCGCATTCATTTTTCCAGCTCACTTTATTTACTTTAGATACTGGTCTTGACGCTGCCATTGCAATTGCTACCTTGAGGTGTTACATTGATCCAACTTTGTTTCTCTTATTGAACTCACTTAATTCGCCCACTTGACCAGCTTACCGTAGGTTTGTATCAATTCCATTATCACCTTTCTCGGCACACTGAGCTAGTGTGTTAGGTATTACTCCGCATCCGCATCCTGGCACCCCACAGATCCGACGCCAACTTTACGGAGGCTTGCACGGAGGGCAATCTGCGCTAGTCGGGTGAGTGCTAATATCACCCAAAGCGCTGGAGAATACACATATATTCAGGTTCCCAACCAACGTTGTATCGGCTCGATGGCGGACGGTCCGCGCCTACATCACATCGGCGTACTATGCACAGGTGTTAATGTAGGAGATGCCCGTTCGACTCGGGCTCGAGCCATAGGGAAGTTGTCTCCTAGATTTCTTTTTCCTCAAGGTCCAGAATCCTCTTTCCGTATCAAGATACTCAACTGCCTCTATCTCTCTGCCGGTCGGACCCTCCCTTCCTCCCCGGCCAATTCTGATTCCAGTATAACTCTTACCTGTGTCCCGGATTGAATTTCACCCGGCTCGTTATAACGTGAACTCGAGGGGAGAGAGAGAATGAAGGACGGCGCTGAAAAGTGAGCACATGTATTCAGGTTAAAAGGAAACTAAGCACAGCTTGAGGGCGGACGGTCCGCGCCTGCATATGTTGGATGATTAGAAGATCGGTCTATGCAGGAAACACCCGTTTAACTCGGGCTCCAGCAACAAAGCAGGCGGTGCACTGTTTTTGCTCAACTCTCTGCTGACTGACAGGGTTGAAATTTCATCCGACTGTCGGCGCGAAATTTACCGGTATTAGGTTCAAATTACAGCCAGTTGCGGAACTTAGGGCGCGGCCCGATTTTTTTTTTTTTTGGATGTTTCGGATATTTCAGCTCTACTGAGCTTAGTTCTTCACTAATTCCCTTGAAACTATAATCAATAGATTTGGCTTGCGATTCCAGAGGGAATGACGTTCGAAAATATGTTAGAAGCGTGGGAATTGCCTATTTCGGCAAATTGTGAGGCATCTTCTCCTATCAGCTCTAGCATTACAGCTAGTTGCGGAACTTAGGGCGCGGCCCATTTTTTTTATTTTTATAGATGTTTCGGATATTTCAGCTCTACTGAGCTCAGTTCTTCACCGATTCCCTTGAAACTATGATCAATAGATTTGCCTTGCGATTCCGGAGGGAGTGACGTTCGAAAATACGTTAGAAGCGTGGGAATTGCCTTTTTCGGCAAATTGTGAGGCATCTTCTCCTATCAGCTCTAGCATTAAATATACTGATCCGATTGACTTAGTTTTTGGATATATCATACCTATATGCATTACCTAGGATGTGTCGTGCCCAGATCGTCAAAATACCTCATTATTCAAAAGCCTTACTGTATTCAATTTCAATCAGTTTTAAGTCCCATGCCAGATGTGAACAAAACATTTTAATCCTTATCTGGGCACGATACATCCTAGGTAACGCATATAAGTATGATATATCCAAAAACTAAGTCAATCGGATCAGTAGATTTAATGCTAGAGCTGATAGGAGAAGATGCCTCACAATTTGCCGAAAAAGGCAATTCCCACGCTTCTAACGTATTTTCGAACGTAATTCCCTCCGGAATCGCAAGGCAAATCTATTGATCATAGTTTCAAGGGAATCGGTGAAGAACTGAGCTCAGTAGAGCTGAAATATCCGAAACATCTATAAAAATAAAAAAAATGGGCCGCGCCCTAAGTTCCGCAACTAGCTGTAATGCTAGAGCTGATAGGAGAAGATGCCTCACAATTTGCCGAAATAGGCAATTCCCACGCTTCTAACATATTTTCGAACGTCATTCCCTCTGGAATCGCAAGCCAAATCTATTGATCATAGTTTCAAGGGAATTAGTGAGGAACTAAGCTCAGTAGAGCTGAAATATCCGAAACATCCAAAAAAAAAAAAATCGGGCCGCGCCCTAAGTTCCGCAACTGGCTGTAAGGCATGTATTCCGAGGTGGAGCACACCAGCGAACTACCACAAAATGAATACACCTTTATTCAGGTTACAAACCAGACCAATAATGGCTCGATGGCGGAAGGTTCCCCCCTGCAACACCTTAACGTCAAACTGGTATCGGAGGTCGATTTTACCGTGAATATCTACGATTAATACAATTTCAGGCAATCTTGTCGAAATTGCACAGCCACATCATACCCCTGAGCACCGGGAAATTTTGAGGAAGGGCAGGACATGCAACCGAAGGGATCCAGTTGAAGGATTGGGCAACAATTTTTTTTTCGGGCCCCCCAAAAAATCATGTGCAAGGACCGTGGAATGACTGTATTGTCTGGCGCAATGACACAATCCCATCCCTAGAGACGTCATTGAAGGGAAACCATTGTCATTTATGCGAAACTACATCCGGGAACGCCAACCATAACATCGTGTAGTTCCAACAATTCAATGAACGGGGAAAGGAGGAACCGGGGAATCATATCGACAAACTAATTACTTGTGGAATATCTTCAATCTTTGTCATTATAAGACGGCGGCGCGTCGTCGAGCGATGTTAGATGAGACTCCAATACCCGGAGACGTTGCTCAAGCTCTTGTTCGCGCGGGGAGGTCGAAGGAGGAGCTACAACTGAGCGTCAGCGGACACATTAGTGGAAGATCGGATAGATGTTGATGATCATACCTGAAGAGGATGCTTGGCTCGCCGGCGGCTCCCAGCTCATCACCGTCTTGGAATCTAAACAACGGATAAATGGAATCAGCTACAGATTTCGGGGCTGACCTGGTGTGGTCGTCGTCCTTGTCCGACCCTCCTCTTCCACCGCTGGTTCGCCTATCCGGCGCCCCTGGATTGGCGTGGTGGGATTATTAACGACCATTCTCTGTGAAAACGTCTTCTGCTCGTAACCCAGCTCCGCGACCGACGCTTGGATCTCCTTCCGGTGCGGCGGAGCTGGTGCAGTAGCAGGCTGCAACATCCTCTGCTCCTTCTCCTCCGAGGGCTGCGACTTGTGCTCGTCTTCATACGCAGCCGTATATCCCATCTGAGGAACCGGTTCTAAGAACAATATGAAGTTGGTCGATCGAGGGGAGTGGGGTGCACTTACCTTTAGTCGAGGAGCCGCGCGTCACTGGCTTTCGACCCGCGCTTTCGAGCTCCCCGGGCGTAGCCGCAGCCACCTCAGCTTTTCCTTTCCGTCTGCGGCAGTAACGGAAGACAAGCACCAGCAGTAAGATCCCGACCACGCCGCCGGCAACACCGCCGGCGATGGCCCCTACGTCAAGGGAATCCCCTGAGCCTGAGAAGACCCTAGTCATTGGATATCATAGTCAGATCATGAGTGAAGCCGAATAAATTCGGGTGGGTGTACGTACGGTGGTGTAACCGTTGGCTGACTGTTGGTCGTTGTCCTAGATTTTCCTCAGCAGATGGCATGATGAAACCAACGACATATATGAAGGGTCTTACGGACGAAGCCCGGGTGTTTGAGTCCTACGACAGACGGCTGTTCAGTAAACGAACTTGATGGGAGAAAAATACCATCGCACACTCTGAGGCAGCTGCTATCCGCTGTGTAAGATGATGAGTGGTATTATGAGCATGAGTTTCTTTATGGGCAGGAAGTCATCACACGCACTCGAAGCCAGCACGACGAACGTGGCCGTCACTCCGGAGTCTCCAAAGCCATCCGTGACTCCGAAGTTTACTACTGCCCCTGAGAACTTTCTTAACCCCCTGAACTGTTGTATAATTCGCTTCAAAATACTCACCAGCGGCATAGTTGACCGTCCACTCATAACTGAAACTCGTTACACCGGTAGCGATGACCTCGTTCCCGGTACTGGTAATTCGGATACTAAGAATGCTGGACACCGATGAATGAGAGAATGAGCCTACGCCTAGATCGGAGGGTTAGATGAATCCGCCGTGAGAGGTAAAAATCCAACGTACTAGCTTGTACGGTGCTAATGGAGGCAAGGAACCCCATGGTTCGTGAGTTAGGCAAGCTGCGGAGCGTGATGTGGCACTTACGCCGTCCGCCACTCCACTTGAAGAGGTAGGTACCGCACTGGACTGAAGAGGCACAGATGATGACAGATTTCATAGCCAGGTGGAAGACGTACATATCGAGACACCGGTTCTTTAAGGAGGCCGTTGTTAATAATTGACCAAGATTAAAAACGAAAAAAAAGAAACGACATACACAGAAGAGATCTGGATGATTCCGCTCAAGGCGTGCCCAGCCATGGAGATAACCCATAAGATGGGAAGGAGGAACTGGAATCGACCCATATCCACTGCGAATCGAAGTGGTGGCAGGCGTAGGGGAAGAAAAGGCCAACAGAAGTGCGGGGTTAAAGGGATTCCCCGACATGACTACGATCGTGTCCGTATTAGCTCCCACACCTTCTATTGGGCTAGGGTTCGTGGTTCTCCATCCAATTTCGGGCCGCCAAGCCTGCCTTGCCGGCTCCCAAAATATAAGTTCCCGAGCTAGAGCAAAAATCGAGGCTTTTGTATCTATCACCAGTCATGTCAAGTCACACTAGGCGGACAGAAACCTCAGAATAGGTGTGACACGGGAAAACAGAGGGGTGGGATGACCAGTACTATCCCGCTGGGACATGACATGATGCACTGCATGTCAACGAGAAGCTCCCCAGTTTTAGCTGCTCGATTGTCGCAGTCTGAGGGTGACAAGAAGATTTGAAGGCAAAGTGATCATCATGGGGCAAAAGACAGAAGGGCCAAGCCAGTGCAACATGCGAGAAGGAAAGAGGGAAATGCAGCCACGAAGGAACGGGCCCGAGGCAGGAGAAATTCGTGTGCAAGTAATTTGAGTTATCGACGCACAGGAGCCAGATGGTAACGACGCGACGCCACAGAGGCCTGTTTTCCCGACCGGACCTCGCTTCGGCCACCTCCGGCTAGCTGGTGCAACGCTTCCATTTCAGGGGAGAGCATCGAAAGCACTAGCCACGAGGCCACAATTAAGCGCTGCCCACCAAAATAAGATGGCCCGTGGAAACAGTGCGCAAGAAATGAGATGCCAGGTATTATTACGTAGCCAATGGTTTGAGCTACCGTATCTGAGAGCATGTCGACATGCGACATCCACTATGTCAGCCCCCACAGTTTCCGAGTCGAGGTTTAATTTACATATTCACACGCATCACA
Source organism: Mycena latifolia (assembly GCA_029289555.1). Classification (NCBI taxonomy): domain Eukaryota; kingdom Fungi; phylum Basidiomycota; class Agaricomycetes; order Agaricales; family Mycenaceae; genus Mycena; species Mycena latifolia. Next base: position 445,752 of record JARJLE010000059.1, on the reverse strand, counting down.
TCACACCGGGGCTGATGGAATTTCGAGTTGAAGTTAGTTTTGATTTTAAAGTCGAAACACAACGTGATTTTTAAAGTATCGGCTTCTAGTTTCGACGCAGCTGGAATCCCATCGATCCTTATCGATGTGACTTGATTGGCCCTTGGACGGATTTCAGCCGCGCTAAAAGCGCAGCCGAAACTCAAAGAATCGAGTTTGGTTTCGAGTTAAGAATGGGAACCGCGATCCGAAATTCTATCAATCCCGGTGTGCATTGTTGGCGGAGGCTTCTACTATTTATATATTTCAATTCCGCTTATAGGTATATTAGTAGTTTTATTTGCTACAAGCAGCGGACGAACCGCTTCGCGGTCCGTCCCCTTTCTCCTTTCCGAAGTTCTGAGATTTGCCTCCAGTTTATCTCTTCAATCTCCAACGGACACCGAGGATTTAGACAGCCTGAGTGAGAGTCAGATATTGTAACAGTAGGTTTTAAATGTTTGTTTGAATGAAAGAGGGAGTGCCAATAAAGAATAAAAAAGTTGTTCTGGGACTCATATCTGAGTTATATTTTCCATGCCTCCAGGAATTTCTCAATTCGAAACTCAGAAGACACGACACGACGCGACTGTCACATGCCACGGAACGTTTCAACTCTTCCAAAATTTAAAGCTGATATTCAGTCTTGGGGTTGATGGACCAAAAGCGGAGTTTAAAAGGCTTCGGACAGACATGCTTAATTTCACAAAGAGAGAGAATAGTGATATAGAAAAGACTGGCATCAATAACTCCTTTAATAGTTCAAAAAAACTGCCCTTGCTTCCAGATCCTCACGGTGAGCTTGAGCAAAGCTTCTGGTGGAGAATGAAGGATGACGTTGGCGGATGGAGGTAATCAAGAACCAGACAGGATACTGTCAGAGTGCGCAACCAGACGCGTAGCGAGGCGCGAAACAGGCGTCACGGCGCCAACAAGCGATGATCCTGAGGACGTATCAAAGACAAAAGAACCAAGGGGACAGATAAAAAAGTGAAACAGCCAGCCACCTCGCCTGCCCGGAGACAGTACCTTGACTCTTGAAGCTTGAAGAGGCGCACGAGACATACTCGAATAAAAGAAGAAAAATCCAGCTGACAGCAACTTCATTCTGACGCGGAGAGTCGAACTCCAAGCAGTCAGCAATGCTTCAGACACCTTCGCAGTCTCCAGAGAGTCCCGCGATGCGCCACACACAACGTCCGATTATTTGGCTTGCTAGTTGCGTGAGGTCGTCGAATTCAGAGGGAACGACCGCAGGCTTACAGCTAATAACAGAACCGAGGGCACGACCAAAAAATTTCCTGTTTCAGATGTTTTCAATGAATTACTCATAGCTCGGCCCATTATCAACAGATTTGCTTGAAAATAGGCTAGATTTGCGAGGCTAATTCATGCGGAATTAGTGAACAAGTCCTGAGCTTGCTCGATGGCATTCAACCCCAAAACAGCCCAAAATCCAAGTTCATCTACCATACAACATTTTTACAAGTTTATTTCTATCACTAATTCCGCATGAATTAGCCTATCTTCAAGCAAATATGTTGAGAATGGGCCAAGCTATGGGTAATTCTTTGAAAACATCTGAAACAGGAAATTTTTTGGTCGTGCCTTCGGTTCTGTTATTAGCTGTAAGCCTGCGGTCGTTCCCTCTGAATTCGACGACCTCACGCAACTAACAAGCCAAATAATCGGACGTTGTGTGTGGCGCTCGAACAGAGCACGAGTGGAATAAAAAGAAAAGGCCTCCCGATTCAGGTACTATTGGGGACTGGGTAGTTGACCAGTCGAGGTAGTTGACCATTTGAAGAATAGAGTGATGTACACACAAGTTGAAGGATATGGCTCGGTTGCACTTCGAGGAGGGAATAGGGCGTCAGACGCCAGTTTGTGTCGAATTTCGAGGCAAAGTGATGGGTTGATCGAAAGCTGTGCTGCCGTTCGGTGCGGGCCGACACGTGAGAACATCAATTTCTTAACTCCGGACAGCCTGAGCCGCTTGTTTCTCGACCAATTCTTGGTCAATCCACGAGTTTGGGGCCTCTTTTACTAGCCTGTTTCAGGGCTCCAAACAGAGCCACATGTGATCCTTTATATCAGCCGTCCTCTCGGAGAGATGCCTACAAAGCATTGAAATACGGCCTCAAGCCAGACAACTTAACCACCCGCACAGCAGGAGAACCGTCCGAGGTACAGGTCTGGGATTGGGCATAGTCTCTTGTCTCACTAAATGCTTGACCCTCATACCTATCCCAATATTATATCCTTTTTTTTCCTCTCTCACCGACCTTCAATACATTGAATCATCCAAATTCTATGGGTCGGACGGCAAGATTTTTTGTAGGGGTGGGTAGTTCAAGTAGTGGAGGTAGGTACTCAGATATGTCTATATCCATCTTATGAAGTCATCTGTAACTTTTTTTAGTCTACGGTGCCCTCTGACCATTGCGCTGGGCTCGGTTAGTTACCAACAGTAATCCTGCCTTTTGCTCTCTGCTTCTGAATTAAATATTTAACCCCCACGAATAGCTCTGAATTTGGGTTTCAAGGCATAGAAGTGTCAATTAGTACCTCCAATTGGACATCAGATATGCCGCAACCGCTAATCTGACCCCTAACAGTGTCTTTGGGCCAGTGGTCAGGTACCCTGAATTTGGCTATTTTTGTCATGCCAGCGGAGAAAATTCACCATGGCCTCAAATCATCACCAAAATTCGACCCAATGGGTTTGATCGATTGGTAGGATGCATGCCTTCATCATTAACCTGTACGGACAGTGTAATGAAACTAGTGGTCTTTGGCTGTAGGCCAAAAGCCTTAGGTGGTCAAGTACCCAGTACTTAACAGTACAGGGTGTTGAGCCCCGAACTGTGTTATATGGTAAATCTTTCCGCAAAAACTGAAAGAAAGAATCTCAATGCACCTTTTAACTGCATTGAAATTTGCTTTTTCCAGTGCTTTGGAAGGGTTGCTGAATGATGAACATTCAGCTTCCCTTTCATATCTCATCAATATTCAACAAACATGTGAAGTTTGAAGGTGCTGCTGATTGTGGCCCTTTCCGTTGTAAATTCCAGACTAACTAATAGAACAATGTTTCGCGAATCTGATTTGGCCACAGATTGGTACAATTCCTTCTAACATTTCGACCTAGGTCGAAATTTGGTGTGCTAGGAGTCTCTTCTCGAACTAGTACGGAAACCCCCTCAAAAATTGTACATGTATGCTGGTTCCAAACTAGCCTAAGAACAGCTCGATGGCGGATGGCCGCACCTGCAATTTATAAGGGCTATGGCAAGATTTGATGCAGGATATGCTCGTTCGACTCGGGCTCCAGCCATGTGCTTCGAGAGTAGTCTAGATTTAGTCGCGCATCATTAGTCGCGAGGACTGATTCCGTTAAATCGACGTGTTCTGACCTCAAGAAAGTTACAAATGGGTCGGGAATAGTATCAGTTACACATCTGATGATTCATTACTGTTCCTTTCAAACACAATGTCTTCGTAGAGCGTGCAAAGGTGTTCAACGGCGGCAGATCAAATTGTGTGCTGAGCTCCAGAATGGTCAATTAAAAACTCAGAAATATTCGAGAGTGCTCTTATGATATGGAACACTGACTTAGCTATGCTTGGGCAACTATAAGTGCCTCTGGAGAGCCATTGTGCAGACTCCCGCCTAAAAATAATTTTCTTTTTAGGAAATGCCTTATCCGGAATTCGGCCTCGCGGCTTTTGGGGCGCGACTAAAATCAGACCTTTAAACAAGTTTTTTGCTCACTCTCTCTATAAAAAAAAAAACTTTATTTTAAAGGTCTGACTTGGGAGACTACTTCGAGAGGACATCGAAAGTTTTTCTTCCCAGCATTTCCAGTATCACTGCAAAAGCGTACCCCCTCGCGCTCTTTTCTTGCCTGCGTCCCTGCGGAGCAGAGGTGAAGTCCACTGGCGAGCTAAATTATGTAAAACACGCTTACAAAATTGTGTACATATCCAGGTTGAAATCTATGCTGAGAATGGTCCGCACCTCCATTCTGTAGGTAGTGTTATAGCCTCATGCAATGCGGAAGACCCCCGGTCGATTCGGGCTCCGACGATAGACTGCATGTACATTTGTTTTTTGCCCCCGTCCGGGCTCGAGCCATTGCTTGCCATGCGAGTCATTTTTTCCTCTGCCGCCTCGCCGGCTTCTAAGAGTTCTTTCTCTGACGGCTCGATTCGCTCAACCTCCAGGCACCATGCTCCGTTGTCCTTCTGCGCCAGCAAAACACTCCAGAACCAAATGAAACTTCGCGCGGACAATTGTACTTCTATTCAGGTGGAAATCCAACCCAACGACGGCTTGATAGCGAACGGTCCGCACCTGCAACTTGTGCGTCTCGCCTCTATGTCACGCAGGATTCACCTGTTCGTATCGTGCGGACGGCCAGGCACAGGACAGCAAGGCGCGGTTCGATTTGCTTCGACCCTAATTTCAGACGGAATTGGACCATTTTCAGGCTCAGTCCCGATTATATTGTCCTGCGATAATGCTTTTCCATTGCCACGCCTATTTGAACTTGAAAACACGACCCCACTAAGTAGTTATCCTCTAGCGCTAATCGCCCCCTTGTCTAGCGCCTGAATTAGTACGCGGTGGTGGTCTTGACGCCTTCGAGGTACGCGAGCCACGAGGGGCGCGCGGTGAGCTCGTTGTACCAACTACCGACGCAGCATGACATCAGTTCCTGGGCCACGCCATCGGGATAAAACGCACCGTGCAACGTTCGGCTTCTTGGTCATGATGTCGATCCCGCCAGTGGCGAGCAGCGGCGCGTAAGGAATGTGGAAGATGTCCGCGAGCGTCAGAGTCTGCGACCTGGAGCTCAGCCGCTGCTGCACAAGGTGGAATGGGAATGGCGCACCTCGCCCGCGACGTAGCGGTGCTTCCCCAAAATCGCATCGTACGCGTCGAGCTTCTTGTCCAGGATCGCGAGCTGCGCGTCCACCACTTCCTTGTCGGCCGGGACTTTGTAGAACATCCTGCGCGGCGTCAGCATCACTCAACCGCCGAGGAAAGGGATGAGGTGGAGGGAGGGACGCACGGCTTGACCACCGTCTCCACCACGAGCTTGCTCGCGGCGGGGTCGAAGTTCGTGAGCTCCGCGCACGCTGCCTGCTCGAAGATCGCATTCGCCTTCGGCTCTGTGGGGATGAGCCCCGTGGCAGGGTACTTCGTGGCGATGTACCGGCAGATCGCGCGGGTCTCGTACAGGATGAAGCCGTCGTCGTCCTATATAACCCGGCCCCGAATCAGCTGCGCCGCCAGAGAAATTTAGGGGAGGAGTGAAGGGAGGCGCACAATGTACGGAATCTGGCCGAACGGCTGCTTCGCGAGGTACGCGGGCGTCTTGTTCTCGCCGCCCGCTACGTCGACCTCGATGAGCTCGAACGGGACCTTGAGCTCGTACAGCGCCGTCGCCACGCGCCGCGTGCATGTCGCCGGCGCGCTGCCGTAGAGCTTCAGGATGGCCATTTCTTGAGCTTGAGTGAGGAGCTGGAGATGGTAGCAGTCGTTCCTCGTTGCTACGTTCTTATACACCGCCTGCCGCTGGCACCTCTGTGCTTAGTGAGCAGCGCAGGCCAGCTTCAGCTCAATTGCGCGGGTGGGCCCGCTTTTCCCTCGATGCTTATTAAGATTCAGCGTTTCTGACGGGGGTCGTCGCATTAAAGCCGTAAGAAGCAGGCCCCTGATGTCAAAATGTCATCTTTCCATCGTACAGCCAATGTCATCTCCATTACATACCAAGTTGAACCCGCATTTATAAGCAGGTGTGGGAAAAGAGCGTCACGATGAATGGTCAGAGGGCCGTTTTCCTCTCATGACTGTAGAAACGCCTGTGAATTTTGGCGCCCTGTCTCGCGATCGGCCACGTCAGAAGGTCCTCTAGGATAACTCTGAATTTCCGTGCATCGCTTGACCAGGAAGCTTGCCCGACTGAGCAAGCTGCCTCGAGGCTCAAGTTCTCAACCTCGACAGGCAGAGTGTCCCAACGCATCATGCCTCGTACATTGTCCCGCAACAAATTCTCTCCCAGATTCCATCGTGATATCATCAGTCTCATCAAGGCGTACACAAACTGCGTCGAGCAAGGAGTGCACAAAGCGAGGACACAGAACGCGTCGATGTCGCACGCCCAGCCCTCGCCCACACCCCCACCCGCGAAGCACCGTCACAGCCCGTACGAGCGCCCCGCGTCCCAGCCCCAGTCCCACTCGCGCGCGTCACGGTCCCCTCCTCCCCCGCCCCCTCCCCCGTCTTCCATTGCCGAGCTCGACCGCTCCAGACACAACGCCGCCCCACCTCCGCCCCCGCCGCATGCGCAGGGACCCTACCTGAACGAGATGTCCCGCGCGACGGACATGGCGCGGGCATGTGCGTGTACGGCGCGCCGCCGGGCTACTCACCCCACTATGGTATGCGTACGGGCCGCCGCCGGACGAGCGCGGCTGCGACGGGCGGTACGCGCAGGGGTACCCCCCGCCGCCACATGGGCACGCGCACGGGTACGCACACGCACGTGGGGTCCCCGCTCCTGGGGCTCGCGCCGTACGAAGGGACTCTGCCTCCGCTGAGATGGGGAGGGGGGGGGGGGGGGGGGGGATGGGCTCTGTTCGGGCGGAGGGATTGGGGGAGGCGGAGGTGGAATCAGCGGCGTCCAGTGGTACATACGGACGATGCGACAACGAAGCTGAGCGACCGCGTGCGCCGGTGGTGCTTCAGCTGCTGCACCACGAAGACGAGCACCTGGAGACACAGCAATTTGAGTGCGGGGAAGGGGGTGCGTGTCCCGTTCCGTCCTTTTATCGTCCCCTTCTTGTCCCTTCTGTCCTTCCTCCGGGTTTTCACTGATAGATTTTATTCAGTTATGCAACAAATTTGAATGCGACGTCTTCGAGCGCACGCACTCGCGCCCACGCCCCGAGTAGTTCCCGCACAAGCGCGGCCCGCTCGCGAGCTCGGCGCTGGGCGCGCGGGTCCAGGCGGAGGAGGTGCGCGTTCATTTGCTTCGTTTCAGCGACTTCGCGTCTGCGCGCGCCTTCCGAGTGGCATTTGCTTCGTTCCTCGTCGCCCGGTGCGCGCGTCCCGTGTATCGTCTTCGCGTGGCACTAAAACCAGCGCCGCCGCCAGCGGATTACCTGGCACCGCCCCTCCCGCGCGCTTTCCTCATCCTCCCCATTCTTTCCTATCCTCTCCCTCCTTCCATCTTTCTTAACGAACCCTCCCGCAGCCAACCTAGCCATACGCACCACCCTCGGCGTCGGCGCCGCCGCACCAGCAGCCGTACCTCGCGCTGCTCGCGCATCCTGACTCTCACCCCCCCTCGCACGCCGCACAAAGTGGAGCGCACCCGTCGCAGCAGCAGCAGCAGAACGGTGGCGCCGTGCATAACGGCGCGCGCGCGCCGCAGAACGGAGCGCACGCCGCGCAGAGTGGCACTGCGGGGAGCGCGCGCCCAACGGCGTCGCTTCGCACCCGAGTGCCCCGCCACCGCAGCATAGTCGCGCGGCGAGCCCGCGCCGTAGGGCCTCTTCGCGGGGAGAGGAGTGAGGCGCGGCGGGGGATGCGTAGCCGTGCGCGCGCATTTCGCCACTCGCTACGCCGCCGGCGTTCGGGTCCCTCCGGCTCTCAAATTGCCGCGTACGCATATTTCCTCGTCTCCTCGTTCCCTCCTAGCTACTGGTATTACCCAGAGCACATACGTATGCCCCTCCACGTACGAGGAATCGCACGTACTCAATTTGGGCTCGGGCCATATGCACGTCATGGCAGTGACGAATAGATTTCGCTGGCCCGCCTCCTCTTGAACTCTAAATTCGATGAAAAAGGTGCAGAGGATATTCAGGTTCGAGAGGAGGGTAGGAACGGCTGGATGGCGGACGCTCCGCACTTGTATTCAATGTCGAAGTTAGCTGGTCTATTTCAGGACGTGCTCGTTCGACTGGGGCTCGAGCCATGGGGTTTGGGTGATCCCCTTTTTTTCGGCCGCTCACTCCTGACTTCAGGTCCCCCTCATCCCATAATTGCCCTGTGTTCCCACCGGGGCCCGGGGCAATGTGCTGTACCATTCATAAATGCAGGCTATCCGAATGGTACCTTTTCAGTTCGCAGGAAAAAACCTCAGTCTTGACCCAAAAGTCGTCGGAAATGCAAGGATATTGAAGTAGGATCGGCTCGATGACAGACGGTCCGCGTCTCCATCTCGTTGCAGTGTAGTGCAAACAGTTGACTGCAAGAGATCCCCCGTTCGACTCGGGCTCGAGCCATGACTGTAAAGTGGCATTTTTGTCCTCCATCTTATGGTGGATTAAAGTTCGAGCCCACCGCTTATGTAGCCTCCCAACAAAGGAGATGCAGAAGTCTTGCATCTGCGTCACGATTTTCTGAGCGGGTACCGTGTTGGACCATATCCAGGTAGTAGAGGTCGTTGGAATGGAATACTATTTGTCAAAAAAAAAGGAATGAACACCAGCGGGAGGCGAGGAGTTAGGCTGGGACAAGAACTTGCCTCCGAGGAAGGCCGGGAAGCCGGGAATTCGTTGCTGGAAGGAATATGCCCACACGTCCTGGTTCCGCTGCTTGGCCGATGCAACCTTGAGGAATTGGCGCTGAGGAGCCAGGAACCCATTATCGTTGGGCACTGCGCGACTGGCATCGCCCAGGTCGCTTCGGCCATCCGATGCGTCACTCTCGACCAACACTACGGTTGTGCGCTCCGCGCCACGCCTGCACGGACACAAGACGCCACGCATATCATCGAGGGCACACGCAGCCTCGCCGTTGGCATCTGCCATCGGCCAAGTCGTCTCTGTTCGCCGCGCACACCTCGACCCTCAGCGCTTGATGGCTGTTCATGCCCCGCTCACGGCTACTGCGCCACGGCGGGGGCGGCGCGTCGCGCGCGTCCATCTTCCTTCCCTCCCGACACCCGAGTGACTACGCGCAGTCTCGATACGTTTCCTTACGTACCAACCCTTCCCTTTCTCGGCCTTCATCCCCACTTGACACATCCGCTTGCATTAAAGTACACAAATCTATGTACATTACCTTCAACCTCATTTCTCAATTGCTCTGCCCTCACTTTCCATTAGTACTTTGAGTGAAAATTCCAGCGAATAAAGAGAAAGGGCCGATATCGGCTCCTCTCTTTTCTATGAAGGTGAGTTACAAAGCCGCCGGCACGATTATGCAGTTGGAGGTACGTCCGCCTCAACTTCGTTCCATATTTCCCTTGCTGTCTTCACCCAGTTGCTGGTCTTAAATTGCTCGTTGAGGTACGTTCCCTTTCTCCTTTGGCATCATTCTGCCGCTGACCGCCGATCCCCTAAAGTCCACGCAATTCACTCCGACTGTGCGCCGCCACCATCAGCCCGCAATGCCGTTTCGGCCTCACTCCAACTCTGAGCGGCTAAGACTTTTATCCTTTTTCAAATGTACTGAGTTCTGGGCCTTGCTAATCAAGAGGCCGTCATATTACTTGTCCATTCCGATTGACCTTTGGCCTTGCATATCCATTATGCATGTACTTCATTGATTGTTCAACTCGGATCCACATGCGTTGAGAGTCGGGCTCGTCGGCGAGGGAGGTGGCATCCGTGGCTCCGCAGCAGGGTGTAATTGAGCTTACTCGGGTGCAACGATGTCGATGTCTCCTTTCCGAAAGCCTTTCGTCTTTTCTGCATCGGACGTCACGGTGTTCAATCCATGCGACTATTAGAGACTAGGTACTGGACCACCTAAGGGTTTTCACCCGTGGGCAAAGGACATTAGTGCGTTGTCAGGGTCCCCTGTAGTTCAGAATGAAGGCATACATCTTACGAAGTAGACAAACCAATTTGACCGAATTTAGGTGGGGATCTGAGCGCGGGGTGAATTTTCTTCGGCAGGATGCCAAAAATAGCCAAATGCTAGGGTACTTGACCACCACCCCAAAGGCAGTATTCCTCATCGGATTAGGGGTCGCAGCGAATTTGGAGGCCAATGGGGGATACTAATTGACAATTTTATGTATTTAAACCGATGGTCGGGGCCATATATTGGGGTTGAATATTGACGTCGGAAGTGTTAGACAAGAGGCAGAATCAATCCCCATCACTAATCGAGCCAAGCTTAACGGTAAGAGTGTACAAGGAGCCAAAATAAGTTAGTTATGGCTTCATACGATGTATATCAATGTCCTTGAATACTTACTTCCCCCACTCGATGCACACAACTCCTACAAAAATCTTGAAGTCCGGCTTACAGAATTAGGGTGATTTAGTGCATTAGATAGCAGTGAGAGAGGCATTAAGTTCATATAATTGTGGAATAGGACATAACATAAAGAGTCTGACCTGTTGATGGTCCTTCCCAAGTTCCAGGTCCTTAGCATCAAGGGTTCGCCTACGGCGCGAGTCATCAAGTTGTCCCACTTAGTGTTAGATTTGAATGGTTCACAGACTCTCTTTCGAAAGGATGCGGACTTAGAAGACCACCCAATACCCTATGTCAATGCCTAGAATCTGGGCTTCAAAATGTGCCCCCAAAGTCATGGATTGACCAAGAGTTGGCCGAGAAATGAGTGTCGATAGGTGTCCGGAGTTAAGAAAACGATGTTCTCACGCCTCGGCCCGCAATCAAACAAGGCACAGCTTTTGATCAACCCATCACTTCGCCTCCGCATTTGGTGCCAGTAGGCGCCAGAGGTCCTATTCCCTTCCCCCAGGACAAAATATCAATATACCTCAGCACACCAGTCTCTGGTATCCAAATGGTCAACTACCTAGGTTGGTCAATTACCCAGTCTCCAATAGGAGGTGTTTTTTTTTTTGCCCCCCTGCTTTTTCCGGCCGAGGTGTGTTATAATTACTTGACACGCGAGATATTTTTTGGGTCTCAAGCCAAGGCTCAACAGGTCGGGTTGGTGCCTTCAGTCCCCTTGCTCTAACGCCGGTAATGGAGCAGGTTGAAGACACAAAAAAAACGACCGGCTTTGGGGCGTTGAAAAAAAAGTTGCATGAAGACCTTCCGGTGAATCATTGATTCACCGAGCGGCATGTCAGACCCGAATCAGCTGAGATTGTACAAATCCTGTCTCTGCTCTTAGCAATTTGTCCGAAATAGTACTTGTACCCTAGATGTAATCAACCATGAGTCAACTCAAAATCTGCTGCTCCAGTTGCTCTGATGAGAACTGAAGTGGAGTGGTCTAGTTGGCAGATTGAACCACTGTGCACGTGATCGCGAAAAATTCGAGTTCTTTGCTCTTCTGACCCCAACCACTCACGCCCTTGGCACAAGGTTGTGAGAGGGAAACTTCCTCCGATTTGACATTGTGGTTCTCCCTTCGATGGGGTTATTATGCCTTGATTGGTCTTGGCCACTTTGATGTCCAACATGGTGCCGAGCAAATGCATGTTGCTCGATTTCGGCTCGAGAGTTTCACCTGATACAACATGGGTGGCTTGAGCGAGAGTGAACTGATGACAGTGCCGTGAATCATTTGTGATTGGTACACTGCAACAATAGCCAATAACCTGAACTTCTGGCCTCTATTAAATAGAAGGTTCTTTGGTTCACCCGTTCGTATCGGACGGACGGCTAGGCACGCGGTTCGATCTGCTTCGACCCTGATTTCAGATGGAATCGGACCATTTTCAGGGTCAGTCCCGATTATATTGGCCTGCGATAATGCTTTTCCATAAAACACTTATTTTCCCGACCCCACTAAGTATTTATCCTCTAGCGCTGATCGCCCCTTGTCTGGCGACTGAATTAGTACGCGGTAGTGGTCTTGACGCCTTCGAGGTACGCGAGCCACGAGGGGCGCGCGGTGAGCTCGTTGTACCAACTACCGACGCAGCATGTCATCAGTTCCTGGGCCATGACATCGGGATAAAACTCACCGCGCAACGTTCGGCTTCTTGGTCATGATGTCGATCCCGCCAGTGGCGAGCAGCGGCGCGCAAGGAATGTGGAAGATGTCCGCGAGCGTCAGAGTCTACACCCTGGAGTTCAGCCGATGCTGCACAAGATGAAATGGGAATGGCGCACCTCGCCCGCAACGTAGCGGTGCTTCCCCAAAATCGCATCGTACGCGTCGAGCTTCTTGTCCAGGATCGCGAGCTGCGCGTCCACCACCTCCTTGTCGGCCGGGACTTTATATAACATCCTGCGCGGCGTCAGCATCACTCAACCGCCAAGGAAACGGGTGAGGTGGAGGGCGGGACTCACGGCTTGACCACCGTCTCCAGCATGAGCTTGCTCGCGGCAGGGTCGAAGTTCGTGAGCTCCATGCACGCGGCCTGCTCGAAGATCGCGTTCGCCTTCGGCTCTGTGGGGATGAGCCCCGTGGCAGGGTACTTGGCGGCGATGTACCGGCAGATCGCGCGGGTCTCGTACAGGATGAAGCCGTCGTCGTCCTATATAACCCGGCCCCACATCAGCTGCGCTGCCAGGGAAATGTAGAGGAGGAATGAAGGGAGGCGCACAATGTACGGAATCTGGCCGAACGGTTGCTTCGCGAGGTACGCGGGCGTCTTGTGCTCACCGCCCATGAAGTGGACCTCGATGAGCTCGAACGGGACCTTGAGCTCGTACAGCGCCGTCGCCACGCGCCGCGTGCCTGTCGCCTGCGCGCTGCCGTAGAGCTTCAGGATGGCCATTTCTTTCGGTTGGAGTGAGGAGGTTGAGTGAGGAGCTGGAGATGGTAGCAGTCGTTCCTCGTTGCTACGTTCTTATACAGAGCCTCCCGCTGGCGCCTCTCTGCTTACTGAGCAGCGGAGGCCAGCGTCAGCTCAATTGCGCGGGTGTGCCCGCTCCCCCCTCGATGCTTATTAAGTGAACTCGCATTTATAAGCAGGTGTGGGAAAGAGTGTCATGATGAATGGTCAGAGGGCCGTTTTCCACTCAGATCTTATCAGGATCCCGCATAATGGCGTCCTGACAAAATGTCGGCCAAATTTCGTCCAAAAAATGACTGCCTTTCCGAAAAGAACCAGCTTCGCAGCCTCAGAAAGCGTGGGAAAATGAAGTGTCCTGACACTTTTCCCGTTTCGAAATCAGGCATCCAAACCCATTATCCGTGGTCCTATCTTATCCGACTGTAGAAACGCATGTGAATTTTGGCGCCCTGTCTCGCGATCGGCGAGGTCACAAGTTGTTCAGACATTTGGACCACGCGAGTATAATATAACCCCGCCCCCCCAAGTTCCTCAAGGATGACTCTGAATTCTGATTCCGTGCATCGCTTGACCAGGAAGCTTGCCCGACTGAGCAAGCTGCCTCGAGACTCACGTCTATATGAGGTATCCCGCTTCTGAAATTCAAATTTAAGCCGCGCCTCGGACCTCCTGCGGCGGATCACAAGGTAGCCCCGGAGATGCCTCGCGCGGATTTGAGGGAGGCGGCACGATTCACAGGCAGTGCTGTCTCAGTGATGCCATCGCGATGTGCAGGAGTTGTTAGAAAAGAGGTTCGTACAATACAGTCTCATGATCTTCTCGAACGGAAGTGAGCTACATGCAGATTCATCCAGGGGCAAAAGAGCCTAAGAACGGCTCGATGGCGGACGTTCCGCGCGCGCAACACTTTCCGGTCTTATTAACAGTATTGCGGGAGGTCCCCGTTCGACTCGGGCTCGAGCCATGCAGCGGATCTATTTTTTTTTTATCTCCTCGGACCTGATTTGGGCTTGCTCTGCACCAATGATCATCCAAATCCGCAGTCAACTCTCCGACGACGTGCGGACTTGATGCGGACTAGGCATATCAAAATACAACAATGCAGTACCATAAACTTGCACGATTTCTTGGCAACTCACGTCACTATCCCCATGGGCCATCAGGTAGAACCTCAGTTTGCAGAAGAAGAGAGAGCGGCTAGTAGGGAACAGAGCAGAGGACAGCCCGACAAACAGCTCAGAGAGCTTTTTCTAGTGTACTTTGCTTACCGTTGCGGGTTCTTGGCATTGGCACAAGATAAAAGGAGGGAGATGGAAGAGACGGATCAAAATCGATTTCTCTGTCAAACGCAGGTGATGCGCACGGACTTTTGATGGCAGACGTGTCGTAACAAAAGTTGAACAAAAGTACCAGATGCTGCTATACCTGCGAAAGCTCTAGAGTGGGCGCAACCTTCGATCGCAAAGACTTCTAGCAGATAAAATTGTGGGGAAACGACTAATCGTTACGAAGTGAAGGCAGGAAAGAGATGAGAAGACATGCACTGTTGTTGTTGTCAAGACGAATAGCTTCCTATAAACCAAATCGTCCGAATTCCTCCATGACCTCAAACTGGCTGAGGAAGTCCGTTTGATTTCGCCTGAGCGTGTCCACAATGGGCCCAACCTTCCCACCGAGAAGCCGCATCACGGTTTTCGACTCCTCGGTATACTTGGGCCAGAAGGTTCCTGGATTGAGATCGTTGACAAAGGAGATGTAGAAGTCTTGCATCTGCGTCACGAGTTTCTGAGCGGGTACCGGGTTGGAACCTATATCCAGGTAGTAGAGGTCGTTGGAATGGAATACTATTTGTCAAAAAAAAGGAAAACGAATGAACACCAGCGGGAAGCGAGGAGCTAGGCTGGACAAGAACTTGCCTCCGAGGAAGGCCGGGAAGCCGGGAATTCGTTGTTGGAAGGAATATGCCCACACGTTCTGGTTCCGCTGCTTGGCCGATGCCGCCTTGAGGAATTGGCGCTGAGGAGCCAGGAATCCATTATCGTTGAAGAACTCAGCAGCACGGTCGTAGAGGGTACTATTCGATACTCTCCCCGGGTGGGCGTACAGACCAAGAAGTTGGGTGATAGTATCCTGAGACACGTTCCTAATTGATTGTCCGGCGATGAAGCCGCTCAAGATGGAATTTTCCTCTTCGATGGACGGCTGGGGGGAAAGATCAAGTAATGACGCCCCAATCAGACTTGAAGAGTCAATGAGCGAAGTTGAAGAAAAATGAATCGAGGAGCTCACAGGTTGCCTTCATTCAGATTCGTGCCGGTGATGATGGGCAAATTCAGGAAGTCGCCGTAAAGGGCCTTCTTGGCGGGGTATTCGTCGATGAAGGAGCCCTGAGGGCCTTTGCAAGTCATCGACCATGGCGGTTGATTGCCAACGGGAGGCTGGTAGGTGGACAATGCCAATGGCCAGAATGTCTACAAAGTTGAATTTAGGATTGCTGCCCAGATGCAAAATTTTCGCTCAACGTACATCGAACGGAAGATCCTGCAAACACCTGAACGATGCTGCGCTGGAACCACAGCCTGTAATATTACTCAAGATGGTATAGCCACCGCCTGGGCGATCATGCCACTCGCACGGTACAGTGGCGAGGACTTGCGAAGTACCGGAGCTGGATATCCCGGCGCGGAATGTCTTCCTGGAGTCGGGGAAGAGGTAATGCATGTGAACACCACCTGCGCCTATATATCAAAACAGGCAGGTG
Source organism: Mycena latifolia (assembly GCA_029289555.1). Taxonomy (NCBI): domain Eukaryota; kingdom Fungi; phylum Basidiomycota; class Agaricomycetes; order Agaricales; family Mycenaceae; genus Mycena; species Mycena latifolia. The sequence continues at coordinate 430,277 of JARJLE010000059.1, read as the reverse complement.
AACATTTGTAAAGAGGAGGATCATGAACGAACATACCGGCAGATTCACCCGAGATGGTGACGCGCGAAGCATCGCCTCCAAAATGCGCGGCATTATCTTGAATCCATCTAAGGGCGTCACGTTGATCCTGGAGTCCAACGTTTAAAGCTGAATTTGGAGCGTGGGCGCTGCCGATCTGCATAATATATCTAAGGGCTACTGTCTGAGGAGCTGAAACCGGGCACTCACGAATCCAAGAACGCCCAGGCGATAGTTGAATGTGATGAAGATGATTGGCTTATGGGTCGCAATACTACGACGGACCAAACCGGTGCCGTCCCATTCGGAGCCAGACCCCTCGAAGTACCCACCGCCCTGATAGAATGATAAGAAGGAAGCGACTGCCAATAGTAAACTGATGCAGACATGAAGGTAAACCTGAATTGGTAGTTTCTTCTTGATCGAGGTCGATGCTGGCCGCCAGATCTGCAATAGTGACACTAAGCAAAGGAGCATTCCAAGACTCGAATGATACTGACGTTGATAAAAAGACAGTCCTCGCTTTGGTTCGCCCCTTGGATCGGGGGGCCAATTGCAACGCCGCCGGTCTCTTGGGGCGGAGGCTGCGGACAGTCCGCGCCAAATGCAACAGCGGACTGCAAACCCTCGGGCGCCGTTGCGATGGGTGCAGCGGGCGTGAACCGCTTCGGCGGGGATGCAAAGCGGATGCCTTTGAATACATCGACGTTATTCTGCGCGTCGTGGACTCCAATATAGGAGCCAGAGGATGTGCTGACAATTGGCGCACTGCTTCCCAGCGTACTGGGAAGCAGAGAGAGGGTGAGGAGAAGGAACTTGAAGACGCATCGGAGAATGGTGGAAATGGTTGACCTTGTCTCATATTTATATCCGTTCACGAAGTTAGTCATTCTTCTCATCTGACCGCCGTTCGTCATGTGATCTGGCTTTGCGATCCAGGCATGCTCGCGTTTCGCGCATGTTTCGCGCCTTTTCCCATCCCCTAATGGTTCAAAGGCTGTGAATCCCGACAGCTATGATGCCAATCACGGTCAAAATGCCCGGGCACCTCGCTCTGGTCTGGCGACACTTCGCTGATGCATTCCCGGCCAGCAAGCGCTGCACGCGGATGACCGTGCAGCCTGGTGGGCCGCAACCAGTCCCTCCACATCCGCCACCGCAGCCGTGTAGATTCCAAGGCACGCGCCGGGTACGCGAGACAAAGCAGTCCGTGTACTGAGTTGACGAACACAGCTTTTCATTTACCCTCCATCCCCATACGCGCAATGATTCCCACTTGGCCGTTGCTGCTGCGAGGTTTGAAATTCAACAGCACTTCCTTGCCAGACGCTAGTGTTACTAGCAGCCGTGTATCGTTCTCGAACTATTACACCGACTAAATGCACATACATTCAGGTTGTAACCAACATTAAGCAAGGCTCGATGGCGGACGGTCCGCACCTGCACTGCCTGCATCTCTACCACATCCCTCGCAGGCGTCGCCCGTTCGACTCGGGCTCGAGCCATGGCTCGTCCTAAGTATCTTTTTACAAACCGTCCAGAACACTGCACCAAATCATCGAGCCTGCCTTTCGTTTAAATTCGACTGGATTTGCTGTATGTCGGACAGCAGCGTCAGTGTGCGGCTAATAAATGTTATGCTACTCACGATTATGCACACCTATTCGAGTTTGGGGTGTAGGTTGCATTGGCTCGATCTCGGAAACGATACCACGTACGCAGCGACGATGTTGAATGGATGGCGAGAGTGCCGAGAAAGACGAAAGACTTGCGGGTAGAACTTGCAATTGATGGTGATGTCAGTCCAGGATTCCCGGAGAGACGCCCGTTCAACTCGGGCTCGAGCGATGTGGGCCCGTTCTCATCCTTTCTTTTATTCTGCTCGCCGCCTGATTTATTTCGCGCCCTTCAGTTCGCTTTGGTCTTTATACAGCACAAAGGCAAGGTAAGTCCCATCTTCTGGAACGGAAGCTTAGCCACATACACATTCATTTAAGTTCCAAAGAGCCTAAGAACGGTTCGATGGCGGAGGGTCCGCACCTGCGTTTCATCGCCTGGTCTTCATGGACCTGCAGGAGCCGCCCGTTCGACTCGGGCTCGAGCCATTTAGCCCTCAATTGCTTGGTTTTTTTCCCCCCAATGCAAGCCACCACAGTGATCCCAATTTCATTTATTTCTGTCTGAGACGCCATCAGCAACTTGGCGTGTGGCTGCAAGACGTCGGTCACACTGACAGGCCGGGTCAGAACCTCGAAACAGCTTAGCACGCTAGGTGGCGCTCCCCATGCGTGGATTCGCCGGGATGTACTCTGTCTATGCATTTTCTACCGCTGTAACTGAAGTTGGCTATTCCGCACATTTTTTGGCACGTTTCAAGCAAGTTTCAACTTACCCCTGAGTGTGCACCGCCAATGGAACGGATCAAACGGCACGGCACCTGCCGATCGCCTCGCTGATCACCGCGCCCTTTTCTCAGACGGTGGCTTCACCCACCTTTGCGCCTTTGCCAGCCCTCTCCGCTTCGGGACAGTTTGCTGTAGCGAGGCAATCAAGTCCGCAGTCGCTATCTTCCTCCGCAGTCTCCGACCATGCTTGTGGGGCGCAGTGCAAAAACAAGCGAGGGAATAAAAATGCCTCGCTCTTTTATTTCGCCGCATGCTTATATGCCGCGCCCGAAACTTTGACCGCTCACAACTCTCCCCGCACCACACCATGTCCAGAAACCTTCTCCGCTCGGCCATCCTCTTCGCAGCGGTCGCATCCGCCATGGCTGCCAAGCGGACAGACCCCATGTGCGTCTCATCTCTTGCGACAGAAAGACTTGGACTGACACATAAATGTAGAGGCGGCTTCATCCCCAAAAAGCTCCCTGCCGAAATCGCGCTCGCGCTCTACGCATTCTCTGCCCTCGTCTTATGGATAAGTGCGTCTCCCGTCCGCGACGCGTCTGCACTGCGAATGCCCGGCTTATTGGCGCCGACCAGATTACTTCCGCCAGCCGCGGCGCCCCTTCATGCTCACATTGACGCTCGGGATGACTGGTGCGTCCCGTGGCTTTACTCCCATTTCTTTCTGGTTCTGACGTCGTGCGGCAGCGATGGCGGCCGGTTTTGTCCTGCGCATCGTGTTCTCCAACTCGCCGTATTCGCTGGGGCTGTACATATTCATGGACTTGGTGCGCGCGCCTTCCATCTCCCGCGCGTCTCAACTCTAACCACTCAAGCGCAGTTGATTCTACTCTCTGTATGTGCCCTGCGCCCAGCCCACGATGTGTGCTTACCGCGTGCCTAGCCGTGCGCCTTCCTCGCGACGGACTACATGATCCTCGCGCGCCTCGCCGCCACCTTCGACAAAGAGGTGTACGAGAACGCGCTGCTCATCCGCCCGTCGCGCATCGTGCGGTTCTTCGTGTGGAGCGACGGCATCACGTTCTTCCTGCAGGCCTCGGGCGGGGGGCTCACCGCGACGAAAAACAGCAGCACCGCGAACATCGGGAACAAGGCGCGTGCTCCTCCCTCCCGTCCTGCCGTTTGCTGACAGTGCAGCGCATGTAGATCACGATGATCGGCCTGAGCCTGCAGCTCGCGTCCTTCGCGCTCTTCACGCTGCTCACCCTCGTCTTCGGCTGGCGCGTGTGCGTATCTTTTTCTGCAGCTCCTGACCAGTGCGTGCTCATCCTTCCCTCCGCGGCCAGACAGACGCGCTTCCCCAGCGCGTGGCGCCCCCAGCCCGGCGGCAAGCCGTTCACCGTCCTCGGCACGCAGCCCATCGGCGACTGGCGCATCCTCTTCTGGACGGTCTGTCTGACGTGCATCGGGATCCTCGTGCGTCGCCCCTCCCCTCCCCTCCCCTCCCTTCCCTCTCGCACACCTCTGACGCTGCCGTCCCCAGATCCGCTCCGTCTTCCGTATCGCCGAATTCGCCGGCGGGTAAGCCCCACCCTTCTACGCCCTCGCCCGACTTCGCTGACGTGTGTGCGCCAGGTACAACGGGTTCCTCGCGACGCACGAGGGGTACTTCTACGGGTTCGACTCGCTGCCGCTGTGGATCGCGATGAGCCTCTACTGCTTCGTGTGGCCGACGCGCTTCCTGAGCGCGCACGCGCGCCCGGAGGCGGTGGAGATGCGCAAGGAGGGGGGCGTCTGAGTGAGCGCTAAGGAGGGCTCTGGTGCCGCGGGATAATGTTAGAGGGGGTGCATCCGGGGGTGTATTTATGATATCGTAGAATGACTGGGGGCCTTGGGTGGACTGTGTAGTCCGGTACGAGTCGTGTATACCAGCGATTGCAGCATATACATATTAGTAAGGGTGGCTTCGCACATTAGGAACATGATTTAATCCCGCCAACTGTAGCTGCTACTCGCAGCTTTCTGCGGCCAATGTGTGCGATCCAGGTGAGGTGAGGGCGTACTGTTGTGTTGGTGAGTCAATCAATGCACAAAGACATCGCATTGGACTTGAAATACGCGCTTCCTCAACTCCATAAAAATCTCTCCGGATCCGGAGTGCTCGAGCAATCCTCGAGCCCAAATGTGGGCTCGCAGCGATTTGTGAGTCCTCGTGCTTCAGCCACAAACGGGGTTCGCGCGGAATAAACCATCGAATATCAGGTACAAACCACGTACAGAGCGGGAGGGAGCTGCGCGAAGCACGGTGCCTGCCTAAACAGCCTCGACCTTCTCCACCTCCGCCTTCGACAGCTCGCGATCGCCGCGCGGGCCCTGCCCCTGCAGCCGCACGCCCATGCCGATCTGCACGCCCCGCTCGCCCCGCGAGTCCGGGTCGCGCCTGCTGAACTTGCCGTGGAGCCGCAGCACGCGCTCCGTGACGTGCAGCCGCACGTATACGAGGAGCCACACGACGGCGAACATCGCGCCGCCGAGCGCGCCCATGCCGATGATGACGCCCGCGAGCGCGGCGCGGCGCTTGTGCGCGGGGTCGAGGAAGCCGTACGTGTAGAAGCCCTGCGTCGCGTGCGTGATGTACGCGATGCAGGCGTAGCCGCCCAGGAGGAGGACGATGAGCGGGGCGTGGCTGGGAGTTATCGGTGGTTGCGTTTGCATGCAGAGCGGCGGGGACGCACATGAGGGGCGGGCGCTCGGTGCGCGAGAAGACGATCTCGAAAACGGCGAAGGCGCTGTTCAGCGCGTGGTGCGATATCTGTGCCAGGGTATAAGCATCCAGCGGCGCGCGCAGCATAAACGACGCGCACGCACATTCGACCACGCGTTCGCGCGCGTATCGAACTTGTCCGGCGTGAACTGGATCCCCCAGAACACGATCGTGACCATGAGCGGGAACGTCACGACCGTGGAGAACAGGAGGCTGTGGAGCAGCTGCAGCGCGCGCGGCCAGCGATCCAGCGGCGCACGGCCCGCGTGCGCGTAGACGAGCGTGTGGAAGGCGGCGAAGAGGTGGTAGAAGGTGATCCCCCACCAGGTGATGGTGCTGAAGTACGAGAAGGACTGCGCGGCGGTTGGCGTCGCGCGCACGGCCAGGCTCACGACGATCGTGGCGACGCCGTAGACCGCGAACAAAGCGCGAATGCCGCCAAGGACGGCCGGGGGGAGCGTCGCAGACGTCTCGAAGCGGTGCTGCAGGTCGAAGGGGCCGTCGCGCATGTTGAAGAGGGCGTAGAAGCGCGACATGCTGGGGGGCGGGGAGAACCCATTTCACCGGCGGAGGGGCGATTCTTGTAGCAGCAGCTTCGCGAGCTGTGGAAATTGTGGAGGCATCACGCGAGAACGGAAGCGCGGATCGTGCCGTAACTGTGATTACGCGAGTTGGGGCCCCGTGGGGAACCATCGTCCGAGTTTGGAATAGTTCTCACGCTCGACTCTCACTCCTTCTTTCGACTCTCCAGCTCCCTGCCAACCGTCCGCCGCGGGATTTGTAAGGCCGCATAGGTAGCCTCTGTAAACAATTCTGACCAGTGTTCCGCACATTATCCGTGAGTTTTCATCTTTCGCGGCACTCTCGCCATCTATTCCCTCGTCTTTGCCGACGTGGTATCGTTTCCGCAGAGATATGGATAGACGCACATCTCAGCCCCGAATATGTCATTAGACACAGTTCGACGTGTAAATGGCATCCTTGATTAACGAGGGAACTGGCAAAAACTTCACGCTCGCCCTATGGCTCGATCCCGAGTCGAACGGGCGACGCCTGCGAGAACCAAGTTCAGCCAAATACAGGTGGTGCCGGTGCGGACCGTCCGCCATCGAGCCGTTCCTATGCTCCTTTGGACCCTGGACGAATGTGCGTTTGGCTAAGCCTCCGTTCGAGAAGATTAGACTTACCTTGACTCTGTGCTGTACGACCAAAGCGAGACACCTGAATGGCGAGAAAAAAATCAGCACGTTTGCGGAATAACCAAAGGATGAGAGTGAGCATGACTCGAGCCCCAGTCGAACGGGCGTCTCTGCAAGAACCCTTGACAGATATCACCATCCATCGCAAATTTGGACCATGGTATCAAGCCGCTCTTAGCGCAGTTTGAACCTTTAATTGATACCTGTGCAATTGCTAAGCGGTGTCAATGCAGAGTGGTCTTCACCTCCGCGCGAGAGATCGATCACCCAGCAAAACCTGGACTATGTTCGTAAACCAGAGCTGTTGAGATGCTGCGGGAGCCAGGAGCACGTGAATCGGACGAAGGAGGCAAAAACAATTGGATCCGGGGCACGGCTCGAGCCCGAGTCGAACGGGCGCTCCTACTTTGGCACTTAATGTGAAATAATCAATATATGCAGGCGCGGACCCTCCGCCATCGAGCCGTTCCTAGCCTACCTGCGAACCTGGATACGTGTGCGCCTCCTATCGTAATTTGGTCTGAGGCTGGGACACAGAATAGAACCCAGCGAGGTGGGATCTCAGGAACTTGGCTGATTTGCCTCATTTTGGCGCCTTTTTGCCATTTTTGCGGGCCCCGTATCTCCCTAACCCCTGTATATTTTTGTATGATTCAAAGTGGGGGATGGTAGAGAACATCTTGAACTACAATCTGATGGATTCGGCTCGTGGCCAAAAACATCATGACTCAAGTTTGAAAAATCGCGTTTGGGTTTTTTTCCGTATTCGGTCCCGAATGATGGCGCATCAATATATTTTGATCTTATCAGTGGGACAGAACGTTCCGTAGGGTCCTCCACCATGATCCTATGCTTTGGTTGACCCAAAAATACCCACTCCTTCTTGAGATATGCACGAAACAAGCATGTGACATTTCTTTTGTTGATATAGTGATTGGTCGGAGGCTGGGACACAGAATACAACCGAGCGAGGTAGGATCTCAGGAACCATACTGTACATTCGGAAAAGAGCGTCGTGCGGATTCGGGAACGCGGGACAGCACTATTCACCAAACAAAATTATCATTGCGGCCACGGGACATGAGTCGAACGGGGGCCTCCCGCAATACGGGATCATATATGACGATGAAGTGCAGGCGCGGACCGGCCGCCATCGAGCCGTTCTTAGGCTGGGTTGGAACCGGGACAAATTGTCGTGCCCACCGTGCTCGGTTCAAGCCTGAGGCTCCCTCTTCCCGGGGCTGGAGGCACAGGCCATCGCACCGCCGGGCTGGGCAAGAACGAGGCGGGCTTTCCCCCCTACAGAACAGCGGGTTCCGCTTCGCACGACGCAAAGACTAACTGGGCATGAAATCCTGGAACTTGTACGAACTGACGAACAAAAATCGTTCATAAACGAGGATGGCTCGAGCCCGAGTCGAACGGGCACCTCCCGCAATAGGTACATTATAACATTCTCCGTCACGATTTGCAGGCGCGGACCGTCCGCCATCGAGCCTTGCTTGCCGTTGGTTGCAACCTGAATGGATGTGCATTTAATCAGTGTAATAATAGTTCGACAAAGCCGCACGGACACTGCCGTCTGCATGCTACGGAGTACGACGTCCGACGAATAAGAGAAGGCATGTAGTTCAGGCTCGGGAGGACCTGGTGTGGAAGTTGCGGGCAATATTCAGCAAAGAAAATCACGACACCCAGCTACATGGCTCGCACCCGAGGCAAACCGGCATCTCTAGTATTTACCATTCTCGACGACAAATGAATGTACGCCCGGACCTTCCGCAATCGAGCCGATGTACTCTGCCCTTTGACCCTGCATATACATACAGCAGCACAGTTTGCAGCGAGATCTCGGGGTGCTCACCTTACATCAGCGCGTGGCACGCGCGAGAAACCGAGTCGCAGAAATCAAAAGAAAGGGGAAGGCTGAGAGGCTACATAAGCGGCGGGCTCGAACTTCGATGCAAAACAAGATGGAGGACACAAAGGGCGAATTCCGGATACCCAATCATGGCTCGTGCCCGAGTCGAACGGGGATCTCCTGCAGTCAACTGTTGGTGCACTGCAACGAGATGCAGATGCGGACCGTCCGCCATCGAGCCGACACTACCCTCCTTTGGACCCCGAATATTTACGCATTTGTTTTGCGAGCGCTAGCAGGAGATTCACTCTGACTCGACTCTCTGACTAGTATGTATCTTGGCACGTATTACAAATATCCCCAGGTGGGAGCAACGGGCCATTATGTATGGGAGGGAGAAAAACTTGAGTGAAGGGCGACCTGCTAACAAAAAAACTTGCATTTGTTGGAGGACACCGGAGGAGTAATCTCGAGAGCTGTCAGAGGATGCGAGACGGCCTTTTTCCAAAAAGAGGACGCAACAAAGGATGGGAGGGCTCGAGCCCGAGTCGAACGCATGTACATGAGACCCTGGAGATGAACCCTCCGCCATCGAGCTGTTCTGTGGCTCGGTTGTAACCTGTATAATGTGCAATCGTTCAGCGGTGTTGATATACATGTATGTCGAGGACGGACACTCAAACGCGTTCTCTCTGAGAGTATGTACCTGGGTGTTATCTAGTCTCTCGTAGACAGATGCTTCAACAGATGAAGCTCGTACCTCGCTTGAGGTGGTATCCTGGAGCAGCGGAAATTAGTCGCCAGGGCAATTTGCAATCCGTGCATCGGATTTAGGAGGAAAAAATCCAGTCCCAGACGTACGGCTCGAGCCCGAGTTGAACGGGCATCTGGTGTATAACCCTATTTGAACACAATCCCTTCAAGTGATGTAGGTGCGCACCATTTGCCATCGAGCCGTACTTCCCTTGTTTCCAACCTCAATATATGTGCCTTTTAAATTTTGTCGCGAGTCTTGGGCTGACCCGGAAGACGGGAGCAGACTCCTCTCGACAGGCAGCAGGCACGGATTATAGGCGCCGTGACGCCTATCATGCTGCGTGAAGAACACCGGTTGCATTGGGGCTCTCTCCGTTTCCTTTTCTCCCAATCCCCCCCGTCCTGAACAATTACCTTTTTTTCTCGCGTTCCTATCGGCACACCAGAGTTTTCTCTCCCCTTTAAGCTTCATAACATGAAACCACTTCCTGAACCACCATAGAGATATGTAACTCAATAAATGAAGACAGAGCGTGGGTCCTGTACCACCGACTCCATTCCTGTCGCTCGAGAACTTGAAATAGTACGTCCCTTGACCGATTCCGTTGATTTCCTTAGTCTGTGCGCACCCTGCACAAAAGCCAGTCAAAAGAAATTTCGATGGTGGCCTAGGGGATTGAAAGACGCGATCACTGCAGCCGGCTATCACTCACTTTCTTTCCTGGTCCAGAACAATTTGAAGCGCCAAGTTCTGGTGGCTGTGTGAGTCCCTAACGTTACGGAAGCTCCCGGAGGCTGTGCAACGTTCCCTGCCGGTCGTTTTTTGAAGGGCGATGGTTCTTTCCCTCCAGCCCCCCGAGCTCTTGGACCCAATTGTCGTGTTTATCCCTCTCCGTAGCGATCTGCTTCCTTTGCGCTGGTACCTCCCCGCCATCCTGGATGACGCACTAATTAAACTAAGTAGCAAATAGGAATGAAAAGGGGGGGGGGGACGGAGAAAACATATCATTCCCGGGTGAGCGATGCGAGGCAAGTGATGCAGCCGACGTTAGCCGAGATCACAAGATAATCGAAGTTGCCGAATACAATCTACTACTGGTCAACCCACGGGTCGATGCCACGGAAAAGGAGATGAGTTGTGCCGCTGATTCGGAACCTATGGCCGTTCAGAGCTGCCATTCTCACAGCTAGCCAAATCTCGTTGCAGCGCCCAATGAAGTCGGCACGCGTGAGATGGGCTCACCCGGATTGGGTAGCATAGGAAAACAAAGGGCAGAGTTGGGTACGTCTGCGTTGACGACGAGGTGATGTTCCAACGCGGCGACAACATCAACATCGTCGAAGGTCTCCGTCGATGTGATCCAATCACCCGCGGATATCTTCGTTTTCGTCTATGGGACTTTGAACTGCACGAATTTATGGTTATTCGCGGCTGTACCGCGCTTCTTGGGGGCAACCAGGGGTGACGTGTCGCGAAGAGTCGAATTGGGAAGGTGAGTCGATAAGACGTTCACCCAGGCGGGCACAGTCTCTCCAGGTCATTGAAGCGGCGGCCCAGATTGCAGAGTCCCGAGTGTTGGAAAGGTTAAGAGCCGCACGCAGCACTGACATGTGGTGGAAAGAAACCGGGTCGCGGGGTCTACAGCGAGAGGAAGGGGGCTCTAGCTTCGAAATACCTTTCCTGGTGCGACTTAAAAGTGCGTCGCCAGCCCAGGGAGCATTGCTCACCGCATGCCAAAGTTGGAGGCCTGCGAGCGAAGTCGAAGCAGTCCCGCTCGAAACGCGCCCGGCGCCCTACGAAAAGATGAAAATAGAGGGGAGGGATTCGCTGGCGGGCATCCTCTGACTCTCGGGTATGTTGTGCAAGTCGCAAAAGTGGTTGAATCGGAGTAAACCCGCGCTGTTGGAGCCGTGGGTCTTCCCATCAACCGACGCACCAACAGGAGTTGCTGCCAGTGCCAAATTAAATCCGGAGGGAAAGAGGATGAGAGGGAGCGTAAGGAATGGAAAGAATATGGGGTTTTCCAGGACATAATGCAATCCTTGGCAATGACGGAGGGACGAAGAGGAAAGGGCTTGAGACGATCATATGGGTCAGACGAAGTTTGAGGTCCAGTCGATTTGCGTGCAGCTTGCGGCCGAGAAGGAGTGACCGATCGCCCCTCCCCGACTGTACGTAAACGTTCAACATCAGCTGAATTGGATAGCGCTAACCTGAATGCGAGCTCAGGTGAGGCGAGATTTAGCGTGGAAGGGACATAGTGAGGGGATATCGACAGATTGCGAGGAATTAACATCTCGATGATCCATCGAATCGACGAGTTGCGATGGATATTGCGCGAACGACCCATTTTATAGGCGTCGATTACGGAGGTATTGTCACCGTTGATGATGATGTTAGCGTCCAAATAGTCGCAGTGGCACACCACCGTGCGGGGTATTTCAATGGCAATAAGTTCGGCCCAGTCGATATCTCGACCTTCTGATTTCCAGTCTGGAAGCAATTTCCAAACCGCCCAATAGCCGTTAATCAGAATCCCAACACCAAAATCAGTCGAGGTGTCGACCCAGATATTGAGATCAACGGTCGTGCGAATCAGGAGGGAGCGCGCCCAATTTCACTAATACTGCCTCCCATTCCCTCGTAGGAGATGTCGACCTGGCGGAACTCTCAGTCCTGAAGAGCATCAAAATATAAAATTTCTCGATGAATGCGCTCAACCCTGCCAATCACGTGGTGCACCTCGTTGTGCAAATCACCATTTTGTTAGATGGCCCAGTCTCAGATTTTCCGCCTCAGATGTCAAACTCAAAAAGGATATTTTGATCATGGCACCAGTTCGGCAAATGCTCTAGGCACAACTCGGCAGAACGGTATATCGCACGAAGTCCTCAGCGCGCAGAGTGCTCGCTCTTGGGGTGCAAATCGAATCGCAAGATATCTGGTACTGGAGATCTTCTTAGGTGGTGTCGTGAATACTAAACTCTCGTCGTAAAGAATGGTCTTTTCTTCAATGTTACTAATAAATCACCATGTTGAACGCGGGCGTTACCGAAGGCGCAATGCTCTGATCCTCCGCGGAGATAGGCAGTAACTCCTCTCGCGGTTCATGGTTCATCTCCACAAATCTATCCTCATCAAGAACCAATCAAGCTTCAGTCTGCCTACTAATAGTACCAATATAGTATGACAGACCCCTTTTCTCGTAGTGTGTTCACAATCAATGTCCCTGTTCTCAATGCTTTCGTAGTTGCATCCAGGGAAACCCCAAATCACTGTGAGCTGCTAACCTGTCTTCATCTTTCTTTTTCGAATACCGGCGCCTGTATTAGCTTCACCGACAAGTCCTCTCATGTCCTCATCCACGCCAACATGTCACTGTACGCGAGTGATCTATGCTTCAAGTTGGCGGACATAGCTTAGCTCCATCGCTACCATGATCTCCGATGCCAAATGAATGACTTTCCGATGCTGCTGACACGACACACTTACAGACTCCAATATAGATCACCCCTCTATCCTTAGCAGGAGTAATGAACCCGAAGAGATGAAACCCGAGGATATCGGCAATACAAATAATGGATCCTCGGGTGGTGCAATTGAATCACTATGTGAGATATAAGGAGGGCACTTTGGCCAGTGCTGTCATGACTGCAACGACGATGCCCTTTCAGCCCACTCCCGTGGAAATTCGCCTGAACAATGTTATTGACTCCCTCAAAGCCGCTCTCACTACTTTGGATGCGGTTTCCGAAGGCCTGAGGGCTCCATTCTTGCAACTTATCTCAAACGCGACACGGTCTCTGTTGGCTGCTGTCCAGGTGCTTTTCTTTTACAAGATATCCATCCCACTCATTCTTACTGAAGTTTGTTAGACTGTCAAGCGGAATCAAGATGACTGTACACAGATGCTGGAGCAAATACACGAGCTCCTCCATACCATAATTTATGTTCATGTAACATCTGATACTGGTGGTAAATTATCACCAAAGACGATAGACAATTTGGGGAGATTTACAGAGTGAGGTTTGCTTTTCGCTCTGAAAATATGAGGACTTACTCTCGTAGAACTCTGCACAAGATCCACGCATTTGTTGAAGCAGTGCAGGAGAAGAGCAAGATCAAGCGACTTTTTCGTCAAGGTGAAATGAGGGCATTATTAAAGGAGTGCCATCTAGGACTAGAACAAGGACTCAAGGTGTTCAAGGCAAGGAAATGTTTTCTGTTCACTCCGTATCTTCCGGTGACGGCAATCCCTCAGATTCAGGCTGTCACAATGTTCTGCGATATGGGAGCAATGCAGCAAAATGCACAGACAATGCACCAGGAAGTTCTTGAGTTAATTTCAGCCCTTTCAGATGGAGGAAATTCAGACAGCGGATCCACTGTATGTCTTCAGTCAACCCACTGCTTCAAACTGACTTTTGTCCCAGATCAGCAAGGTCTTTTCCAGCTCCTACACTAGGTATGAGTTCGGATACAATGCTGTATGGCTTATTTGTGACTCCTCAAAAAGCTCAAACTCGCTCTCATTGTTGCCCTCCGAACCAAAGAGATTCCATGGCCGTGAATCTGATGTTTCAGCCATTATCCAAGCTTTTGGCCAGGAGACCCCCCGGATAGCAATCTTAGGAGGAGGGGGAATGGGGAAAACAAGCCTTGCAAGGGCCATTCTCCATCACCCAACAATCTCTGGAAAATATCACCAACATCGTTTCTTTGTTGCCTGTGATGCAGCATCAACTATTGTCCAACTTGCGGCTCTGATAGCAGTGCATGTGGGCCTGAAGCCAGCAGAGGATCTCACTGAACCCGTCATCCGTCATTTCTTGAAACAACCTCCTTGCTTGTTGGTCCTGGACAATCTCGAGACTGTCTGGGAGCCAAGAGAGACCCGTGGAGATGTTGAAAAATTCTTGGCCTTGCTTACAGATATATCCCATTTGGCATTGATTGTAAGCCAGGAGGGTAATTCCGTTTGATGTATACTAAAATCCCCGTAGATAACAATGCGTGGAGCAGAGAGGCCAGCAAATGTCAAGTGGACTCACCCTTTCCTGCATCCTTTGAAGCCATTGACACAAGATGCTGCCCGCAGAACCTTCATTGACATTGTTGATGATGGCTGTTCTGCTGAAGATGTCGACAAAATCCTCAGTGTGACTGATAATATGCCCCTGGCAATTGATATCATAGCCCATTTGGTGGACTATGAGGGCTTAGCTAGTGTGATGCATCGCTGGGAGACGGAGCGGATCTCACTGCTCTCAGAAGGCTATAACAAAGGATCAAATTTGGAGTTGTCGATTTCGCTCTCCATGCAGGGCCCCCGACTGGCAAGCATGCCGGACTCACGGCATTTATTGAGCCTTCTCTCAATGTTACCGGACGGCCTTTCGGATGTAGAACTACTACAAAGTAAAATCCCAATTGGCAATATTCTAGCATGCAAGGCCACTTTACTTCACACCTCCCTAGCTTATGCAGACGATCAGAAACGGCTCAAAGCATTGGTCCCCATCCGTGAATATATGCAGAAAATGCACCCCGCTATGACCCACCATATTCAACCACTCCTAAAACACTTTCACAAACTACTCAACATTCATGAGACATACCGTGGGACAACCTCAAGTCCCGGGATTGAGGATCGAATAGGATTGAACATTGCGAACATCCAGAGTATCCTGAGAAATGGTCTAAACAAACAAAACCCTGACCTCGTTAATATAATCTACTGCACATGCCAGTTTGACAGTTTCATGAGAACGAGTGGGCATGGCCAGACCCAATTAATCTACGAAATTTCGAGTGTTCTGCCCCACCCCAGAGACCATCGACTAGAGGTTTATTTTATCATGACCCTCTTGGCAGGACACATATATCATCCTGTTCCCAATGATCAACATCTAGTGGAGCAAGCTCTTGAGTATATCACATATTTTGATGATCCAGATCTCAAATGTTAGCTGGTTATCCATTAAGTATTTCATGAATTACTGACATTATGGCTCAGGCAGATTTTATGATCGGTTGGCAACATTTTACCATCACCTCTATAATGATATCCCAAGAGCTATCTACTTTGCTGAAACGGGACTTGCATTGGCAATCTCAACTGAGAATATCAAAAACCAGTCTCTTCTGTGGGCTGCACTTGGGGCGATAAAGAGGGCAAGTGGTGATTATTCGGATGGCTGGAAGCATGCATCGGAAGCTCAGTGGCTGGCGAAGATTTCCGGACATTTATTCAGGGAAGCCATCGCACTTCAAATTGAAGCCATGTGCTTGTATGGCCTTGGTCACTATAATCACAGCATCTTTCTATTCAACAGAGCAAGAGATCTCCTCAGTCTCTGTGGTATGTCTGGTGGGGAACTTGATGGTGGAATTATGGGCTCTCAGGCAGAAGTCCACTTCTTAAAATCTGAATATATTCAAGCTTTGAACATCCGAACTCAGATTATGAACAATTGCACCCTAGAAAACATCCGTTCCAGCATCTCCTGAATCTAGTCAGCATTGCACAAATTGATGTGGAAATGAAGGAAGTGAAGCATGAAGTGTACCAAACTCTTGACACAGCCAATCAACTCGCTTCAAGCTTGGGCTATTCAATGATCCTCGCCTGGTGTGATATTATCTATGCAGCCCTCATGGTAAAAGAGGGAGATGTCTCAGCAGCAAAGAGGCTGTTCTTGAAATATTTGACCTCCACCTGGGGCAAAGACAGTAGCAGTGTAAGCTACTGTTTAGAGAAACTGGTGGATGTCCACTTCTGTACTTCTTCAGATAATCCTTCATATAATGCCACAGTGACATTCTTGGTACATAGCCTCAAGCTCAAAAAGAAGCTGGAAATTCACAAAGGTCTCCAGTCTCTTGCCAACGTGTATCTGGCAGGTGATGACTACCGGACAGCAACAAGTCTGTTCACTGTTGCTTTGGAAGGATTTACTCAAATGGATGTGCACCGCAGCAGAGCAGAATGCATGCTTCACCTGGGGGATATTTCAGAAGTGCATGGGGATGTGCTGAATGCAGGAGGGCTGTGGGAAACAGCGAGAGCCCTGTTTGAAAGGGCATCACAGGCAAAGCAAGTTCGTCATATTGACCAGAGGCTTGCTGCAATCAGCGACAAAATAAGTGCTACATCACCAGAGAAGCTGGATATTCAACCAACAAGCATGCATAAGTCAAGGATAGAACAGAAGGAGGCTCTCCTTTTGCAGGATGACCCTGGGCGTGTTTCGGTTCCGGCCTAATCATGTTGTGTATATTTAGTTATGTAGGAATACACGAAATTGGTTCCATTCCCTCGAGTGAAGTGGTAGTACTCAAAATATTCATAGTGGTATGTTGATAGATGGCAGATTCCTTCCCACACAATGTGCCTCCCCTTCGTTCTACCATACTGTAGTATTTCGATCAATTCGACACTGGGTGTGACGCGTAACCGAAAATACCATTTCGACACTCCGACAACCCACGAAATTTGGCGTGACACCCCCGAAAATTTCGACACTGACCGCGAAATTTTTGGCCTTTTGCGGTCGCAGAGGGAAATTTGTGGTAGGTGTGACGAATTTTGGATTGGACAGACCCCTTCGTGACGCGTGACCCCGACCAGATTTCGACACCGTCCGGTATCAAACCGGTTTTAGCGCAGCTTGCACCTTGATTGCTCAGCGGGTGCGCTGATGCAGAGTGGGCTTCACCTCCGCACGATAGATCGACCACCCAGGAAAACTGGGACTGTTTCCTTAAACTAGAGCCGTTGAGATGCCGCGGGAGCCAGGAGAACATACGAAGGACGCGAATCGGACGGGTGAGATAAAAAAACTGATCTTCTGCTGCACGGCTCGAGCCCGAGTCAAACGGGCGTCTCCTACTTTGGCACTTATATGTGAAACAAATATATGCAGGCACGGACCCGCCGCCATCGAGCCGTTCTAATGCTAGTTTGAGACCTCAATACGTGTGCGCCTTCTATAGCAATTCGGTCTGAGGCTGGGACACACAGAATACGAAATCCAGCGAGGTAGGATCTCAGGAACCAGTGTCGGCCCATACTGCACATTCGGAAACGAGCGTATAGGCTGGGGCAACTCGGAGGGCGTGGGAAATCGAGGTTAAGGCCTTAAATTGATAGCCTAATTTAAGCCTTAGCCCTTAATAAGCCTTAACGATTTTCAAAACAGCATTCAAGCCTTTAAGGCCTTAAGGGCCACTGTAAACGAGACAATTGCGTCCAAGAGCTCGGGGGTTGGAGGGAAAGAGCCATCGCCCTTGCCAGAAACGTTGCACAACCTCCGGGAGCTTCCGCAACGTTAGGGGCTCACACAGCCACCAGAACTTGGCGCTTCAAATTGTTCTGGAACATGGAAAGAAAGTGAGTTGTAGCTGGCTGCAGTGATCGTTTCAATCCCCTAGGCCCAACCTAGGCAGCCATCGAAATTTGTTTTGACCGGCTTTTGTGCAGGGGGCGCACAGACTAAGAAAATCGACGGAATCGGTCAAGGGACGTATTATTTCAAGTTCTCGAGCGGCAGGAATGGAGCAAGACCCACGCTCTGTTGGTCAAGAAGTAAGACACAAAGCACCACCCAAATGAACAAACTGTCATCCGGCAGTTTGATGGCGGCAGGGATGCCGAGTGGCCGAATGACCCGGCAAGTGGTGCACCCGAGATTTTGCCGAGATCACAAGATAATCGGAGTTGTCGAATATATTTGGCAACCCTCCCGTACACGAGTGCGGGTTTAGTCACGTACGCATCCCCTCATGACATCCCGTTCTGGGAACCCTGTCATGAGGGTGTGGGCCGTAACCAGCTAGTTAGCCGGACCTGTGCGTCTCGCATCGGGACCCCGGCTTTTCCATCACCAAAATTGCACAGCCACCTACTAGGACCCCAGCACTTTGCGACCTTCATTGTAATGGAATTCGGCTGTCGATAAATCTGAGAATATTCCGAGGTGGTTGAATTACGAGTAGCTAAAACTCTCTCTCCCAAGTTTCCAGAAAAGGATTATAAGTGCCTAAACAAGACTTCAAAAAAGTCGAAATTCAAGACGCACATACCCGATTAGGTAGCTGGTTACGGCTCAGACCCTTACGACTGGGATGTCAGGAGGGGCTGTGTATGAGACTAGTACGGGTTGCTGATTAGAATTATCCCTCAATTTGTGCTCAATCAGAACTTGTTAGAGCGGAATGCAGAAAAACGGCTGTAGTCCTAGTTACGGGGTCGATCACACACCGGAGGTTGCGCAGGCAGAAGATAAATAGCGCGTGGACGGGGGTACAGGTGCAAAGGGGAATAATATCTCGCGTAGATACGTAGTTGACGGCTATATAAGTGGGTGATCGAGAGCCCTCAGCGGCCGTAGCAAGGAGACAGAAAGGGGAGGAGGACGCGTGCCAGTGACAGGCCGCATTACTAATACAACACATCACGTATCGCGTAGATCACAGCGAGTAAGTGTGATAAGAAGGGGGACCCTCTTTCTTCCTCTCCGCCACGACTTCCTGCCATGATTGACCCATTACCTTCTTCGACAGAGGTGTGCATCGTCGGTGCTGGCCCAAGCGGGCTCGCATGTGCTCTCGGCCTCGCAGCACACCAAATCCCCTTCGTCATAGTCGACGCTCTGCAGGCAGGGCATAACAGCTCCCGCGCAGTGCTCATGCAAGCGAGTGCGCTCGAGGTGCGCCTATCCAACGTCTATATCTTATCTCTGGCCGCTGCTTACCACGCTCGACACAGGCCCTCGGGACGCTGCATCCCCAATTGCCTGAAGAACTTGTTTCTGGCGGTATCCAGTCCAAGACTCTGACGACCATCGACCTGCAGGAGCGGCTTGTGTTTCGCTTGCGGATGTCGGATATCGCGGCGTACACCAAATACGCGTTCTCGCTACTCATTCCCCAGCATAAAGTCGAGCACCGGATGCGCGAGTATGTGCAGGGTGGCGGGAACAGCATCCATTGGAGCAAACGTGTGACGGATGTGAAGGAGGTGGCCGAGGGCTCGCAGTACGAGCTGCGATTCGAGTCTGGGGAGGTCCTGACGGCGCGTTACGTTGTCGCGGCGGACGGGTCCAAGTCCTTCCTGCGGTCATTTGCAGGTATCCGCTTTATAGACCCCTACACGAAGAAGGAGGCCGGTCCGGGGAAGAATGACTTGTCGTTTGTGGTCGCAGACGTGCTCCTTGCATCGCCGCTACCAGCCAACGTTTCAAGGGATGGCCTGCAGATGATGATTGGTGCTGGGGGTGTCGTTCTAACAGCACCTATGCTTGGGGAAGACTCTGCCGGCGCACCTCCTCAGAACAATCTCTTCCGGCTCTACCTCGGGGTTCCTGACACTCCACCCCGTTCCCCTGATGCGGCATATCTCCAGGCTATTCTAGATGCACGGGGACCGGGCTCGCATTCAAAACTACACCCGGTCCCGGTGATCGCCAAAGTCCTGGACAGCTCCCGGTACCGCACTCGGCCCGCCCTCGTCGACCGATACGTGCATCGGGCCAAGGGCGGCGCGTACATTCTGCTCGTCGGCGATTCCGCGCACAAGCATGGTCCCGCAGGCGGCCAGGGGATGAATATGGGGATATGTGACGGCATAGAGCTCGCGCAGGCAATCGACGAGCACCGCAAATCCGCGTTAGCCGCTGAAAAATCTGGAACTACGCAAGATGCTGTCCAGATTATGGACGCGTACTCTACCCATCGCCGCTCCGTCGCGGCTCAAGTCATCGATATGGTCGAGAGCATGACCCAGGTGGAGAAGGGGGGGCGGGGGTGGGGACCCTATTTCCGCGTCACTGCCTTGTGGGCTGTCTTCAAGGTGCCGTTCGTGAATGGCATACTTGCGTGGAAGATCAGCGGGCTGGGTCACGCGAAGAAAACCTGAGGGATTACTTAGTTTGTTCATTATACGTTTTTTTTTTTTTTTGCGTATATGTCCTTATGTATTGGGCTTTACTTAGGATTCATGTAGCCGTATATGGCGTATCAGCGTAGACTTTGGTTCGAATTAGAATGATCTCAGCCGTGGCTCGAACAAGGGCGAGGATGTACAAAAATGACACTCTAGAACTTAAGCAACGCAGACCAGAGCGAGGGTCCTGTGCGAAAAGCTCCATCCTGCCGCTGGAGTACTTGAAATGCGTGATATATATCCCTGGACCGATTCCTTAAAATTTGATTTCCTTTTGATTTTCTGTGCACACCCGCCACAAAAGCCGGTCAAAACAAATTTCGATGGCGACCTAGGCGGATGACAAACGCGACCATAGCAGCCGGCTACAACTCAGTTCCTTTTCTGTTTCGAAGCGCCAAGTTCTGGTGGCTGTGTGAGCGCCTAACCTTCGAAGGCTGTGTAACGGTCCTTGCCGAAGGCGCTCGTGCCGACAACGTGTCGAAGGGCGATGATGCTTTCTCTCCAGCCCCCCGAGCTCCTGGATGCAATTGCCTCGCTTATCCCGCTGCCTAAAGATCTGCTGTCCTTGGCGCTCGTATCCAAAATCTTCCACGCCATCATCATCCCACAGCATCTTGAATTCCGTGTCGTGCGCTGCGATGCGGGCTGGCCATCCCTCTGGAATGCCTTGACGGAGCACCCAGCCCTTGCGGGGCGGATTATGTCTCTTGAGCTCCGCCACGAGCCCGTCGTGCCCTCCTTGAGCGCGCAAAGTCTGGTCCCAAAGTCCCTTCCATCGGTGAAGGACACACCCATCGAGACCTGCCATTCTATCCCATCGAAGAAATGCAATCACCATTGCTTGGATGCTCTCTGCTCTGCTATTTCTTTAATGCCCGCTCTGGAGCGTTTCTGCTTCGACCAGCCGAGTTTTGCGAAGCTGCACGCCATTGAGCCGATCTTTGGAGCAGTCCTCGCGTACTGCCGTAACTTGCGCGAAGTCGAAATCAGGTTCCGCGAAAGAAAGCCGTCGTTTGCCTCTATTAGCGCCCCAGTGAGTTTCTGTGGTTTCTTCTTGAAACGAATGTTAAACCTTGCAAACAAGCTCTGGGAACTCGCGAATTTAACGCGGGTATCCATCATGGTGAAACGACCGATGGCGATGGATAGCGCGCACAAGTACCTGACAGACATGTTCAAGATGCTGTCCAGGTGTCCTCACCTGGAGCATCTGCGCCTTGCCAGCGAGATATGGGGCCCCCCAGCGCATCTTTCGGCGCTTCTCGCCAATATCTCATGGCCGCATCTCAGGCGCTTCATCATCAAAGGCGATCTGACCTTCAGCTCTGGTCCTGCGGCTACAGCCTTCCTCTCCCGGCACCCGCAGCTCGAAACGCTGTCGCTTCATGAGCGCGTCGACCTGCCGCCGCTCCCGCACCTTCGCTGGCTCTCGGTGCCGGAATTCTTCGACGGAAACTTCGCCGTTGTCCCGGAGAATCTCCCACTGCTCGAGTACGCCGCTATGACAGACGCATACTGGCCAGCGCAGACACACATAACGGAGGTCATTAAGGTCCTCCTCGCGCTGCCCGCGCTCCGTGGCGCGACACTGGCCTTCACCACGCCGTCTGCATTACGCATGCTTTCGGTCGAAATCCCGCATCTCGCGCGCCTTGTCCTCGCGCGCTCGCCATGGACTCTCGATCGCAGGCACGTCCGAGAGACCCGCCTCGTGCGTCCATTCCTCCTTTCAACCCGCTTATGCATTGACCTCGATACATCACACCGCCAGCCCAGCGCGGAATGCATGGCGATCCTCACGTCGTTCGCGCACCTCACGCACCTCGACTCGTCGGCGGTCATCGAGGCTGACCCGGAGCACGACCCCGACGCTGTGCTCGACGCGTTCCTCCGCGCGCTCGCAGGGGCGCCGCAGCTGCAGTACGTGGGCGTCGACCTCAAGTACTCCCAGCTCTATTCGCCGGTGCACCGATGGTTTTGCCTCGCGCGCGATGAACAGGGAGGGTACGCAGGCAGGACGGAGGTCAGGAACTTGCAGAGGGTGCGGTATCACGACTGGGATGATGTGTTCCCATTGTCCTAGACTCGAACCAGTCGCTATTGGGGAGCCCGTGAAGTTGATGACTGTCGATCAACACTACGGGTAAATAGCGTAGGACGGGTTTTAGTCGGGAGTTGCCGAGATTTTTAAATAACTGCTAGCTGGCTCTACGTGAGCTTGTGAACGGCAAGAATAGGCGTAAGATAGGGAAAGATACAACGAGGTTCTGAGGCCTCGGCGTAAACACGATCGCGGATCATTTGAGATTTACGCCCGAGGTCCGTGCGTCGCGTTGATTGCTTTTCGTCTACGCGGTGTCGTCTCAGAAACTCGCTGGAAAGAAAGACTCCCCCGAGACTCAAAATTTCGACCCACCCACCATCCCTATTTATAATTTGGCGTAAACGCTTGGTATCCTTTGGTCTCATCGTGTCTTTCCCCAGACCTTGGTTTATCTTGTGTACTGGTCTTGACGGACGCCATCCAGAACGGCACTTGTTTCTAAGTGACTCCCGCTGAGCAACACGTCTGCTCGACCTCTTCTGGCTCAGCCGCGAAGCGGCCCATCAATTCCACTGACAAAGCCTTCAGATTAAATAATCTGATGTATTCTTCTCGACGCACAGTGTCGCTGTAATATTCTCAAGCACGTAAAGAACATTACACGATGACTTGCCTTATTTCGACAAAATATCGCGAAACTTGAGAAACTGACTTGCTCTTCCGCACTAATCAAACAACTGTCTTTGATTTCTACGAGATAGGTACTGGCTCGAGTCTACCTTAGTCTACCATTCTCCTCGTTGTATGCAGAGCCATGGTGATAGGTAAATTTAGCGTGTCCCTCTCTTATTCCGTGCGTTTCTCGAAACCCCGCCCAAGACCCACTTGGGCTCATTGGCCTCGCGGGGATTCAATTCATCGTAGCGACATAGCCGACCAATTGAGCCGAGAGGCAGACTTGTTGTCATGAGAACTAAGAGTCTGAGCGTTTAAATTAGAAAAGAAAGCATGCATTCCAGGGCAAGCTGTGTCCGCAATAAGATACATAAATAACGGGTTACAATAAGACGTTCCAAGGCACGTCGCAGGTACAAATGGGTCGGTACAAGATCATAACCACTGTTCCAATTATTCAATCAATTCGAATCTAGCCGTATGAACCGCAGTAACGCACCATAATTTAGTAGCCTTTGCGCTTCTCGTGGTCGTGCGAGTCGGGAATGCAGCAGCCGCAGCAGCGCCCGATGAGGAACAGGATGGGCGTGATGAAGAGGAGGAGCCACGCGAAGAGCGTGAGGTACAGCGCGTTCCCCATGATCGCGGAGCCCGCGTTCCCCTCGTCGTTCACGCGCTTCTTGATGATCTCGAAGAACGCGATGTCGAAGATGAAGACCGCGAACGCGGCGGAGCCGGCGAAGCCGCAGAAGCAGGAGCTGCAGCAGTCCGCGATGGGGGCGCCGAGGAAGGCGAGGATCGCGAACGCGAAGGAGATGAGGGCGATGCCGAAGGCGGCGATGTGCAGCACGAGAACTTTAGTGAGCGTCGAGGCGACAGCGTTGACGCTCGCGGTGAGCTGCGGGGGGAGGGTCCCGTTGATGAATTTGGAGGCCTCTGTAGAGGCATTAGTAGCCGATAACGGACGCCTGCGAGGATAGACACACCAGAAAGCGAGTACCCGATCTCCGCCTTCGAGCACTGCAGCCCGCGCCCGTCCTTCAGGTCTGTGCAGAACCCGAGCACTCCGAGGTCGACGAACGGGTTCGTCTGGTTCGCCGATACAGCGGACGCAGTGCCGTTCCCCAGATCGATGCGCAGGAAGTACACCGACTTGAAGTACGGCACGTCGAACGCGACCATGCCAAGGAGCGCCGTCGCAGCAGCGACGGACGCCACGCCGAGGATTTTGTTCCAGGAGACCATTGCAGGGATAAAAAGCTTGAACGAAGAAAGAAAAGTGGGGTGTCTGGCGAGCGCAGGGCACCCTTAATGAGTCCCGTAGGTCCCTAGACGATAGATTACTTACGAAATGCGCCTGGTCCTAAGGCAAATGAAATAAAACCCTCCTAAGATGTTCTTGCAACCGGTGCAAGGCT
Organism: Mycena latifolia; assembly: GCA_029289555.1. Classification (NCBI taxonomy): domain Eukaryota; kingdom Fungi; phylum Basidiomycota; class Agaricomycetes; order Agaricales; family Mycenaceae; genus Mycena; species Mycena latifolia. The sequence continues at coordinate 406,245 of JARJLE010000059.1, read as the reverse complement.
AACCGTCCAGAAACAAAGGGCGGGGAACGAAAAGACCAAAGTCGAGGACGGGGAAGCGAACGAAGGAGGAGACGGAGACCAGACCTTGAAGACACGGTATGCGATCAAGAGGGTCGTCATGGGGATTGATTGGCGCTGGGGAGAGCGCTGATCTCAAACAAGCACAGCCTCCCCCTACTGCCCGACGCGGTGACGCCGCATCCTTCAAAACCACGTCGTCAGGCGGAATTGTGGAGCGTCCTAGGCTCGATTCAGCCTCTATAGTATGCCTGGCGCGATTTCTGAAGATAGTCGTTCAGAATCACGTATACTATAGAGGCTGGATTTTACGAGTACAGCCGAGTACGAACTGCCTCGGAGTTTGAAATTAGTGATGGGCTCTGATGGCTCGATCTTGGACGGTGGTTTAAAAAGGGTTTCTTCGTGCAATGTTCATGGTGTCCGAAATTCAACTTTGATGCATTTTACTTGAGGCATTTCCGACGAGATATGAGTGTGTCCCGAGTATCTCTTTGCAGGTCCCTTGGGCGTGCGTGTGATGCGGTGATGGCCTTGGTGCTCACGGGGTTTGTTCGGATCTTTATTTTCAAACTCCGAGGCACTTCGTACTGCGCCCTACTCGTAAATCCAAGCCTAGAGCGTCCTAGGCATCGAAAGCCTTCCTTTCTTCGAATAGTAAGTACTGTATCATTCACACAAGACATCACTTGGACTCACAACCATCGTCTCCAAATCCTCTTCGCCGTTTTCTCTCTACGTTTGTGTTCGAGCGCTGGGACCACAGGGGCGCCCAGTCTTCAACCCTCGTAGCGTTGATTTTCCAGCGACCGACGATCCCAGAGACCAAATCATGATTGAACAGTTCAACGGGGCCATATTTACCGCGGTTGCCCCCGCAACTCGTCCTGCCAACTAAACGTTCTGGGGCAATTCTCGACTCTTTCTCATCCTTCAATCAATCACAGGTGCGTCTTATGCGGGAACTGAATCACGTTGGGACGTGTGCGTGTATGTATTCTCCAGGACACTTGCACATCTTGACTAACACCTGAGGTGAGACTTGAAGGAAATCCTCATCTGTCAAGGTTCGCATCTCACCTAGTATCGGCTCGATGGCGGACGGCCCGCACCTGCCCCGCATAAAGGGGACCATTTGGCTGGATATGCCAGAGACACCCGTTCGACTCGGGTTCGAGCCATTCCTCCTGGTGCTTTTTTATTAACCCCTCGTCTCATCCTAGGTGTGGTTACACACTTCTCTGGAATGCAGCATCAGACATCGGGGCCCGTGGTCTAGGTTAAGCAGATCGATATTCTCGCGCCCCGCCGATACATTGCTCAGATGCTTTCGAACCCCGCACGGCTCTACAAACATGGGAGGGAGGAGCGACTTCGCTTGTAGCATCTATCTACCGGAGACTAGCTGAGCATGGTAGCACCCCCTCATCAAAGTGAGCCTGGTCTATCTATATCACCTTCGAAGGACATCCTCATTTGTTAAGGTTCGCAGTTCACCTAGTATCGGCTCGATGGCGGACGGACCGCACCTGCCCCGCATAAAAGGAAAGAATTTGGTGGATATGCCAGGAGACACCTGTTCGACTCGGGTTCGAGCCATTCTCTTGCCTTTTTACATTATTTATCGACCCCATCTCATCCATGCAGGTATCCTTCTTCGGATTCGTCAGATTCGAACATCAGACGTCAGCCATCTGAGGCCATGGTCTAAGTTAAGCAGATCGATATCCTCGTGCTCCGTGATAAATTAACTGCTCGTACGGTTTCGAACCTCGCACGGCTCTACAAACATGCGAGGCACGGCTTCCCTTGTAGCGTCTGTCTACCGGAGACTACCTGAGCTTGGTAGCACCCCCTCATCAAAGTGAGCCTGGTCTGTCTATATCTCACCTTCGAAGGACATCCTCATTTGCTAAGGTTCGCATCTCACCTAGTATCGGCCCGATGGCGGACGGCCCGCACCTGCCCCGCCTAACCAAAAGCAGTTCCGCTGGTATGCCGGAGACACCCGTTCGACTCGGGTTCGAGCCATTCAAGATCTTTAAATCCTCCCTTTTTAATCGATGCCCATTCCTTCATTTTTATTGACCCATCAGTATCCTCGCCCCCGTCGATAGATTGCTGATGCTCGTATACTCAGGTTTAGAGCCTCGCACGGGTGCATCTATTCGAGGCGCAAGCCAGAGTTCCATCGGGAGATGCCTGTTCGTAAGGTGCGGCCCAAATCGCGGTTGCTCGGGCTTTCGTGGCAATACTTTATCTTCCAAGCGGACGTGTTTGATGTCCTCAGAGGTGTGGACCGTCTTGGTGGTCTTCGACGTCTTCCGCACTACACGGGCCCCCGGCATACTGACGCGCCGACTCCTGCCCGGGCACGAGGCGCACCTTCCCCACGTCCGGATTGTACCGCGTCCACACGGCGAGGTACTCCGCACACGCCACCGCGCGCGGGGGCACCGCCAGCACGCGTGTCTCCCGCGGTGCGCGCAGCGGACGGTACACGCGCATCAGCAAGTCGTCGTCGTCGTCGTCGGCATCGTGCTCATATTCGTATTCGTACTCGGAGTCACGGCGTTGTGGAGGCCGGGGCGGCGGGAGCGCGTGCAGGTGCGGCCTGTGCAGGCGCAGGAGGGGTTCGACGCCGAGGGCGAAGAGGAAGACCTGTAAGGCGCTGCGTCAGTGATAAACCCGTGGGCGGACGGGGGGTGCGTACGTCGGAGGGCTGCATCAGTAAAACTACACATTTGTCTTTGGCGTCTTTGGCGTCTTGGCCAAGACGTCAAAGACGTGTAAGACGTAAATTTCCAAAGACGCACGTCTTTGGCTAAGCAGATTCAAAATCTTAGCCAAGATGCACGTCTTGGGGAAGACCTCTAAGATGGGAAATGTCTTGCCCAAGATACTGTAAAAGACATCTTGAAACAATGAAAGACAGCTCTAAGACGACAGAAAGATGAGAGAATGGGCGAAAGAGCATTGATATTGGGGGCTACAGAAGGTTAAATATACAGGAACCGATCCCCGCCTTCGCACCCGATATACGGACGCTCGTGAGGAAGATGTCGGTACGGCAATTGAAGTTTACGAGTGGCCACTCCATGTACGGGTTGCTTTCGTGGAGAGTGAGAGTGCTTGCAGCGGGGAGTGCGTGCGCGGATCGCGAGCACGAGCCAGGGATCAGAAGACTATAAGTGGTAAGTAATGAGTAAGGGCTATAGCGATGCTCGTACCTCTCACACCGAACAGAATGCGATGCCTCAAACGCCATGAACTTAAGATAAAAGATCAGCAGCCGAATGGTGTGGAGGCAAGTACATATCTACCGGAAGCAAGCGAGGGAAGCTTGAGGAGTGAAAGAAGGTGTGGCCCAAGCGGCGGCTAGTACGGGCAGGCACGGTCGGGAACACGGCAGAAAGCACGTCAGCGCGAGGCAGAGCGGGAAGGCCCCTTAAGCAGCGGAAGATGCGAGACTGTGCTAGTGAGGCCATAGGCGCGAGAGAGGCAACAGACGACGGCTGAGGGAGAGGAGCGGGCCAGGGGAACAAGAGAGCTTGAGGCTGGAAGCGGGAGGCTTGAGGCTTGGAGGCTTGGAGGCTTGAGGCTTGATGCTGAGGCTTGAGACGTTCCTCGAGGGTTTGAAGAGGAGAGCTTGATGAGCTTTTCGAGGACGGTGGGCAGGGGGAAAGTGGTGGGGGAAGAGGAAGAGCGACGACCAACCATTTGATGGCGTCGAATCACGCCACCCAAATCACGCCATCCGGAATTTCCTTGATCCGAGCGGAGTTTGAATGACTTGTCAACTCTCGCCGCCACAGCCATCCTAAGGACCGCACCTATTCCTCCTTGCTATACTGCCAGTAAAGTGTGGTTAAAGGTAAACAATTCGGTATGAACAAGATCACATTTATACACTGATCCGAAGCTCTTCCCCCGCCCTTTTTCTTCACCTCAATTCGGACCTATTACTAGTCCTTCCCACCATTTTTAGGCCGGAAACCTTGTGGAAACATGTATGAGATGTGGGTGCTACTCACAGGAATTTTATCCGCCCAGAGAATATCTGCACACCATTGTGAGCAAGATGGCGGTCAAAGACTAAGATACGATTCCTAAGACAAAGATATTCGTAAGATACGATCCAAAGACAAAGATGCAATTCTCAAAGACAAAGATCCCCAAAGAGCTGTCTCAAAGACAAAGATATCAAAGACAACGTGTTGTTTTACTGATGTGTGAGAAGCGGAATAGGAGTTTGGCGGTCTGGCATGCCGGCAGGCAGTGCGCGAGCGCGCGCAGGACCTCGTCGTCCCACTGCGCGAGGCGGAGCTCGATCGCGCAGGGGCACGCGGTGAGCGTTATCGATGAGCGCGAGTGCGTCATGCGGCGCCGCAAGGAGGGTAGTGATTGCCAGTGTGGTGAGGCTGGGCGCGCCGTCGAGGAGGCTGATGTCGAGGAAGGCATGCCCGGTGAATGATTCAGCACGGGCAGCGCCGCGGCGGCATGCGGCGTGCCCCCGCGCGCCCCGAGGCCGCTGACGTTCAGATGGCGAGGATTCGGCGTGCGCTGCACGGATTGGGTTATCCCTGCTACAAAACGGACTCTGGGATGCGCGCGTCGCATTCGGTCTTCACGGCGCGCAAGTGGGGAAGCAGAGGGAAGAGGGTCTCGACAGGGTAGCTGTTGAAAATGGAGAGGCGTGTCACACTGCTCCTGATAGGCGTGGTGGTTGGGTCTAAAAGAGACGGAAAGAAGAGTGGAAAGTGCGGCGGAGCGTCGTGGATGTAGCACCCGCCAAGCTCAAGTGTGTAAGGTACGGCGGACTGAGGAGGACGTGGTAGAACGTGACTGGCAGAACGCCGTTGGCCAACGACAGACTGCGGAGGTTGTAAAATAGTGAGGCGCGGTCCAGACCGGCGGAGCACGGATTAGCGTTCCCTTCATTCTCTGAACCCGAGTTAAATGGCCGCACAACTGGCCCTAAGGTCCCACCAGCGTCAGCGCGCGCGCAGAAAACAAATTTCATACAGTGACGTGCATAGCTCGGAATCGCTGAGCTTCGAATCAGATTCATGGCCGGCGCGGTGGGGATATGGCTGCGGTGCGCGTTTTGTTCCGCCAGAATTCCAGATGGTGTTCCGTGCGCTCTGAGGTATTCCAAACGACGGTGCGCAGGAGCACCTCCACACCTAAATTGTGAAAGGCGCGCGAAGTGAGGACAACGGCCTTGAGGGCTTTCGCATCGACGATGTATGAGAAGATTCGGAGCCAGAGCTCGCGGTTAAGAGCTTGATTCATCCTTCAAGAGTGGGATTGTAGTGGGAGAAGAACGGCGCGGGAGTGGCAATTTGATCGGATCGCATGATGCATTTCAAATCATTGCCATTCGGTGTTGTGGTAACCGCACTGTAGCCGTAATTGAACCAGATATAGCGCGGGAATGGTCGAGACTCGAGATACGGCGGGAAGAAAACACGAACGATTGAAACACTTATGATCGACAAAGTCAAGGTTGGTAGTATCTTCATGAAAGTTTATTCGGGAAGCTTCGGTGCGAAAGTCCCCGCCTCATCCACTAGCACCCACCATGGGGTCATCCGTGCGGATATATGAGATCGACAAGACATGAAAACCTTGGGCCTTCATACATATGACCGCCTGGGACTATATCAAACGGCATCGACCGAGGAAGACGCACTGCCAGCTGGATTGTGCCGCGAAATCGGTGTCACTGTTGGCGATAGGGATGCCAACCACGGCGATCAACAGATCGGTGGCCATTTTTGGCCATATGTCATTGTCAAACCACCACAGCAGAGGTTCGCGTCTGCCAGACACAGCTCGACCAGCATCACAGCCGGCGAACTCAGCCGCTGCGCCCGCCTGCTCCTTTCAAATGAAGCACTTCCGCGATCGATTCAGTCGCGTATATCTACCCGGCAGCCATCCGCCGTCGTAGCATCCTCACCTCAGCCACCATGCTTACAAAAAGAGGGCTGCATTGGAGATTATCAACAACTTTCTTCAACTATCTTTTATGTTGAGTAAGCCAATGGTGATAATGACTGGCACCCTCAGGAGATTCTTGGGCCGCATACTTGCATTGATGTCGCCTCGGGACAATGAACAGTGACGGCTATCGGAATTTGGGGTTTCCAGGTATGTCGTGCGCTGTATTCATTCTCCCCGGTCGAGTTATGATGCTAACCGCGCGGCGCAGCGCGATGAGCCTCCCATCCACTGTGAATACAAACTAGTCCTGGAGGTCAGTTTCCGATGGCGCCATACAGGAACAGGTGTGGTGGCCCTTTCGCTTCATCATCGGTCAAATGATCGATTACACGAATCGCTCTCCGCAAGCCTGCCCTCTGTCATCGCGTTCGTCGACGCTGTCCTCTGCATCTCGATGAGAAAACCTAATTCGGCCCACCTCACTTGTGCGCACCATCTCCACCTCCTTTTACCTTTCAACTTGGCAATTGGCTCCCAGGTCAACCTCATCATCAGCAGACCTATATCCACTCCGTGATGGTGACGCTCCTCGCGCGTAAGAGGGTCTTCATTGCGCGCGACTTGTATCACTCAGACGAGGACATCGAGCCGGCGCCATGACCGTCACATCCCCCAATGGCTGCATCCCCACTCTGCTGCTTACTAGAGGCCAGACCCAACTAGGCGTCACCGACCCAGTGGATCCCGTCCGCTCGCAGCACGGCCTAGAGGGCCATTTCGGCACCGATCTAGGTGGTGATGAGCATAAGCTCCGCGCTGTCTGGTAAGTATAGGGCGCTGGTCCATTTCATTTGGGCGGCGTGAATGCTATATTAATACAGATATTTAGCACAGGACCATGAATTGTGTGTGCGTAAACCACGTCCGCATATCTCGGCATACTTTACCTGGTCCCGGCGGAGGGATTCCACCTCCGGTGCTGCCACTGGACCCGAGTGCAAGGCCTGCCAGCGCTCTAGATGTGTGTGTACGACTGCACCTTAGTGCTGTGACCTCACCACCTATTAGGTCTAGAGTCTCGGTTACTCAACGAATCTTACTCCAAGTAGCGACCAATCTGTTGTCTTTGTCGGCCGTGGAAGTGGTGGCCGAATTTTCTCATCTGACACAATTAAAATTGGCTGCCAATAAGTAGGTTTCTAACATCGGGCGCTACCCGTGTTCAATCTATTGACTCAGACTGATTAGTGTAATTCACTTACTCTGATCCACATGAACAAAGTGAAGGAGTTGGAGTCATCGAATCGTCGGCGCTCAACATAAATTAATCCTGCAATAGATCCTCGGCTTTCCGAATCCTGTGGGCGCGATCGCAGATTTGTTCCGATAAGATCAACGTATTTGTGGTTCTGTCAACCAAGATTCCCCTCTGCTACGCAAGAACCTGCGAGGTATTTCAAATATAGCTGAGCTTTTTTTACCCTTCCTCTATCCTGGCTGCTGCATTCCCCGATGCGTCCGCACTCGTCGGCTGCTGAGAGCGGTTAACAAGTCCCCGGTATGATTATCAGTAAACCTCAGCGGGGTTGATGGCACACGCTGATTTACAGCAGGATACTCGGGGTCACTGGCCCGTGGTCCCGAGGTCGCCAGCTGTGTTTGGTAGAACTGATCGGCACTCCACGGAAGACCGTCTTGAGGCCGTCTTTACGCTATAAAGGCTATAAAAGCCTGCCTCACGCTGGAAATTGAGTATATGGACACCCACATGCCGAAAATTGTTATATGCTCGAACGTGATGCCACCACAAGGAACCCTCATCAATTTGACACGCAGACGCGCGTCTATTGCATGCTCCTCCTGTCGCAAGCGCAAAATAAAGGTGCTCATCCTGCTCATGACCCTCGTTACATCAGTAAAACAGCACTTTTGTCTTTGGCATCTTTGGCATCTTTGCCAAGATGCCAAAGATGCCAAAGACGCGTTTTTCTCAAAGACGCGCGTCTTTGTCAAATAAGGTTCACTTGTCTTAAATAAGACGTTGGGTCTTTGGCAAGACCGTAAAGACACAATATCTCTTGCCAAGTTTGCTCCTCAAGATGGCGAAAGATTGTTTGAAAGACATCGAAAGAGGGCAGAAAAAAATTGATTATTCAAATCTACTACGGAAACAGCGTGCATACCCCGATAACACTCGCATCTACCGACCCCCTTCCACTTCGCACTAAAAAGAGCCCCGCGAATGACCCAAAGAGCCCCCGAACTGTGCAACGGCGAGGGGAACGTTGCCTGGATGAGCACGACGTGCGCGAGCTCCTCCGGGTATGTCTGTAGCAAGTTCTGGAATGTGTGCAGCTGCGCGGCGGTGCGTGAGGATGTATGTAGGGGGCAAAAAGGGCAACCCACCTTCTGCATTGATGACATCAAGGTTGCCGCGGGCGAGGATCTTGTACTTAGGGATATGTCGGGCACATGAAATAACCAAAAGATAGATAGGTCACACATTTCGTACGCGGTCGGCGTCTACAGCAATGGGGTGGTACGCGATGGCTGTGACGTGCCTCTCCGCAGCGGAGGGCATGCAGAGGAATGCTGGAAAACTGTTAGTAAACAGAAGGGAGAAGATGGAAGACACATACGAAGACGAGCCGGTCCGCCTGATAGCCCTAGTCGCGACTAAACGGCACACGATGCGGAAGCGATGAGGGGCGGGTGGCATAGTTTTGTCAAAGGGACCGTCGGAGGAGCAATAAGGTGAGCACCGAGGTTGTGCCGATAGCTGAGTGAGAAAATGGTGAGCTTCGCCCATTCAGTGAGCTCGTAAAACGTACCCGACTCAACATTTACCGAGCATCAGTTTGGACGGGGGGTTGGTGGATGACTTGGAGGGCCAGGGATAGTCGGAGACACATGTAAAAGGGCCACAAGCGGCAGAAAGTGCGAAAGAATGCACAAGAAGGGAATGGCCACAGGCGGCCGAACGACGACGCAGCGTGGAAGGTATTAACGCCACATGCGGCAAAAGGCGATGCAGCGCAAGGGGTGTGAAGGATGTGAGCGAGAAGGAGGGTTTGACTGAGAAAGAGACACGAGGGCAAGAGAGGGAGAGGGAGGCGGGAGGGAGATGGTGGGAGAAAGAGAAGAGCGACGAACCAAATTGTCAAAGTCACGCCATCCGTAACCATCGCATCTTGATCTGATCGGCGGAGTTTGAATGACTTCATTGTAAATTCCGCCGTCCCCATTTTTGCACCTCAGAAAGGAAGATACTATGTTGCAAAGTAGCTCCCATTCTCAATGCTGGATGGTGGTAGATGTTCTCTGAACCAAATGCCACTCATTTCGTAAACAGTGTTTGAAGATGCCGCTGCCAAGACAAAGTCATCTCGGCAAAGCCAAAGATGATTGAAAGCCATGGCATCAAAGACTCAAGTTACCGTACCAAGCCAAAGACAGTCAAAGACATAGTTCAAAGACACAAGATCCCAAAGCCAAATGTGCTGTTTTACTGATGTATTCTTGGCTGATCCCTCCCAGTGTACGCCCAGAAGCAATGGCCCGCACGATCCCTGCACACGATGTTTCCGTAGGGGCTTCCGGTGCGAATATGTGTCTGCGTCCGAGCAGCGGCACGCTGCTCCAGAGCCGCCGGCGTTAAGGACCGGAGCTCCTTACACATTCTCAGCATCACCAAGTCATGAACACCTCTCCCCATCCACGTGGAACTCATTCGACGCGTCGAGCCTCACTGGCGGTTTTGAGCCCCCTGGACCCTCTGCACACACACCACATTTATGCCCCCCACATTACCGGGATTTTATCCCATCACCTAGCAGTATATGTGCGCCCGTTATGCGCTCGCCAATTACGAGGTTTCTTGGGGACGGCTACCGAACACCATCGATGTATCTCGAGAATGTGGGACAGTACGTTCGACGACCTGCTTGACTTCCAGGCTATACCAGCGTTGGATTGGAATTGTTGGAAGGGGATGATGAGTCGTCTGTCTTTCCTACATACTTGTACTCAGCCGTCGTAATCTAGTGCCTTCGACTCCACTCCACAGCCATCTCCCAACTGCCAACAGCACAGGGCGCAGATGTGATACTCTTCAGACAGTCAAAATCAGGTTCTCTTGAGCACTTTGGCACCTGTATAACTTACTTGACAACACACCAGGATTACGGAAATTTCGGGGCACCCGATGTTAGTTTCGATGCGGCACGTGACCATTTCGGGCGCGCCGAAATGCATCGGCCTTCCCATATATAGCAAGCCCGAAGCATTTCGGCGCACCCGGAACGAACACGTGCCGTATCGAAACTAACATCGGGTGCCCCGAAATTCCTGTAATCCCGGTGTGCAAGTAACAGTAGTCGACTAGCGTGAAAATCTGATATTAATACCTTGTTCACACGATTGGAGTTGTCGATCACCTCAAGTTATTTACATCATTCTCCTCGGAAGTGGTAGAACTGCATTCCACGTTCGATCTACACAAGTGGCCAGATTGGCGGTAGGGGCTTCACAGTAGAGCTCGACATCTTTAGTGTTCCTGTTGTTCATTTGTGGCGACAGCACTTAGACAGATCAAGCGCTCGAGACAGATCGAGTGCTCAGGAACTGATATCAGGTAAATTTTCCAGCCAATGAGTGTCAGCATTCCCATGGAATGTGGCATAAAGATAAAGTGCTGCCCAACCCCACAGTGAAGACCTGACAATCGTCAGGATGCCCCCCCAGCCTAATGTAGCTCAGATTCGCTTGAACAACGTTGCAGCATGCTTGGGTGCTACCGTGGACACTCTAGACCTACTTTCTGATAGCCTCCAGGCCCTATTCTTAGGGCTCATTTCAAGCACCGTGCGGTCTCTCTTGACAGCTGCACAGGTAAACTCCTCTGGTGAATATCCTCAAATTAAATCTCATTCGTCCGCCAGAATGTCAAGAGACATAGGGATGATTGTACCCAAATGCTGGAGCAAATTCAGGAGATCCTCTATGGTGTCCTCCGGATTCATATTACGTCTGATACCGGTGAGGAGTTTCCACCAGACATGTTGCATAATTTGGGCAAATTTACCGAGTAAGCTCCTTTGATCATCCTCTAATATCTCATTCACATTTCTATAGGACCCTGCATAAGATCCACACCTTTGTTGAAGCCCAGCAGGAGACAAGTAGAATCAAACAGTTTTTCCGTCAGGGTGAAATGAGTACCCTACTGAAAGGTTGTCATCGGGGGTTAGAACAAGCCCTCAACATATTCAAGGCAAATTACCAGTTGGTGGCCCTGAATGAGGAACTGAATATCATACAGGTTCAAGGTCTCCGCATTTCCGGTCATGTCAGAGAAATGCAACAATATATACAGATGACACATCAAGAAGTCCTTGATTTGATTTCAGCTCTTTCAGATAGAGGAAGTTCTGACAAAGGATCTCTGGTGTGTATACATTTCGTATTTTCCCTGCAATACAATAACTGTCTCTCACAGATCAGCAGTGTGTCCTCCACAGGTCAAAACAGGTATGCAGATTTGTTATTTTTACTAAATAGATTCCGAGATCCGGAAGCTCTCATTCACTGTCCTTGTTGCCATCTGAGCCCAAGATATTTCACGGCCGTGGAACTGAAGTCTCAGCCATTATCCAAATGTTCAACAATGGGAGTCCAAGGATTGCAATCTTGGGACCCGGTGGAATGGGGAAGACTAGTTTGGCTAGAGCCATTCTCCATCAGCCTGAAATCACTACCAAATATGACCAACATAGGTCTTTGTTGCTTGTGATGCAGTATCAAATACTGTTCAACTTGCTGCTACTATCGGTGCACATGTGGGACTAAACCCGGGGGAAGATTCCACTCAGCTGATTATCCATCACTTCACCAGTAGTCCACCATCCTTGTTGATCCTGGACAATCTGGAGACAATCTGGGAGCCACAGGAGTCTCGGGAGGAAATCGAAAAGTTCTTGGCCTGGCTGGCAGATATCCAACATCTGGCATTGATTGTAAGGCAAGCCTAATTGGCACTCCTCCCGTACTGATGCCTTGGGTAGATCACACTGCGTGGAGCCGAACGACCAAGTGGTGTCCAGTGGACTCACCCATTTCTGGAGCCTCTGAAGCCACTCACCCAAGATGCTGCCCAGAAAACATTCATTGATATTGTTGATGATGGGTGTTCTCCTGCAGAGGTTGACAAAATCCTGCTTCTTGCAGATAACATGCCACTTGCGATAGACCTCATAGCTCATTTGGTGGAATATGAAGGTGCTTCCACCCGCACCCAGACAATAGCCTCGATACACAAGAGGAAGACACACCCACAGCGGCCGCCAAAATTGCCGCCATCCAACAGGCCATCAACGACATTGTTGAAAGACAACGGGAGCGCAAGCGGACAGAGACCCGAATCAGATGCCATACTGAGCTCGACCGCATCACAAAATTCTCAGTTCGGATGAGCAAAGACAGTAAGCCAAGAGATACCATCTCCTTCTTTCAAAGAACAGACACGACCCCAGCACGAGGGAGTAAGAGGTCTGATGAAATGGCAGAAATTGCCCGAGACTACCACAATGACCTCCAAGTCGACGAGACAGAGAGCAACCCAGTAGCAAAGGAGGCCGCTATAGCAGAGGCCCTTGAGGGCATGTCCTCGCACGAAGACAATCCACGGATGCAGGAGCTCGCCGAGCTCTTAACCGAGTCAGATGTACTCACCTCCCTTAAACAATCAGCCTGCGGTACAGCAGCTGGCGTTAACGGAATACCCACCGAGCTGTGGAACAAGCTAAATGAACGCTACCTTGAAGCCAAACGTGCAAATGAGAACGCTGATGGCCTAGCAATACCTGCTTTCGACGTAATCAAAGTCCTTACCCTAGTCTATAACAGTGTCCAAAAATACGGTGTTGTCCAGGGCACACAGTTTGCGACAGGCTGGATGTGCCCTATATGGAAAAAGAAGGACCCTACGGACATAGCTAACTATCGTCCAATCACGGTCTTAAATACCGATTACAAAATTTTTACAAAAGCACTCACGGATAAACTATCCAAAATTGCCCCTCTCTTGATCCACCGAGACCAAGCCGGCTTTATGAAAGGCCGGAAGATAGTTAACCAAATATTCCTAGCTATGGAAGTGGTCGATGTCTCTGAAGAAGAACTGCAAAGCGGCGCCATTGTTGCGCTCGATCAAGAAAAGGCATATGATAAAACCTCTCACCGGTACCTGTGGGCCGCTATGAAAGCCCGCGGCATCCCTGACGCCTTCATAAACACGGTGAAAGCGCTATACGCTGATGCCGAGACCCACGTCGTCATAAACGGGGAAATCAGCTCCGCTTTTAAAATAACGAGAGGAGTGCGCCAGGGCGATCCACTCTCGTGTCTGCTATTCAATTTAGCCATTGAGCCACTGGCCCACATGCTACGCAAGTCGAATCTTACAGGCTATTCAGCCCCTCACATCCTGGAAAAGGTCGTGGTTAAAATGTTTGCAGATGATACCACAGTCTACCTAGACGCCAACGACAGCTTCGACGAGCTACAAGACCTCCTACAAAAATGGTGTAGAGCATCCAGCGCCAAGTTCAACGTCGGGAAGACGGAAGTTATACCAGTGGGCTCACCGGAATACCGTAAATCACTCATTGATTCTCGTAAACTTAATGACCGAGACTCTCCAATCTCGGCCAACATCCATATCGCTCGTGAGGGCGAGTCTGTCCGCATACTGGGCGGTCATATCGGAAACAAGATGGATGACTTCGCTATTTGGACACCAGTCGTTGAGAAGATCGACGCTGCCCTTGCGCGCTGGGAGTCCCTCCATCCGACGCTGGAAGCACGGAGTCAGATTATCCAAATCACCATAGGGTCCATGACCCAATACCTCACCCAAGTAAATGGGATGCCGCAACACATTCTAAACCATCTGCTGAAAGCCCTGCGCGAATTCATGTGGAGCGGTAAGTCCTCTCCAGTCAGCATGGACATGCTGATGGCTCCCAAATCTAAAGGCGGTAAGAACCTCCTTGACCTGCGGGCGCGCAACGACGCACTCCAGCTGATGAAACTTAAATCATACCTGGAATTCGACCCCGAGAAACGAGCCACATGGGCATACCTCACGGACAGACGCCTTGCACAGCTCGTCACACAAGCCCCTAAAACCGAGCAAAACTCACTCACCAATTCATTCCTCCAAACGTGGTCGCCAAATGAGAAGAAGTGGCCCAAGAGGCACAAAGAGATGCTGAAATGTGCTAAGAAGTACGGTGTTGAGTTTGACACCATCAACCCGTCAACGCAGATCCAGGGCTCATTGCCCCTCTGGCACCACTTTGGGGAAGACCCGGAGAAGGTTCAGACGAATAACTCGCCGGCATGCAAATGCTTGCGTGCCAACCACAACGTGATTTACGTCCGCGATGGACTCCCCCTCATCGAAAGACTGCGAGACAGAGCCCACAGAGCCTCCGCCTCCTGCCAATGCCTGGCGTGCAGTGAGGACAGACGGCTCCGAGACTGTCAGAATCCCCATGCCTGTGCTCTTGCAGTCGAACATAAGCTCTCCCGCCTCCTCCCTAAATGGGACCCAAGGACGACACCTCCTGACGACGATGAATCGTCTCAAGAAGAGATCCCCGGGACTTTCAAACCCCCTCCCCGAATAAAATCTCTCACCGATGGATTCCGAGTTCTCACTCGCGAACAAACCCCCCAGGATGCGCCCGCCTCACCACCACGTCCACCCCGCGACCGCCGGACAAGCGGTTCAAGCCCAGAGCTATTTGTGGGCAGCGCCATCAGGCGAAATACCGAAGGGAAATTTGTCGCTGGCGGGGGCCTTTGGTATGGACCGGGCCATGCCAAAAACATCGAGCTGCGAATGCCCGAGGAACTCCCACAGCACGCGCAGTGCGCAGAAGCAGCCACCGCCGTCGTAGGCCTCCAGCACACTCCACGCGACCAACCGCTACAGATCAAAAGCTCCAAAAAGATGCTGCATGATAAAATGGTCCTCCGCCTCCAAGACATGGAAGACCGAGGTTGGATCGGCATCGTAGACCGCGAGCCTCTACGCGCGCTAGCCGCCGAACTGAAAGCGAGATCAGCTCGTACCGTCTTCGTAATTGACACAGACGGCCGCACCGAAGGCCACACGAGAGCCTCCCAACTCGCGCTAGCGGGGACACGAAAGAGCGAACCAAGCCTGATATGCCTAGAAGTTGACGTTGCCATGGACCTGAAGGGCGTAAAGCTAGCGAGCCTGACACAGGCGATCGCGTACGCGGGTATTAAGGAACGGAAGTCCGCCACATCACGGAAGGCCACAGACAACAACACCAAACAAATCATCTCCGCTATCCATGACACTTTCCACCGCCTCCCCACGGCGCAACAAATCTGGCAGAGCATCCGACATCACGACTTCTCTCGTCAAGTCAAGAATTTCCTCTGGAAATCACTACACTCAGCCCACCGCATCGGGGATTTCTGGAAACATATCCCCGAGTGCGAAGACCGCGGGATCTGTCAGTTTTGTGACGAGCCCGAAAATCTGGAGCACATTGTCCTAAAATGCCGCCGCCCGGGCCAGGATACTATCTGGTCCCTGGTGAAAGACCTCTGGTTGAGGAAGCACCACACTTGGCCCGAGCTATCACTTGGAAACATTCTTGGCTGTGGCCTCGCGACTTTCGAAGACGAGAAAGGCCGCCGACTTCCCGGCGCAGCGCGCTTGTACCGTATAATCGTATCGGAATCCCTATTCGTTATCTGGAAAATCCGCAATGAGTGTGTAATCTCACGGGGGGGAGAACCTCTCCCCGAGGCCTTAATCCACAACAAATGGCTGCATGCCATAAATATGCGACTGCATTTCGACTGCGTCCTCACAAATTTTGCCAAGTACGGTAAACAGAACTCTATAAAGCCCTCCCTCGTGCTCCAAACCTGGAGCTCAACACTGATGAACGAGGAGGAGCTGCCGGATAACTGGATTATAAACCAGCCCAGGGTTTTAGTGGGTATCGGACCCAAATCATCGCACCCCCCTTCGCAACCTTCGGGCCGCAGAGGGCGGGGGCGATAGCTCCGAAGTCCCACACTGTCGCTACCCGCGTCGTGCCTAATGCATTTCCCCGGGCGGTGGTTGTGTTTATCTACACTCCTTTCCGGAGGGCTCACGCCCTCTGTTCCTTACGCGGTTCTGGAGGCTGATCAATTATCAGTTGTCCCCTACCGATTATCGTACCACCAAAAAAAAAAAAAAAAAAAAGGAAGGTGCTTCCAGTGTACTGCATCGCTGGGAGTTAGAAAGAACCTCCCTTCTCTCATGTGGCCACAACAAGGAATCAAATTTGCATTTCTCAATTTCCCTGTCTCTTGCTAGTCCTCGAATCATGTCTTTACCACAGGCGAAAGATCTATTAGGTCTCCTCTCCATTCTTCCTGATGGTATTTCAGATGCAGAACTTGTTCACAGTAACCTGCCAATTCACAATATTCTAGCTTGCAAGGCTACTCTACTTCGGACCTCACTGGCATATACAGATGACCAAAAACGGTTGAAAGCATTGGTCCCCATCAGGGAATATGTTCACAAAATGCACCCCCCTGGAGCTCACCTCATTCAACCTCTTCTAAAATATTTCAATGAGCTCCTTAAGCTTTTCGACTCGTATCATGGAAGTACTTCAAGCTCCGGGATAGTAGCTCGTGTAACATCGAACTTTGTCAATATCCAGACTCTTCTGGCGATCAGTCTAAACAAAGACAATCCGGTGCTTCAGGATGCCATCTATTGCACATGCTATTTTGATTCCTTCAGTAGACTAAGTGGATATGGATGCAGCAACTTAATCAATAAGATTCCCGATGTTATGCCTCACCTTCATGACCATAGATTGGAGTTTTATTTCACTATCCAGCTTTTTTTGGGATCCCTCTACAATTCCATTAATATTGCCAATGTGGAACACCTTGTGGATCAGGCTCTAGAGCACTCTACACATTTCGATGATCCAGTTATTAAATGTTAGACTCGCTAGCCAGTCGACGTCCACTCGGTTACACACAGACGGAGCGGGACGAAAAGGGAAGGAGAACAAATACATACAATATCAGAGCAAATAATGATGGGACGTCAAACAACAGGTAACCTCGTGGACGGACTGGGCCGGCACGTCGCCTGTTTTGGTGACGACGCGTTTCACCGCCATTCGAGAGGCCCTGACTTAGAAATAAACGTTGAAATTGTTTAAAAAAGTGCTCAAAGTGCCTGCATGAAAGATGGATAACTTTTAATTCCCTATCGAACGAACTAAACATGTTTTTTGGGTGAAAAAATGAATGTTACAGTGTATCTACGCGCCATCGTCATCAGAGGCCAGCACAGCCACACCGCAAGCCTAATTCGGACGTTCCTCGCAGAGCCTCGTAATTATATAGCATTCTATGTAGTATCACATCTCTAGAGCATCCAATATACCTTAGATATTGTCCTTCTGGCTCCTCATGTAATGAATACCTCAAATCTACCATTCTATTGCCCAAAAAACAACTTACGCTCAATCGATAGAGAATCAAAAACTGTCCATCTTTCATTAGGACACTTCGAGACGGTTTTTGGAAGATTTCGACGTTTTTTTCTTTAGTCCGCACCTCTCAAATGGCGGGGAGATAGGCCATCACTGAAACAGGCGACGAGGGAGCCCAGCCGGTCCCCGTTGTTACATGAGATCACGAATGCCATCAATCACGGGGGCCGGCTGGTCACGAGCCTAATTAAATGTGAGTTTTGTGTCATGGATTCTGTCATATATTCACTTACAAGGATTCTCTAGGCCGATTTTATGCTGTTGTATCCGAAGTCTATCAGTTCATCAAGCAGGATATTCCTAGAGCGATGTACTTCTCTCAAGCTGGCTTGGTCCTGTCAATTTCGATCGGGAACATCGACAGACAGGCCCAAGCACTGAGACAATTGGCGGGGATTGAGTACCAAACTGGGGATTATTCTGCTGCCCAAGTACATGCCTATGAGTCACGCAGACTGGCAAAAATTTCTGCAGATTTATACGAAGAGGCAGCTGGTCTCCGACTTGAAGCCATGTGTTGGGATTTCTTCGGCCACTATAGACACAGCATGTCCTTATATCAACAGGCAGCACATCTTCTTCAGCTTTGCGGCATGTCTGGATGCGAGTTGGATTCTACCATCATGAGCAATCAGGCAGACCTTCATCGGGTAAAATCAGAATATGTCGAGGCTAGGGATATTCAAACACAACTACTCCCCAAGCTGGAACACGGGCCACACTGGCATGACTTTATCTTGGTAAACATTGCCCAGACCGATGTGGAAATGGGTGCATCAAAAGATGACGTGCAGAAGAACATTCATGCAGCAACCTTGAGGTTGAATGCCACAGGAAATACACAGGGACTGATTTACTGCGATACTATTAGAGCAGCTCTGGACATGAGAGAAGGTGATCTATTGGCAGCAAAGACTCTGTTCCAAAAGACCCTTGAATTTACTTGGGCACGAGACAGTGAAGCTGCAAGCTATTGTTTGGAGAAACTCGCCAATGTCCGAGTGTGGAGCACTCTAGTACAGACTTCATTCACTCAGCCAGTGACATTCTTAGTGTATGTCTTCCGGAAGAAAATGAGACTCGAAATCCACAAAGCTCTCCAATTTCTTGGAGACATGTATTTTGCTGAGGGTGACCACCAGACAGCAATCAGTCTTTTCACCGTTGCTCTAGATGGATTTACACAAATGGATGTTCACCGAAGCAAAGCAGAATGCATGCTTCGCCTAGGAGATATTGGAAAGCATGATGGAGACTTGTTGAAAGCAAGAGAGCTGTGGAATAAAGCCCGCCCATTATTTGAAAGATCAGTGCAGACAGACCAAGTTGCAAATATTGATCAGAGACTTGCTGAGATCAGTAACATAGGGGAAGCCAACTCAAGGCCACTGGTCCACCTCCTGGACCTTACTGCACCCACAGAAAGTGCGAAAGAGCTGGATGTTGTACCAGCAGACACCATCTAATCAATGATTAAGATGTAGTCGTGGAGGATGACCCACTTGTGGCAGTCCTCACCTAAAGATGTTGGCTATGTACGGTATCATTGTCTGCCATATGCATTTCTTCTTTGTATGAGTTGAATATTTAATTTATTGAAATTGTGCCAAAATAAGTTCAGTCGGGCCCAGAGGGAATTTCAAATGCTAGAATCACTCTGCAGATGCCAAAGCCGCGTCCATCAAAAAGTTGATCATGACTGAAATTTCTTGGAGACTAGCTAAACTGATACTTACTAAATTATGTGTCCTCTCAGGAAAAAGTAAGTTACGTGTGAGTCTACGGCATGAAGCGGGGTTGGAACTGTCACCTGCAGAGAACGACGTACCGCGCCGCCGTTCCTCACGATATTTTCCTACCATTTATTTTAGAAGGCGGACAGATGGTTTATCACAAGCTTTGAGCTCAGAGAAGAAGTTTTTCAATTTTCCAGCTCAGAGGTAAGTCGTCGGCAGCTGTCGCCATCTGCCACTCAACCGTTCCGAGATTGATCGGAGATCTACCTATTCACTACGCACTCGCGATGTTCAACCAGAAACTATGGCTTGACTATGGCTGTCAATAAAGCAGGGTGTAAAAACATACCTACAATCACAGGTGTGATTGCACAATGTGCGTTTCAGTATGTGGTAATCCTACTGTACATTGTTAGTGGGCTCTGCCGCAAAGCGCACTACAATTGTTTTTTCGTTAGCTGTCCACCCCAGACATGTACGGCTTCACAAGGTCCATGATACAAAAAGGCCAATTTGTAGCTATATTATTGACTATTGACTATTTATCCTCGTCACCAAGTTTTTCAATTTAATTCAAGTTCCATTAAAGTGCATGCGGACCCCTGGGGGCCCATGTTGCACTGTCTACTGAGTACAAGTGAGGTAAACTAGCGGGCCTGGAGTTGTGGCTAGGGAGGGAGGCGGGGTAGGTAGCGGATGGCTAGGAGGTACTGCAAGTGTGAGTGTGAGGTGTATGTGGCAAATCTGGAAGTTGTCACCAAGTTTACTCAACCTCAGGCCAGCCTCACATTCGTTATGGGGGAGATTACGTCAATGGCTGCGTAGTGTAGCGGTTATCACTTCAGATTCTGATGCCAGTATTCTGGCGACCCCGGTTCGATTCCGGGCGCGGCCTTGTCATGAGGATTTTCTTTTTCTCTAGCTAAGCCCATCGTCGATGTCAGCTCACCCCGCTCAGCGACGGAAGCAAGTCGCATGCGTATTCGGGATTCTGGGACCGAGTTCACTCCTCGGAGGCCCAATAAAATCGTCCGACAAGGCGTAAATTCGGCGCTTATATGTGTGTGATCTGACCGCCATGTACAGCTTGAAGGCTGTGAGTTGCGATAGCAAATTTAAACGATGCATCAGTTTAAACATACTATCTTTGACCCACCTCTGTAGAAAGGTTTTGAGGGGTCCGGTGTGTATGCACGTCTTGCCGGGGGGCCTTCGGCATTTGCATGATGTATGGCTAACACACAAAGATGTCAAATCTAAGCTGTCTTAATTTTTGAGGCAAAATTGAGGTCACAGCGAGGCTGCCGAGACAGTGGCCTCCTTTTACCTACCTCTGCATAACAATTGATTAAGAATTTGGCAAGCGATCGGAATTGATCAAACCGTGCAAAATCCGGCTATCGATTTTCTACTGGGCTCCAATGGTGCTCTAATGCTCTAGAATTGTACCCGGACCAAACTGTGCCCTATGTTCATACTCCAATTTTATTTTGAGCCCATTGGGTTCGAACTGAGGTCACCGGATCAAATTTATGCTGAGGTGGGTCGTTCTGCAGAGGTGGGTCAAAGATAGTAACAGAGTTCACGTGCGAGTCCGCAGCCAATATATAGGTGACATTCATCATTCCCCTCGTTGATCCCGTCTCTCTCTCTCTCGCCCACCGTTCTCCGACACCTGATGTCTTTTTCGCTTGCATATGGCTCCTTCGGCGACATAATCGAGACTGCGAAGCTGGTGAAGAAGATTGTCGATGTTCTGTACAGCCTTAGTAGCATGCCGTCGATTGAGCGCCAAAAGACAATTGCTGTCTTGAAGAGCTTATACGATGATATTGCTCTCTTGCTCAAGTTCACGAATACGGATCCATCATCTCGTGACGGCCACAGACTAGGCGATAGGATAATGGCGGAGCTTAGGTCTTGCCGCTCGCTAATCGACCAGCTGTGCACGAAGATGGATCAATCAAACAGCCTGATGGCGAAACTCTGGATGGCTCTCACTGAGGACAGGGAGTTAGCATATTGGAGGAGTGAAATGGCAGAGCGTCGTGCGGTTCTTCACACTCTTCTTGAACTACTTAATATGTGAGTGTCTTGCGAAGTAGGGCAGAATTGTATTGACATGGCGTGGCCAGAGTTGTGTCGCAGCAGTCTGGAACTCAAATACAAGATGCCATCAGCCATATGAAGTACGTCGGAGGAGAGGTCAACAATTTGACCTTCAAAGTCCAAGACATCGAATCAGACATCCAGACGGTTGCCGGTCAGGTCACCAAAGTTGGGGTCACAACGATGTGAGGTCCATCGTTCTATATGTTTAGCAACAACACCTGACTGCCACAGGTTTGCTTCGCGCGCCCTTGGGGAGTCGATCACAAATGTCCGAGCGCGTGTTGAGGATGTCGGAGTAGAAATCCGAGCCCAATTGCAGCAAATTGTGCAAAATACCACTCTCCATGATGTCATGGAGCCAATGTTCTTTGTGATTGATCCATTGGGCGGGGTCATACGAATTTCAGCATCGTACTGTGAGGGATTCAAAGTAAGTGATCACATTGAACTTTCTTACCATATTGGCGGTGACAGCTTGAAGGATCTCCATAGGATTATCATGGCCTATTTGACAAATCGTACCCGTGCCGGGAGAGGATATATTGAACGTGGCGATTACAATATTGTAAATGCCGAGGGTTGCGTTATACACCCCCAAGACTTTCCTGCGAAGGCAAAGCCCGGGGTGCGATTGGATATTAGCATAATCAAGCGCAAGATATACGCGAGCAATGCCAAAGGATCCTCTTGCCCTCAATGTGGTATCATCCTCGTGAACGTGCCTGCCAATGCCTGGATAGTCTGGTAACTATCCCTTGCCAATCACATTCCAATCCTAAACGCCCGAAATTCTAGCGCCAATCCATTGTGTGGTTGTAGATATCAGCTTTCTGAACCAAAAGTCGGGCCGAAGGACATCAATCCACACCGTGGAGCAGGCGCCACAGACATAAGGTTTGGGGACTAGTAGCATGGTCACATTTTTGTGCTGATCGCCCATCCAGAAATCAAACCGTGATCTTGGACAACTCGGAACCCGAGGGCCCGGAATTATTTCGTCTCCTCGAGATTCGAGTAGTCTCTGTAAGGAGCAGCGCGCTTCACATAGACCCTACACTAATAACCTCCTCACGTCTAGATTGTGCGTCTATTTCCTGTTTGATGTACAGCAAGTCGGCAGAGACGACTTACTACGTTTCTAGACTGTATGTGGCAGTCCATCCTATCATTCAATGTTTAAGTTACTTATCTCCCGACAGTTGGTATACATATGCAATTTGATTGACCAAGAGCTAATCAATAATACCAGGCGGTCAGCTCATTCAACTCTCCAGAGGCTGTAAAAAATGACTTTCCTTCCAGATGGCACGTTTTTCATGACCCAATGTTCGATATCTCTCTGATCATTCATCTTGATTTCAGGCGGTAAGTTTTGTCCCCGACATCAAGCTCACATGCTGAAGATTTCCCAGAAAGTGAGTCCTTTGCTTTGTCGACGCATGCTCTCCATTCAATGTCTTTGTCCCAGCGTGTAAGTTATTAACAGCTTTTAACTGCATGTGAATTGACACTTCTCCATCCACATTCAAGTGGGTCAGTCACTTTGCAATCGTTTCTTTGTGAATTTTATGCTTGGAGGTTTGTGTGTCTATAGCAGGTGGGTATTCCGTCAATTATTATCATTGGAATTGGATTGAGTGCCGGCCTTTCCATCGTTCTTCCAGGCTGTGAGTTGGATCCGAGCTTATCCCTGCATTTATTTTATTTTAATTCAATCTCTCATGAATAGGAGGTAATCCACGTCTTATCTACTCCTCCACCAATCTTACGGGGCCCTGCAGAGAGTGGGTTGAGCTGATTCGCTTACCACCGACCACGTGCTAATTATGCTCCTCGTCAGATCGTGAGTGGCCCTTGGGAACACATTGAGGCATTTACATCTCACCGATGTTGCTACTTAGTTGGTACGTCTCCTGTTGTCGCTCATTGCATACAGCTCAACTATCCCAGAATGTACGTGACTGATTGAATGGCTTCTGGTTGAAATCTAAGTCCCTTGTACACTGTGTGGTAGCTGGTGGGTCCGCTCTACCTCGGGGACTGACACCGACTAAAATTTCCTCGCAGCGCGTAGGCCATGTTGTATCTTTCGGCCACTGAGGCGCTGACAAAATCTCCTTGGTTGCACAGCGTGTAAGTTGTTTGTGAATATAGTGTCGCAGTCGCTTACCTCCTCGCCATTCGTTCTCAGTGGGTAAGCCACCGCGGCTGTAATCTGGGGCACCATGTTGACGCGTAACTGAACCTCTGTCAGCAAGTAAGTCTCCTGTAGCATCGAACCCTGTCGGCGCTGAAGCAGGTCTGACCGGTCCAGATTGGGAGTCTTCTTTTGTATTCAGTCCTTTTGGCTTTTGCTTATGGCTGTGGCGGATTACCTATAGGAAGTGCGTACTATAGTCATCTTGCGCCGAGTGCACTAACCTATTATCTCTGCAGAAAGTGAGTCCGATCCTCCCCAGTTCTAACAATTATCGCAACGATCTACAGCTTGTGAGTATGAGGTTTCATCACGTCAATGGTCGCGATAATTGCGTGATGAATTTTCTCTTCATTTAGGTGGTACGTCTTTGACAATCCCGTTCTCCTCATCCTCAATCTGGGCCAATTATAGTTGGTACGTCGCTGTTAATAGCGGAACATAGGTTTTGGAATTAATTGGTCTCACCTCAGGCTGTGAGTGTTGAACCAAAGAGGGAGCCTTTGATCTAATTCAGCTTATTCGACATTGAACCAAGTCGGTAAGCTGCGCGGGTTACCTTTAGCCATCGTGGTTCGCTTAAGAGCTGATGCCTTACCGCAGCTGGTAATATTCTACACCATACGCTTACACTTGAGTCTCCATCTCCATTCGTCGGCATGTAGATTGTAAGTCTCAGCGCCTAGAATATCCGCCGCGATCTTAAAGCTTTCCAGCGGGTTAGTACTTGAGACATGCCGCATTGGGTTCTGACTGAGCTGAGCCTATTATGCAGCAAGAGCGAGAAGAACGACAAATACTCCTCGGGGAATGGACCGCTTCGAAAGCTAGGCAAGTCCGGCCGATCTGTGCCATGTGGCTATGCTCACCCGAAGGTTCACAACAAAGGCACTCGGAAATCCTACCTATGGGCGACGAGAGGTATGGCAACTCCTAGTCGCACCCGCGCAGATGGCCAACATCCAGCTTAGTTCTGAAAGTTCCGACGACGAGGACTTGGAGTGAGTAAACTAGGGGGAACATCCGAGGGAGGCGACTGACCTGGGCATGCTCGCAGGTTCGACGTATGGGAAGATGTGGATGCGATATCGCACCAAAGCAATGATAGGTACGTCGACGGGGCAGCGATGCAGGTTCTGAATATTCAGCTGATAGTGATGCTAGAAGTGAAAGTTTGGATGATTTGTGTTGAATTCAAGGGTCAGAAATTGGATGAAGGAACTGCGGGCACCTGTAACGAACCGGATGTAAACATAAGTGGTTGGATGCTTTCACATGTATGTACTATTAAAACGGCGCGCGGTCATATGGGATTCAACGGTGGGATAGAGAATGAGCTCACCAGACCACATCTATGCACTAGATTTCTCCTGGCAGACTCGCTCATTCATTCTGAACTATCCGCCTTCGATCGGAATCAATTTGGAGGGCAGTGGTGGGGGAGGGGAGATCAGGAGAATTGACAATCGCTCGCTTTCTCATTGAACTTCTGAGATGTTCCGGTGCGATGAGGGCATGAACCCGGAAGGGATCTGGGTACAGAGAGAACCGTCGGGCTCGCTTAGTACAGCTTGCTTGCCTGGATTCAAAAGATTCCCGTCCCACCATCAACTCACCGGGAATGGTGCAGTTGGCGAACAGACTCCCAAAATCCAGCTGATAAAGGATGCCTCGGAGCGCAGAGGTTGACACGAGCTCGTCCCCACCAGCCCTCTGCAGAGGCTTGACAGCCTCCGAATCCCCAGCGGCCAGCCAACATCGAGCTCAATCATGGCTGGTGAGAGATTAAAAATGATCCGAGGAGTGGAATTGGAAACACATAGAGTCAATGGCGGAGCATGGACTTAGACGTATGGGACACGGCGGCGAAAGGCAAGTCGCGTGGTGGCACTGCCGCGGTGTGGCAGTGATCGGCTGACGCGACGCGCTGACCAAGCACAGTCAAACACTGAGCGGAAAATTCGGGTAATGAAAGGAAATTCAATCTCAACGGCCTGGAGTTGATGCCATCTCTCAAATTTTCTCTTCAGTTAAATCTCTGTCTCTGGTGGCACTAAGTCAATCCACCTTGCGAAGCGGTGGACAGCAAGCGGGCGGTTGCGGCATTCTGGGGAGCGAACTTACTTCCCCGAAGCGCGCTAAAAGCGTCCGAGGAGCCGCAACGCTGGCGTTAGCACGTTTCTCGAACGGCTTTCTGAATGATGCCTAATTTTTTGGCGACGATCAAATCAACAACCATGGCCCGCATGACTGTAGATCATTGTTTTCCCTACTTCCCGCAAATATGCCATGCGACAAAGTGGCGAGAGTGCCTTCTTGGCGCGGTCACCTGGGCGCCCATGCATGGGAAGGTCCGGCTGTGAAGGTATGGATCGGGGAAGACGAAATATTTGCGAAATATTCAACCAATTAGGTGGTTCAAGCCCTACAAAAAAGCATTCCTCACGGGCAGTTGCTTCCAGCTAGGTACTCCTGTACCCCGCCCAAGGACTCCTGCCTCGGCTCCTCCCAATTTTTCCCACGGGAAGTACGAAGAGTTGGACGGTGTCACACAGCTCACGCGGCGAGTCGACCTTTCGGAGATACGCACGTGCCTCAAAGCCCCATTAAGACCCTACCCCAGTATCCTTTGGCACCTTCCCCGCACTGAAACACATGCATCTCCCTGCATTCGTATGGGTATATAGTACCCTGGGATGGTTCATTGCACCGCAGATCGCACCTGACCAGTGAGCAGCCTCGTCTACCCGCATGCTCGCCAACGCCGCACTCATTTTGCTGGGCTACGTCTCGCACGTCGTCAGGCATGCTTCCGCCAGTAAGTTTCACCCTGCGCTCTCCCAGACTGGACTCATGCTCTGTGGGCAGGCGAGGTCTACAACACTTTCGATGGGGAGGGGTTCCCGGCGTGCAATGCTGTTGCAAAAGTCTTCAGGCCATCGACGGTCGATGAGATGGTAGCGATCGTCAAGAATGCCAGCGCCAACGGTGTCCCTGTCCGTGCAAGCGGCGTGCGTCTTTATTTGACATTTTACTACACTTTGGAGTGCTGAGTTTGAGCGCAGAACGCCCACATGTGGTGTAAGTTCATTACGTGCGTGTAGTATCAGGCCACCGCTCATGGGGCCACAGACGACACCATGTGCTCCGATGACCCGAACACCATAATCGTCAAGACCGAAGCCGTGAACGGGATCTCCGACCTGCAAATGTCGGGCGGCGTAGGAAGTGTGGTTGTTGAAGCAGGTGTTACGTTCCCCCAAGTGTGCGCCGCCGATTCATTCGCGCAATCCAAATATTTAATTCACTACAGGGCGCAATGGCTTCAAGATCGAGGTGCCGCGCTGGGTTATACGCTCGGTATGCTCGTATTGTATCGATCATCGATTCCCCGCTAAAGCTCGTCTGTTCAGTGAACTGGAACATCACTCTCGGTGCGGCATTGGCACTATTAAATGCAAGTGGTCGGTCATTCTGAGGCATGCATTCAGGTGGTGCCATGGCTATGGGCGCTCACCGCTCCTCCCTTCGCGAAGATTCGCAGGTCTCGGCCTCAGCCCTCGCGATGGATATCATCAATGGCAAAGGTAAGGTTTCTTTCCACTCGTAGTGCTCTTCTCTGTATGCATTTACTTCCGCAGGTGAACTCGTGCACATCGAAAAAAGCGCCAACAACGACACCTGGCTCGCGGCGACGACATCGCTCGGCCTCCTGGGCATTATCGCGCGTGTCAAGATCTCGGTGCTGGCCGACTACAAAGTGTGGGCGAACCAGACTACGCTTGACGAGGACGACGTCCTGAACGGCGACATCTTCGCGCAAATCTCGCCTTACGTCACCGCAAACTACTGGGTATGCCTCTATTCTACGCCGCACACCCGCATTTGTTGATGACATTTAATTTGCAGTGGTGGCCAAGTACACAGTGCTACTATTTGCATCTAGTTCCAGGTGCTTATAATTGTCATAGGTGTCAAGAAGTTCCATCTGCGCACGTATGGCGTCCTGCCCGTCAACGCCTCGGGGAATGCCTTCCAGGTCAGTAGTAGCGTGAACCACCCCCGAGGCCATGGTTTCTCACGTTCCCGGCCGTACAGTCCACATTCTCCGTCACCTCGCTGGAGGGCAACCTCGCCCTGTCGCTCCTGAACAACGGCCAGAACTCCAGCGCTGCCAACTTCTTCTCGGCCGACACATTCTACGCCATCTGGTCTGCGCCGAACTTCCACGGTGCGTCCCTCTCCTTCCCATTATCTCATTAACCGATGGTCTTCACACACACCGCGCAGAAACGGTGTTCAACCTGCCACTCCTCTCGTGGCCGGTCGTGGGGCACGCGTACGACGTGCTCATCGGCGGGCTGTACCCGAACGAGCTGCCCGAGTGGGACTACGAACTGCACGGCAAGACGCTCGAGTTCGCCGTGCCGATCCCGCAGGCGAACGCGCTCCTCAAGCGCGTGCGGGAGCTGTTCGACCAGAGCGCGGCGGATGGGATGGCGGTTACGAGCACGTATCGCAGGTGCGCGGTGCCTTATTTATCCTTCGGAATTCACGGTGTTGACGAGCAAGCAGCGGGATCAACATCAAGGTGCGTTTCTCTGCGCGCAAAATTGCGGCTGACTGACTGATTATCGGTGGGCGTAGTTCGGCAAGCCTTTCGACAGCTTCCTGGGGCAGACTACCCAACGCGTGGGGAACATCACGGGCGACTGGAGCAAAGTGCGTGGCGCGGGGGTGTACGGTGAACCGATACCGATGCTCAGCTCGCTGCGCTTCCATAGGGCGCAATGATGTTCGACTTCCCCAGCTTCGTGCCCACGACGGGCGACCACCATCGCTACAATGAGGCTTGGTAATGACTTCCTTACGCCTTCCGAGAGAAGATTGCTGAGGCGCATTACGACGTGCAGGTACGCGAATCTAGCGACGACGCTAATTAACGAGGTGGGCAATTCCCTGCTGGGGCTTAATGATATTCAGGACTAACGTTTCGCCGCTAATAGTTCCCCATCCGCCCGCACTGGACGAAGAACACGCGCATGATTTTCGCGGAGGCGCTTAAGAACCTTGATCAGGATGTGAGTTTTTCTTCTTTCCCCTTATCACCTTTCCCTTCCCTGGTTTATTATTTTGTGGTGATGGCGAGCTGACAATGACGCGCACTGGATACAGAGCCTCCAGCGTTTTGCGGCGGTCCGAGCACAGTTCGACCCGGACAAGATATTCCGCAGCATCACCGGGGAGATTATCGGCGTCGTCTGAGATGGGGGTGGTATGGTGCAATGAAGGAAGAATATGGAATGACTGCGTACCCGGTAACCAATCTCTCGTATGAAGACAATCGTTCATAGAGAGACCGGTCGAACTGGGTTTGAATTTAGTCTGTTAGTTATCGCGCCCTGGTTACCGTTACCGGACCTTGTTATGTAAGCTGGCTCGTTTTGGAAGGTGCAATGAGTCACGTGTAAGCTTGAACGACGCGACTTCGACGCGCCGTCCGCGATGTTGCTTCATTGATGCGACTCTTGAAAGCAATATTTGTTCCATCGTGTAAGAGGTGATTTATGTCCAAATTCAGGGCCTAAAATTCATCAATAACCCTCAGTGCGCTCAATTTAGCGGATACGACGGACATGGGATGGTGGAAGGCGCGGGAATTTTTTTAGAAAGAAGGAAGTTGATATAAAGCGAGTTCAGATGTAACTGGAAGGACTAGGGTCACTGAGACGGCCATGACGCGTCCAAGTCGCGTCGCTGAGCCACGCACGACGCACGTGACCTCGATCCTCCTTCCTAAACAAGGAAGCTTATATAATAATGCGACGGAACGGCAATCAGGGCGCGGTAACTAACAGACTTCACGAGGAACGAGCGAGGGAGTCTGTTAGTTTGAATTCACATGTGAAGCGATCAACGCCCGATCAGTCACGTTTCAGTCACGTGCATTGTATGATTTCCTCAAGAACTAATGGTTTCCGGGTCTAAAATGGAGCGGAAAGGACCCAGATGGACGCCCCAACGACCTTTCTACCCGACTGGACCTTTGCAACTATAGAATCCTCCATATCTTGACCGATTTGACGAAATTTACTCCAAACCAGCCAAATTGGTACTATAAAGCCCAGAACTGTTGCAGAGAAAATTCCATGTTGACAAAAGAGTCAGGAATGGTCCATAGAGTGAATTGAGTCACCTCAACCACAAATTCCCGCGCTGTATTCGACAGGGCGTCGAGGACGCGCTGCTCGTGAAGTGATCAGCACGTGACTGATCGCGCGCCATGACAATTTAAACTCAGATCGACCGGTCTGTCTACCGACAAACTTGCTTTCTAGTAGACAGAACGGTCACCGGTCTAGCTTCGAGCTATGTGAAATGAACTTTCTAGTCAAAATCAACCAAAATCGACTGAAGATTATTGTATGTAGTCTGTAGTTTACCGCGCGCCATGTATGGTTATTATGTAATCGTCGGAGTTGGAGCCAGTTCCCACGCTGGTTGTACTGTTCCATTGCATTCTGTCAAGCCTCCTTGCCTCCAACCGCGTCGGGTAAACTCAGGGATTATCACTGCGTTCAGCGGGCCCCTAGACACGGCATGATCTAGCGGCCGGGAGGCCCGCCTATGTGGGTCTATTTCGGTTTGGGTGCCGAGACCATGCCGTTCTAAGCCGCCTCGGCACCGCCTAGACGAGTCGTCGACTAGCGGCCGGGAGGTCAGTCGAGGTAACATCGTCTAGCTCTGTTATAGTCTGTAGACTTACCTAGTCGTACATCCTCGTCTAGATGTCCCATTCTGCCCTATCACTGCAAGGGCCTTGTGCTCGGCACTTTTAACTCCAAGCGCCGCGCACAGGCTCATCTGAAGGAACAACGGCTTTAG
The DNA here is from genome assembly GCA_029289555.1 of Mycena latifolia. Lineage (NCBI taxonomy): Eukaryota > Fungi > Basidiomycota > Agaricomycetes > Agaricales > Mycenaceae > Mycena > Mycena latifolia. The sequence goes on along the minus strand of JARJLE010000059.1, from coordinate 375,730 downwards.
CGTGCTTCTACCGTACCGTACATTTCAGACTCTCCAGTAGACATGTTTCATTAGTTGCGTAAATATATCGATGACATTAGTACGTCATCCACCGAGTCGTCATCCACCCATCTGAAATGCCGTTCCATGAAAAGATTGAGGTGAGTAGTCTGTTACTGCATTCGCTTCTTTCAGGGTCGGAATCCAGAGCCCGGATAGTGGGCGTGAGCCGCTACGATAGTGTACGACTGGCTGTTGAGGGACAGCCTCTTGACCCTTGGCTTGACCTCACATTTTGTTGATGCCGCAAGTTGGCCGCAAGCGCCGGGCCATTAGGCTTGGAACATAAGACGGACATGACAGTTGGATCCGAATAGTGTGCGTTAGCAGGTTCGGATGTAGATGATGCAGCGTCTAGGTGTGCCGAGAGGCGTCGAGGTGGGTGGAGGGCAAGCGGAGGGACCTAAACCAGCCTAGTCACGGTGTGACTAAGTGACCTCGACGCACGTGGCGGTCTAGCCCGGTTTAATTCAGCCTAGGCGCCTCTACCACAGTCTGGTCTAGAAGCCCTCTGAACGCAGTGTATGGGCGAGAGGTGTGGACGAGGGCGTGAGCGCAAACGGTGTGCAACTGTGGTCGATGGCGGCGAAGGACACAGGGGCTAATACTGCGAAGGCTATTGACTGTGATCGGGGGTCGACGTAGGACACTAAGCTAAACTAATACGGGGTCGATATCTAATGCGGGGAAAGACTGTGATCCGTGGACAATGGAGGACGCGATGACGAGGGCAATACGCTGCGAAGCGATGCGCTGAAGCGAGGCTAATGTGAGCTGTATTGCAGGGGGGTGCAAGTCACTCCTGTACCTCGTAAACTCCGGGGCCTTTTATAGTACATGGGTGGGAATAAATATCTAAATGGAGACACATGGCGGACTCTATGACTCTTACGGTGTGCCTGTATACGTAGCGGAGCGCCAAGAAGTTCGTACGGAGTTCAACTCCGTTAGTCGGGCCAGGAACAAGTCCGTCAAACCGTGGGAAACTCCGGATCCCACGCCAAGGGAGCGCTAGTGCCCATCAATATTCTTGCCTGGAAGGTAGAGGTGAAATCCCGGGGAGTTAACCAGCGATTTATTCAACACAATATAAAATATGTTAGCCATTGGACTTTCCTTCGAATTGCGCCTCTGTCTTCAGGCACGACCTTTCCGTCGGTTCAGGGCCACAGTGGTGCTCTGGCGCATTATAAATTCAACTATCTTTATCGGACGTGGGGTGTCTCCGAGCATTTCTGTGTCAGGCCAGCATTCATTATGTCAAGATCCACATGATAGCCACAGCCCTCCAACACTTCTCACAAGGATCCCAATCCTTATCGCTCCCCACCGGCAGTTCTGTATGCGGACCTAGAAACACATCCCGCCTCGGGCGTTCCGAACAGAAATTGGAAAGGTACATACTTGCCTTCGACGGTTGCGAGGAGGCCGATGATTTCCGGATGTCCCTGTTAACCGGAAATTTGATGCGAAGTTGATGTTGATCTCTGCTAAGGTTGATTGAAGAAGGAAAGGCGTCAAAAGTAACATAAAATTTCGGCTCGGAGGCTACCGTGTAAATGGGCATCAAGCTATACTCCAGAGAATTCTGTTGCGTAAGTTTTGAGTGGTGTGAAATAATTTGAACATGGAGTCGTGGCAAGCGGGCCGGAACTGTGTACACTTCCTGGAACGACATGACATCACTTATTATGGGAGAGGCTGTTCAAGTTGAGATTTGAACGGACTGCGGGATCTCAAAGGTAGCCGCTCGGAATTGATATATGACGGCTGCTCTAGTCTAACACTCAACCATGTTGGCCCACTCTCCTCCACATCCAACAACGCTTGTGTCGCGCCGCCCAAAGAGAGTGTACATCGCCTGTGTACATTGTCGGAAAAGAAAAATCAAGGTCAGCCTCAGAATGTAATTGCCGGCCCCGACATTCTTGACGACCCAATTGACAGTGTATTACATCTCGAGACGATCAGCCCTGCCAGCGCTGCAAAAAGAGAGGACTAAAATGCGACTACGTATCGGTCCCTGAACAGCAGGCCAGATCAGCGTCGTCGTCCGTAGACTGCGGTCAGGAAGTCTCCGAGCGGAATCCGCCCTCCGTCTTCCCCTCGATGTCCATGACACCAACATGGAATACCCCTCGTTCCGAGGGAAACCCATCGCACTCTGGGCACAGCTCTTATCCACCAGCGAATGAATCACAATTCCATTTGATTCCCCACGGCAATGCACAAACCTCCCACCCAATCTCTCGCCCACCTCAGGCCCAGCACCCAGCCAGCAGAGACCGCAACCACCATAACGACCTGGGCAAGCAGAACCAGCTGCCCTGCGTCCCACTAGTCTACGCGGCTGCAGATTCGTCTCACCGACAACCTATCGTGCCAGGCTACTCTTCCGACTATCTGCGATACTTCGCTAGCTTCGGTCTGAACGATGCGGCATTGGACATATATGGTGGGCAAGTGTAATGCTGTGTGAGATTTAGAGCGTGAACTAACTGCTGTTCAGGTATTGCACCTGCGCGTCAGGAGGGACATGCTACTGTGTTAGGGCCGGATGAATAGAGGGCTTCTCAGGATCCTGCTGCGGTTTCGATTCGAGTAGATGTATAACGCAAGAAATTGAGCTGCCATCAATAATCCAAGCTCGCAAGTTCGCTAGGAAGGAAATTGATGATCCGGAAAGTCTGCTCTTATTTTGACACTGCGAACTAGTTACCCCGCCAGCGCACGCAACATAGAAAATACCGACGACCCCACCAATTTTTTGAGGGGGGGATCAGACTTACGCGATATTTGACCCTCACCAAAATTCGCCTTGAAAGATTAACCAAAACATTGAATGCGTCCCTAAGTCTTCTGAGGCTTGCTATCTGAAGATCGGAGCGCGAATGGGTGATCTCGGCGAGCTAAGAGGTCCTCCGAGTTGTTAAGCTGACGTCGGAGTTAATGTCAAGTGGCCAGGCACTTCAACACCAGGCGTGCTGAGTTGAGAGGGATTGTATAGGGACATTGAGGGCCATAGCATCGGCCAGACATAGTTTCCGCGATAACGCGCAGTTCAGGTTGCAACAGCTTCTAACGTGGGCGGCCCGATGCCGTCGGCTCGTGGCCCGGGTCGATTGGTGCTGGAGCTGTTCAATTGAAAGCGGCAATTGGGCTCTGTCATGGCGACACGCCGTTGATGATGATGCTCGATCGGCACAGCTCAGTTCATTTCACCTGCTTGCCGAGTCATTTGACGTTCAACTTGAAGAGCAATTTCCTGTGGCACGGTGAGAAAATTCCCCACGTGTAAGGATTAAATTTGAACTGCGTACCAGAGCTATTGAACCACGGCCCGGGGACGCGTTAGTATTTTTGAATTGGGATGAAAGGATACAGGTCGCAGTTGCAGTAAAGTCCAGCACGCTGCTGCAGAAGGAGCGAAATTTACGGGTAACGAATATTGGCCTCGCAACGGCTTGAAATAAGATGCTCGTGTGTCTAATTTAGTCTGATCTTCGGATAAGATCGCACTGAAATATCTTTCTGATATTCTCGCCGATACAGCCGAGTTTTGCAAAACGACAGTGGTCTCCGTCATCGACCCGAGCCTCACAGGCCAAAGGAACATCATTTAATGAGACTTCTCACTGATTCAACGCCTCAGACGGACTCAGGAAATCTGCCTTGTGCCCCTGGCCCCCGGAAAGACAGTACATGATATTCGACTCAGCTTCGACCCCGACCTTCTCCGTAGGCCGTAGTCAGTCTGTGGGTACACGTCGAGCTCGTTCGAGTAATTTTTTCTATTTTCTCTAGGTCTCTCTGACATTCCAACTATGCCACCATTTATATCCCACCTTTCGGACATAGCGGACAGTGGTACCAATCCCGTCCGACTCTTCGCTGCGGAAATTCCGCGGGGCGGGAAACACATCAGCTCCACAAGTGTTGAACAGCATTAGAAGACAATACCTGAACGGTGCGATGATTTAGGGCTTTCGTCAGGATTGATCACACAGCATGTCAGATTAATTGCGACTGGCCAGGCACATCTATGCCCAGAATATCATCCGTTCTGGGCACCCTGTCAGGAGCGGTGCCCGGAACGGGATGTCGTCAGAGGATGGTCCGAGATTAGGGCACATCATGATCAAAGATGCATATGCGGCGCAGGACAAAGTTTACGACTCCTTTATGAAGTTGCTGTAGAAGGTGGGTGACGATGCTTTCAATGAATGTAGAATAGAAATTTGATATATGAGATGTAAAGATGGAGGGATAAAAACACCAAGTGCGAAGTTCGCGCCAGTGTCAGCGAAAGTTGATTGAAGATCAAGATTCCCAACCACGTCAGAGACCGCAAGCAATGTGCATGGCCTCGAGGCATACGAAAGTACGTTGTGTCGTAGGTCAAAGTTTGAGGGTTGTGGAAATTTTGAGGAAATGAAGAAGGAATATTTGGTTGAACACCAGCCTCTGTGGGCTGACTCACTCAGCATATCGTTCCGGTGAGCCTCACGATAGCCTCACTCGAACGATATGGGACCACTTTATATTTGTGTGTACCAGGCTAGATTTGAGGTGTCAGGGCATGTGCTGCACGGGATCCAGCATGTCTTAACGATCGCCGACGGACCGTAGGCGCTCTCAGTTGATATATAAGACGTGGCGAGTTTGCAACGCTGCTCCGACGCTCGCCATGTTCGCCCACCCTCCGCCAAATTCAACAGAGCCACTGGCCCGGCGCCCCAAGAGAGTGTACATCGCCTGTGTACATTGTCGGAGAAGAAAGGTTAAGGTCAGTATTTAAGTTCAACTAGCCGGCCTCGACATTCTTGTTGACCTGTTCATCAGTGTATTACATCCCAAGAAAGCCAGCCGTGCGCGCGCTGCATCAAAAAGGGTTTAAAATGCGATTACCTGTCCGTCCCAGAACAGCAGGCCAGATCAGCGTCCACAACCCACGGGCAGGAAGCATCGGACCAGAATCCACTTCCACCCACGCCGTACATGGCGTCGACAAGGAATAACACCCCTCAAAGCTATGAAGGAAACCCACTACCCTCGGGGCACCTTTATCGCCCACCACAGAACGATTCGCAGTTCAATTCGGTTAACTATCTGGGGGCGCACAGCCAGCTGGCCCACGACCCACGAGTCTACGCGACTGTGGATTCGTCTCCCCAACAACCTATCGAGCCAGGACACCGTTCCACTCATGAGCGATACTTCGCCAACTTCAGCCTCAACAGTGCCTTGGGCATGTATAGCGCGCAAGTGTAATGAATACTCTGCGAAACTGAGTGTATGGGCTGATTGATTTTCAGGCATTGCACTTGCGGGTCAGGAGGGCCATGCTACTGTGGAAACGCTGGGTAAATGGAGGGCATCCCCAGACTCTGCTCCATTTTGCGATTTGAGTAGGAAATGTATGATACAAGAAAAATAGTGCTGGCACTCATTTATCGAAGTTCGGAAGTTTTTCGGAAGTTGCCACTCTGCTGCCATTTTGACAGTCCGAGGTAGTCGCCCGGTCTTTAAGTTGATAACCAGCGCCCATAACACAGCACATAGCAACGAATCCCACCAATTTCTTCGGCGGCAAATCAGACTTCAAAAATGTTCCCTCACCCAAATTTGCTGTGAAACATTAAATACGCCAAGGAATAGAAGCTCAACCACGCGTCTCAAGATCGGAGCGCGGCTCCGAATTTACTTCAGCTGTTAAACAGACGTCAGATCTAACGCCAACCAGCCAGGCACTTTGACACCAGACAGGATGATTTGACAGGGAGTGGATTGGGTGATTGAAGATACATAACATGGAGAACCATAGTTGCCGTGACATTAAGTTTAGAGGGAATGTCGGAGATCTGCGGGCGCCGAGTGTGGCGCATGTCTGCGGCGTGGGACTGACAACGCATCCGCATATCCTTTCGGCATGTATCACCACGCTTAAATACTCCGTCCCGAATACTATGTAACAAGCTCAGCTGGAGCTCGACTCGGTCGATCTTGGGACGATCGTCCCTCATAAATTTGACCGGCCGAAGCACTGCATCAACCTCAAGTTTCTTTGAGGTACGAAACAAGTCCTGGACATCGAACATGATTCAGTCGACGTCCTGGTCCAATCCTGGTTATAACGACGCCGCGCTTGTAGGGCTGATGATTATCTGTCGTCTCGTACGCTGCCCCTCATGGCACTAGCTGAGCTTCTAATTCATCGTGATGCGCACGGGGAGCAGCCCAAGAGTTCCCACCTCGCACAGAAGAACAATGTAAACAATCCCAGCACATGAATCTCCCGCACGCCCTCAGTTTTTAGTGCTACTATGTTGGATTTGTCATCTAATATCGCCTTTACTTGTCGCCTCGTACAAGGGAGGACTCGCTCGCATTGCGCAACTCCTGAGAAAATTGAAAGATGTGTCATTCCCTCCGTGTTGTCAGTGCAGTCTTTGGGGGGACAGACCGTGGCTAATTATAATGCATATCTTATAGTACTCAGAATATTGACTGGATGGATAATTAGCCATGTCCCAAGGAAGAAACACAAATAATGCGGTAGGATTAAATCATTTTGGGTTCCACGAGATATCCTTCCTGTGTCATGCAGATTCTTCGCAAAGGTTACGCCAAAGCATCAATTTTCCACGCGAAGTGTGGTTGTGCTTGGCCAGTTGCTGCCGACGCGTCAACGTCGTGACCTCGGCCTCGGTGCCGGTCAGTCTCACGCGTAGTCACCGAACTCTCCTCCTCCGCTCATCCGCTGACAATCTTAATCTTCGCGTTTCCGCTGCCAGTGCGCCTCAAAATCACCATCCAAGAGGATTACACTTACATAAGCCTCGGAGCTCTTCTAGCCGAGGAGTACTCGGACCACTCGTGCACCTGCACACCCTTGATATCGACTACCGGATGCTGAACGTGCGCGTCATCGAGTATATCCTTAGTGAAAACCCGCCGCCGCCGGTGACAACGCTCGCATTGGTGCTTCGCTCTGACTGGGATCGCTTGCACGAGTGTCTACGCGCTGCGGGCCCTGCGCTGCACATCCTGGAGCTCGTCTTCCCTGAGCGCCCCGCGATCTCCGTATGTCTCTTGTCGCCGTATTCGATGCACGTATCGCTAAACCCCCTGCTATCCTTGCCAGGCATTGGCCGGCTCATGACACTTTGCGTAGCCTGAGCCTCCGATCGCCACACCGCGACATCCTCTCCATTACCGCGCACCTCCTCTCCGTCGTCCTCCGCGCCCCGTACCTGGAGTCGCTCGTGATTGATATTGAGCCTGGCCATGAACCGCAGGAAGAGGTGTTCACAGCAACACTCGAGCTTGTGCTGGAGACGCTCCCCGCCTTGAAATCTCTTCGGATCTACGCGCCGGCAGCGTGGCGTGTACACATTAATATCCGTTGCTCCTGGTAATTATGCTGGGCTCGCCGCGGTGATACTGTGCGCCGATCTATTTATTAACTCCTTCAATAACCATCAGGAAGTCGCTGACTTCTCGTTCTGCGGTGGAGATGCATTCTGGTTTAGGAGTGCACTACATCAATCATGACATCCCTTTTTCGCAAGTCCACGGCAACACAGACGATGTCCCCCAGCCATCCGCTGTAACCTTTACGTTGGGCATTGATTTCCCCGACGTCAACTCCGATTCGTGGCCACTACCCTGCTACAAGGTGATGTTCAACCTGACAACAAAACTGGAGATTCCAGAGAAGTAAGTGTTCGTCTTGAAGGCCTTAAATGACCTTATCAAGATCCTAAAAGCCTTCACTAATTTCTCCACGCGCTCCAGTACGGCCGTGTCTAGCAGTCCAATCAAACATACTTTAACAGTGAAATTCTTCGTCGGAATTCATCTCCATCACGCCATCGTTGTGGACATGATTATCCTCCGTTGCGTTCGCCACCCTCCGTTCCCTTTCTCCTGCCTTACCCACCTTGCTAGTTTTATATGGCTTTTAGGCTCCGTTTAGCGCTAAACCGGACTTGAAGCATGAGCAGTTTTGAAGAGGTCCAATTAGATCCGATTCTGCTTCTCCCCCTTGTCGGTATACTTTCTAACAGAGACAGAGACTGCAAGCGAAAAACAAGAAGGGACCACATGATAAGTGAATGCGTTCTGAAGGCTTCGAACCTTGTTTGAAAATCCTGATGGCCGTCTTGAAAGCCTCCCGAAGGCCTTTAGGATTTAAGGCCTTCATCCTTCGGGCGAACACTGATTAGGAAACTGACATGCCTGACGCGCCAAGGGCTGCCGGCATCTGAACACAAGGGACCGATAGCACCGACAGCGCGCGCCTAGTGGTGACTCATTTTGCGTGTCGTAAGGCGGGACAAGGACGCCGGACCCTTGATCGCAGGTACGCAACGTGTCTCTCCTGCTTCCTTCTCACAATGACTGACGACCACCCCCCTGCTTTCGAGCCCGCAAGCTCCATCGATCTACAATCTGCAGACAGTAAAATCACCGGAGTCAGCTTGTACCCCACACGCGCAGAAGTTACTCGCCTGTACAAGTTCGCCGTGAAGACTGGTCAGAACCAGGTGAATATTTCGGGGTTGCCGAACCTATTGGAGGCGGAATCACTTCGGTATGCCTATCCTCTTTGCTTTGTCGCTGGTCCATGACACTAATTGGTGTTTTAGGGTGGAAGGCCGCGGGGCAGCGACGATCCACGATGTCACAGTGTCGAAAGCGCCCGAAGAGCATGTCCCGACATCTTCGTCCGAGCTCGCTGCGCTGTTCAGCAACAGAGAAAAGACAGCAAACGCTCTTGCGCGGTGCGACAAGTCGATAGCATCGCTCGAGGGGTATCTCAAGTCCTTGACCGTCGAGCATCTCGAGGTCTCGAAACTCGATAACGTCATGGAGGCCTACGATTCGACCGGAGGAAAGCTGGACGCCAAGAAATCTGACCTCAAGGAGCACCTGCGCTTGATTGACGCCGACATAGCGCTCGAAAGGGCCCGGATCCAGGCTCCGCACGAGAATGAGAGGCTGCGCATGAAGGCTGTGATCGGTGTGTTTGCTGAAACGGCGGGAGATGTCGAGATTGCTTTGATTTATGGTGCGGCTGTGTTCCTTGCCCTGCGTTGCTATCGTGCTGAATATACGACAGCGGTGCCCTGGGCCACATGGTCGGCGTTCTACGACATTCGCGTCGATATGAGCACCAAGGATGACCCCATCGCACTCCATTACAGGGCGGCGGTGATACAGAATACTGGCGAGGTGGGTGGCCGTTGAATAATCAATATTTTGGATCTGACGATGAGTTGAAGTCCTGGGACGAGGTGCCGCTTACACTAGAGACCTCAACTCCTACATTTGGAACCAATGTTCCACGGTTATCGCCATGGAATCTGGAAATCGACCGCTACCACGGCCAGCCCCCTCCCGTCATTATGCCTGGAGCAGCAGTCCCATCGCCCGTTATTATTCAACACTCTCGCCGTTCACGTTCTTATTCTCGCAGCTCCCGCTCCCGTTCACGTTCCCATTCCCGTTCCCGCTCCCCTCCATATGTCACGATTATTCCTGCGATGGCCCCGGCACCTCCTCCCCCGATGGAATTCAGGGGAGCGTATGTTGCCTCAAATGGCAATGTGACCACGTCGTTCCGGGTGCCTGGCCTGGTATCAATTCCCAGCGATAGCGAGACGCACAACTTCACGATCGTGCAACTCACCCTCGGGGCCGCGATGTCCTGGGTCTGCGTGCCAAAACTGGACACCAGGGCCCATTTAAACGTGCGCATCTTCGTTCTGTTCAGCATGCTCTCCTGATGGTGGTTGCGGGTGCTTAGGCTAAAATCATCAATGCCTCGGAGTATACGCTGCTTAAAGGGAAAGCCAGTGTGTACGTCGACGGAAGCTTCATCGCCAAATCAGAAATCCCGCCAGTGAGCCCGAAAGAAAGCTTCGACTGTCCTCTGGGGTGCGTGACGACCGTTCAGTTTTTAGGGCTTTAAATTGACCCTCCCTAGCGTCGACCCATCCATTCGAATCACCTACCACCCCGTAACCAAAAAGCTCTCGCGGTCTGGGTTCTACACCAAGAGCGCCAACCACGTCTTTTCACAGCGCTTGACGGTTTTCAACACCAAGTCCATCACCGTCGAGCGACTTAAGATCATCGACCATATCCCGACGTCGCAGAACGCGCAGATCGATGTTAAACTTGTCAGCCCCGCGCTGACGCTCCCTTCGAAATCGAACCCGGGAACGAGCGCCATCAAGGCCGCAACGAAGACCGTGACACCACAGAGCCTGAATGTCGCACGCGGAGTGACGGCGCAGTGGGATGGGGCTGATGATCCTGACTGCGCGGTGGAATCTCTGGGCATTGACCGGAAGCTGAATTGGATTTGCTCGGTGCCATCTCAAGCAAAGATCAACCTCGCGCTAGAGTGGGAGGTCACTGTGTCGCCTGCGAGCGCGCGGATCGTTGGCCTGTAATCAGTTAGTGTGTCTTTCCAATCGTATTCCACTGTCAGCATACGAGAATCGATCGGGGTGGCTCGGAGTTGGCCTCAACCTGAGTCGTTAATACTATCATAGTTTTCGTAGGACGCGGTTGGAAAATGAAATAACTATTTAATTCTACTGTTAACTTTGTTTATGACACCGATTCAGTCAATTGCCACTGAATGCAACCTCTCAAGCCCCCGCAAAATCTCTTCTGCGCGCACCGAAGCTTTCGGGGTCGACTTCAAATATCTCGTGAGGGTATCTTGGATCTGGGCTCGAGCAGTTGTGTTGTCCAACCATGGATGTCTCTCAGGCGGGAGCGGATATCCGATGGGATTATCCGGCTCTCCGGCGTATAGATCGAATATTCCGGAGTTGATGACGGGGTCCAGTAACTCTGGGTCCCCAGCGTTTAGAAGACGGTGCAGGTGATTGGCGAGGCAAATTTGGTGGGTGTCGTGGATTTCTGATCGCACTGAGAAGACGCCGATGTGACGGAGGGTCTCAAGTGCTCTATACGGGGTGAAATCGGGATTGCAGTGATCGAGGAACTCGGACAAGAGGGCGATTTTTGCCTCGGCGACGCGGTTGAGTAAGAGATTTCGTAGGACGATCCATGCTTGTTGATCGTCAGTGGGGATTATCGAAGCTGTCTCTGTTGGGAACAACCAATGCGTGAGTGAAGATGGTTCGGGCAGGCCGAGGAGGCTGTCGAGGGTTCTCGCTTTGACCATCGCAATGACGGAAAAGGTCATCAACGAGGATGCGGAGCCCGCATTGATAAGGGGTTCAAGAACGGATTCATATACTGCTGTGTTCGGCCTATCCCATTGTGCAGTAGACAGCGATGATACACGCCACATTGCAGCCATCACTTCCTCGACTTCAGTTCCGGAGCTGTCAACACCGGCAGTGTGCGATGCTCTGGACAACGTTGTAGGAAACGCGGCCCAAGTGGTAAAGCCATTCGGCCAGTTGAAGTTTTCGAGAGCAGAATCTGCAATCCGGCTGTTCAGGTAATGAATCACGGCGCGGGGCAGAGGCTTCGGTTCGGAAACTTGGCGCGGTGTCCACCAGGAAAATAGCTCTCTGATGATAGAGCCAATCCAGGAGTTGCTTTCTGTGCCATTTAAGTTGTTTAGTTGGTGATACACAACACTGTTTAGCGCGGATTCCAGATCATTTTTGTAGCTGGGAAAGGGACGTATTTCAGCCAGGATAATCATCCGCTTGGTATCCTGGAACCGGTAAGGAGGAGCTTCCAAGGAGGCCGAATGCTCGAGGTACTCGAACAGTATTCGGTAGGGAGTTGCCGTGCAAATGTCCGTAATCACTCTGGAAAGGTCTGCAATCACTTCCGAGGGAGGGCGATGAGAGAGGCCTGGCACACCATACAAGTACTGCAGGGTCTCGCCGTCGATGGGAAATAAACGAGACAGAGCTCCAATCCTGAGCTGGAGCAGATATGATCCGATGGGCTCAAGATCCGGAGAACGTCCAGCCTTGTGGTCTGCTTCGCAAACGGTAAGGTATTCCGGCAGACGACTCGCCACCCCGCAAAACACATTCCAGTCCCTTAGCGCCGACGCGGAGATGGAATAATGGGCGATCTCAGATCCTTGGTCCAAAGGGTTGGAATATGGGAAGGTGAATGAGGAAATGGGGCGCTGATGATATTGCGAGGAGAAGGGCCCCCCCTGCAGACTGGCCAAGGCCCACAATGCCTTGTAGCAAGTAATCCGACGGCGTTTGCAGGCCTCTGGCAACAGCAACCCACTTTCACAGCTGAAGAGGAGTGCCTCCATCCGCCACAGTAAATCCAGGTCCGGCTCGTGGAACAATTTTTGAATGTGGCCATCATACCTGCGTCGCCTTTCGTGCAGCCCCCACAATACATCGGGGATTGCCTCGATGAATGGCTCCAGTTCTGTGTCATCAGCCAATGATTTGACAGTCCAGACGAGGGCTTGATAATCCCGAGTCCTCCGTGCAATCGACGGTTCAGTGGCGCACCGAGACTAGGGCTGTTCACCGTACCGTATACGGCATACGGCCGTATAGTGACGGCTGAGATACGGGTGGTATCCCGGCCGAACCCGTACCGTACAGCCTGAGGCTTGGAAGCTGTACGGTACGGTACGGTGCCGTATTACGGCCGTATACGGCTTTACGGTTGTACCCTCAAGGAATGTGTTGAAATACCTTGGTACAAGGGGAGCATTGAAGTTGGAACTCATCCAAAATTCATCAATGCATCAACCGATGCTCTTGTACATGCCCCAATGGTGCAAAGGCTCGACAAAGGTCCAAGGTCCAAGCCGATGGCCGGACGGCAACCACAAGCCGGTGCCAAGCGACACGGCAGGAGTGCCGGCGGGTTCCTGAAGGTGCCGGGAACCGTTTAGGCGAGGTCTCGGCATAGGATGGACAATTCGGCTGATAGAAGAGCGCCGGTTGAGATCCCTTGCCGGACGATTGCTGCCTACAGCCGACATCAAGCTGTACGGCCGTATACAAACCGTATACGGGTCCGCCGGTACGGTTCTGTACGGTTGCAACCCGTCCGGTACCCGTACCGTACAATCACCTCGAGCCCCCCCATACGGTACGGGTACGGTGGCCGTATTTACGGCTTGGCTTACGGCCGTAAGACGGTTACGGCGAACAGCCCTAAGGTCCGAGACATGGCCTCCACCATGGTTTCCTCCGAGGACGACTCGCGTATGTCATGTACGGCCTCTTCGGTTCGATGCCTACGCCGCCATAATAAAATCGCTGTCCGGGTGAGGCGCCAAAATGCGCTCGATAGCGGAGTCCGATACGGACAGTCAAGAGATCGCAAAGGGAGGAGGGTGAGGAGGGCGTACACTGCCGCAAGAATGATTAAAAGCGCCCCGGCTACTCCTGCGATGGCGGTGTTGACTGGGATGAGGAAGGCGACAAGTCCGGCGAAGAAGAACATCAAAGATGCATGGAGGAATAGCGGGATAATTTCCACGACTGTATGCATGTTGAAGCGCTTCAGCCCGTAATAGAGATACGAGAAGATGCGCGCGCGAATGATCGGTGCCGAGCGCATGTCCGCCCTGTGCAGGAAGTCGCGCGCCCATTGCTCCAGAAGAGTCGCAATGAGGGCGCAGCTGAGACTGAGCCCGAGACTAATAAACCACAGTATATTGCAGGCGAGCGAGGTGGCCGGTGGGGTGAAGACTGGTGATGCGAGTGGCAGGAAGGTGCTCCCATTCGCAGCCACGGCCAGCTGCTGTGAAATCTGTGTAAGGAGCTGCACGGTGGACTCGCTTGGGTCGGGGATAAGAGTCTTGTAGCTCTCGATGATAAAAGCTGTGAGACTTGCGGAGAAGAGACCCGCCTGCAGTGCAGTCACCGCCGTCAGGATCATCAGATATTCAGGGAGTTGCCATGGAATACACGTACAAATATCAACATCCCCTCCATGTCATTTTTCCAACTCTCCACCAGCGCCTTGTCGTATTTTTCGGCCTCGCCAATGTACACCGCCCAAAGCTTCGCCGCTGCGGCGTCGTCGCTTGGATTATCATAATAGGTTTCTGAAATGGATCAGAACTTGGCCCTAACATGTGTATATGAGTCCCACCTTGCTCATCGACGTGAACAGAACTGCCTTTCTCTTCGTCTGGCATGGTGGTCGTTGGATGAGTGGCTAGCGTCTGATAAGCGCCTAACCACTGATGTGGCATGTCATTTTTTTTGGGCGCGCGCCAATCAATGTAGTAGACGCCTGCCGCCTGCCGCGAGCGTTCCCACGGTGAGTTCAGGTTAGTTGATTGACGTTTGGGCACTACTATAACCTACGTACTTATGGAGCCCCGGCAGATCGGAACGTAGTTTTCATATTTCAACCACAAATTGACCCGATAGTTCCGCCTCGTCCTTTAACCTCTGAAAAACGCCCCAAGGGGCTGTACTCATCTCACTCGCGCATAGATACGGTGTCTGTGCACCCCAGAAATGTGGGAATTACCCAACAGTTTCTCCGGGCGTCCCTTCGGCGCAGCGAAAATTGTTTCTGGGCTGCCCCTGAAAGCCAAGATGCTGCTGAACACCATGAATATCATATTCCAATTCATCCTCCTAGTTTCCTTCATGCATCCGCCTGAGCGTCCCAGATGCCTTTCGCACCGTTGAATAACACCGGGGCTTACATCATTCCACAGAAAAGTCTCCGGCGCCACAACTCTGCCGCTGCCGAGGCTAAAGAAAGAAAGCATGAAGCTGCGAAAATTGGATCCGTTCGACGGATGAGAATCGCTTCAAGTCAACAGACTCAAGCACACGGTGGTTGAAGCGGGGGAATTTTGTATTATAACCGCAGGTTTTGACTGGGATTGCAAAATATTCTAGCCAATGATAAGTTATTGCCGTTTTCAGAATAATTGGCGCGCGTGACTTTGTGAATGTTTTTCGCACCTTCCAAGCCAAATCTTGGGAGGCTCATAACTCAACAACGGCTGGACCAAATCGTTCGGGACCGGCACCGTTGGAAAGCGCTCGTCGAGGACTAGGGCGCCCCATGCATATTATGCGGAACTTCCGCCATCACAACCTGCCTGTTCCGGGTGACCCAAAACCCGGTCGGCGGCCTCTAGCACCGTAAATACTGCACGTAGACCTATGATTTTTGGAACCAACATCCTTGACCACTTCCTTGAGGGTGTCCCATGTGCAAAATTACATTCTGCTTATCAGTTCCCTGGTAGTTGTGCATGTGACCGTGTTTGTTTCATTTGTTTCGTGCCACAACCTCCGTCTGCATTCAACCAACCGTCCAACATGGTTGGCAGCAAGCCACTGTCCAACGACCTCCGTGGGGTGATTTTGACCATGGCCCTGACTCTGGATGTGCCCAGGATATGCCAGTATACGGGCTGCAAGCAGCGCACTGCGGCACTGTACAACGAGTTCTGGAGGACTACCGCAAGAAAGGGACTGTAATGCGGGCCCACTTGCGACAGGAAATGTGCGGGGCAAAGCGTAAACTGACCCACCGTGATGTTGAGGTATGCTCTGCTCTGTAGAACTCAATGGAATGCTGAATCCTCTGCTAGTTCCTTAGCGGTCTTGTCTGACAGTCCCGATGTCTATTTAGAAGAAATTCGGGAGCTACTCGAAGATACCACTGGCGCAGAGGTCAGAGATCCGACCATATGCCCAGGTTCATCAGTGTTTCACTCGGAGACTTTCAATATGACTTTTGGCCGGGCTAGATCAGTGGCATCTGAACCTTTGACTTTTTGGTTTTGCATTTACCGTTTGGGTCCTTTTTCTTTTTCTTTTGGGCAGTCTTTTGGCTACCCATGTGAAGACAATATCAGTGTGGCTTTTGTGGAGGAGTGGACCAGAAAAGGGGCGAGAGAATCAAATTTAGAACTGTGGCGCTGTGTTACAATAGTTACGGACCCTGTGCATGATTTATGGAAAGCTGACAGAAGAGGACAATGGGGCACCCTCAAGAAAGTGGTCAAGGATGTTGGTTCCAAAAATCATAGGTCTACGTGCAGTATTTACGGTGCTAGAGGCCGCCGACCGGGTTTTGGGTCACCCGGAACAGGCAGGTTGTGATGGCGGAAGTTCCGCATAATATGCATGGGGCGCCCTAGTCCTCGACGAGCGCTTTCCAACGGTGCCGGTCCCGAACGATTTGGTCCAGCCGTTGTTGAGTTATGAGCCTCCCAAGATTTGGCTGGAAGGTGCGAAAAACATTCACAAAGTCACGCGCGCCAATTATTCTGAAAACGGCAATAAGAAGGCCCAGAGAGTCGGCCGGTAATCTCCCGAGCCTTGGTCCGTCCTGCTGCGAGGCACCGATGTCAACGCTCCACCCTCGATCCCTCTGTAAGGAGACGTTCTCTCCTTCGTCCGCACAGCGGAATGCTTCGGGGTGTGAGGAAATCGTTAGAGACTGATGACCAAGTGCGATCGGCCACCGTCAGTCAGCCCGACGTTTGGCACTCAGCAAATGGAGGATTCGGAAGTAAGTAGAATATTCTACTTACAGCTCTTTGCGGAACTTAGGGCGCGGCCCGTTTTTCTTCAAATTTAGATCTTTTCACGAGATCGGCTGTTGCAGACTCAATTCTCCATAGTTTATCTTGAAAGTAGCACCATTTGAATTGGATTCCAATTCCGGAGGGCTGTGGACCCCACATTTGTGCGGGTGCATGGGAATTGCCTTTTTCGGCAATTTTCGAGGTGTCCACGCAGAACAGCTGCGGTATTAGTTCCAATCATCCAATCGACCTAGATTTTGGATATGATATACTTACATATGTCCCCGAGGGCCCCCAACCTTTGGATTACGAATATACTATGTGATTGAAATTTGATAAAGGTTCCAATTTCAATCAATTTCCTGCTCTACACTAAATGTGGACCGTGACTGAGGAAGCTGATATGAGATAGTGGAGCCCTCCGAACTACATGTGAGTGTAACATATCCAAAATTCAGGTCGATTGGATGATTGGAACTAATACCACAGCTGTTCTGCGTGGACACCTCGAAATTTGCCGAAAAAGGCAATTCCCATGCACCCGCACAAATGTGGGGTCCACAGCCCTCCGGGATTGGACTCCGATTCAAATGGTGCTACTTTCAAGGTAAATGATGGAGAATTGAGCCTGCAACAGCTGATCTCGTGAAAAGATCTAAATTTGAAGAAAAACGGGCCGCGCCCTAAGTTCTGCAAAGAGCTGTAAAATACTAATAGGTATATATGCTGTAGTAGTTAGTCCCTAGCTCCCTACGAGTTTTTACCCAGTCGCCTAACGCAAGTGTCAAGCTTAACAGCTCTCGGCTAAATCACCAACAAATATTTTGTGTCGCAGAATTGATTCCACACCTTTATATCTCACTGAACCCACTCACCATGCACAGAAATGGCGTCAGATTCCCTGACCCACACATTACGTTCCACCAGACAGTCTCCCCGACGGTCCTGCGTCTCAATCCCTCCGTGTGACTTCCGTGTGTTGAAATGTCCCTTTTCGTCACGGAGGCTTACCCGATTGACTTGGCAAATTGACTTGCGCACCAAGCGGAGTTTGAATTTGGCTGGGTTGACTTGTGTAACTTGTGCGGCCATTGACTTGTGCTTGTGCCCCTTTACACTCACTCTCCCCACCATACACAAACAGCACAGGACTCATCCCCAAACCTACCAAGACACCCCCAACCTTAATCTCGGCTCCAGATCTTTACGGGGTTCGGCGGAGTTCGAGATTGGGGCACATCGATCAAAAAAACCACAGCAGCCATCACCCCGTAAAGATCTGGTGCAGTTTGATCGAGAACCTTGTGCTTGGTGATGCATGTCACATGTGTCACAGCACGTCCTCGAGGAAACTATTCAGCGTTGAGACACTCCGGACCGGAAATAAATATGGATGATGAGTTAGAAACAAAGATAAGATATCACAAAATGTTATGAGTCCTCTGTGAGCAGCTTTAACCTCGTGAAACACTAAAGAATCGTATTTTTCTCCATTTAAACACACAAACATTCGATGTTCAAGAGAAATGAGGGACACTGACACGTTCGGAATGATGATAAATACTTAGGGTGTGTATTCAGACTGTTTGGGTTTATTCTGAACCTAAACACACATTGTATAGCAGCTAAAGTTGAACAAAGAGCAATGCACAGGTACAGAGACATCCTCTATAGGTTTTCAAGCCCGCTGTAAACTACATAGGCATGTATATATACACTCCTAAGAATATTTGGGACGTCTATTCTGATCCAGAAGTAATGTGTTGGGTCCATACGTGCAAAATTTGTGTTCAGAGTGGAAAATGTATCACGCCCCAAATAGGGCCGGAAAAATTGCGGGGAAAATTAGATACGGCTTGTATACCACATATGAATGCTTGTACGAAGTATTGTGGCAATATGAGGTATGTTGGAAGAGGAATTCATTATTCTGTGTTGAAGGACTCACCGTGTGACGCAAGCACAAGTTTACTGATCGATTTGCACCAGACGTTATAGGGCAGTGTCGCGCGATCAAATCTTCATCAAAAACTGCCTCGGAACATTTTCCGGTGGTCCGATTGCTCCAGTTAGAAATACCGCCCACTGCCCGCAAGCGCAGCGAGCGGTACTGCCCTATAACGTCGGGAACGAGACTACCCCAACCTACTTAGACGTTCTCGGGACTATCCTTGGCGGCGATCGGCAAGTTTGATGGCATCATCCCCAACACTGATGTCGTCGTCGTCGCTGTTGTTGTCAGTGACAAAGTAATATATGTTTTTGGCGGATGACTTGAAAGTGTATATACCTCTCTTGAGGCATTCACTTATATGTAGTCCAATCAATTGAGATTGTCCCGGACCGAAGAGCACAGCAGTGTCGGGCATTTGTAACTTATCAACTCACGAGTCTGGACTCTGACGCAGTTCATTCGAATAAGTCCATGCTAACTAGGCATCCGGGTGGGGAAAGCCACCGATCTTACTTGTGGGTGCACATATTGACTTGTGCAGGTGACAAATTGACTTGTGCACTCAGAATCCCCGCACAAGTCAATTTGCTCACGCACGACATGACTATCGGTGAAAGTGATGGCAAGCCGGTGTCCAATCCCCTCGTCCACGGCCGCCACTCCAGCACTATGGTCAATGCAGGCAAGAAATTCAAATACTGGATTTAATTTTCCTAAATCATTAAATAACTTGAGCGTTGTTCACAAGGGAATTAACCTCCCTGGGGGCTTTATGTAAAGTGCAATGAGTGTTTAGCTGGCAAGTACATGTGGTAGGACTTTTTCCAGCTCGCATTGGTGCCCAGGGGGGTCATGCAAGGGAGGAGGTAGCCCGTCGAGAGAGAGAATGTCCAGTGGTCCACTCCTAGATGAGATATGTGTCAGAATGGGATGAATAGATGAGGTAGAATATTAGTGTAACTTGACAATCCGCGACTAGTGCGTATATTTCCTTCCTAATCCGATACTACTTCTACTCACAACACCGGGAATGTACCCAAGTCAACCACTGACCAAACGTGCGGGGGTCACGTGCACACGACAAATTGACTTGTGCCGCCAAACACCCGTGCTTGAATGGGTGTTGCAGGCAGATTTTTTTGTCTGATACCCACCAATGCTGGGAGGGGGATGATATAGGCTGTCTTTGTGCACAGATATTATAGAGCCTTTTTTTATCGTCCGTCGATTGCCAGAATTTGAATGAACGTACGTATGCCTGGGTTGGGAATCGGTTCCCGATCACACAATAACACCATAGGACCTCATTTGATGCCACAAGTCAATGATCGGGCCAGTAGTACCACGGTGGGCATCACAAAAGTCCGAGTGACGGTGATAATGAGGACGAGAACTTAGAAACTGCCCCGACAACTTTGGGCAGGCAACAAGGGGGTTATTTATATGGTCCTGACATCCAAAGAATTTGCACAGGAGGAGAAGAATGTGCCCAAGTCAATGGCGACCAAACGTGCGGGGCAAGGCAACAAATTGACTTGCACGTAAGCATGCTGACTTGTGCGGGCGACAAATTGACTTGCGCACCCAAATCCCCGCACAAGTCAACACAAGTCAATCCGCGCGGGCGCAAGTCAATTTGGCAAGTCAAAAAGTGAACCCTCTTCGTCACGCCTTCAAAATGTATACCCTCCGCTCAACCCACTGCCTCTCACGCTTCAATTCGACTCGGCATCACCATCACACCAAGCCCACGCCTGCGTTCCCACACCCGAGTCTGCCTCCCACCCCTCGAACGCGTGTCCCCCACATGGCCGGCCCGAAGTCCTTGTCTGTCCATGTGGGTCCTACGCAGTACATCCTACAAGAATCCCGTCATGTCCCGATTGTCCCCTGCTTCGCCGCGCACGGAGCCCCGTGTGCGCGTCGGGGCGGATCCTCCCACGCGCGGCCCTAATAACGCGCTTCAGTGCGGAGCCGCCCCTTCAACTTGGCTTCCATTGCGCACGCCTGGCACGCGCCCTGGACCGTATATCCGCACCGAGGGGCCTTCTCCCTCTTGTCACTCCCACCCGCGTATATACATCCCCGTACGTTTTACGTTTTAACCGTCGGCCACCCCCCAACATCCATGCAGTAGTACTCCCACTCTACATTACCCCGCACCGTTCCCACCCCGCACCGGCATTCAGATCCACTGGTCGCACGCCCAGCGCTTCGCCGTGATCGCCTCCGCCGCACGGGCTGCCTTTGAGGCTGCCGGATGCGGGGTGTGTAGACAGGGGTTGGGAGTATGATATGTCCGCGGCCGTATTTGTTTGAACAGGTCATACACGTGGACCAGCTGGCTCTTCCCTCGGGAAAAAGAGAGGTCGATGTTGCTGCAACATTGCCGGCCCTACAATAAATCCTCGACCATTCTAATTGCACCTTCATCCATTCCCACTCTATTCCGCAGTCCGTCGTCCAAGCTCCCCGTTCAACCACGCACTTAAATCGCCGTAGGACAGATACCTTCGAGAAGTATACATTCGAGAATTACACTGCCGGTACATGCACATCGAATTCCGCACAAGAGCAGTGCGAAGCCGGACATTATATTCAATTTTACATTCTTTCAAAAAGATAAACTGCACCACAGGCTCTGAGAGAGCCACGCCAATATTAATTTCCCGCTGCTCTTGCGCCTGGACCATGACGCAGAGGAGATGAACACGTATAGGATTGCACTGTCGTTCAACTCCCGTCGGGGATATGCCGCGCGCCGGGATATGCTGAGGCCTGCCGCCATCTGCCGGTCCTCGCTCGCCGTTGATTTCGCGGCGCCGCGATCAGCCGAAGCAGATCCGCACGCGCTAGGAGCAAAGTTTAGATTGTCAAGGCCTCGGACCACGTCTCCTGCGCTTGCCTGCAACTTGTATATCCGCAGCCGCGGTGAAGACCCCTGGAGCGACGTAACACGGCCCACGCCTCGCCTCCGTTCAAGTTGGCCCAAACTTCAAAGCGCCGTTGAACCCAAGTTGAGCATCAATTGATTCGGTCTGTGCCGTCGTCCGATCCACTCGCCCCGGGTCCGAGGATGCGCGGAACTCGCAGCACCAACTGATCGCGAAGTTGGAAGGAGTCGAATGTGGAACCAGATGCGCGAAGGACACATCGAAAGTTGCTCAGACGCAAAAACGTTCCAAAATTTCACAAATTCAATTCGCTGTTCAGATACACGATACACCGTCATGAGGAAAAAGGAAAACGAAGCGCGGGCTGAAGTCGAAGTCAAATCAGGGCTGGTTCGCCTCGGTCTTGGCTTTGCCGGCCTCCTGCTGCATGTTGCCTAGAAACAGCGGGCGTGTCAGCCACGGGGAGAGAAGATGCGCGGCGACAGGGAATCAGCGAAGCGAAGAAGAGGGAAGTCGGCGGGGGAAGAAGCGAAGAAGAGGATGTGTGGAGCGCGGGAAGCAGACAAGTACGTACCCGCCCCCTGCTTCGTCGACCGCACCGGCGACCGCGTCAAACTCGCCCTGTACACGACGTCGGCACTTCACGGAAGAAAGGAGACTCAAGGAGAAAGGCGCGGGCTGACCTGCGCGTGCGCCTCGTCGAGCCGGTGAGATTGCCGACCTGCGCGGGCCCATTATAGTCGGCGGGGACTCGAGGAAAGGGAAGAGTAAGCGCGAGGAAGGGGAGGGGAGTGAATGTGAGGAAGGGGAGCGGCGTCTTGAGCGAGACGAAGGGGAGGGGCGTCGTGAGCGGGATGAAGGGGAGGGGCGTCCTGAGCGAGACGAAGGGGAGCGGCCCATGGAGGAGCGAGCCCTTGACGCGGTGCTTCTTGCCGCTCGCCTGGCTACGCACAATCAACACGATGCGCAGAACACCGAAGCGGAGGGCGCAAGCATACCTTGGACCGTCGGGCGACATTATATGGATGGGTGCGTGCGTGCGTGGGTTGGCAAAGGTGAAGGTAGAGGTAAAGGTAAAAGCGGGTGAGATGGTGGTGGTTGGGGAGAAAGGTGCGATGGGGGACGAGCAGAAGTGGCCCGCCCTTTATACTTACGATTCCTGGGTCGTCGTTTAATTCACGCAGGTGGCAGCGGGATGAGGTCATGGCGCGAGTGTGATCGGGCGGACGTAAGAGCTACATAGACCGATCGGGAAATGGTTCGGGAGTCGCCCGACTGGGAGAAGGGGGGCGGGCACCTCGGTGGGCGTTGCTCCATCACCTGCTCGCGTCACTCGGTTCGTAAGTCACGAAAGAAAGCCCAGTGGCAGATGGTCCGCGCCTGCTTCTAATAACTTCGGGAAATCGCTAAACGCAGGAGTTGCACGTTCGACTCGAGCCTGGGCCTTGATCACGACTTCCGCCACTTCTTTTTCCCGCAGTCGTCCTACCAAGCTGCACGGATTTCTCCCGTGGGGTTAATGAGACCAGAACCTGGCACTTGGCTACTGAAGCTTCAGCATATCTCAAGCGCATGTGTCTTGTGCTGCAAAATATCCTTCAGACGCGCGTCTGAGATTTTTCTTGTTCTTTTCGCCATGTGAGCTCAACTGAACGCTACGTATCTAGGTTCATGAAATATGGACCAAGGCCTAGTAGCGGATGGTCCGCGCCTGCTTTGAATGGGTATTGCTCAAATAAGTCTCCAAACGCAGGAATCGCTCGTTTCGAATCGAGCCTGGGCCTTAAGTGGACTCGGATGTCCTTTTTCCCTTGACTATGTGCGGACGTTGCAGATTTGGGCACAGTTATGATCGCTATTTCTCTGCCGGGCTGAATCGTGAGGAATGCGGAGGTCACACTAGTCTGGACCGACACTCGCGGTGCTCAGACCTCGGCGTCCACATTAGAATGCTCAGTTTGACTAGGGTCGCGGACTATGTATCAGGTCCAGTAGCGGATGGTCCGCGCCTGCTTCCAGTCTTGAAGGGCAGTATGACATCTACCCGCAGGAGTTGCTCGTTCGAATCGGGCCTGGACCTTGGCTCCCACGCAGCTTCTTTCTTTTTTTTGTGGACAGCCGGTAGTTTTGGTGGGCGGCATAATCCAGAAGGTGAGAGTCCCGCCTCATATTTTGCGAGCACACCGTCGGGGGTGCGGTACCCATCCATTGGCCCCTAGCAGGGGTTGAAATTAGGGTTCAAGTTTCACCAGGTGCGCGGGCTTTGAATAAAGGCCCAGGTCCGCGCCTGCTTCCCTCGGGGGTCCCAAAAAAGTTCCGACCGCAGGAATCGCTGGTTCGAATCGAGCCTGGGCCTTCTTCCGTGGTCATCTTGGTTTTGTATGCATGTCCGCAAGTCTTCATACGAAGTTGCACGGATTCCGTCTGTGGGGTTCACGATACTAGAACATTTCCCTTCGTTCCTACAACCTCAGCATATCCCATGCGAGCCCGTCTCAGGCTCAAAATATGCTCTCCACAGGACTCGGAGATTTTTCTTGGGTGCTCAACCAAACCCTAGGCTCGCAAGCGATGGATGAAGGCCCAGTAGCAGATGGTCTGCGCCTGCTTCTAATTATCCTTGCGCAGCAACTTTCTAAACTCAGGAATCGCTCGTTCGATTCGAGCCTGGACCTTGGTAGGGAATCGGCATTGAGGTCGGAGGGACAGATGGCAGCGATAAATATAAGCCGTTGGAAGGCATGTGCTCCGCAGAAGGAATACCGGCTGTGGGGACTAATTTGCGGCTTGGACCCATTGATTCTTGCATCACTTCCTTCTCAACACAACTACCTGGGCGGTACGCCCCGGCACCGGGCCCGCGTGTGCACAGCACGCCAACGCGCCAGCCGGTTCTGTGAGCCTCTTTCCGTGGCGCGGGACATCGAGCACAGCACATACTGTAGCTAATACATCTCCCTCTTGCGCTCATCTGCAATACCCGATAATTTATGTATGTACAGCATCCTCCGCTGCTGCCTGAGCGACGCCGTTGGCTCAGAGCAGAACTCCATGTGCTATCCCCCGCGGGAGAAGGAATGAGGCGCCATTCGCAATGGCGCTTGCGTTGGCGTATGCACATGAACTAGATTCGGAAGAGATCACTTTCGAGATGCGGCGCGCTTATACTGTATGCCTGTCGGTAACGGAAGGGCAGTTCTGTCCGTGGCTGCAGCTCCACCCGGAGGAGGCATGCTGGAATAACCTTACATTTGAATTGCACGAGAGACCAAGGAGGCAATGTTCATCTCCGGTTGTCATGTGAAAGGAGCAGCAACGTCAATCCCAGGGAGCCTCATGCCGCGTGAACAGCTCAAGCAGTTCGACCCCCTCTGGCGAACAGCAAGCCCCAGCGATGCGAGTGACCAGAGTCAGCTCGACTCATTGAGCGACACTAACTGAATTTGTAACTCATCGTGATGCGCGCCCAAGCACCAGCCTCCTCGCTTCGTAGGGCAAAAGAACAATACCGGCACATGGATCTTCCAAACGCCCTCAGTCTTTTAAAGATGAAAATGAAAAGTGATGTTGGAATCTTCTTATCTTATGCTATCTTATCTTATCGTTTCATATAAGCGCTGAAGCCTTGTAGCCTCGCTCGCATTGCGCAACTCGTGAGAAAAGGAATAAAGGGATATGTCATTCCCTCCGTATTCTCGGGGTAATTTTCGGGGGACAGACCGTGGCTGATGAATCCGAGGCTTAAGTCATTCCCTAATGTATGTCTTGTGGCGACTCGGAATATTGACTGGATAGCTAGTCATGTCGCTAGGAAGAAGCTCGAGGAATGCCGTGAAATTAAATCGTTTACATAGACATATTCTTCACAAAGGTTGAGCAAAGGCATCAATTTTCCGCGCGAAGTTTGGAAGTGCTTGGCCAGTTCCTGCCGACGCGTCAACGTCGTGATCTCGGCTTCGGTGCCGGTCAGTCCTGGCCACTCTCACACTCAGTCACCAAACTCTCCTCCTCCACTCATCCGCTGACAATCTACTGCCATGAAACGCGGGCACTCCAAATCTCATCCAAAGCCTCGTAGGCGACTCCCAGCAATGCCGGAGTCTCAGACTCAAGTGGGGGACCCTCGCCTGCCTCCCGAGCTGGTCGATCTAGTAATACAGAACATCGACCCAGCAGATGAACTCACCCTTCGAATCTGCGGGCTCGTATCACATGCATGGTTAGAGTTCAGTCGCCCCATCGTCTTCTCGTGCATGGCCATCGGCCCCGGGAAGAAACGCGAGAAGGCGCTCGGCAAACTCGAGCACACGACCTTCAAATCCTTCGTGCGCACTGTGATACTGGACTCAAGGTGATCACAGAGCCATGGGTCGAGACACGCCTCCCCCGCATGCTCTCCCACTTCACGGCGCTTACGACGCTGCGGCTCACCCAGCTCAGGATTGGGTACGCAGGTCGTTTACTTCCTGCGTTCGGCGCGCTCAAACAGCTCGAACTCGAGCTCATGCTCGCACACTCGCTGCCCACAGTCATGGAGCTAGTTTGTGCGTTTCCGCTTCTGGTGCGCCTCAAAATCGCCATCCAAGAGGATTACACTTCCATAAGCCCCGGTGCTCTTCCAGCCCGTGGAGCACTCGGACCACTCGTGCACCTGCACACCCTGGACATCGACTACCCGATGCTGAACATGTGCGTCATCGAGTACATCCTCAGTGCAAACCCGCCGCCGCCAGTGACAACGCTCGCACTTGTTCTGCGCTCGGACTGGGATCGCCTGCACGAGTGTCTGCGCGCCTCTGGCCCTGCGCTTCGCACACTCGAGCTCGCGTTCCCTGTGGAGGCGCCCCGCGATCTACGTATGTCTCTTGCACTGGCAGTATTCGATGCACGTATCAATAACCCCCCTGCTATCCTTGCCAGGCATCGGCCGGCTCATGACACCCCCGTTCGAGAGCACTCTGCGTAGTCTACGCCTCCGATCGCCGCACCGCGACATCCTCTCCATTGCCGCGCATCTCCTGTCCCTCGTCCTCCGGACCCCGTATCTCGAGTCGCTCGTGATTGATATTGAGCCGGGTCATGAACCGCAGGAAGAGGTGTTCACCACAACACTCGAGATTGTGCTGGAGAAGCTCCCCGCCCTCAAATCCTTCCGGATTTATGCGCCGGCAGCGTGGCGCGCGTACATTCCGGCGTCAATGTTGACTCGTGATGCTAGTCTCGTTTAGGCGCGTACGGATAATATTAATGGGAGACGAATTCTTTCCGTTGCTCCTGTTGTGCTGTGTTCGCCCCAGCGATACCACACGCGGATGTATTTATTGACTCCTTTAATAACCATCGGGAAGTCGCTGACTTCTGGTTGACGAGTGCACTAGATCACGTCGTCATATCCAGCAATCATGACACGGTCCATCTATTTTTGCGATGTTCAACCGGACAACAAATGGGTGATTCCATTGAAGGAAGCTGACATGCCCGACGCGTCGAGGGCATCTGAGCACACGGACCGAACGCGCTGACAGCGCGCGCCTAGTGGTGACTCATTATACGTGCCGTAAGGCGGGACTTGATCGCGGCTGCGCAACGTGCCTCTCTTACTTACCCCTCACAATGACAGACGACCACCCACCTGCTTTCGAGCCCACAAGCTCCATCGACCTACAGTCTACCGCAGACAGTAAGATCACCGGGGTCAGCTTGTACCCCACACGCGCAGAAGTTACTCGCCTGTACAAGTTCGCCGTGAAGACTGGCCAGAATCAAGTCAATATTTCGGGGTTGCCGAACCTATTGGAGGCGGAATCGCTTCGGTATGTCTATCCTCTTTGCTTTGTCGCTGGTCCATGACACTGATAGTCCTTCAGGGTGGAAGGGCGCGGGGCAGCGACGATCCACGATGTCACCGTATCGAAAGCGCCCGAAGAGCATGCCCCGACATCTTCGTCCGAGCTCGCTGCGCTGTTCAGCAAGAGAGAAAAGATAGCGAACGCTCTTGCGCGGTGCGACAAGTCGATAGCATCGCTCGAGGGGTATCTGAAGTCCTTGACCGTCGAGCATCTCGAGGTCTCGAAACTCGATAACGTCATGGAGACCTACGATTCGACCGGGGGAAAACTGGACGCCAAGAAATCTGACCTCAAGGAGCAGCTGCGCTTGATTGACGCCAACATAGCGCTCGAAAGGGCCCGGATCCAGGCTCCGCACGAGAATGAGAGGCTGCGCATGAAGGCTGTGATCGGTGTGTTTGCTGAAACGGCGGGAGATGTCGAGATTGCTTTGATTTATGGTGCGCCTGTGTTCCTTGCCCTGCGTTGCCATCGTGCTGAATATACGACAGCGGTGCCCTGGGCCACGTGGTCGGCGTTCTACGACATTCGCGTTGATATGAGCACCAAGGATGACCCTATCGCACTCCATTATAGGGCGGCGGTGATACAGAATACTGGAGAGGTGGGTGACAGTCCAGTGATGGTTCCCTTGTATCTGACGATAAATTCAAGCCCTGGGACGAAGTGCCACTAACGCTCGAAACCTCAACTCCTACATTTGGAACCAATGTTCCACGGTTATCGCCATGGAATCTGGAAATTGAGCATCATCCGCCCGTTCAGATGTTTATGCCTCAACCTTCGGTCCCCGTTATCAGGCAAGACTATCACCGTACCTCTCGCCCTTTCCGTTCTCGTTCCCGTTCCCGGTCGCATTCCCCTCAATATCATGTGGTTCCTACGATGACCGCAGCACCCCCTCCCCCCATGGAATTTAGGGGCACGTATGTTGCCTCGAACAACAATATAAGCACGTCGTTCCGGGTGCCTGGCCTGGTATCAATCCCCAGCGATAGCGAGACGCACAACTTCACGATCGTGCAACTCACCCTCGGGGCCGCGATGTCCTGGGTCTGCGTGCCAAAACTGGACACAAGGGCCCATTTAAACGTGCGCATCATCGTTCTGTTCAGTGTGCTCTCCTGATTGTGGTTGTGGTAGGCTAAGATCACTAATGCCTCGGAGTACACGCTGCTTCAAGGGAAAGCCAGCGTCTATGTCGACGGAAGCTTCATCGCTAGATCGGAAATCCCCGCAGTGAGCCCGAAAGAAAGTTTCGACTGTCCTCTGGGGTGCGTGACGACCGTTCGATTTTTAGCCTTTCAAATTGACTCTCCCTAGCGTCGACCCATCCATCCGAATGACCTACCACCCCGTAACCAAAAAGCTCTCGCGGTCTGGGTTCTACACCAAGAGCGCCAACCACGTCTTTTCACAGCGCGTGACGGTTTTCAACACCAAGTCCATCACCGTCGAGCGACTTAAGATCATCGACCATATCCCGACGTCGCAGAACGCGCAGATCGATGTTAAACTTGTCAGCCCCGCGCTGACGCTCCCTTCGAAATCGAACCCGGGAACGAGCGCCATCAAGGCCGCAACGAAGACCGTGACACCACAGAGCCTGAATGTCGCACGCGGAGTGACGGCGCAGTGGGATGGGGCTGATGATCCTGACTGCGCGGTGGAGTCTCTGGGCATTGACCGGAAGCTGAATTGGATTTGCTCGGTGCCATCTCAAGCAAAGATCAACCTCGCGCTAGAGTGGGAGGTCACCGTTTCGCCTGCGAGTGCACGGATCGTTGGCCTGTAATGGCCCAGTGTTTCTTTCCGATCGTATTCCAATCTCTTTGCTTCAACTCACGGAGTTGGATTCTACCTGTGATGTCGTCCATACAATTATAGTTTTCGTAGACGTGGTTAAAAATGAAAGAATTATTCAATTCTACCATTCACCCTGTTCATTACACCTATCTACTCGATTGCTACTGAATGCAACCGCTCGAGCCCCCGCAAAATCTCTTCTGCGCGTGCCGAAGCTTTCGCGGCTGACTTCAAATATCTGGAGAGGGTATCTCTGATCTGGCCTCGAGCGGTTGTGTTGTCCAGCCATGCATGCCTGGGCGGGTATGCGGGATTATCGAGCTCCCCAGCGTATAGATCGAATATCCCGCAATTGATTACGGCGTCCAGCAACTCTCGCGCGCCTACGTCCAGGAGACGGCGCATGTGATTGGCAAGGCAAACCTGCTGGGTGCCGTGGATTTCTGATCGCACTGCGACGACACCGATGTGCCGGGCAGTATCAAGTGCTCTATAAGGCGTGAAATCGGAATTGCAGCGTTCGAGGAACTCCGACAGGAGGGCGATCTTTGCCTCGGCGATGCGGTCGCGTAAGAGATTCATCGGGAGATCCCATGGTCGTAGATCGTCCATTTCACTTTCGAGGATTTCGCTGGGGATGGCCAAAGCTGTCTGTGCTGGGAGCAACCGATGCGTGAGTGGAGATCGTCCAGGCAGGTCGAGGAGGCTGTCGAGGGTTCTCGATTTGACCATGGCAAAGACGGAAACAGTTAAGGATGGGAGTGCGGAGCACGCGTTGGTAAGGATTTCGAGAACGGTTTCGTACACTGCCGTGTTCGGGCCTAGCTCCCATGGCGAAAGTGGCGTAGGCAGCGATGAAACACGCCAAATTGCAGCTAGCACATCGTCGATTCCCGCACTCTCAGGACTGGCAGCATGCGATGCTGTGGAGAGTGTGGCGGAAAATGCGGTCCATGTTCTGAAGCTATTCGGCCACCTGATATCGTCGAGGGCAGAATCTGGTGTCCGGTTGTTTAAGTAATGAATCATGGCGCGCGGCAGAGGGATCGGTTCAGAAGTCTGGTCTGGTATCCACCAGGAATATAGTTGACTGATGATAGAGTCAATCCAGAAATTGCTTTCGGCGCCATTTACAGCCAGTTGCGGAACTTAGGGCGCGGCCGATTTTTTTTCCATTTTGAGCTGTTTTTGATCTTTTTCACCAAATCAACTGCCCCGGCCTGAGTTCTTCACATAAGGCCCTAGAAACTATATGGCCAGGATCGCGCTGCGATTCCGCAGGGGGTGTCGTCCTCCGATTCATTATATTCAACTTTTTTTAAATGCAGTATAGGATTCTGTAGTTTCTGCTTATATCTGGTCCTGCACGGGTAGATAAAGTTCAAATAAGATGTATGATCATTCAATAATACCTTCGCACTATGTGAAGGGAACCTTGTTGTCAGAATGTGATTCCTGGACCGCGTTCGCATAAACGAAGCTGTTCAATCCAAAGACTTCCAGTTTTGGAACTTCTTGCTCAGGAGTGCTCCCCGCTGCTGCTCTCTACCCCAGTGCATGAAGTACACACATCTGCGCCCACTAGCCAAGACTCCAGAGAGTTTGTACGACTCACATTTGCACAATGTGCCTCCGTCCGGCGACGCGACGCGCCCCATTATGGACGATCAGTCGCAGGCACGTGGAGTAACACCCCGTGATCGCAAAACGGGGGCGCGTCGCGTCGTCGAACTAGGGCATATACTGCAAATGTGAATCGTACAAACTCTCTGGAGTCTTGGCTAGTGGGCGCAGATGTGTGTACTTCATGCACTGGGGTAGAGAGCAGCAGCGGGGAGCACTCCTGAGCAAGAAGTTCCAAAACTGGAAGTCTTTGGATTGAACAGCTTCGTTTATGCGAACGCGGTCCAGGAATCACATTCTGACAACAAGGTTCCCTTCACATAGTGCGAAGGTATTATTGAATGATCATACATCTTATTTGAACTTTATCTACCCGTGCAGGACCAGATATAAGCAGAAACTACAGAATCCTATACTGCATTTAAAAAAAGTTGAATATAATGAATCGGAGGACGACACCCCCTGCGGAATCGCAGCGCGATCCTGGCCATATAGTTTCTAGGGCCTTATGTGAAGAACTCAGGCAGGGGCAGTTGATTTGGTGAAAAAGATCAAAAACAGCTCAAAATGGAAAAAAAATCGGCCGCGCCCTAAGTTCCGCAACTGGCTGTAACCTGGCAAGCTGGCCATCAACAACATGGTTTAGCACGGATTCCAGATGATTCTTGAAGCTAGAAAACGGAGGTATTTCAGCCAAGGAAATGAACTGCTGGGTGTCCTGGAACCGGTAGGGAGGAGCATCTAAAGAGGCGGAACGCTCGAGGTAATTGAATAGCATTCGGTAGGGAGTTGCCGTGCAAATGTCCGTGATCACTCGGGAAAGGTCTGCAATGACGTCCGAGAGGGCGATAAGGGAGGCCTGGCACACCATGCAAGTACTGCCGGGTCTTGTCATCAATATTGAACAAATGAGAAAGAGGTCCCAGAGGGAGTCGGTACAGATATGATCTGATGGGCTCTAGATCTGGAGAACGTCCAGCCTTGTGGGCGGCCTCGCAAAGGGCAAGGTATTCCGATAGCTCCGCAAGACGACTTGCCACCCCGCAAAACACATTCCACTCCATTAGCGCGGAAGCGGAGCTGTGATAATGGGGAATATCAGGCCCTTGGTCCAAAGAGTGACTATGGGCGAGGATGAATGTGAAGTCGAGTGGCTGCCGATACTGTGGGGAAGAGGGTCCCTCCTGCACACTGGCTATTGCCCACAGCGCCTTGTAGCAAGTAATCCGACGGCGTTTGCAGGCCTCTGGCAACACCAATCCATTGTCACAGCTAAGGAGGAGGTCTTCTATGCGCCATAACAAGTGTAGTTCCGGATCGCGCAATAGCTGTTGAACGTGGCCATCATAGACGTATCGTCTTTCGTGAGGCCCTCACAATACATCGGGGATTGCCTCGATGAGTGGCTCCAGCTCTGTGTCATCGGCCAATGATTTGACAGTCCAGACGAGGGCTTGATAGTCACGAGTCCTCCGTGCAGTCGATGGTTCAGTGGCGCACCGACACATGGCCTCCACCATGGTTTCCTCCGATGAGGACTTGCGTATGTCGTGTGCCGCCTCTTCCGTTCGATGTCGACGGCGCAATAATGCCATCGCTTTTCGGAAGAGGCGCCAAAATGCAGTTGAAAGTGGAGTCCGGTACGGACAGTCGAGATACCGTAACGGGAGGAGAGTGAGGACGGCGTACACGGCGGCAAGAATGGCCAAAAGCGCGCCTGCCACTCCTGCGATGATGACGTTGACTGGGATGAGGAAGGCGACCAGTCCGGCGAAGAAAAAGATCAAGGATGAATGGAGAAGTAGCGGGATGATTTCCACGACTGTATGCATATTGAAGCGTTTCAGCCCGTAATAGAGATATGAGAAAATGCGCGCGCGAATGACGGGGGCAGAGCGCATGTCCGCCTTGTGCAGGAAGTTGCGTGCCCACTGCTCTAGGAGAGTCGCAATGAGGGCGCAGCTGAGACTCAGCCCGAGACTAATAAACCACAGTGTATTGCAGGCGAGCGATGTGGCTGGCGGGGTGAAGACGAAGACCGGCGGTGCGGGCGGCAGGAAGGTGATCCCGTTCGCAGCCGCCGCGAGCTGCTGTGAGATCTGTGTAAGGAGCTGCACGGTGGACTCGCTTGGGTCGGGGAGAAGAGTCTTGTAGCTCTCAATGATAAAAGCTGTGAGACTCGCGGAGAAGAGACCCGCCTGTGGCGCCGTCAGGATCATCAGATATTCAGGGAGTCGCCATGGAATGCACGTACAAAGATGAGCATGCCTTCCATGTCACTTTTCCAACTCTCCACCAGCGCTTTGTCGTATTTTTCGGCCTCGCCAATGTACACCGCCCAAAGCTTCGTCGCTGCGGCGTCGTCGCTCGGATTATCGCCAAGATTAATATTATCATAGGTTTCTGTAATGGATCAGAACTTGGTGATAATCTGCATAAAGGCCTCCCACCTTGCTCATAGACGTGAACAGAGCTGCCTTTCTCTTCATCTTGCATGATGGTCGTTTGATGAGTGCCTAGCGCCTGATAAGCATAGCCAACAGTGATGTGACATGTCTTTTTGATTCGGCGCCTACAGTGAGGCGTCGTGATTAGTAAGGCGAATCAGCGTACGCATACGAAAAATACAGCGAAGAAAGCTACCTCAGGCTACTCTAGGGTCTTTTATATTATTCCGGGCTGTAATCACGTTTATAAACAGTGACAGCCGTTTATTAACTCGGTTTTCAATCTTTCGACAAGAATACCGTGTTTATAAACATCTGAACAGATCTTTCTTCAGACAGTTCTGTGACTCCAGAGGGAGAATTTGAGCGAACTCCACTGGTGACCCATTGGAGTATGCCCCAGGAACAAATCTAGCACACCACCTCTTGCTTACGTCCTTGGGGAGCGAAAATGGCTTGAGACATGGTCCAGAGCCTCTGGGATTACTTCTGGTGGCCTGTTTATAAACGACCTGATTACAAACGAAAAATTAAAAACGATTTATAATCCTTTAGGGAACTATATACAAAACCCCAGGCCACTCAGAAAATTTTCTCAAGCCTTACAGACCTGGAAACATCCTGAAATCCTGAATCTGGGAGGTTCAAATTCAACTAATTCCGCCTACGGTTACCACTAGGTTTCCAATAGTCTGGGGTTTGAGGGATTCTGCCAAGTTTCAGCACTCATTTGACAGGCTGGAATTATAAGTGACTGACACCAGTACTTCCAGCGAACTTGAAAATCCCCCCTACCAGTTGATCACTGGTCGGGGCTCTCAGCTACTTCGAATCTCCCGCCACACGACATCCCACAGCGATGCAAAAATTGTCCTGCACGCGTCCAATACCCCTCGACGACGTTCGCCGAGCACCCCGAGGAAGGATTCGCGCGCTGTCAGTTCACTGTCCGCGTGACCGACAGGCGCCCTCCGCACGAACGCGGAACAAGGTCGTGCGCGGAGCCAATGACCGCGTCCGTTGACGCTGTTGCTAAGGCCACATGCAATCGGGATTCTCGTCGGGGTCTTCGCTCCGTCGATTCATTATTGCCCGGCGACCATGCCCGAGCCTTCCGTCCTCGGTGCCTGATTGTTGGCCCTGGATCAACTTCTCCCAACTTTGATGTGAGATCCACACGCTGTGGCGTTCACAATCTGCGCGGTTTATTATCATTACAAAGACCTTCGCGACGAAACGGCAGCTATTTCTGCACCGTCGGTCAGGGCCCAACAAATAATCTGTGTACTTCTCGACGTATTCCTTCTAGAATCAGATGGTGGTAATTCCCTCTGCGCTGAACGTTTTGGGCTCGGTCGGCTCACGGCTGATATATGCGAAGCCTAGAGCTGCTTATGAAGCCGTATGAACCCGAAATACCCGCTGGTAAATGATACAAGTCAACATAGCACATGATGTACACGATGTACGGTACATTCCCGGGATCCCCGTAGAAAGAGAAGGAATACAAATGCTGTTTGTTGTTCTTACTATCGACTGCTCAACCTGCATCCTGAGCGAAAATCGCTCAGGTTGAGAAACTGCAAATCGTAACTGTCTTCAACTCTCGTTAGCTTCGCACGCGTCGCGAGCGAATCGAGTTTAATTATGGCTCAAAATCCGTCCCATCTTCATTAATATTTTGAGCTGTTCCACTAGCAAGTTCTATACCACAAGGAGCAAGCGGGAAAAACAGAAGTAAATGTCCGTGACTTACGGATCAAGGGCCGAACGCCGGCTGCCAGCGCAAACACTGCCACACAGCTGCCTGCCTCACGACCGACCATGATCAGGTTTATCCTTGTGCAGGTCAGCTCGCCACCACAGGGTCCAAGCGGACACTTACTTCCATCAGAATCGACAAGGAAAGACCCGTTTATCCAAGTGGTATGTCCCGTACGACGACGACGAGAAGGTCAGCATTGTCGCCCCACTTCCACTCCGACTGAGCTTGCACGATATCTAGGTGCGGCTACGCGGCGAGGTACATCGTTTAGTTGCACCAAGGGACCAGAAATATCAATCAAACTTCGTTGAGGTCTACCCAGGGCTTATAGGTAGCGAAATCATGGCTGACACCTCATCCGGTAGTTTCGCAATTACAAAGTCGTCTATCGGCGATACGCCGGCCTGTTCTTTTGTGTATGCGTTGACGCCAACGACAATGAACTCGCGTATCTCGAAGCTATCCACTTCTTTGTCGAGGTTCTAGGTCCGTGCACTCCTTTTGTTCTGGTGGATCATCATTCAAGTTTCATCAGATACCTTCTTCGACAACGTGTGCGAGCTGGATCTTGTCTTTAATTTCTATAAGGTGCGCCTCCTCTTCTGCTGCTTCCGTTCTAATTGTCACCTATTTTCAGGTATACGCAATTTTGGACGAGATTTTCTTGGCAGGGGAAATCGAGGAGACGAGTAAAGAAGTCGTTCTCGCTCGGCTGGAGGAGTTGGAGAAACTGGAATGAATAGTCGGGCATTACAGTACGCCGCAATCCCCTGCCTAAGTCCACTCACTGACGCGAGTCTTTCATCACAGGTAGTGTATGTTTAGGATACTTAGCGAGCGGACTTCCTATACCCCAATTGTGTTTATTCCCTCACCGACGGCGTTTCAACGGCGGCCGGGGCGTCTGGAGACGAGTAATCCTTCCGACGGCATTCTCGGATGTCATCGCATCTCCTCGCACTGGGCAATCATGGGCGTCCTGGAAAAATATCGGCACAAAAATAGGACCTCCAAGTCTCTTTCCCGCTCTACTTGAATTGGCTTCTCTCAGGCTCCGATGTCTGCGCTTGGATTAGCCGAGATTGATTTTATGTTCGGGGGGCTCGGTCTATCATCTAGAACGTCTCTGTACTCTGTCTGGTTCAACTATAGTCGCCACCTAGTCGCCAGGACACCAGCATCAGGCCGGAGACCCCGTCCTCAAATCCACGTGGATCTCGCGTGGTTACTATGGGACATCACCTTATTTTGGTCCGACGACTTTACGCGACTCGCACGCAAAGAAGCGAACCGGAGATCACCAGGGATCACCTTCCGAATTGCCTCCGTCGATCTACCCACACCGAAGCGAATCGCGATGCATAAAAAGTCGCCGAGACTCGCCGTGTGCTGTTTTTATTATTGGAAGCTGCCGTGCGCGTTCTCGTTCTCCCTTGACCCTGCGGCGCCGCCTCTGTCTGACGTCTCGACGGACTCGGCGACCGTCACATTCGTTCTCCACTACGACCTCGGCTGCCACTATCGCCCGCGGCGCGCCGCTCTAATATTACTTTTCTTTTTTTGGTCTACTCCAAGAACCCTGGGCGTTCGTCGCGCCTTTCCATCTCCCCCCCTTTGTTCTCTGTTGGGCAACCAGCACAAACGCCACCCAACACTCCTTCCTTCGTCATTCCTCCCAATCGAAGTAAATTTGTGCCCACAGCCGTGAGTGTCCATTTATTCTTTACGCATCATCGCCGCTCATCTATCGCCTGCTTGGTACCCTAGCGGGATGCCATAGCGCATGGACGTCTCACTCGAAGCCTACCGCAATATCGTGCGCAACGTTGGGCGGCGCAGCGACATCGCGGCACTGTGCGGTGTCTGCCGCGGCTTCCAGCGCGCCGCCGAGCGCGCGCTGTACAATACCTTGATCGTCAGCGATGCGGACCCGCGGCTGTGCAAGACGCTCGCGGGATCGCAGCGCATCGGGGCCCTGGTCGCTGCGCTCACGGTGCAGGTCAGGCGCCGCGGCCACGCGGACGATGACGACTCGGAGGACGGCGATGGGACGTCTTCGGATGAAAGCGCCCCTTCGACGGTCCGCGCCGCTATCGCTGGCGGCGAGGAGGCCGTGCCGCCTCCGTTGAATGGTTACTGGGCCGCTGTCGCTGGTGCGCTCCGCAATACGACGCGCCTGCGCCATCTGACCATCGATATCGCCGATCCCGCCGATGCCGTCAACGCGTGGGTCCTCGAAGACTGCGTGTTCCAGCTGCGCACGTTCCACTGCGACTTCGACTGGGACCATGCGCTGCGCGCCTTTCTCGCTACACAGCGGGAGCTGCACGACCTCTCCCTCCGCGACTATCGAGACCTCGCGGCAGGCGACCAGACGGACTCACCCACCCCCACAGACACGCAATATACGACCGACGCACGGACAGATACCATAGACTCCGATATACCTCCTAATACGATCGATACCACGTCCATGAACCCCGCACCAGCGCCCGCCCTACCGCTGCTGGCGACCCTCGAATGCACCTTCTCCGAGGCGGCCGTCGCGCTGACGCCTGCGCGGCCCCTCGCCCGGCTCAAGACGTGCTTTTCCCGCCCTGACCCCGCGGGCAAGCGCGCAGAGCTCGCCGCACTCCTCGCCGCCCTGAGGCTCTCCGCGCGGCCCATCCGCGCGCTCGATATCGCCGATGCGGCGTACACCGAGTCCGGCGCGATGGAGCTCCTCCACCGCATCGCGCACACGCAGACGATCGCGCGCGAGCTGTGCTACCTCGGCACACTCGTCCTTCCCGTCGGGGGCCGCAAGGTGCGTCATCTTGACTGGCGCGCGACGGCGTTTCTGACGCTGCTTTATTTTTGTCCCCGCGCCCCACAGCGGCTTCACTTCTACGGGCTGCTCATGCGCCTACACCGCCTGCGCTGCATCGAGGTGGATGTCACCGCGTGGAGCCCGCCGCTCACGTCGTCCCCGGCGTTCCGCGCCGTGGCGGCGGAACTGCGGCTCTACTGCCCCGACGTCCACACGGTGGTCTTCGTGCAAGAATTCGAGCGCACGGTCGTTACCGCTGCGGAGACGGGCGTCCTCAGAATCGACGACGACGCGAGCCCCGAGCTCTTCTGGCGCGAAATATAAGTGCCGCTTTACCCTAACGCCCGCATTACTAGCGCCACGTCATAGTGCACAGACATTTACGCTCCCTTCATTCGATGGCTCTCCCGAGGTAATCACACCTCCGCATTGTACATATCGCGCTTCCCCATGCCACTACCATAGATTCCTAACTATTGTGCGCCGCGCCTTGGACCCTTTTGTCGGGTGCACTTACCCACCTCCATTCATTCTTCGTCTCTCACGGACCTCTCGCCTCTGCCGTACTGTATTTCTAAGCCGCTGTTCATTTTAACTGCATTCCCTGCTTATCGCTGTATTTTTACACCCTGTCCTTATGTAGACTGCACTTGGTATTCCCACCCCTTCGTTCGTTCGTCAGTGAGGTTACAGCTTTCCTCTCTCACTTATTGTACTTAGTCCTTCAATTGTTTCAGGTATGTTCCGTTCCGGACGCGTGTGGGAACGCCTTTTACCTCCGTCTTCTAAAACTAGTACAGAGCTAATTTCGTCCTTCCATCCCAAGCCAAAATGCCGGCTCAAATTCGGCAAGGCACACGTGAAGTGTGACCTTTCGCGTTTCTCCTCCCATTTCTCCATCGCCACAGACGTCATTTCTCGATTCCCCCGAATTTTCGTTCTCCACGTAGTCCTCGGGTGGCGGACCCACAGGCACACTAATATCCCGCGAGATGTCCCCGATTTTCATCCCCGGATCTTCGCAAGCGTGCGACCCGGATGCAATTGTCAAATATCTCTCGAGCCTAAAAGGCTGTTTGTTTCGCGCGTATGCCCTTGGTGGGAGGCTTCCATTCTGGTACGAAATTTATCACGTCTCGCCAAGCGCGAAATCAGGTTCCTCACATGGGTCGGGCGCTTTGGGATGCCTTTTGGAAGGGATGATCCGCTTCGCACGCGTGCCAGCGTACCCCGCGCTTTTGCTGTAGGGTGTATACAGGTGTATACCCCGCAAAAAATTCGTTCCGCCCGTCAAACGACTTGATCATCATCGTCGAACATATGCGGCGTTTACGAGATGCTGCTTCCATTGACAGATCCACACAGATGCCCGTGGATTGCCGCTCGTACTTTTCTCGGATATACTTGTCTGTTGGTTCGCCTATTGTGTTCCTGTGTTCTACGTTTAAACACCCTGAGATTTGAATCAGCCTTCTCGGTGTTTGGGGCACAGAATGGAGATTCCGATGACTGCATGTTTTTCCTCGTAACATCCGAGTCCCTCCCGTATTTCTAGCTTGCAGTCCCCCAAGTCTGCTCCTCTATGGGAGTCCGGTATTTTGCAGGACGGAGCCCAACTAGTTTAACGCTCGACATTCGTCGGTACATCATGTTTTGGTCCTCGACCGTAGTCCGTAATACAACAAATAGATTGCTTGCCCGACAGAGGCCTCGCTTCCGGGCAACCGGGGAGTGCCGGCGCAGTAGGATGGGTCTGATGATCCTGACTGCGCAACCTTGGCCTGGAGTGGGAGGTCACCGTTTCGCCTGCGAGGGCGCATGTGATCGCCCAGTGGGTCTTTCCAATAGTATTATATACAACTGACGATACGAATGTCAGTGCGGCTCAGAGTTCTAGAGTCTTATCGTCGATAGTAGTACAAGTATGATTGTCGTGTGATGTGGTCAGAAAATGAAGTAATAATTGGATCCTACTGCTCACTATCTTTATCCCACCGACTATTAGTCAATTGTCCCTGGATGCAACCTCTCGAGCCCCCGCAAAATCCCTTCTGCGCGCGCCGAGGCTTTCGGGGTTGCCTTCAAATGTCTGGAGACGGTATCTGGGATCTGGGCTCCAGCGGTTGCGTTGTCCAGCCATGCATGCCTGTTAGGCGGGGGTGGATATCCGATGGGAGTATCACCAGTATAAGATCCTTCGGCATACAGATCGAATATCCCGCAGGTGATGCGAGGCAGATCAGGTGCATGTTGTGGATTGTGCACTGCGCCGACACCGATGTGGTGGACGGTCTCAAGTGCTCTATAGGGGTGAAATAGGAATTGCAGCGATCGAGGGACTCGCACAGGAGGGCAATTTTTGCCTCGGTGACCCGATTGCGTAAGAGATTTATGACAAGGTTCCAAGATTGGTGATAGTGATCTTGAATTTCTCTCTCGACTCTCGAGGAATTCGGCGGGGATGGCCAAAGCTGTCTCTGTTGGGAGCCACCGATGTGTGAGTGAACTTCGTTGGGGGAAGCCGAGCAGGCTGTCGAGGGTTCTCGATTTAACCATGGCAATGGCGGAAACAGTCAAGTATGGGGATGCGGAGCGCGCATTGATTAGGAGTTCAAGAACAGCATCGTATTCTACCATGCTCGGCCCTGGAGCCCACAGTGGCGCAGGCAGCGATGAAACACGCGAAACTGCAGCCTGCACTTCGTCGATTCCAATTTCCAAACTCTCAGGACTGGCCGCATGCGATGCTGTGGCGAGTGAGGCGGGAAATGCGGCCCATCGAGAGAGGCGCCAAAATACGCTCGATAGCAGAGTTCAATATAGACAGTCGAGATATCGTGGCGGGAGGAGGGTGAGGACGGCGTATACGGCGGCAAGGATGGCTAAAAGCGCACCGGCCACTCCTGCGATGGCGATGTTGACTGGAATGAGGAAGGCGATGAGTCTGGAGAAGAAGAAGATCAGAGATGCATGGAGAAGGAGCTTGATGATTTCCACGACTGTATGCATGTTGAAGCGTTTCAGCCCGTAATACAGGTACGAGAAAATCCGTGCGCGAATGACCGGTGCCGAGAGCATGTCCGCCCTGTGCAGGAAGTCGCATGCCCATTGCTCTAGGAGAGTCGCAATGAGGGCGCAGCTGAGACCGAGCCCGACACTAATAAACCACAATGTATTGCAGGCGAGCGAGGTGTCCGGTGGGGTGAAACCTAGCGGTGCGCGTGGCAGGAAGGTGCTCCCGTCCGCAGCCGCCGCGAGCTGCTATAATGAGGGTGTTTCAAAATTAAAAATTTTGAGTCCAACTTGTGCCTCAACTTGTGCCCCAACTCGACCTCAACTTGAACCAAGTTGAGGCACAAGTTGGAGCCTTAATTGTGAAACACCAAAGCAGATCTTGCTGCCCCAACTCCGAAGTTGAGACAGAGTTCGCCTCGCGTATCGTATTGATGCACGAGAACCGGAAGTTGGGGCATCAAATTGGGGCAAAAGTTTGGGCACAAGTTGGATGTCGAGTTGTGGTCTTATGCACGACTTGACATCCAACTTCGATTTCGTGCCTCAACTTGGCTCAAGTTGAGGATCCGAGTTGGGGCACGATTGGACCCTAAATTCTAATTCTGAAACACCCTATTGTAGCACGCTTTGCGGCAGAGCCCACTAGTAGGATTACAGCATACTGAAATGCAAATTGTGTAATCACACCTGTGATTGTGGGTATGTAATACCCTGCTTGGTTGACAGCCATAGTCTCTGGTCGAAAGTTGCTACAATATGCGAAGCTCATACCAAACTTGTACCTCGTTTACATAACACAACTACTTGCAACTAGGAGGTTTGCACCTCATGTTGAATATGTCCATAGCGTTGGTGACTCCGCTTGTAGGGTATTTCGTGACTTGAAATAATGAGGTGATCACACCCTAAAATGGGGCCCAATTCTCGCTCGGTCGACAGATCGACCAGCTCGAGTTGGGCCCGAAAGCCCCGACTTTGTCGGGGCCGGAGGTATAGAGGCGAGTCTGGGGCTAAATTAGCATAGCTCCTGCTCCATAACCATCAGTGCCCATTGACAGAAATCGCCACATTGTTTCGCTCTTTGTACGGTGAAAGATAATACAGTACTAAAGCAAGTGGTCTCGCGTTTGTTGCCCTTGGCTTTCGAGAATGGTCTTTAACGTAAACACCCAGGAATACGTAAAGAGTCTGTAATGGTAATGTTCGAAACTCTGAGCTTTAATTCATTGTCTAGTGGTATAATTGTGAAAGACACCAGCCACAGTTTCGGGAGGCGCCCAATCAGCTTAGGGTGCTCCGAACCGGCCGGCTTCTTGCCACGTTCGGCGCCGCTGCCAAAAATTGAACAGAAGATTAATTCTTCAACGGCCCCTGATCTGTCTCCTGAGACGATCGGTTTCCGGAGAACTCTTAGCAGGATGCACTGGTGAAATCGAACGTTACTGAAGTTTCGGCGTGCTGGAAAGTCTAGCCGATTGTCGGAGTTTCGGCATCCATTTCCGGCGCACGGAATCTCCACATTCCAGGAAGGCAACACTCTCCATCCGATATTCCGCCGTTGACCCGGTATGAAGGAGGATCCACTTCACTTCAAGTCCGGCCCTTAGTAAGTTACATCCACCCTCAAGGCCGAACAAAGAGCCAATGAGGAGCGAGAATTTCATTTTTGGCTCTGTTTGTCATGGGAGAGTTCAAAATTTGGCGGACGCTCTGCACCATTAGGGCTCATCAGGACCCACTGACTAAAGGTAGTGGGCATTTATGCGGGCTGGGATTGAAGGGCCGTAAGTATTGAACTTTCGGCATTTGACATACTTTGATTATTCCCCTCACATCATCCGGGATGCCCAATGGTTTCTCAAGGAGGAGAAAACAATTAAATTAAGCGTCAGTTTCTCAATAGTCTCTATTAGCATATCATTCGAGCCTAAACAAACACATGTAATCATTTTCAATAAGTAATCTCCAAGCTTCGTCTAGTCCAAGTGTCTGTTTATGAGACTAAGGATAATCCGAGAGAGCTGGAATTACTTGACCGACACGTTGCATTCAGCCATTTCAGAAGACAACACGCTTCGTTAAATAACCACGCTCGCGTCTTGGGCTCTATTATCGCATTCCGCCGCAGTAGCAAGGGCCCGGAGGGCAGACACAACGCCTGTCGATTCCGTGAGTCTCAGAGAGAGGTGAGGGAATGGTACATGCCTAGAATGGAGGTTTGATTGCCATGGCTGAAATGGAGGTTCGAAGCCCAAGTGTCGGGAGCCGTAGGTATGATTGGCGGCGGGAGGCTGCATGGGAGACAATCCAGTCGCCGGAGGGACTCCCAGTGCGAGTGTGTGGAGCCGCTGATCCGACATGGCCCCGTACCAATGTGTTTCATTTGGTACATTTGCATGCAAGGACGGAGGAGAGGGCCGATTTCTCTGTTCAAATGGAGTGAAGAGCTTGACATCGCCGCGCAAGATATCGACCTCGTCTAGATGTGACCTGTCGGATGGTGGGTGCGGACTCGGTTTTGAAGGGCCTGGCACCGGCTCGTCGAATCTGTGGCTGCCGTGAAGTCGGGCCATATGCGGAGCTGAGGAAGGGGATGCTGGGGAGGGCCTTCCTCCTGGAGATACAGAGGTGGATTGGGCCCGCTCCTGGCCGACAGAGAGGAATTCGCACGCGAGACCCCGGCGTGCGCACCGCGTGCAAGGGGCAGGCGGAGATCCTTCACTGGTGACGCACTGCTCAATCGGTGGGAAGGGGGGTTTGGGGTGGGCCCAAAGCGTAGACACCGGATGGCTCACCTTGATTTTCCGTTTGCGACACCGCACACAAGCCAGAGACACTCGTGTTCTCCTTGGGACGATGGCTTCGAATTCTTCGGCGGGGTTCTGGGCACTGGGTTGGAACATGCGAAAACGGGGGGAAAGATCTACGAAGATGGATCACATTTAGTTCTGGATGGAGCATTTAGTTGCCATATTCATTGCTGGGAAAGGGTTCGATGGAGATCAGTAAACCGTACACTGGAGGTTGATTGATAGCCGTACCTGCAGTTCGTCGGCCGTGGCGACCATTCAGTGAAGACGCCGCCCGCTGTCACATTTACTCTCCAGGAATAAGTTCACTGCGCACGACGGGAGCAACAGTTTCATTCCCACCGACTTCGAGCACTCACTGGGGCAGTAATCTTGCCCAAGTCAGTCAAAGGAATACAAAACAATCCGTGACGCATATCTTGCGGTATTGCACAACCTGGTCAGACGCGGCGTATGGGCAAAGAGGACGACGGACCACAATATCTTTCGATAAGGGTTATCGTCATCCCGAGAGGTGATACAATTTCCGCCGCCCGGGACCGCGACATATTTTGGACTCATAGTCATACAGGGGTTCGTAATCATCCGAAAATGCTCGGAAGGGAGATAAATGCGCGAGAGATGTGCAGTTACAGGCCGAGGATGGCTGC
Source organism: Mycena latifolia (assembly GCA_029289555.1). Lineage (NCBI taxonomy): Eukaryota > Fungi > Basidiomycota > Agaricomycetes > Agaricales > Mycenaceae > Mycena > Mycena latifolia. The sequence continues at coordinate 331,565 of JARJLE010000059.1, read as the reverse complement.
AGGTGAGCACTTATCCGTGCCGGTGGGATCTGAGGGAATCGAGATGGGCCCTCTGTCGGAGTCGAAGGATGCAACGATGCCAAGATGGCAATCACGGCCCTCGGGTGAAGAATCCAAGAATTCCGAGGGGCCAGGGGGTCAAGACGGGAAGAATAAGCTTCCGCAGTAGGTTGGTACGAGTAGCCACCGCCCAAGGCATGTTTGAGGAAGCATCGCCGCATCGGAGGCAGTTTTGTCGGAATCAAGACAGACTTGGACGTCAAATCAACGAATCGGAAGGTAGGTACTGGCATGCCAGAGTCAGTGTATAATCGAAGGACATGGAGAAGGGTCAGAATAAGATCCAGCGCTATCCCAAATTCGAGGTGAGGTGGTGACAAAAAGAGAGTTGATCCTAAGGTTGATCCGATCAAGGATTCATATCTTGTGTTACCCCGTGACAGTCTTTTACCTTCAAGTTTCACTGCACAATCCCTGGAAGCCTCGTCACAGCAAACACTTTGCTTTCTGGAGTTATTCCGGTCAAACGATGGCCACGATAGACCTCCGCGCCTAAACAACCTTTTCATACCGCTGGAGCTCGCTCGGCGCCAGCCCCGCAAGATTACTGTCATGCGTTTGCGACTGTCGGCCGGATGCCTTCAGTCTCGTTCTACAGGGCCTAGAATATATTCCGGTTCTGTTATTTTCAATTTTCACTCCTGGTCTGACTAGCGGAATACTTCTGGACAACTTCTGGAGCATGCACAGCCTGCAGCACAAGACGTATTCGTATTCCTGATCGCAGGCAAACACAGGACGTATTCCTGATCGCAGTAGTGATTTAACTATTTTATATCTTACGTTCCAAGGGCTAACACTTTACCCAAGGAGTGGTCGATTCCCTCGCCGCCAATTACCGTGCAACCGAAGGACCTCCCCCACCGACCGTCGTCCTTACCAATTCCTATGCAATTCTCCGCGTGTGTTCCGTTTCTGTTATATCCTTGTCCTCCAAGACAACCAACGCCCGGGCTCCTGAACGACTTGAAGCTATCCTCCGCCCAACCAGTTGCGCTCCAGGATTTCGTTCATCTCAGACTTCTGCCGCGGCCCCGCGGTCGTGCCAATCGCGCCCCACTCTCCCAGCGGTGAACCTTCGCACCTACACCGAATAGATCCCGCCCGCGTTCGCACCCCTCAGATCCTCCGGTAGGTCCTTCTATATCTTCGGCATTTGTTAGTGGGCCTCCCCACGCTCCTTACATCGATCCCGTCGTGGTTAGATTGTCTCCCTTTGGTGCGCACGGAGCTCCGCGCACGTGTCGGGGCGTATCCTCTCACGCGCTGTCCTTCGCTGGCTTCCGTCGCCGACGGCCACGCACGCGCTTCGGACCTTATATCCGCGCCGACGCGCCAAAAACCACGCGGGGTTTTCTCTCTTCTCGATCCCACACCCGCATCGATCCTCGCTCCCGCCCCGCGTCTTTCCCACTCCATCTATAGGCGGATCGTCTCACGAATCGGACCCAACGGATCCTCGGGCTCTCCGAGTACCTTGCAGGGTCAGCGGAATCGTGACCGTTGCCAATGACGCACGCCGATAGATGCTTGCTTTACCATTCGCCAGTTGCTCCGATAAATTATCTCGTCGCCTGTGTCTAATCTCGAACTGCTCACCAGCCTTCGCCGACTTTGTATGTTCGTTCTAACTCCCTTAGGTGGCCTTGTGGCGAAGTCATTGTCGATTTAGAATCATTCTGCTTGGCCCGCACGGCGCGTTAATTTCTCTCGATGGCGTCTATCCTACAGAACCCGTAGAAGGAAGATCGCTGGAGGGTAAAATGTAGCCCGTGCGAGCCTGCTTAAACTTCGTCTCCAAAGTCAGACCAAGTAAATCAGCGTTCAAACTCCGAGGCGCATTTGAAAGATATTTTGCGTCCCGAGTCAAACACATGGCTGGGACCGGCTCAAGCCCAGCCAACGAGTGCAGTGCACGGTTCTAGTGCTATTGGCCCAATTAAAAATCCGTGCAGCTAGGAAAGCTGCCGACAAAAAACAACAAACAAACAAGAAGACCACCGAACACGGCCCAGGCCCGATTCGAACGAGCGGCTCCTGTGTTTCGAAACTTATTGGAAGACCACCCATTCGAAGCAGGTGCGGACCATCCGCTACTGGGCCTTCCTTCATAGTTTGCGAACCTAGCTTTGAGAGCACCGCAAGAAAAATCCCAGAGATGCATATTTTGGGCCCGACACAAACGCGCTTGGAATGAGCTCAGGCGCAAGCAACCAGGTGTAAAATTCGAGTGTCGTGAACCCCACAGGAAGGAATCCGTGTGGCTTGGTAGGTCCACTGCGGGGAAAAGAAGTGGTGGAAGTTGTAATTAAGGCCCAGGCTCGATTCGAACGAGCGATTCCTGCCTTTAGATGATTGGTTTGACGTACCACGTATTAGAAGCAGGCGCGGACGATCCGCTACTAGGCCTTCATCTGTAGCCTACGAACTGATTTATCCCAGCAGTCGGTTGAGGGATGTCGCCATTCAGGCTGAACCGAGGTCGTACTCGCAAGTTTCTTTGCCCGCTATCCGGCGCTTGTAGAGAAGCGAAGACCTTCAGATTTGGGAGTGAACGCTGGTGCTTACTGGCCTCTTTGTGGGTGCGCTGTGCATCGGGGGAAAAATAAAATCGCAGAGACTGAGTTAAGGCCCGCGCTCGATTCGAACGAGCGATTCCTGCGTTTAGAAGTTTACTTGATCACCATTATAAGCAGGCGCGGACCATCCGCTACTAGGCCTTCGTGAATAGCTTACGGTCCTGGAGAACTAGCACTCAATGAACCTAGGCCAAAGGCAAAAGTAAATTCAGAGCTGGGTGTCACGAGCAACCAAGTGGACGGCCATCTTGCCATTCGCTCGGAGGAAAAACCCGCGCATGCATCATCCATTTTCCAGCGGGAGGACTTGCCAAAAAGAAGACAACCGAATCTCCAGAATAAGGCCCAGACCCGATTCGAACGAGCAACCTCCTGCGTCAGAATCTCTCCCCGCGCAGTACCAGAAGCAGGCGCGGACCATCCGCTACTGGGTTCTCATCCGTAGCTTGCAAGCCGAATTATGCTAGTAGTTGGTTGAGGGATGTCGCCATTCAGGCTGAACCGAGGTCTCCCTCATAAGTTACCTTACCTGGTATCCAACGCTTGTAGAGGAGTGAAGACCTTCTCAGATTCGGGAGTGAACGCGCGCGTTTACTGGCCTCTTTTTCTACGCACTGTGCATCGAGGGAAAAAGAAAATCACGGAGACGGACGTAAGGCCCAGGCTCGAGTCGAACGAGCAACTCCTGCGGTCAGAAACTTATCTGAGCGACACCAATTCAAAGCAGGCGCGGACCATCCGCTACTGGGCCTTCATCCGCCTGTGAGCCTAGATAAGTGTTCACTTGAGCTCACACGGCGAAAGAGTCTCAGCGGCGCGTGTGAAGTATATTTCACCATGAGCAACCAACTGTGAGGTTCTAGTGCCATTGGCCCCAACGAATAAATAAAGTACAATTGCGCATTTTATGTTTATGTCCCTGCCTACGCTAGGCAGGAAAAGAGTCGACATATTCGAGGCCAAGGCGAATCGAACGAGCGATTCCTGCGGTTGGAACTTTTTTGGACCCCCAAGCGAAGCAGGCGCGGACCATACGCGTTGGGAATGGGCCACAGCTCAAGCAACCAAAGTGTGAAGCTCTCGTGCCATCCACCCCAAAGAAACATCCGCATTGTTTAGGCAGGACGCTACGCCAAAAAGAAGCCTCGTAAGGCCCAAGCTCGATTCGAACGAGCGATTCTTGCCTTTGGACTCAAGAGAACGTCATATGATAAGCAGAGGCGGACCATCTGCTACTGGGCCTTCATCCAGGCGTTACATCATTGCGCCAGGCTCTGGTCCCTTAATCTATGCCTGCGTACCTACTTTTGATTGAGCACCGCAAGAAAAATCCCAAAGGTGTATGGAGAGGATATTTGGGCCCCGAGCCAGCCCTAGTCTCTCTTAGACAGACGCTTCAACTTGAAGCTCGTACCTCGCTTGTTGCAGCGCCGCTTGGGATATGCTCAAGCCGAAGCGACCCAGAAGCGATCAGGTGTGAAATTCGAGTATCGTGAACCCCACAAGAAAGAATCCCGTGGAGCTAGGTCGGAGGACTGTGGAACAAGAAGTCTCGGATTTCCGTGCAAGGCCCAGGCTCGATTCGAACGAGCGGCTTCTGCAGTTATAATGCAATTGAGACCTATATTAGAAGCAGGCGCGGACCATCCGCTACTGGGCCTTCATTCACCGCTTGCGACTCTGGTAAGCACAGAATATCATCTCAGGACCTCTGCGTTCTCGCTTGTGCGGTCACAATGGTTGCAGCGATCTATGCAGACAGCAGGAATCAGGATGATATCTCCGCTGTTCACGCTCGAAATGAAAAGATCCGCGTATCTATTCAACGTCCGAGTCCTCAGGCGGGAGGACTTGAAGAAAATAAGCCCGAAACCTCAAAGATAAGACCCAGGCTCGATTCGAATGAGCGATTCCTGCATTTCGAGACTTATTCGAGGAACACCAGTTAAAGCAGGCGCGGACATCCGCTACTGGCCGTCATCCATAACGTGCGAACCTGTTTGAACTAGAATCATCGGACCGTGACGAGTGTCCAGGCCCACCTATCACGTGTATCAACTCATCCAGACACTGTACATATCTGTATGCTGAGTAAATGAAGCTTCGAGTCAGTTGTGCAGAGGATGGTCGAGGATTCCCACTTACTGCTCTCTCGTGTCCAGCCAAAATTTCTTTTCTCACGAATCCTTCGGTGTATGGGAGTCTCATACAGAGGAGAGTAATGTCCCAAAATTTTGGGGTCACAGGCAACCTGCAAGGTGGCAAACGGCACAGCGTTTCATTTCCACGTGCTATTCCACTTCACGGTTAAATACTGTATTGTTCACGTTTGAAAAGACTGCGCCAAAAAGAAGTGGTGTAACCCAGACAAGGCCCAGGCTCGATTCGAACGAGCGATTCCTGCGTTTGAGACGTTTTGGGGGAGACTTACATTAGAAGCAGATGCGAACCATCCGCTACTGGGCCTTCTTTCATAGCCCGCGCACCTGGATAATTGGCGTTCAATGAAGCTCACACGGCGAAATGCATATGAAAAATCTCAGTGGGGCGTCCCAAGTATATGGCACCACGATCAACCAAGTGTAACATTCTAGTGCTACTAACCTCAAAGAAAGGACTCGCAGATCTATCCAACGTCCACTAGTAGGCGGGAGGATTGCGTGAAAAAGAAGCCTCGAATTCCAGTCAAGACCCAGGCTCGAATTGGACGAGCGATTCCTGCGTTTAGAATCTCGGGAAATAATAATTAGAAGCAGGCGCGGACCACCCGCTACAGGGCCTTTATCTATAGTTTGCGAACCTGTTTAAATTAGTATTGGGCGAAAAGTGTCGGGGTCCGCGCACCGCGAGTGTTTGTTTAGACAATCATTCCCGCGTTCCTCCCGAGCCACCACCGCACAAAAAATGTTATGCTAGCCTCAGGACATGAGCCTAAATACCAGGGCCATGGGTGATATAATGATGTCTGCGCCCAGATCTTCACCGTTTACGCCTAGGCAGAAAAAAGAACCCTGTCGTCCAATTAAGGCCCAGGCTCGATTCGAACGAGCGATTCCTACCTGCGTTGGAAGTTTGATGGAACAATACACATTAGAAGTAGGCGTGGACCATTCGCTACCGGGCCTTTATATCATACCTTGCGACCCCGTTAAAATTTATGGTAGCCTGGACGCCAGGGTCCGCGCACCGCGAGTCCAGACCACGATTTTCCGTATTCCTCGCGAGTCACCTCGGCGGAGAAAATAACAATGATAACTGCGCCCGTATCTGCGCAGTTCACGTCCCGCATACAGTAGGCACGCAGGGAAAAAAACAACGCTGCCCGAACAAGGCCCAGGCTCGAGTCGAACGAGCGATTCCTGCCTTTTATAGAGCATTCCAGTATTATAAGCGGGCGCGGACCATCCGCTACTGGGCCTTCATCCGTAGCCTGTGACCCTAGATAAGTAGTGTTCAATGAAGCACATACGGTAGAAAGGAGGAGGAAATCTCAGACTCACGTATAAAGGCACATGTACGGCAGAAATAGACTGGTAGGGCTAGGCTCAAGCTCCGGCAACCAGCTGTAAAGTTCGAGCGCTATTAACCCCAAGAAAGGAATTTGTGCAGCTAGGTTGGACGGCTGCGCAAAAAAAGAAGCCGAAGACCCTAATAAGGCCCAGGCTCGGTTCGAACGAGAAATTTCGGGGTTTCGATATTCATACATCGCCATTAGTAGAAGCAGGCGCGGATCATCCGCTGTTGGGCCTTCATCCATAACATGCGAACCGAATTATGCCAGCAGTTGGTTGAGGGACGTCGCCATTCCGGCTGAACCGAAGTCTTATTCGCAAGTTCCTTTGCTCACTATCCGGGGCTTGTAGAGTGAAGACCTTCAGATTTGGGAGTGAAAGCTCGTGCTTAGTAGCCCTTCTTGTTTGCGCTGTGCATCGAGGAAAAAAGAGAACGGAGGACAATATAAGGCCCAGGCTCGATTCGAACGAGCAACCCCTGCCTTTTCAAGAGCATCTGAATATTATCAGCGGGCGCGGACCATCCGCTACTGGGCCTTCATCCGCAGCTTGCCAACCTGAATAACTAGCGTTAAATTGAGCTCACACGGCGAGAAGAGAGTGATAAATCTCAGAGGGGCGTCTGAAGTATTTTGCACCACGAGTAACCAGGTGTCCGATTCTAATACCAGCCCCAAAGGGAAAATCCGTGGGTCTATGCATCGTCTACGCAGAGGTAGGGGGACTGCGTGCAAAAAGGCCAATGTGATTCCCCACCAAGGCCCAGGCTCAAGTCGAACGAGTGATTCCTGCGTTTTGAACTGGTTGATCATCATGAGCAGCAGGCGCGGACCATTCGCTACTGGGCCTTCTTTCATAGCTCGCGCACCTAGATAACTAACGTTCAATTGAGCTCGCACGGAAGAAGAGCGCTCTGAAGAATATTTTGGGCCTGCGCTTGGAATGATCTAAAACCCCCGCAACCAAGTGCGAAATTCGAGTGTTGTGAACCAAAAGGCAGAATATGTTGCAGTGCCTTGCATTATTCATGAGAGGGCCAACTGCCGACCACAAAAAAAGAGACGACACTTGGTGTCATTAGCCCGCCAGAAAAATCCGTGCAGGGTATTGTTCACGCTTGAAAAGACTGCGCGAAAAAGAAGTGGCGTAACCCGGACAAGGCCCAGGCTCGATTCGAACGAGCGATTCCTGCGTTGGGAACTTTTTTTGAGTGCAACCAAAGGAAGCAGGCGCGGACCATCCGCTACTGGGCCTTCATCCAGAGCCTGTGAGCCTAGCTAACTAGCGTTTAATTGAGCTCACACAGCGGAGCAACAGCGACAAATCGGAGACACATGGGGAACGCGTATTTTCCACGACGAGCAACCAAGTGCCAGCTTCTGGTCTCATTAGCTCCAAAGAAAAATAGGTTACAGTGTCTTGTATTATCCACGAGTAGTACTACTAGGCAGGACGACTGCGCCAAAAAGAAGCGTCGGAACCCAAACAAGGCCCAGGCTCGAATCGAACGAGCGATTCCTGCGTTTAGAGCCTTATTCGAGGGACACCAATCAAAGCAGGCACGGACCATCCGCTACTGGGCCTTCATCTGTAGCCTGTGAACCTAGATAAGTAGCGTTCAATTGAGCTCAAACGGAGAAGAGAGTGATAAATCTCATAGGCGCGTGTGGAGTCTATTTTGCCTCACGAGTGTGAGGTCCGAGTGGAATCAAGGGTTCTAGTGCCATTGGCCCCAACGAAAAATAAAATAAAGTTGTGCATTTTATTTTTATGGCTAGGCAGCAGGACTGCAAAAAACTTCTGAAGACCCTGATAAGGCCCAGGCTCGATTCGAACGAGCGATTCCTGCGTTCGGAACTTTTCTTGAGTGCCAACAAGGGAAGCAGGCCGACCATCCGCTACTAGGCCTTCTTTCATAGCCCGCGCACCTACAGTGGTGGCAAAAAGAAATGAGCGGGGCTGTTTGGGCTCACTTCTTCACCAAATCATTTCGAATAAAATTGGGCTATGTACCTTTGGTGATTTCATGAGTCACTGCAGAGCTGAAACCATACCTTCTGTATTTGTTCTCTTACAAAAAAATCTTTGACCGGTTTCTGGAAATTCGAGTTTTGGCATTCACATGGGATCCAAAAATGGTCAGCACAGTGTGAAAGTACTCCGAAAGGGGATCCCAGCCATATATTGGTTCATCCAAGGTTCATCTAAATTGATAGTGTTTGGGGCTCGGAATGGCTGCTGCAAGTTGGCCACTTTGTGTATTTTTGCCAATTAATAGGCCAAAAATGCCCAAAATGACCAACTTGTACCCCACGGTGTGAGCCCAATTCCCCATGAACTTGGGTGACCCAATATATCACTATGATCATCTTAGCGAGTACTTTTCAGGTGTATAAACCATTTTTACATTGAAGGTGATTCCACAAACTTGATTTCTCTGAAAACATTCAATCATTTCATTGTGCGCCAACAGGCTGTACAAGCGACAGATTCAACTGGATAAATGTTCATGAAATTCATCTAGCTTCATGCCACTTTTTTGTTTGAAGTAATTTGGCCCACAATTGAGCCCAAACGACCCCGCTCATTTCTTTTTGCCGCCACTGTAGATAAGTAGTGTTCACTTGAACTCACAACGGCGGAAAGGAAAGGAAATTTCAGACTCACGCATAAAGTTGTACGGCAGAAACAGACTGGTAGGGCCGGGCTCAAGCTCCGGTAACCAGGTGCAAAGTTCGAGTGTTATTAACCCAAGGAAGGAATTTGTACAGCTAGGTTGGACGGCTGCGCAAAAAAAAACCGTCGAGTGCCCTAATAAGGCCCAGGCTCGATTCGAACGAGCGATTCCTGCGTTTAGAGGCTTCTGCGAGGGATGCGGATCTAAAGCAGGCGCGGACCATCCGCTACTGGGCCTTTATCCATAGCTTGCGAACCTGTTTAAGCTAGCATCATAGGGCGAGTGTCGAGGTCCACCTATCACGTGCATCAACTCATGCCGACACCGTACATATCTGCATGCTGAGTAAATGAAGCTTCGAGGCAGCTGTGCAGAGAATGGTCGAGGATTCCCACTTACTGCTCTCTCTCGGGTCCAGCCATAAGTTCCTCAGGATTCACGCAGACATGATACCTGCACTGTTCAAGCAGCGGCAGGGGAAAAAAGAAAAAGAAAACCCTCGTCCAGTCATGGCCCAGGCTCGATTCGAACGAGCGATTCATGCGCTCGGGACTTCTCGAGTGCAACCCAGGGGGGCAGGCGCGGACCATCCGCTACTGAGCCTTCATCCGTAGCCTGTGAGCCTAGCTAACTAGTGCTCAATTCAGCTCACACGGCGAACGAGGAATCTCAGCGGCGCGTGGAGCGTATATGGGATCGGGGCAAGCTCAGCTAACGAGTGCAGTGGAAGGGGATTCAGTTATCAACCCCAAGGAGGGAGTTCGTGCATTGCATTATCCACGAGTAGGCAGGATGACTGCCGACCAAAAGAAAGAATGCCGTCATGATAAGGCCCAGGCTCGATTCGAACGAGCGCCTTCTGCGGTGAGAATGCAATTGAGAACAATCATTAGAAGCAGGCGCGGACCATCCGCCACTGGGCCTTTATCCATATTTAATGAACCTTGATTACTGGTGTTCGCTTGAGATCGCATGGCGAGAAGAGAGTGATAAAATTGAATCTCAGAGGCGCGTGTGAAGTCTATTTTACAACACGAGCAACCAAGTGTAAGGTTCTAGTGCCATTAACCCCAACGAAAAATAGAGAAGAAAATTGCGTCTTGTTTTGTCCACGCCTAGGCTAGGCAGGAGAACTTGGGAGGAAAAAGCACGGCTAACCATCAAGGCCCAGGCTCGATTCGAACAAGCGGCTCCTGCGTTCAGGAGGATGTATGGAACAGCATTAGAAGCAGACGCGGACCATCCGCTACTGGGCCTTTTTTCATAGTCCGCACACCTAGTTCTGATTGACTTCAGTTCACTGCAGGAAAAAATCAGAGCGGCATCTCACGCCAGAAACAGACTGACAGGGCTGGGCTCAAGCTCGGGTAACCCGAGGGTGGAATTCTAGTGCCATTTCCCCCAAAGCAAAAAGGCCTGACTCTGTGCAACGTCCACAAGGCCGAGGACTTCGGGGAAAAAGAAGAGGCAAATCCACTGCCCCAAATAAGGCCCAGGCTCGAATCGAACGAGCGATTCCTGCATTTAGAATCTCGCGGGAAAGAATAATTAGAAGCAGGCGCGGACCATCCGCTACTGGGCCTTCATCCGTAGCTTGCCAACCGAATTATGCTAGCAGGTGGTGGAGCGACGCCTCCCGAGGTGCCCGCTTGCCCGTTCCCAGTTCCCAATCGGGCAACTCCTTTTCCCGATCGGTCTACGTAGGCCAGATTTTACGTCCGCCCGATCACATCCGCGCCATGACCTCATCCCGCTGCCACCTGCGTTAATTAAACGACGGCGCGTCATCACCCAGGAATCGTATAAAGGGCGGGCCACTTCTGCTCGTCCCCATCGCACCTTTATCCCCAACCACCACCATCTCGCCCACCTTTGCCTTTACCTCTACCTTTACCACCCCACCCACCCACCCATCCATCCATACAATGTCGTCCGACGGTGCCAGGTACGCGTCTATGCACGTCGCTGTGCTGCGTGCTGACCGTGTGTTATAGCAAGACGACCGGCCAGTTCCACAGCACCAAGGGCACGGTCGTCGAGGCGGTGCGTGCCCCTCCTCTTGCTGGCGCTCGCTCCCCTCCCCGTCTTCGCGTCCCCGCTGGCTTACTGACGCGCTCGCGCAGATCGGCAACCTCACCGGCGCGACGTCGTGGCAGCAGAGCGGCAAGGAGGAGCACGCGGCGGTCAGTTTGCGCCCCCATCTCCGTCCTTTCTCCTTCCTTTTTGTGCGGTGCTGATAACTTCGCGCAGGGCGAGGCGGAGTACAAGGCCGCGCAGGCGAAAGGCTACGTTGAGGGCACCGCGGACCGCGTTGAGGGCAAGTTCGACGCGGTCGTCGGCGCGGTGACGGGCGACGAGGCGAAGCAGGCGAAGGGTACGTACTACTTGTCTCCATCTCCTTCTTTTCCTGCTTCCCGCGCTCCACGCCTCTTCTTCGCCTCTTCCCCGAAATTTTCATCTTCTGCGCTTCCCTTCGCTGCTTCCCTCCCGCGCGCTGTCGCTCCCCGCCTTCTCCACCTCCGCGGCCTCATGTTGCGCTCCACCCTCCTCTTCGCTTCTCCCCCGCCGGTTCCGCTTCTTCGCTGCGCTGTTTCCTCGTCTTCCCGTCGTCTCTCCTCCTCCTTCCTCACCTTCCATTGACGCTCCTCACAGGCAACGCGAAGGAGGCCGCCGGCAAGCTCCAGACCGAGGCCAACAGCTGATGTCAGCGCGCGCTCGGTTTTTCTGTTTCTTCATATCGTGTATCGTGTACGATGAGCGGCGAATTGAAATTGTGAAATTTTTTTGATCTTCTGTGTCGTTCGGATCGTACGTACATGTGTCGCTGAGAAGTTCTGTTGAGCGACGTCCGACATTACAGCTGATCCTGAAAGTAATGAGAATGACAACTTTTTTTCGGCGCATGACGTATGCGGAAATTCCTAAAATAGAAATAATTGATTGCTCTCGTCAGCCTCTCTTTCTTCGTCTCCCACATCGCTACCCGATCTTCGTCCGTCCATGGGCAACCGACGCATCAGTGCCGACATCAAGGAGTGCGCGCTTCGCTTGTGGGAGCTTGGTTGGGACCGATCTGCGGTCTGCTCGACTCTACTTGTATCACAGTCTAGCATCTACCGATGGGCGAAGATCTTTGAAGAATTTGGCTCCGTCATCCCGCCACCCCCTCCCATCATGGGCCGACCTCGAATCATCGGTCTCGCGGCGTTGACAGCTATCAAAGAGATATACACAAAACATCCAGAAACCTACCTTGTCGAGCTACAGTGGTGGCTCCTCATCCATCACGACATTCATATTTCCGTCTCCGCCCTACAGGACACTCTGGAGAAGGTTGGGCTTACCTACAAACTGCTCCACAAGATCGCCGTCGAACGTGACATCGAACGCCGCCGCGACTATCTTTACACAATCCAAAATAGCTTCTCAGGCACGGGCCGTGAATTCGTTACTGTGGACGAGTCGAGCAAGAATGAGCATGACGTTGCTCGTCGCTATGGCCGCGCCCCCATCGGTCTGCCTGCTGATTACGAAGATTTCTTTATACGAGGCGTGCGGTACACTTTGGTGGCGGCCATGGGTATTGATGGCTATATAGCGCAGAGGGTGTTTGAGGGATCCCTAGACTCTTTTGATTTCTTTGATTTCATTGTGGAAGATGTTGTGAGTTTTATTCTTATCATACCAAGTTGTCCTCGGGACTTATCACTTTTTAGGTGCCGGAGATGGGCGTCTTTCCAGATGACCGCAGTGTTCTTGTCATGGACAACTGCCGTATCCACCACACCGAGACCCTTCAAGAAGTTCTGAACGCACAAGGCTTGTTTTTTACTGTGAGAACGCTATAAAGTCCTGACTTTTGATCACAGGTATCATGTTGCTGTATCTCCCGCCGTACTCGCCAGATCTCAACCCCATTGAGGAGTCATTTAGTACCTGTACGTCGTCCGTCATGCTTGGATCACTCATGCCAAAATTTACAATCCACTCCACAGGGAAAGCACACCTTCGCGCGAACGGCCACTCCATCAGGAGTGCGGAAGATCCAGTCTTGATTCTGCTGGAGTCAACGGGCTGCATAACTCCGGAGAAGGCTCGGGGATGGTTTCGGCATGCCGGATATATTGTAAATGACGACGAGGAGCAGTTGTAACAAGATAGTAATTCTTCGGGAACACAACAACACAACATAACATACGTAGAATTTGAAAGCAATGATAACACGATTACGCCCACAAACCAGCCCTAGCATCGGCCATGAAACGACGATGCTTATCAAGAATCTTCTCCCATGTCAATTCAGCGAACCCGACTCTTCCACCCCATTCGTCGCGTTGCAATTTTTTGATGCCCTCGTCGCCCGGCTCGTACTCCAGCTTTTGGAGCTTTTCCAAGTGTGGCATGATCTTGTAGTATGCGCAGAATTCCTCAAGCGAGACATCACGATGTCGAAGTTTTTCGGGAGATGGTGGAGCGGATGGGATGCTGGGATGGGGAAGTGGCGGCAGATTTGGGATGGGCACTTGAGGGTGCTGCTGCGATTGCTGTTGGAGCATTGTAAGGGCAAGCATTTCGAGGAGCCGTTCGGACGTCGAGGGCTGGGCAGGGGTATTGGGTACATGAGCAAGGGAAGGTGTCGGCGTGGGGATCATCGCTGAGACTGTACGGTTGGTGTTTTTGATGCGATTTTTGATATCGAATTGGGCCGAAACAGGTGCCTTGTCGATCGTAGCTGTCCCCCGAGCCTAGATAAACGAGAGCTGTTTCAGATTAGGGGACAGTCACGGTTCAAATGACGCACCAGATGAGCCCCCCAAACATTTAGACGGATCGGCGTGAGTTCCCATTGAAAGCCTTTGTCATCGGTATAAATCCGCTTTTGGTGGTCGTCCAGGGGCCATCGCTCCTTCAGCTCCTCGATTTTGGGGGCCACGGCTTTGTCGAATGACATCTGTGCAATCTTGAGTGCCCCGTGCCGGTATCAACGGAGTTTAGACTCACCTTCTGTTGCTCTACCGATTCTTCGGCATTATTAGCTTCCAACTCAGCGAAATCGAAATCCTTCTCGGGATGGGACCCAGACGTTGATGGGCCTGTGCTGGTGCCGGCGTCCGGAACGTCGTTGTCGGTAGCCCAAAACTAAAATTAGGACATTAGATTTGCGCACATATTCAAAGAGAGAGGCATTACTGGAGCGTCCTCTGCCGGTTTCTTGGGGCCTGGCATGGAGAGGATAACAATGTGGTCCTTGGAGCGAGATATTTGGTCTAACATGACACTAAAGCCAACCTCCCCGCCAAGAGGAAGTGCGCTGCGGTTTGCTGGGGTCTGTGGCTTCCACTGAATTTTATCTTGAACGAGGTTCACAACGGGGCATGGGAGCGTATTGGAGAGGGTGGTAAGGAAGGATTCATAGCTACAGGTGGATAGGAACTTGAACGGGCCACGCTGAATATAGAGAGATTCGGGCTTTGGTTTTGAGCGAGATCTGGGTACTGTGGGTGGCGGTGGCTTCATAACGTGGACATAGCCAGTGATTTCGACCGATTCCTCATCGGTATCAGACACCTTGCTCTTCGCTTTCTTCTTAGGTCGGGGCTTGTCGTCGTCGTCGTCATCGTCTTCTGCTTGGTGTTTGCGTTTCCGCTTGTCTTTCCGTTCTTTTTCCTTCTGCTTCTTCTTCATAAGCTCGGGGCTAGAGACCATCCACTTTGCAACTTTGGAGCACATCTCAGATGAACGAAGGGACTGAAATAAGAGGCAGCGCTACTTACGGTGCGGTTTAGTTGCCATCATATTGGCAAGCATTCCGTCCACGTCATCGTCCGCCAGGCCATCGTCCGCAGATGCATCGTAGTCTTCCATGGTGCGGTGAGAGTCGTCTGCCGTAGGATGCTGGGAGAAGAACAAGAAATGGCCCGAGACGAGGAGAGACGCGAGAGGGAAGCGAAGAACCAGCGATCAATTATTTCTATTTTAGGAATTTCCGCATACGTCATGCGCCGAAAAAAAGTTGTCATTCTCATTACTTTCAGGATCAGCTGTAATATTACGTATCGAACTTTCTGCTTCGCGACGACTCGTTTTGCACGGACTTCGCGATTCGCTTCAGTGCGACGATTGCGATTGCCGCGCTTCCTCGGAATCGGTGCCGATGCGCGTCTCCGCGACGCGAAGGAAGCTCGTGGATCGAACCACGCCTCTGCCAGACCCGAATCCAGATTCAGGAGAGGCGAGAGCGCTTTAGGGGCGTGCTCGCGGCGCTCCGGGATTCATAACTGTGCACGCATGGATACAAGCTAGATAGCACAGCAAAGGAAGAAGAGCGGAGGGAGTAAGGAGCGGTTGGTTGTGTTTCGAGATAAAAAGCCGCTGATCCCTGGGCAACGGCAAGGGACGACCGGCTGATCGCGGCGCCACGAGATCAACGGCATGGAGCGGCGGCGGGGTCGGCGGGGTTCGGCAGACGGGTGGGCTGACGAGTTGAGGCGGGATTCAACGTGTGGGATTGGGACATGATGCATCCCACTACTAGAGAAGCAGGAAGTCATACCAACGGGCTTTGAGCCGTGAAGGACAGGGCAGTTTCCAGAATTGGCCATGGGTGAGGATCGTGCGGCGCGGTTCATGCGGGACTGGAATGGGATGTCGTGCGCTGTGCTGTCACGGTAATGTGAATAATACATTCCGGTTACGTGAGGCAATGTGGGGTTCATATCAATGCTGGTTACAGTGTTACATAAATAAATATGGGCAGGAGAGTAATTGTCGCCGGCCGTTTACTTATATGGAGATTAGTTGAATGAAGGGATTCGCGGCTTTCTCTGGTGTCTGACCCTAGTCTTTGATCTATATAGCTGGAGGTCATCATGCGATTCGCGTTGATCAAGCGAAGCGTAAAAATGAGTTCAACCCAGGAGGTTCCTCACCTTGATTTTTTGCAGCGGCGATTGACTATGGTGTCATAAAATATCCCAATTCGTGCCATTCTGGATTTTCCGTGTGCAACAATCCGCGCCGCAATAAACATGCACGAGATGTATAGGCACATCGGAACGTCAGTCCGTCTCTGGCACTCGGGACGATAACAAATATCCGTGAGGCGTCCAAGCAAAACGTCGCCAGTGACTTGAAGTAGTACTGAAAATCTCTGCAGAAGATAAGTGCAGAGGCCAAAATGTGGGAATATGCGCGAGAAGGAGTGAGCATCGTAGGGACAACGTGGAAGCCAGGAGGATGCAAAATATGGGTCCCGGAGGCGAACTTGAAGCTTGAAGATGTTGACAATCGATTGCCTGGTTGAGGTGGCAATTGAAATACGAGTAGTTGGTTAGTACTTGAGATGAGAGGGGCGAGCAGTCAGTTCAATCAAAAACACGAATAGTTACCTCCGGCACCCGTGTCCTACTCCCGCCATCCGCATCGGGCAGCCTCAAAGGTGCGAAGCGCCCCCCATAAGGCAAGGCAATCACAAAGAAGCGCTCGGCGTGCGACCATTCCGCGAACATCGGAATGCGGGGCAATGCGGGGTGGGAACGCCGTGGGGTAATACGGGGTAGGAGTGCGGGGGGTATGTGGGTGGGAGTGCATATGAGGGGTGGGAGTGAGAAGACACACAAGGGAGAAGGCCCAACACGATGGTGCGCCTCGGCGCGGATATAAGGTCCGGGGCGCGTGCCAGGGCGTGCGCAATGGAAGACGAATTGGGGGGCGGCTCCGCGCCGAAGCCCAGCTCGTGGGAGGATCCGTCCCGACGCGCACACGGGGCTCCGTGCGCGGCGAAGGACATCGGAAGACGGCGGGATCGGTACGGGCGGGGGGTGCTGCGGAGGACCCACATACGGGGATTGGTGCGATGGTGATCCCGAGGCGAAGCTGAATTGAAGTGAGATGTAGTGGGGTAGCGGAGGATATGGAGTACCACGCGCATTGGTTGGCCGTGACGACGGGGAAAATTCAGTGCTGACGGAAGTGGCATGGAGAGGGGTTGAAACAAATGACCGTCAGAGAGGCTGTCCAGTTGAGCGGCATCTGGAGGTTCAGGGAATTCTGCCGTGTTTGTTGGGTGAGGTTAGCCAGATATAAAGTTGTGGAATCAATCTTGCGACTCAACATAGTTCCTCGCGCTCCCGAGGCATCCCGGTGGGCGGACGAAGGAGGGAAGCGATTTTTAGAGAGGGATCGAGGATGGGGGGTCAACATGGGCGCGTCGCGGCAGGACAGATCAAGACTCAGGAGATTTCCGGCCGGGTCTCCCGGCCTTCTTAACGTATCTCTGCCTAGAATGTTTTGCAGGACTACTCTCAGGCATAACCTGCGCTTATGCTTACTGTAAAAAAATCCCAAGTTTCAACCACCATGTGCTTTAGTCTATTACTGTAAACAATTCTCATGTGTCAACTGGACACGGTGTTCCCAGCATCATGCTTTCTTTCTTTAGCCTCGCAGCCGCAGAGTGGCGCCGAAGATTTTCTCGAGGAACGATATGAGCTCTAGTGGTATTGAACGCGAAAAAGCCATGGACGATCGGGCGGATGGCTGAAGGGAACTCGGAGGGCGAATAGAGATATGATATTAATAGCGTTTAATTGCCACTGCGCACCTCGGATTTTCAAAGTCCAGAAATAATCTTCGCTGCTCCCGGGGGACGTACGGAATAAAGTGTTAGACAACGCCCATATTTTTGGGCGCACAGACACTGTATCTATGTATTAAGTTTCCACCCTCGATGTGCCAGGGCGTAAGTACTTAATGGCAGTAATGCCCAAACTTCAACCAGTTAACCTTAGCTACTAACCGTGAGAACGTTTGCGGCAAGCGTCTACTTACTTTGATTGACGCCCGTCCAAACGAATGACATGTCACATCAGTGGTGGCCACCCTACGACCACCATGTCAGACAAGGAGAAAGGCAGCGCGGTTGACCCCCAGGAGCCAGGTAGGACTCTTCGGCACACGTGAACGCCAAGTTCAACTCATCTATAACAGAACTCTATGTTAATCCGAGCGACGAAGCGGCCGCGGCCAGGCTTTGGGCAGTGTACATTTCCGAGGCCGAGAAATACGACAAGGCGCTGGTGGAGAGTTGGAAAAGTGACATGGAAGGGATGTTGATATTTGTATGTGCATTTCGTAACAACCTCCGACTCAGGCTGATTGCAGTGACTGCACTGCAGGCGGGTCTCTTCTCCGCGAGTCTCACAGCATTCATCATCGAGAGCTACAAGACTCTTGTCCCCGACCCAAGCGAGTCCACAGCGCAGCTTCTTGCACAGATTTCACAGCAGCTCGCAGCGACTGCGAACGGAAGCACCTTTCTGCCACCCGCACTGCCAGTCTTCACCCCACCAGTCACCTCGCTCGCCTGCAACATCCTGTGGTTTATCAGTCTTGGGCTCAGTCTCAGTTGCGCCCTCATTGCGACTCTCCTAGAGCAGTGGGCACGCGACTTCCTGCACAGGGCAGACATGCGCTCCGCACCGGCCATTCGCGCCCGCATTTTCTCGTATCTATATTACGGGCTGAAACGTTTCAACATGCATACCGTCGTGGAAATCATCCCGCTCCTTCTCCATGCATCTCTGATCTTCTTCTTCGCCGGATTGGTCGCCTTCCTCATCACAGTCAACACTGCCATCGCAGGAGTGGCCGGGGCGCTTTTAGCCATTCTCGCCGCCGTGTACGCCGTCCTCACCCTCCTCCCTTTGCGATATCTTGACTGTCCTTACCGCACTCCGCTTTCGAGCGCATTTTGGGGCCTCTCCCAGATGGCGATGGCATTATGGCGCCGTCGGCATCGAATGGAAGACGCCGCACAAGACACACGCGAGTCCTCATCGGATGAAACCATGGTGGAGGCCATGTCTCGGTGCGCCACTGAGCCGTCGACCACGCGGAGGACTCGGGATTATCAAGCCCTCGTCTGGACTGTTAAATCATTGGCTGATGACACAGAGCTCGAGCCATTCGTCGAGGCAATCCCCGATGTATTGTGGGGTCTTGATGAAAGGCGACACGTTTATGATTGCCACGTTCAACAGCTGTTGCGCGACCCGGACCTAAAATTGCTGATGCGTATGGAGGACCTCCGCCTCAGCTGCGAGAGTGGGTTACTGTTGCCAGATGCCTCCAAACGCCGTCGTATTACCTGCTACAAGGCGCTGTGGGCGATCGCCAGTCTGCAAGAGCCTCCCTCCTCCCCACAATATCAACAGCCACTCGAGTTCCCATCCCTCTTTGACTATTACGACCCTTTCGACCAAGTGCCTGATATTGACCATTATCGCAGCTCTACCTCTGCGTTGACGAAATGGAACCTCTTTTGCGGGGTGGCAAGTCGTCTTGCGGAGCTATCGGAATACCTCGCCCTTTGCGAAGCCGACCATAAGGCTGGACATACTCCAGATCTTGAGCCCATCAGATTGTATTTTAACCAGCTCACGAGGGGACCTCTTTCTCATTTGTTCAATATTGATGACAAGACCCGGCAGTACTTCTTGCATGGTGTGCCAGGCCACCCTGATCACCCTCCCTCGGAAGTGATGGCAGATCTTTCCCGAGTGATTGCGGACATTTGCACGGCAACTCCCTACCGAATACTGTTCAATTACCTCGCGCTTTCGGCCGCCTTGGATGCTCCCCCTTACCGGTTCCAGGATACCAAACGGATGATTATCTTGGCTGAAAGACCTTCATTCTCCGGCTACAAGAATGATCTGGAATCCATGCTACACCATGTTGTGTATGGGCAACTAGCCAGGTTAAATGGCCCAGAAAGCAATTCCTGGATCGACTCTATTATTAGTGATCTATTTTCCCGGTGGACCCCAGACCAACCTTTTGAACCGACACCTCTGCCGCCCGCCGTGATTCATTACTTGAACAACCGGACTGCCGATTCTGCCGTTGACAACTTCTTCAGCTGGCCGAATGGCCTCACCACATGGGCCGCATTTCCCGCCACGCTCTCCACAGCATCGCGTGCGGCCAGTCCTGGGAGCTCGGAAATTGGAATCGACGAAGTGCTGGCTGCAATTTGGCGCGTTTCATCGTTGCCTACGCCACGTTCACCATGGGACCCAGAGTCGAAGTACGAAACCGTTCTCGAAAGCCTTATCAATGCGGGCTCCGCATCTTCATCCTTGGCTTTTTCCGTCATTGCCATGGTTAAAGCGAGAGCCCTTGATAATCTCCTGGACCTGCCCGACCCATCTTCACTCACGCATCGGTTGTTCCCAACAGAGACAGTTTTGGCCATCCCCACCGAATTCCTCGCCAGTGAAATGGACGATCCCCTCCTGATGAATCTCTTGCCCAACCGCATCGCCGAGGCAAAAATCGCCCTCTTGTCCGAGTTCCTCGAACGCTGCAATTCCGATTCCACTCCCTATAGAGCACTTGATACCATCCGTTACATTGGTGCCGTCGCGGTGCGATCAGAAATCCACGACACCCACCAAATTCACCTCGCCAACCACATGCATCGTCTTCTAGACACAGGGGACCCAGAGTTACTGGACACTGTCATCAATTGCGGAATATTCGATCTGTATGCCGGACCGCCTCATATTGATACTCCCATCGGATATCCACTCAGGCATACATGGTTGGACAACACATCCGCTCGAGTCGAAATCCAAGATACGCTCTCCAGATATTTGGAGTCAGCCCCGAAAGCTCCGGCGCGCGCAGAGGGGATTTTGCGTGGGCTCGAGAGGTTACATCCAGTCACAGTTGACTAAATCGGTGTGATAAACCAAGTGCACAGTAGAATTGGATGATTATTTCATGTTTTAACCACGTCTTACGAAAACTATGATTGTATTGACGACACAGGCGGAGGCCAACTCCAAGCTCCGAGCCATGCGGATCCTCGTCTTATCAGTTGGAAAGAGCCACTCGGTGATTACAGGCCAATGATGCGCGCACTCGCAAGCGACACGATGACCTCCCACTCCAGCGCAAGGTTGATCTTAGCTTGCGACGGCACCGAGAAAATCCAATTCAGCTTGCGGTTGATCCCCAGAGACTCCACCGCGCAGTCAGGATCATCGGCTCCATCCCACTGCGCCATCACTCCCCGAACCACATCCAGAACCTGCGGCGATATGATCTTCGTCGCGGCCTTGATGGATCATGGCGCTCGTTCCCGGGTTCGATTCGAAGGGAGCGTCAGCGCGGGGCTGACAAGTTTGACCTCAATCTACGCATTTTACGACATCGGTATGTCGTCAACAATATTGAGGAGCTCGACGGTGATGAACTTGGTGTTGAAAACCGTGAAGCGCTGGGAGAAGACGTGGTTTCCGCTCTTGATGTAGAACCCAGACCGCGAGAGCTTTTGATAACGGGATGGTAGGTGACTCGGATAGAAAGGCACGGTCGACACGCACCCCAGAGGACAGCCGAAGCTTTCTTTCGGGTTCACTGCGGGGATTTCTGATCTAGCGATGAAGCTTCCATCGACATACACGCTGGCTTCCCCTTTAAGCAGCGTGTCCTCCGGCGCATTGGTGATTTTAGCCTAGGCGCCCATAACCACAATCAGGAGAACACGCTGAGCAGAACGATGATGCACCCGTTTAAATGGGCCCTAGTGTCCAATTTTGGCACACATGCCCAGGAGATCGCGGCCCCAAGGGTGAGTTGCATGATGGTGAAACTGTGTGTTTCGCTGTC
Organism: Mycena latifolia; assembly: GCA_029289555.1. Taxonomy (NCBI): domain Eukaryota; kingdom Fungi; phylum Basidiomycota; class Agaricomycetes; order Agaricales; family Mycenaceae; genus Mycena; species Mycena latifolia. Next base: position 310,059 of record JARJLE010000059.1, on the reverse strand, counting down.
GCTGAAGATGAAGAACAGGTCAGACAGGGCGAAGGACCTGCCGATATTTTTGTTTGAGGCAATATATGCACCCCTGAATTCCATCGGGGGAGGTGCTGGGGCTGCCATCGTAGCAACCATGGCATATGAAGGGGAGAGGGCACGGGAGCGGGAGCGGGATCGGCCAGGAAAGGAAAGGGAACGAGAATGAACTATAACGGGGGCCGAAGTTTGAGGAGTAAACATCTGAGCGCGCGGACGATGCTCGATTTCCAGATTCCATGGAACATTGGTTCTAAATGTAGAAGTTGAGGTCTCGAGCTGAGTGGTACCTCGTCCCAGGCCTTGAACTTATCGTCAGATACAGAGGCTTGATTATTCAACGGCCACCCACCACGCCAGTATTCTGTATAACCACTGCCTTGTAATCAAGGGTGATTGGGTCGTCCTTGTGTCTCACATCAACGCGAATGTCGTAGAACGCCGACCATGCGGCCCAGGGCACCGCTGCCATATATTCACCACGATTGCAGGGCATGGCAAGGAACACAGGCGCACCATAAATCAGGGCAATTTTGACATGTCCTCTCGTTTGCGCGAACACCCAGATCACAGCCTTCATCCGCAGCCTCTCATTCTTGTGTGGAGCTTGTATCCGCGCTCTTTCGAGCGCGATGTCGGCGTCAATCATGCGCAGCTGCTCTTTTAGGTCAGATTTCTTGGCGCTGAGCTTGTCGCCGATGGAATCATAGCCTCCATGACGCTTTGTAGTTTCGAGACCTCGAGATGTTCGACGGTCAAGGACTTCACGTCGCACTGGTGAGGCCTGCGCCCCTCTCCTTTCTCATTTCTGCCGGGCAGTCAGTGCTGATGATGACTTCGCGATGGGCGAGGGGGAGCAGAAGGCCGCGCAGGCGCGCGTCTACGCGGACGGCCCCGCGGACCGAGTTGAGGGCAAGTTCGGCCGTCAGCGCGATGACGGACGACAAGACGAAGCAGGCGGCGGCTACGTAATCATTGTCTCCACTTCCTTCTTTTCTTCCCGCGCTCCACCTTCCTTGCCGGCTCGCTTGGCGCGCCTTCCTTTTTCATCTTGCGCTCCACTCCTGCTCGCTTCCCACCGACACGCCCGCTGCTTCCCTGTCCCTCCTCCGTGGCTGAAAGCCCGCTGTGTCCTCGCCTTATGCTAACTCGCCCTTCTCTTCCCCCAAGCAACATGCAGGAGGAGGGCCGAGGCCGGCCAGGCCAAGACTGACGCGAACCACCCCTGATTTGACTTCGTGTTTATTCATTACGGTGTATCATATACGAGAATAATAGTAGTTCTTTGCCGACGATACAACCGTGTATCTGTCCTCTCAGGACTCACTGGAAACTCTCTGGGAAATTCTACAGCTTTGGTGTGCAGCTTCAACAGCAAAATTCAACGAACACAAAACTGTCCTACTACCTTTCGGCAGAGTTGACTATCGTGCCAACGTAGTCCGAGAGAGACGGCTGAATAACAAAACAAAATTTGGATCTATTGACAAAAGCCTCAGGATAATTCCTGATGGACAGACCTGCCGAATGCTTGGTGCTTGGATTGGCAACACAGTGACATATATTACACCATGGCCTTCGGTTGTTGAAAAAATTGCAAGAGACCTGGAAGGATGGAAGATGTCAAAACCAACACTGGAAGGTAAACGACACGCTATCAACATGGTCATCGGAGGCAGAACACAATATCTGACCCGGGTGCAGGGAATGCCAAAAGAAATAGAAGACGCACTGATTAAAACTGAACACGTCTTCCTGTGGGAAGGAAGAAAGGCCAGAGTTTCCCACGAAACCATGATTCTGCCCATTTCGGAGGGCGGAAAACAAATCCTAGACATCACCATCAGAAATGAGGCGATCGATTTATGGAACCTACAATCATACCTAGTACAGGGATCTGATCGAGCAGCCTGGTGCTATTTTGTTGACTTCATCTTAGCAAAGTTTTTAGAGAAAAGCTACCTCAATCTCCGGCCTGGGCAAGTCTTGAATGTGTTTTTGCAAAACATACATATCCCAATTTCTAACAAAACTCCGTTGCCAGAGGACATTAAGCGCATGATCCTTATCGCTCGGAAGTACCACCTAAAATTCACAGGCCTGTCAGTCAGTGACGAAATCAAGTTAAAAATGCCGATTTGGAAACATCCGGCCCCCGACATGGATCTCTACGGACGGACTTGTCGACGGGATGCTGCAACTTGCCTACGACTCAACCATCAAGTCCGGACAGTTGGCGACGCCCTCGCGATTGCGAGTCGGCGAACAATGGTAATGAGAAAGCCGCACCAGATTAGTCCCTCGGGTATTGGCCGCAAGAACTGTGGTTGCCCATCATGTTATCAAGACCGGACACTTCGGGATTGCACCCATCCAGGGCAGTGCATTGAAACTGCAAAAATGTTAATAGATAGCATTGTTCCAAAATGGAACCCAACCATCCCCAACTTGGATTTATGTGATGAACTTGCGCTGTCGAATGATGAATTGCAGATGAACGAACAGTCTCTCACAGTTGATAAAATAATGGTCTTCGATCCCAACTTTACCATGTCTGATATGGCGCAAGGGTTCCGAATCTTTGCTGACGAAGACTCGCTCAATGTAATTCCAGCAAGGCGATATAAAATTCCTGGACCAGAGCCGAGGCTCTTGACGGTTTTCTTACATGCACAGATCATACGTCCTGGAGAATTTGAGCCAGGTATCAATGTGATAATCAACACTGAAACAGATGCTGAACAGGAGAATAAGAACCTGTCAATAACTTTTGACAGACCAGAGATACCATTGACATTTTCATCGGGTTTATTAGGTGGTCTACTGGTTGTACTGCAAAAGACTCCAAGAAATGTACCATTACTTATCTGCTCCCGCTCCGACTTTTTGTCCAGAGCACTGGTCAAAGAGAGGCCAAAATTCGAGAACAACATACTAGATTCAAATTTCTACCTATTAAAGGCAGTGTTCGCGATGCTAAACGAGCGCTTGGCTCGCATTCAATTCAAAAAAGTTTTAGATGGGCCTAGACTATCATTATCCAGCGGACAATTCAACCCAATCCAAGTTGACACTGAAATCGATATCATGTTTCAGCTCCCAGGTGTGCCGTTGTCCCAAGGATCACAAGGCTACTTTACCAAGGTTATACGGAAACTTCAGCCGAGACCATACCGAAAATCCACATTTATAAATCTTGATCGCATTCGATGCTCAGTCGAGGAATTTTCAGGATACACACCATCCGATGAGATGATCTGGAAGTCGGTCCGATCCGCAACAATGCAACGCCTGTCACGTGAATTTTTCTGGAAGTGCATTCACAACACCTTTCGTGTTGGGGAATTCTGGTCCCATATTGACACAATGGAAATAAGAGGCCGATGTTGGGCATGTACTGCCCCTGAGACACTAGAACACATTGCATTGGAGTGTGATTCACTAGGGCAAGAATTAATATGGAGTCTTACCCGACAACTCTGGTCCAAGAAATATGATGATTGGCCAAAACTGAGCTGGGGTCTCATTTTAGGTTGCAACCTTGTACGATTCAAATCAGATAAAGGTGCCATTTTACCAGAGAAACAGAGACTATTTGCTATCCTCGTTTCTGTAGCTTGGCATCTAATATGGAACCTCCGTGTGGCTCGAGCAATAAAAAATCCTGAGATGTCACTTTCAGTGGCTAATGTACACAACCAATGGTTGAAGGCAGTCAATGCAGTATTGCGACGTGACTGTATCCTGACAAACAAGGTTAAGTTCGGACCACTTGCATTCAAAAAACAACTGGTATTGAAAACCTGGAGTGGTCTCCTGCTTGATGAAGACTCACTGCCGGATGATTGGCTATGCACAAAGGGGGTTTTAGTGGGTATGCGACCTATGATTGATGAAACTGGAATAGGATAACTTTTTTTTCAGGTCGGAGTCCCACACTGGTGTATAAATTGTGCGTAACGACATTTCCTCCTGGACATTTTCCCCGGCATCGACTGGCTAACAACCAGCAACCCAAGCGGATGACCTTAGAATGCTTCTGCAGACTGAGATTCATTATTCCAAACGCTCAAAAAAAAAAAAAGAGAATAATAGTAGTAAATTTGAGGTGACTTGTGGAGTACCCCTCAGTGTGTCGTGTCGTCTCGCGTCGTGTCTGTTCAGCCAACATTTATGGAACATGGATCAAATCTGCTTCACGACGACCCGTTTTGTGCCGACTTCGCGGGTGCGACGATTGCCGCGCGTCCTTGGAGCAGGGGCCTGTGGATCGAACGACGGCACAGACTGAATTAATTGATGCTCAACTTGGGCTCAACGTAAGGCTCATTTGAAGTTTGGGCCAAAGGGAGGCGAGGAGTTGTCCATGTGCACGTCGCTCCAGGGTTCATAACCGTGCACGCATGGATACACTGGAAAAGAATACAGAATGAGGGTTGTGTTTCGAGATCAAACTCCGCTGATCGCTGGTCAACGCCAGGCAAAGACCGGCTGGTCGCGGCACCGCCGGGTGAGGGGCGGCGGGGTTCGGCAGATGGTGGCACCTCGGATAGGCCGGCGAGTTGAAGCGAGATTCAACGTCCAGGTTTGCAATATGATGCATATCACTCAACTAGAGAAGCAGGAAAGTCATATCCCAACGGGCTTTGAGCCGCGAAGGACAGGCAGTGTCCGGAATTGGCCATGAGGATCGTGCAGTGCGGTTCATGCAGAAGTGGATAATGGGATGTCGTGCGCTGCGCTGGAAGTAGAATAAACCATTCCGGCTGCGTATTTAGAATACGATGTGGTTCAGATTGCTTCAACTTGCAGCGTTACATGAATGTGCAAAGGAGCCGGCCGTTTATTTACATATAGATTAGTTGAATATGATTAGTTGCATGAATAGAAACTTGGGAATGGGGGAGTGCGAGCAGAGCTGCCTCGGATTTCTCTTGGCCCTGACTTATCCCTGGCTCTGGCCTTGGTCTTGGAACCATATAGTTGAGGAGTCATCAGGTGATTCGTGTCGATCAAGCGAAGCATAAAAATGAGTTCAACCCAGGGGATTCCTCACCTTGAATTTTTTGCAGCGGTGGTTGACTATGGTGCCATGAATTGTCCCGCTTCGTGCCATTCTGGATTCTCCGTGTGTAACAATCCGCGGGTCGCGGCGTCCAAGGGATGTCCTCCGACTCAACTCAATGTTCTTTATTTGGAGCGCCGCAATAAACATGCACAAGGCGTATAGGCACATCAGAACGTCAGTCCGTCTCTGCAACTCGGGAAAATAATGAATATCCGTGAGGCGTCCAAGCAACACGTCGTCAGTGACTTGAAGTAGTACTGAAAATCCCTGCAGAAGATAAGTGCGGACGCCGAAATATGGGAATATGCGCGAGAAGGTGCTCCTGAATGAGCATCATCGGGTGACCGTGGAAGCCAGGAGGATGAAAAATATGGGTCCCGGAGGCCAACTTGAAGCTTGAAGGTGTTGAGAATCGATTGTCTAATTGAGGTGGGAATTAAAATACGAGTAGTTACATAGTCCTTGAGATGAGAGGGGCCAGTAGTCATCAGTTCAAACAAAAACATGAATAGTTACCTCCGGCACCCATCTCCTACTCCCACCATCCGCATCCGGCTGACTTAAAGGCGCGAAGCGCCCCCCATAAGGCAGGGCAATCACAGAGAAGCGCTCGGCGTGCGAGGATTGCCTCGGAATCCCAGCGCGGGGTGGAAAGGGCGCGGGGTAATGCGGGGTGGGAGTGCCGGGGTATGCGGGTGGGAGTGCATATGAGGGGTGGGAGCGAGAAGGCACACAAGGGAGGAGGTCCAACACGATGGGGCGCCTCGGCGCGGATATACAGTCCGGAGCGCGTGCCAGGGCGTGCGCAATGGAAGACGAATTGAGGGGCGGCTCCGCGTCGAAGCACGTTTTTAGGACCGTGCGTGGGAGGATCCGCCCCTACGCGGACACGGGGCTCCGTGCGCGCCGAAGAGAGGGAGATGAGGACATCGGGACGCGGCGGGATCGGTGGGGGAGGTGCTTCGGAGGACCCACAGGTGCAGAGAAGGGCCGGGGGCAGGCCATGTGGGGGGCCACGCGTTCGAGGGGTGGGAGGCAGATTTGGGTATGGGAGTGCGCGTGTCCGTAGTCGTCAGGATTGGGCTACTGGGATTGGTGCGATGCTGATGCCCAGGCTAGGATAAATAAAGCGTGGAATGTAGTGGGGTAGTGGAGGACTTGTAGTACCACGTGCACTCGTTGGCCTTGACGATGACGGAAAATTCAATACTCACGGAAGCGGCACGGAGGGGAGATTATTTTCTTGAATTGGCGGTTGCGTGGATGCAATGGCACTCCCAGTGATATATCAAGTTGTGGAATCAATCCTGGGACTCGAAATATTCACCGCGCTCCCGAGGCATTCCCTTGGGCGTACGAAAGAAGTAACAGATCCTTAGAGAGTGATTGGCATGGTCACGTCGCGGCAGCACGGACAAAACCTCGCGAGATTTCCGGGCCTCTTGACGTATCATTGCCTAGAATCTTTTGCAGTACTAGTCTCCGTCAAAACCTGCGTTCCTACTTACCGCAATCCCCCGTTCAACCATCGAGTGCTTGAGTCTAACAACTTGAAACGATTTTCATCCGTCGAACGGACACAAGGTTCTCAGCATCATGCTTTCTTTCTTTATCCTCGGCAGTCGCAGTTTTCTGGCGGCCAACGGCGGGGGAGACTTTGCAGTGGGAAGATATAGTCCACTGGTGCTGAACGCGCAAAAGGCATGGACTATCAGGCGGATGGCTGAAGGTAGCAAGGAGGGCCAATAGATATATGATATTAATGGCGTTTAATTGCCACCCCCGGATTTTCAAAGTCCAGAAACATTATTCGCTGCTCCCAAGGGACGTGCGGAATAAAGTGCTAGACAATGCCCAGTTTTTTTGGGTGCACAGACACAGTATCTATAAGCGAGGGATGTGAGTACAGCCCCTCGAAGCGGTTCTCAAACGTTCAAGGGCCAAGGTGAAACTATCAGTTCAATTTGTGGTTGAAACCTACAAGGCTAGGGGATGCATTAGGTTTCCGATCTCGATGTGCCGGTGCATAAGTACTTGCTTGCAATGCCCCAACTTAAACCAGCTAACCTTAACTACTAACCGTGAGAATGTTCGCGGCAAGCCTCTATCTTTGTACTATTTCGACCGAGTGTTCAGGTGACGCGTGACGACCGATTTTTCTGAGGTCGTGAAAAATCACGATAATTCAAAGAAAAATTATCGGCCATCTCGGTGAGTGAATATTCCGAAATTAATGAACACTTGATCAAAATAGTACAGTACATTGATTGGCGCCCGTCCAAAATGGAAGGACATGTCACGTCAGTGGTGGCCACCCTACGACCACCATGTCAGACAAGGAGAAAGGCAGCGCGGTTCACGCCCAGGAGCCACGTAGGAATCTTCTGCACATGTGAACGCCAAGTTCTCATCAATCACAGATTTCTATGATAATCCGAGCGACGAAGCGGCGGCGGCGAGGCTTTGGGCAGTGTACATTTCCGAGGCCGAGAAATACGACAAAGCGCTGGTGGAGAGTTGGAAAAGTGACATGGAGGGGATGTTAATATTTGTATGTCCATTTCGTAACAACCTCCAACTCAGACTGACGGCGGTGACTGCATTGCAGGCGGGTCTCTTTTCCGCGAGTCTCACAGCATTCATCATCGAGAGCTACAAGACTCTTGTCCCCGACCCAAGCGAATCCACCGTGCAGCTCCTTGCACAGATTTCACAGCAGCTTGCTGCGGCTGCGAACGGGAGCACCTTCCTGCCACCCGCACTGCCAGTCTTCACCCCACCAGCCACCTCGCTCGCCTGCAACATCCTGTGGTTTATTAGTCTTGGGCTCAGTCTCAGTTGCGCCCTCATTGCGACTCTCCTAGAGCAGTGGGCACGCGACTTCCTACACAGGGCAGACATGCGCTCCGCACCGGTCATTCGCGCACGCGTTTTCTCGTATCTCTATTACGGGCTGAAACGCTTCAATATGCATACAGTCGTGGAAATCATCCCGCTACTCCTCCATGCATCTCTGATCTTCTTCTTCACTGGACTTGTCGCCTTCCTCATCCCAGTCAACACCGCCATCGCAGGAGTGGCCGGGGCGCTTTTAGCCATTCTTGCCGCCGTGTACTCCATCCTCACTCTCCTCCCCTTACGATCTCTCGACTGTCCTTACCGCACTCCGCTTTCGAGCGCATTTTGGCGCCTCTCCCGGACAGCGATGGCATTATGGCGCCGTCGGCATCGAACGGAAGAAGCCGCACACGATATACGCGAGTCCTCGTCAAAGGAAACCATGATGGAGGCCATGTCTCGGTGCGCCACTAAACCGTCAATTGCACGGAGGACACGCGACTATCAAGCTCTGGTCTGGACTGTCAAATCTTTGGCTGATGACTCAGAGCTGGAGCCACTCGTCGAGGCAATCCCGGATGTATTGTGGGGGCCTTACCAGAGGCGAGACGGCTATGATGGCCACATTCAACAGCTGTTGCGCGACCCGGACCTGGAATTGTTGGTGCGCATGGAGGACCTCCTCCTCAGCTGTGAGAGTGGATTGCTGTTGCCAGAGGCCTCCAAACGCCGTCGTATTACTTGCTACAAGGCGGTGTGGGCCATAGCCAGTCTGCGGGAGGGTCCCTCCTCCTCCCAATATCAACAGCCCCTCGAGTTCACATTCCTTCTGGACCATTATCACTCTTTGGACCAACAGCCGGATATTGCCCCTTATCGCCGTTCCGCCTCGGTGCTAATGAGGTGGAACATGTTTTGCGGGGTGGCAAGTCGTCTCGCGGAGCTATCGGAAGACCTAGCCATTTGCGAATCCGACCATCAGGCTGGACGTCCTCCAGATTTTCAGCCTATCACATCATATCTGCATCGGCTTACGACGGGACCTCTGTATAATTTCTTTCGTATCGACCACGAGACCATGCAGTACTTGAATGGTGTGCCAGACTACCCTGATAGCCCTCCCTCGGAAGTGATTGCAGATCTTTCCCGAGTGATTGCGGACATTTGCGCGGCAACTCCCTACCGAATGCTGTTTGATTACCTCGAGTATTCGGCCTCCTTGGAGGCTCCTCCTTACCGGTTCCAGGATACCAAGCAGATGATTATCTTGGCTGAAAGACCTCCATTCTCCAGCTACAAGAATGATCTAGAATCCGTGCTACACCATGTTGTGTATGGACAACTAGCCAGGGTAAATGGGGCAGAAAGCAATTCCTGGATCGACTCTATTATTAGTGATCTATTTTCCCGGTGGACCCCAGACCAACCTTTTGAACCGACACCTCTTCCGCACGCCGTGATTCATTACTTGAACAACCGGACTCCAGAGTCTGCCCTTGACAACTTCAGCTGGCCGAATGGCTTCACCACATGGGCCGCGTTTCCGACAACGCTGTACAGAGCATCTCACACTGCCGGTGTTGACAGCCCCGGAACTGGAATCGATCAAGTTCTGGCGGCAATTTGGCGTGTAGCATCACTGACTACGTATACGCCACGCTCACCATGGGACCCAGAGCCGGACATGGCAATGTACGAAGCTGTTCTCGAAAGCCTTATCAACGCGGGCTCCCCATCTACATCCCTGACTTTTTCCGTCATTGCCATGGTCAAAGCGAGAATCCTTGACCGCCTCCTCCGCCGGACCAAGCCATCTTCACTCACACATCGGTTGCTCCCAACAGAGACAGCTGTAGTCATCCCCACCGAATTCCTCGACAGTGAAATGGATGATCTACGACCATGGGACCTCCCGATGAATCTCTCACGCGACCGCATCGCCGAGGCAAAAATTGCCTTTCTGTCTGAGTTCCTCGATCGCTGTAATTCTGATTCCATTCCCTATCGAGCACTTGAGACTGTCCAACACATCCGGCCCGTTCCGGTGCGATCAGAGATCCACAACACCCACCAAATTCACCTCGCCAAGCACATGCACCGTCTCCTGGATGCAGCCGACCTAGAGATACTGGACGCAGTCATCAACTGCGGAATATTCGATCTGTATGCCGGAGCGCCTGATACTCGTGATACTCCCTTCGCATATCTAGCCCCGCCTGAGAGGCATGCATGGTTGGACAATGCAACCGCTCGAGCCCAGATTCAAGATACCGTCGCCAGATATTTGAAGTCAACCCCGAAAGCTCCGGCGCGCGCAGAAGGGATTTTGCGGGGGCTCATGAGGTTGCATTCAGTGACAATTGACTGAATCGGTGTTATAAGCAAAGTGAACAGTAGAATTGAATGATCATTTCATTTTCCACCGGCGTCCTACGAAAACTACAATTGTATCGACGACACTGCATTGATTCTCGTAGCGTCAGATCTAAACAGATTAGAATATGTTGACAGACACATTGGGTGATTACACGCCAACGATGCGCGCACTCGCAGGCGACACGGTGACCTCCCACTCCAGCGCAAGGTTGATCTTCGCTTGCGACGGCACCGGGTAAACCCAATTCAACTTCAATGCTCACGGACTCCACCGTGCAGTCAGGATCATCGGCTCCATCCTACTGCACCGACACTCCGCACGCGGCATCGAGGACCTGCGGCGATACGGTCTTCGTCCCGGCCTTGATGGCGCTCGTTCCCGGGTTCGATTTCGAAGGGGGCGTCAGTGCGGGGCTGACAAGCTTGACCTCGGTCTGTGCATTCTGCGACATCGGGATATGGTCGGTGATCTTAAGTCGCTCGACGGTGATGGACTCGGTGTTGAAAACCATCAAGCACTGTGAAACGACGTGGTTTCCGCTCTTGGTGTAGAACCCAGACCGCGAGAGCTTTTTTATAACGGGGTGGTAGGTGATTCGGACGGATGGGTCGACGCTAGGGAGCGTCAAGTTGAAACACCGAATAAGGCACGGTCATCACGCACCCCAGAGGACAGTCGAAGCTTTCTCTCGGGCTCACTGCGGGGATCTCTGATCTAGCGATGAAGCTTCCGTCGAACTAGACTCTGGCATTCCCTTTAAGCAGTGTGTACTTCGACACATTGGTGATTTTAGCCTAGGCGCCCACAGCTAAAATCAGGAGCGCACGCTGAACAGAACGATGATGTGCACGTTTAAATGGGCCCTAGTGTCCAATTTTGGTACACAGACCCAGGACATCGCGGCTCCAAGGGTGAGTTGTACGATCGTGAAGTTGTGCGTCTCGCTATCGCCGGGGATTTATACCAGGCCAGGCACACGGAAGGACGTGCTTATATTGCCATTTGAGGCAACATACGCGCCCCTGAAATCCATCGAGGGAGGTGCTGGGGCTGCCATAATAGGAATCATCGCATATCGAGGGGAGCGAGAACGGGAGCGGGAGCGGGAGCGGCGAGAATTGGAACGCGAACGGCGAGACTGCTGAATAATAACTGGCGACGGCGAGTGTCTTGCTCCAGCCATAACGGCGCGAGGCTGCCCCTGGTAGCGATCGCTTTCCAGATTTCACGGCAGTAGACGTGGAATATTCGTTCCAAATGTAGGAGTTGAGGTCTCAAGTGTTAGCGACACCTCGTCCGAGGACTTGAACTGATCGTCAGATACAAAGTAATGATCATTGGACGGCCACCCACCTCCCCCGTATTCTGTATCACCGCCGCCCTATAATGGAGGGTGATGGGGTCGTCCTTGCTGCTCATATCGACCCGAATGTCGCAGAACACCGACCAAGTGGCCCAGGGGACCGCTGCCGTATATTGAGTACGATTGCAACACATGGCAAGGGATAAAACCCGCACCATAAATCAAGGCTATTTCGACATCTCCTGCCGTTTGCGCGAACACACCGATCACAGCCTTCATGCGCAGGCTCTCATTCTCGTGCGGAGTTTGTATCCGGGCCCTTTCGACAGCGATGAGGGCATCAATCGCGCACAGCTGTTCCTTGAGGTCAGATTTATTGGTGTCCAGCTTTTCTCCGGTGGAATCGTAGGCCTCCATGACGCTCTGCAGGTTTGCCACCTCGAGATGCGTGACGGTCAAGGACTTGAGATACCACCTCGAGCGATGCTGATGACTTGTCGCACCGCGCAAGAGCGTTCGCTGTCCTTTCTCTCTTGCTCAACAGTGCAGAGAGCTCGGACGAAGATGTGGGGGCATGCTCTTCGGGCGCTTTCGATACTGTGACGTCGTGGATCTTTGCTGCCCCGCGGCCTTCCACCCTAAAAAATATCAATACCATGGAACGACGATGAAGCGAGAGGATAGACCTACCGAATTGATTCCGCCTCCAATAGGTTCGGCAATCCCGAAATATTCACTTGATTCTGGCCAGTCTTGACGGCGAACTTGTACAGGCGAGTGATTTCTGCGCATGTGGGGTACAAGCTGACCCCGGTGAGCTTACTGTCCACGATAGACTGGAGGCCGATGGAGCTTGCGGGCTCGGATGCCGTTGGGTGGTCGTCGGTCATTGTGAGAGGTAAGTAAGAGAGGCATGTTGCGTAGCCGCGATCAAGGGTCCGGCGTTCTTGCCCGCCTTACGGCACACAAACTGCGGTCCCGTGTGTTCAGATGCCCTCCACGCGTCGTGTATGTCAGCTTCCTTGGAATCACCAGTTTTGTTGTCAGGTTGAACATCGCCTTGTAGCAGGGTAGTGATCTCGAATCGGAGCTGACGTCGGGGACAGCAAGGCGTGCGAGCTCCCCAACCTAACGGTTGGATGTTGGACACCCAGATGGTCTCTGTTACCGTTGACCTGCGAAAAATAGATGGACCATGTCATGATTTCTGGATATGAAGACTTGATCCAGTGCACTCGTGAAACAGAATGCATGTCCTTCGCACGAAGGAGAGGCCAGCGACTTCCCTGGTTGTTGAAGGAGTCATTAGATACATCGGCGTATGGTATCGCCGCGGAGAACACAGCACAATGACCAAGAGCAGCGGAACCAAACCGCCTCCCATTAATATTATCCGTACGCGCCTAAACGAGACTGGCATCACGAGTCAACATTAACGCCGGGATGTGTGCGCGCCACGCTGCCGGCGCGTAGATCCGAAGAGATTTGAGAGCGGGGAGCGTCTTCAGCACAACCTCGGGAGCTACGGTGATCACCTCTCCCTGTGGTTCGTGACCGGGCTCGATATCGATCACGAGCGACTCGAGATGCGGCGTATGGATGACGCGGGAGAGAAGGTGCGCAGCGATGAGGAAGATGTCGCGGTGCGGGGATCTGCGGCGCAGGGTGCGCCGAGTGTCGAGCGGGGGCGTCGCGACAGTCATGCATAGCGAATCTGGCGACAAGGGACGTACAGAAATCGCGGGGGGCCTCTGCAGGGAAGGCGAACTCGAGTGTGCGCAGCACAGGCCCGGCGGCGCGAAGACAGTCGTGCAGGTGATCCCAGTCAGAGCGCAGAACGAGTGCGAGCGTTGTCAGCGGCAACGGTGGGTCGGCACTCACGATATACCGGATCACTGGCTTGTCAAGCATGGGGAAGTCGAGGTCGAGGGTGTGCAGGTGCACGAGCTGTCCGAGAGCTGACCTGGCTGAAAGAACGCCGGGACTGGCCGCAATGTAGTTCTCCAGGATGGTGGTCTTGAGGCGCTCTAGGCGTGGAGAGGCACAAACTATGTAGCTCCATAACTATGGTCAGCGTGGGTGCCAAAGGGAGCTCGAATTCAAGCTGCTGGAGCGCGCCGAACGCAGGAAGGAGGCGGGCAGCGCACCCATGCCTGAGGTGGGTCAGCCGCAGCGTCGTCAGTGATGGTGATTGGGGGGGGGGGGGGATTTCGGGGAGGCGCGTATCAATCCACGAGTCACTCGACACGTGCGATCGCAACGAGACACAGCGCAGACGAAGGGTCGGAAGGTCGTGCGCTCGAGTTTGCCGAGAATCTTCTCGTGCTTCTTCCCACTTCTTCCCGATGACGATGCAGGAGAAGAGGATGGGGCGGCTGGATGCTAACCACGTATGGGATACAAGCCCGCAGATTCCTAGGGTGCGTATCTGCTGGGTCGGTATTCTGAATTACTAGCTCGACGAGCTCGGGAGGAAGGTGGGAGAGGTTGTGGATGAGACTCATGAGACCAATGAGAGGAGACGGCAAGCGCCGGCACCGAAGCCGAGGTCACGACGTCGACGCGTCGGCACGTGAGGGGCAAAGCACGACCAAGCTTCGCGTGAAAGTTGATTCTTTCGCAAGCCGATGTCTGGCATGAGGAGAATCTGATGAATTCTAGGCTAAAAAATTCGCTTCCAAGGATGCCCCTTCTTGGGTAGCCAGGAAGATCACTAGTCGACATCTTGGGTCAGTGGACCAGGACCAGCGGTAGACGTTGCTCATTTTTTTGTCTAATTCGCGACAAGCCGTTCATGATTCGGTGTTTCAGTGTGATTTCCTGAGGCGTGTTCAGTACAAATGAATTAAACCCCTTAAAGTTCGTTCAGCGCAAGGCATAGGTGAACGCTTCTCGCTCATCTCTGAATGGACAACTAACCGCGAGGCAGCGACATTAGATCCCCCGTTACATTGCAGATTTCATTAGAAATAAAAGAACACCCGCTTTCAGACAGCGTTACCTCTTACTGTATTCCCTCATTGAACTGGAAAGTGCCCGATTTCTGGTGGATAAGATAAGATAGAATAAGATAAGATGAAGAGATAAGATGAAGAGATAAGATTACCAGCTGCTTTTAAACAACAGAAAATGCAGGGGCATCGTACGGACATGACTGGGCTGTGATTCTCCGGTTGATTTCTCTAGATCTGCAGTCTGTGGTATTCGCTGGTTATTCGACGCTGTCAAAGCCGGCATCAGTGCCGCATCACGAACAGTCATCAGCCCAACAGATGCAAACGTCCGAATCTCTTGATGCTCTTCCACGACCTTGACGAGGACGTTCTACCCAGGATCCTCGCCAACTGTGATATCTGCACTGTTCTCTCATGCTCTCGAGTAAATTCCTGAATCTCCGTGCTCCTGAAATCACTCACCCAACCCATTGGCAGGTTAACAAGATCTTCCGAGCTGTGACGTTGTCAAAGCAGCTCTGGCTCTCGTTGCTGCTGGATCTCTCTGCTCGATCACTGATTCGCATCCCGCCCCATAACTTCCTCGACTATTCAACGGATGACCTAATTGCAGTGGTGAAGCGTCTGTTATCGGGCCCCACGACTTGGTCGCATCAGTCGTATGTGCCACCAACGGTATCAGAGTCGATGTCATTGAATAACCCTGCCGTCTCCGCAGGCGGGTTCGGGATCAAGCTGCTGCCTGGCGGACAGTATTTTGTGGTGGATTATGGCGTCGGTATCAAGTGTTGTGACGCCAAAACTGGAGACTGTGTTTGGACTCGTCCCAGCCGCGTCTCAGAGTACTCGGTGGACATGCTTGATGAAGGGCGCTCGGCGATCTTTTTCCTGGTTTTGTATACCAGCCCTCAGTGACTTCAGCCTCCTTTTTCGTTCGTTGGCATAGTCATTTTGACATCTGCATTTCAGGGAACTAGCGATTGTCCACGTTCATTTCATCACCGGTCACTCGGACGAACTCTTCCACACTCGCCTCAACATTCACATGGGGTTCTGCAAGAACCCGGCTCTCCTTGGCGATCTTCTGGGGTTGGCTTTGCGCTTCACCGATGGTGGGGCCATCCTCGTGATTGATTGGCGGAAACAAACCTATGTGTTATTCAACTGCTCGTCCGCCTGGCCGGTAAGGCGATTCCACCGTCTCTTGTCCTCGTTGATGTGAGGTTAACCCAGAGACCTGGCGTGGCATTTATTCCGGGCCATGTCATTCTCAACACTGCCGACGCTGAGGAGCCGTACGAACAACTGATACTGGTATATGCACTCTCCTCACTCTCCTCCCGTTGGCGTCCAGTCGCCGAGATCGCCTCCAGCGATCGTCTTTCCGACAACAAAATGCGCATCTTCGCGAAGGATATTACTCCCGTTGTACGTGAGCGCCTCCGCCACCAGAACGTCGCCTTCCAGAACGCGCTCCGCATCCAAATGACGCTGCATGCGAACCCCCTCCGCGTGGATGCGTACAAACTGATAGTGTACGTGTTCGCACCGCCAAGGCCCAGCTCGTTCGGGGAGAGCCTCCGCCGAGGGCTGGGGCTGGAACCCCGCAGCGCCAGTGGGGCCAGGCTATTCACGTACCACCTGGTCGTCGGTCCCACCCACCTCCACTGGGCCCGCACATCGGTCGTCCCCGCGGTTCCGGACCTCTTCTTCCCGGAGGTTTCGTACGCGGGCTATACGGTGAATGTGCTGACTCAGAGAGTCATCGATGTGCGTCTACCTCAGCGGCGCTCAAGCACTCCCAAGATGCGCGGGAACGATTCCTAGGCGAGTGGGCTCCTGATGCGCCCCGCGAGATCGAGCTGGCGGAAACAGGGGGTGACAGCGTGCACCTTTCGTCTCCCAGTGGGGCCGTAACCGTTTTCAAGCCTCCGAAAGTCGAGATAAACTATTACGTTTGATTTAATTGAATCCGTGAGGTAACCGGTTCCGTCGGATTTTATTGCTATTCTTGGATACCAAGAGAGCACACGATCATCGCAATTCTACTGCAGTTCCGGCAACTAAGTCTGGCCATCTTATATGTCTTCCATCTCGCCATCAGAATCGAACTGTCCGGTCGTCGAGGTGCCTGGCAACTTGAACGTGGCATTAACCCCGACGTCCCCGTACGTCGGCTCAAATCCGGGTGTCTATGGCAAACAAGGTTGTCAGTAGGCTCGCATAGACGGACCAGCCACTATGGCAGTCACTACAGCGCAACTCGGAATACTACCAGCTCCCATAGAACAGATAGGTGGTATTACATGTCCGAGTCAATTATTCCAAGCAATTTTTGGCGTACTAAAAACCCCGAACGTTTCGCTGGCTGATGGATGGCCAGTTCATATCATGTTTCATCCCAGAAAAAACCTGAACGTAAAAGCATTTCCTCACGGTGATTCGGCAAAATTTCGGGGTTTCTAGTTTTCCCCCGGATACAACCTAGCGGGCGAAGTGAAGACGACTGTGTCGACTGTCACCAAGCTACTCAACGCTCCACCAAAAAAAAAAAAACTGAACGTGTATTCACAGCTTTGGTCAATTATATTTGTGGGGGACGATACGTCGGTGGATCGAACTCCAGCCGATGAACTACTAGTATTTGGGGGTGGACTGTCGCCGTACGACATCTTCAAGCCGTTCGAATCACTGCCTTCGGGAATCTAGGGGCAGCCACCAGTGCTTAACTGTGCGATGTTGAACCCTGTGAAATAATTTAGTATGTTGTAGAATCGTGCGGAACATCTTGTTATAACTCAAAAGGCCGTTCACCAGTAATATTCAAGTCACTGCAATTCATACTATGCATCTAACTTATTTTGCTCAATCTATCTGCGCCAATACAATCGATCTTGGAGAGGCGCATGCGGCGGTTTGTCCCCCAGAGCTCAAGGATAGTGCTCGCCGAAAACCATTGGGGATACGTTGATATGTTCTGGTTCCCGCGCCACAGACGTCTGTCCCGGGTGTTGTTGGCAAATTTGAACATCTGACGAGCTCGAAGCTCAGCAGAATGTTCCACCTTTGATTTGCTTTACTCCAGCAATATGATTTTTAAAAACTCGAATCGAGAAGTCGCAGCAGGATTCCTGGGGGCGCCCCTCAGCTTGTACCATTTATCTGGTCCCTGCAAAGTAGCATGGTCCTCCTGACGGGCAGGCCCGGGTGCAACACCTGAAAACAGTCAGTCCACATCCCCAGTCTCGCAAAGCATTACACTTGCCCACAATACATCTCCGAGGCATCGTTCAGGCCGAAGTTGGGGAGGTATTGCTGAGAAGGGTCGGCTGGTGCGAGAGGTTGTTGGTGAGACGAATCTGCAGTCGGGTCGTGCGCCAGCGGGTTTGGCATGCCCAGGAAGTTACCCGAAGTAAATTGTGGCTCGTCCTGTGGGGGGTAATAAAAAGTGTGCCCAAAGTGCGGTGGGATTCCTTCTTGAGAGGTGTGATTCCATGTGGGCGCCCCGTATGATGTAGACGGGGGTGGATTATAGTCCGCTGCTTCCTGGTTGTGGGATGTAGATCCGGATCTGGCGTGCTGCTCAGGGACCGGCAGATAGTCGCATACTAGGCCCTTCTTGATGCACCGCTCGCATGGCTGGCCTTCTCGAGGTGTAATACACTAATGCACAGGTCACCAGGAACGTCGAGGCGGACAGTTGAATTTAGATGCTGACCTTGATCTTTCTTTTGCGACAATGTACACAGGCGATGTACGCTCGTTTGATGCGCCAGACCACTGGCGTTGCTGAATAGGGTGGAGGGTGGGCGAACATGTCGTAGCAGTAGACCACTGGCAGAATCGAAAAGTTGCAGCGGATTTATATATGAAAGCTACGAACTGCGTCCGGGGGCTATGTTGGAAACCACGCTGGTGTCTCAGATTGATCGCCTAGGCCTTCAAAATATATACAATTCTGGAGTTATGATGATTCCCCCATGGTTGAAGGTTTGTCTATCTTCATTTTTGCGGCGTTTCTACAACGCTCAAAGCTTTCAGAATGCCTGCACCAAACAATGCCGACCTCCGAGTGAGGATTTTGGTTGGTCTCTGACGTGTTTCTACCTTGATCTCCATTCACCCTTAGTTGCAGCTTGCAAGGAACTTTGCACTTCTATATTGCCATCCATCTCGAAATATCGGGCACTTCGGTGACCCGTCGCCGTCGGACATCTCCTAAAACAGCTTCAACCATGACTCATTATTACTTAGGCCCCTTCTTTCACGCCAACCGTAATTAATCTAGCGTGGTTGCGCGGCCGGTTCTGGCGAAAGTTCTATATCGTCGCACTGTCTGCGTAACATTGGCAGAGACTTGATGTGTATCCCGTCCGGCAGAGCGGCTGGACAGTTGCGCGGAGGACTCCAATTTAGGATTGGTGTCACGTCCCGAGATGTTATACATGGTGGGATAATTACTGCTGGCATGGCACGGGTACGCTTAATGAAACGTCTTCTTAAGTGCTTCTTAGACAAAAATACTCAAACTTGAACTGCAACCGCACCGCGCCATAGCTCTGTGCCGAAGCAACGCCTCATGGCGTGGCTGGAGATCAGGAAGAAGCAGTTTGAAGCAGCAGATTGCAATAGCACGCGTTCTCGTGCCCAAGGCACACAGCCACTTGTAAAGACTCCGTCTTGTTGGCATCTGTTGGCATCACTGCCTTCGGGCATCTCGGGCAAGCCGCCAGCTCTCGCCAGTGCTGCCCTGTGCTGTGTAGAACACAGTAGAACAATTTATCGTCTTGTAGAATAGTGTAGAATATTCTTATGACTCACCCAAGGCTGTTCACTGAGTAGTATTTTAAGTGGTTGTATTCCGTACTATGAATCTAACTTATTTTGATCACCCCTACTATCTACATGAAGTCGGACGTCTTACCGCGTCGAAACTTTTACTCAATCTATCTGCGCCAACAGGTCTGAATCGTTGAATCAGTTGAGGGTCCCCTTCGTGAACGGCTTGTCCTCGTGTACAGAAATGAATGCTTCCCTGACATCTGGTTGGCGGTTTAGTGGGGGACTTGGAACTGAGATATACTATTTATTAGGGTGCTCGATTATTGTGCCCGTCTCCCCGTCTTGAATTGCCGCGTCTTTTATTTGCTCGAGATAAATACCAATTTCAAACTCCGCTCGGCAAGCAAAATTTGGGTAGGTGCTGCTCTGCCTGCATTTACGTCGCGAATATTGTAGATGAGGCAAGATGATTCACAAGCGTCCACCCCAGGGTGTTCGATATTTTTATGGTGCCGCAATGTCTCCCATGGGGAGTTTGTTACGGATCAAAGGGTTATTGAACGAGTGCACATCATCATATTTTCCACAGGTGAAACGGCTTAAAATGAAGGTTATAGGTCGCCCACATGTTTAGAGAGAGATGGCCAGAGTTTATAGGCCATAATAAAGGTGCCAACTGCCAGCCGATTGAACCTAGACCTGGCGGAGTTTGAAATCCTTGATTTGTTTCGGACAAATATGAGACGGGGAGACGGGCAAGAATTGAGCACCCTTTAGGGGGCAGGAAAAAATAATTAAGTGTCCTTTGCATGGCTTTGTATATGCTAAGAAACCAATCGGAAGAAAATACAGCCGGTTTCAAAAGTTTGTACGGGTTTTCCAAATCGGTGCTGCTCCTGATGTGCTTACAGTTGTTTGCTGCCGCCTCTTCCAGGCGTCCGTTAACTTGGACATTCTGAATTCATTTTGCCCATCCATATACTTCCCTGTTTGTATGGTTTCTGTATAACAAGTCTACAATACATTGCAAGCGCAGAGGATATTGAATTGAAGGATTTTTGGGCCATCGGCCGAAGGGCCTAAATACCGAAAGTCCGAAACCCACGCAAAAGTTGGCTTTTTTTGTGATACACTGCGCCGGCGAGGGCTGCAACCAAGGTGGAGCCTCACTGGGTCCAATGCTGAGTCAGAACACCGTGTCGCCGTCCTCCAGAGGGTTATCGGTGAGACGCGGCGGCAAACAATTGTAAGCACATCAGGAGCAGCACCGATTTGGAAAACCCGTACAAACTTTTGAAACCGGCTGTAACTTGCCAAAATTGATCAACTCTACCAGACTCTACCCCGTCGTGCGCTTCGCGTACTTCATATACCCTGGATACTGTTCCAACATCGACAATTTCACCGCCGCCAGCTCCGGACATGCCAGCGCCAGAATCTGTTCCTCAACAAGCTGCGCCACCTTTGCCAAAATCCCCGCCAGGAACGCCTCGACACCGTTGAGAATATCCGGAACAAGCAGCTGCGCGAGCTGGAACGCAAAGCACGCAGCATTCGTGCCGTCAAGCAGGCGTGTCGCGCTGTACACCCCGCCCGTGAAATCATTGAGATCGATCGGCGCGAATGTGTCCGTGCCGTTGGTATTCCCGCCCAGGACGAGCGTCTGTGGGTAGGTCGTCCACAGGGCCAGCAGGTCGGGCAGCGCCAGGTAGGGTACCGCTCGACGATACCAGTTCTCCGGGATTCGCTCCATCCCGGGGATGTACCGCGATATTCCGTCAGAGGCGGTATGTGAGCCAAACAGCGATATCAGCCCGTCGGGGGAGAGAAACCCGCCTGGGTAAAGAGCGGAGTGGTTCGACATCATTCCCGTTATGAATACATGCGTCAGGCAGGAGACCAGCTGCATAAATCCATTCATGAGCAGAGAGGTATACTCGTTTTCGTGAGTCTCGACGCACCATCTCGATCGGTCCGTAGAAGAAATATGGGTTGTTGGCGATGGAATGCTCGAGCCGGCGGAGCCGATGGTCGAAAATGACGCGCAGATTATCGCTTGGGTCTGGATTCGCCCCGAGCATATCTAGGATCTCCTGTAATACCGCTGGTTGAAGACTATGATTGTCTCCACTGCGCCGGCATGAGCAGGTGGTATAAAAAAGTCATCTCAGAACGCACCATTCATACAGGTCACACCGCGTTGGTGACGAGTCGCTCTCAAACTGGTTGTGGGTTCCGGAAAGGCCTGGGGGTGTGCCTGTGCCGGGTAAGATTACCACGGAACGAACATGATCACGAACCCAATATTCCTCCCAATAATCCCCCCAACAGCGACGGCGGTGGGCCGCCAATCGAGAATCGCAGGAAAGGGAGATCCAGCAGATTTCCTCCGTATAACAATCCCAGCAACCCCGCGATTGCTGCGGTATCTGGGCCCATGCCAAACACTGCAGCTCATTAGGTGGAAGCGGGCAGTGGCAGTTAGGTGGCGGCCACGGACCTTCGACGCATACGCTAATGGCCTGAAGGACGGGAACGAGCCCGTTGTGCGGGAGATAGTTGTGGTTTGCGAGGGCGTTCAGTCCGGGGCACGGGCCTCTGAGATCGTTCGGCCCAGGTGGGACGAATGCGTGCGCGCCGGCGACATCGATGAGTTGGCTCTTGCTAAACCCTCCTAGGATCGTAGGTTGCGGACGGGGCGCGCGTTGGGCGTGGAAGGACCATCCGGATACAAGGCATCTAAAGAGGGCGAGGGAAAGCGCTAGAAGCCTTGTACGCATCCTGGATCAAAAGGATGGCTGAGACGTTCGGAGCACGCATGCAGACGACGGTATGAAAACTAATGGCGGCAGAGCGGAAGCACCCTCTGCATTCATTTCGGCGCTTCGGGAGTATAAATTAGCATTCTAGCCGATGCGCCCCCGTGTAGTTGAGCCAAGCATGGCTCTTGAGGGAGTGATCGACTTCGCCTTGAGAGTGCCGCGGGAAAGGTCAGAAGCATGTCGTACGATACTGCACCTCCGAGAAGTCTGCCGGAACCAAAATCTAGAGTAAAACCGTCGACCTCGATTCTATCTTGCGAACCGAATAATGCAGAAGAAGCGGCAGCTAGCTGCATTTCGAAGCCCGAATCACATAGCATGGTTGAGCATCGTCCGCAGGGGCGGGGCGTGCAAGGTGTTACGATTTCTTTGTAAAGCGGTGTGCAGATGGCTCACTGTTCATATTCAGCATTTGGTGACCTTGTAAAGCAATTACCGTGGCCGAGGCAAGAGACTTATGTAATATTAGAAGTACAGCGCCTTGTGGAGTGCGTGGATAAGCGTGAAATTTTATCGCGGTAGGACTGAAATGTACCTTGCCAGGGAAATCAGGCATCTCCTTGTCGCCATTCGATTGGATATGGCTGAGCGAAGGAACGTAGAACCCGAACCCAACCCAAACCCGGCAGTTATCCCTGCTCCTAATCGAGAGTATTACGCACCTTCACAGAGATCGGGCGAGGATTCTCATCGTCCGCAAGTCCGTACTTCCGTGCTAGGTTTGCATCAAAGGGTGTCAAGGCAGAACACCATAGGTCCAAGATCCATCACAGTTTTGATCGAGTGACGAGCTGACGGGAGATGTTCCTCATCAGAACACAGCCTGTTATCTTGAAGCGAGTGATGCAAGAGTGACGAGTCGGAATGGCAAAGAGTGGCAAGTGCACGACAAATCCTCGCCCCGGATTGCAAGAGTGGCTAGCCATCATTGCAGGGTTGCTATGGTCAATCAGCTTACGGAAGCGGTCCAGAGAACGGTTCAGATCCGATGGGTGCAGTTTGTGGGAGGAAAATGATGGCATCAATCCTCACCTCGGCATGACATCCCTGGTCACGTGCACCATGAACACCCTATCAACGTCACTCGGCCAGACTGCCGCGGGGCGCGCAGACCAGGGGTTCAGATTGAATTTAGAAAACCCAGTTCGAATCACTGGAAGAAGGCGGTGTGGTTCACTGGCTCTAGTGTTTGTTCGGCGGTTCCTTGTCACATCTAACAATTTGCGATGCCACAACAATACCACAAGCTCTGCAAGCCCTGACCGAAGTATCAAATTTAACAAGCGATGTTTTCTCAATGCATGGCCCATACATATGGATCGAGGCCAACCCTGATCTCACATCACGGAGAACCAAAGCTGTGCAGCCTGTGCTGGGCTTTTCGCCCCGTTTGGGACTCCTTGTCTCTCCGCGGATCAAACATCGTAAATGCAGCAACTGAATTCGTCTTCTCCAGGAATACTAGGCTTCCATTGGTGGCGTTTAATTAGTGCCCGTGGGACGTTTCCTTTCCTCAGTATCGTCCATTTGCTCCTAGCTCGTCCATCGTCCAAAACGCCGAATTGCAAACATGCCATTGTTTACCTACCCCTTCTCCCTTTGACCGAGAGAGCTTCTCGAATGGAGGTGGAGATTGCCGCCTTCAAGCCGCGGGATAGTAATCTTCGTCTAGGCTACGAATTCAATTTTAAAGGCGGCAAAACTTCATTCCCCCAGCTACCCGAATAAGGAGAAATAGAGGTCTCGAAGTAGTTCGGCTGCGACAGATGTAGTGGATGGAGTAGAATGTACACCCGGATATAAACCGTGGAGATGGCGATGTGAATGCAGCTCGCACACGGAAGAAATTCGCCGAAGAACATTTGTGGGTCCAAGACATTCATAGCCTCGGAGCAGCTGGAGCTGTTTGAATTCAGCCCCAAAAGACATTCTTAGCAAAAATAATCTCCCAAGGCTGCTCGGAAGGGGAAGGGTATTTTGAGAGATGCCTAACCTGATTTACTTCTCAATGAAAGATAATGGCGCACTGGAAGACATTGGATCGATCACTCATCTATCTGGGCACAGCAACAGCGTCTGATGGCTCAGATGACCGTAGCACAAACACTCTAATTAATGCACAATTCACAACCCTCGTTTCATCCATTGAAATTCCTACAGCTTTGGTTAGGCTGTGCTCATTATCACCCAAGATATGGAACAAACCATCAGTGTTGGAATAGAACAGCAGCAGTGGACCTCGCCTGGAGTTAGATAACTATTAATTCTTGTCCGGAAACGGAGAAAGCATCAAGATCGATAGCGCGGATACACTTCTGAGAAAGTCAGATCGTTCAAGACGGAAGGCTGGGAAACCGAGATTGGGATCACAGAATTTCCAAAACACATATATTCCACCACGCGACGGGAACGCAGTTAATACTGTTATTAATTTCTACACGTCCTTGACTACACAGTATGTAGTTCATCCCCTTGACCTTGATCCGGGGTTCTTCACAAGATCTCAAACACCTGCCCTTGTATTCCTTGCATTATTGAATCATTTATCGTACTCGCTCGAATTGGTCGTCGTCTCATCATGGGTCATCTGGCTCCGCCACAGAAGCACCGGACGCCGGGCGGACAGGTGCAGCGCCTGCGAAACAGTAAGTTGATCCCAGAATTCGTACAGATCGTGTCACTTACCGAGGATACATAGACGCGGGGTACGAGCCGTCGTTCAGGCCAAAGTTGGCCAAGTATTGCTGATAGTCGGAAGGGTATCCTGGCGCGCCAGCTTGCGGGTGAGGCAACCCCGAAGGCGAATGGACGTTCTGAGGGCGAGGCTGCTGGTTCTGCACGCCGCCGTGGTTGTATGCGTGGTGGCCTCCGGCAGCAGGATACTGGGGCTGAGCCGGATAACGGTCTGGCTGAGTCATCGGAGGGGGTCCGCCAGGAACTGCATGGTACTGCGAGGCGTTCTGGGGGTAATAGCCTTGGCCTGAGTGTTGTGGGTTTCCTCTGTTAGACCCTCCGTAGCCCGGAGGGGCCTGAGCCCATGCAGGCGGCATCTGCGGAGTCGATGCAGAGGGCCGAGGTGGATGCTTCCCTGACCGTTGTCCGCCAGGAGCGGTGGAAGACGACCTGGCTTGCTCCTCAGGGACCGCGAGGTATTCGCATTCGATTCTCTTCTTGGTGCAGCGCGCGCAAGGCTGGCCGTCTTCGGGCGATATACACTGCAGAGCTCGTAAATATCATTGCATGGCGGGTACCTTAAATCGAATGCTCACCTTGACCTTTCGTGCCCGGCAATTCACGCACGCTATGTAAATTCTCCTGGGTTGGGTGAACGCTTCCATTGCGGAATCTGGTCGAGTGTGAGTGGACATGACGAATAGTGGATGAATGAGAGTCATACACAGGGCCGCTTATATGGAAAACCCCAACCGTTGCACGAAAGCGTAACATTGGCGCAGCCGCAAAGCGAGTCATTGCTATCCGCTTTGGTGTTTCTCTCGAGTTCATCCAAACAGTTTGAAAGTGGCCAGCAAGCTGTGGACAGTGTGAAGTGTATCCGACCTCTGTTGGCATTGCCATCTGTGACAATCTCGGCGGGGGCTGCGGCAAACTAAATTCAGACGGCCCACCGGTGCACAATTCTGGCAATCATTTTCGATGAGAAAGCTTCAGAAGCCCATCTCCCCGTTTCAAGAGGCTGATACCGGATTTGCGGGTGGGAAGAAACGGAGCAACAGAGCTGTAAAGCGAGGAGAACGGGACCGCAGCAGTGTTGCGATCTCACCTCCGAACGCCACGTTAGTGCAAAAAAGAGAGCATCGGCACTCGTCACCCCCCGAGTGCTCGCTGGCGGCAGCTGGCACCTACAGCCAGACCCCTTGGGAGTGGAACGGAGGTTCTCGTGATGTCTGCACAGCATGCTTACCCCGTTGCGACCCCCGATCAAGTCTTGATCTAGCAGCTATGTATCCCTGTCGATGAGCACAAGTGCTCGCTGAGGCTAGTGCCGCCCAAGAATCTGGAGACCCCGATACGGCAAAAGTCATTGGGCGGCGGCAATAGTGTCGGTATTGGATGTATCTTATGTTACCAGCTCTGAGGTGAGGATATTTCTGCCGGTGCAGCTTGTCTGGTAACGCAACCGCCTGAGGACGTGAGAGATCTTGGGTGGCAGAGATTACTCGAGCTCGAAGGACTCACTCATCGCTGCGCACGATTTGAGCTACACCCTCACATAGGCCATATTACTTGAGAGTTTGCAACAGAAGCCCAAATTAGCATCCTAGCAACTGCACATCTTCACATGGTTACATTCAGAGCTGTTGAGGTTCCCCGTCCTCACCGAAGTGCCGAAAGGCCGCAGCTTTCCGCGCTAATGGTTTCAACAGCAAGGCAGTCAGAAGGAGTTATAAAGCGCAGGGAATTCGAGAGACCAACTCGCGGAGTGGAGGTATCCAACGACGTCCGCTCAACTCGATCCAGTGTTTGGCGAAATGGTTTCACTGGACGATTGTGCAGAGTCATGATTGTGCAGAGCCATTAACCTAGGTCCTCTGCGAATAATAGAAAACGACTCATTCAGAGTCAGAGCTGCGTTGGCCTAATCAGTTGTCTGGAGTCATAAATTGATTCTAGAGAGCACAGGGACGTACTGGTGTTTGTTCGGGAGGTCCGAAGGCTGTGATCCGAACAGAGCGGGAATAACGGTGTTTTACTATTGCATCACATCGTCCACCGCCTCCCTCCGATTCGTGGGATTCTCATCGCGGCTTCACAAGCGGAGCTATCCCAAGTGGAATTTAGCTAACGGCAGGC
Source organism: Mycena latifolia (assembly GCA_029289555.1). NCBI lineage: Eukaryota > Fungi > Basidiomycota > Agaricomycetes > Agaricales > Mycenaceae > Mycena > Mycena latifolia. The sequence continues at coordinate 283,082 of JARJLE010000059.1, read as the reverse complement.
ATACGTACGGAAGAGCGGGGACACATAAATATCCTCCTGCTTCCACAGCTCAATGAAGCGCAAGCACATATGGAACTTTCCTCAGCGACGGGTCCCTCGAAGGCGCGGGCGCCAATGCAACCCCACTACGTCCGTCACCCTTATGCTATGGTCCAACATCCGCTCCGCCCACTTCCCCCACATGCTCTGTGCAATCCAGCGTCGGCCCCGCAGCCCGTCGGTCAGCCAACTCGGCGGAACCGAGGATGAGGAGCTCACTCAGTTGCGGGCCAGACGCACTGCGCGATCTGGATCTCGTGCAAGGCAGGGTACTGCACGGGGTCGATGAGTCGAATGAAGCGATCCCACTCGGCCTCCTCGGCGGCCTTGGTCGACGGTTGGCTGCGGGGAGACACGTAGCATACCCGTGAATGGCTCAATTGAGCAGGGGCTGACGCACGCGTTGTCCTTGCACACGATGAATTTCGCGAGCGCACGGTGTGGCTCCAGGAAGCGGATATCGGACGTCTGCGGGATGTCCAGTATGTTCCAGCGTCGTCTGTGGGGGCCGGACGAAGGAGTACGTACCACTCGCGGATCTAACCACACATCCATCTCAAGGTTTACCAGCCTTGGACAGAACGCGATGAACCTACTCACGTCGTGCGTGCGCACCTTGGCCTCGCGGAGCTTTCCCCCGTGCGCAATGAGGAAAGGAGACGCGTCGCATCCATCACCACGGCGGAGGTTCAGGAGCCTGCCGACACGATCAGCAGTCATCGAGTGCAGACACGGCCGGCACACTCCATGTGCGCCAACAGCTGGCACAGCCCGTCCGACTCGAGGTGGAGGACCTCGAGCGCCGGGAGCGCCGTCCGCAGCGTGTCGTCCGCCGGCTCGGAAAACGTCAAGTCAGTCCCAGCGACGCACACGCAGGGCAGTGAGGTGGCGGAACGGCGCTGGGTCAGTCGCAGCAGGTGTGTCCACCTTGCGGTACACGTGAAACCCAGTGAACTCGACGAGCGCCGCGCCGGCGGTTTCGGCGAGCGCGCTGAACGCCGCCCAGCTCATGTAGATGTCGTCTTCCGCGACAAGGCGGCGCAGGCGGGGCATGTGCGCGAAGACGGGCGGCTCCGTCTGCGGCAGATTGGAGAGGCAGACCTGCATGTTTAGCGCGCGGAGATGCTCCCCGAGCGCAGGCGCGCCTGCGAGCCGGTTCACGAACGCGCGGAGCTGCCCCTGAGTCCTAAGCGCTGGCCATCGATAGAGATAAGGGAGTCCCAGTCTCTGATTCAGGTTAGGGCGGAGAGAGACGTTATACGGATACGCGTACGTGGAACATCTTCGAGACTAGCATGTATTGGAGTCGCTTGGTATTCACGAACTGGTTCTGCACGTCGGTATCTACTGCGCAGCCTGGGCGGTCGGCGGTGTTCATGGCGAAGAATAGCACACGGTCCCAGATGAGATCGACGATGGATTGGGGGCTGTCGGCCATGGGGCGGAAGAGCGGATCAACTGGACGCGGCGGGAGTTCGTTTGGATACCTGGTTTCTGTTTATAGGATTCCTACCAGATCAGTGAATCTACGGATAGCTCCCGCTTGTGAATTTGCTCCCCTGGTGCCAGTCCATCTCAAGATAGAGTTAAATCGGGCGCTCTAAGGAATTTGTAGCCCGGTATGTGTCCGGTCGGCGCGCTCCTGCGTGATTCCCCGAATTGCGATGACTTGAATCGACGGGATATTTGCTACCTCCTCTTGGATGTAACGCGAGAGCCTCAGGTAAAAGGGACGGATGGGGATCGAAACAGTTGCAACAGCCGGAAAGGAGCATATTTTCCCTGACGAAAGGTTGACGAAGCGAGCTCAACAGCTCCGAATACGGAAAAATGACTGTAGTCTGCGAAATGTTGTACATAACATGTCAGGTCGAGTGCGGAAAGATGAGGAGAACATACGAGTCTTGCTCACTGGGTCGCGCATCCTTCGACCGCGGGAATCAATCGTAAGACGTTCGGATTCTGAAGGACCTTTTCTTCGTCGTCGCAGAGGATGACGCAGACATTTGGACCACGCGAGTATAATATAACCCCCCCCCCCCCCCGCGCGCGCTTTGCGCTGATCAGCGGAAGACCGAGGGCCAAGCCCGCGGAAGATTCCGATGCGTGAAGGTTTAGAGAAAGAGCAATGTTGGCGATATTTTGGGAGCTCTGGAGAATGATTTCCATAGTACGGCCGAATCCGCCCTCGACGTGCAGCTGCTTGATAAAGCGGCCGAGCCCCGCGTTCTTCTTAAAGGCCGAAGCGAGGGCTTTCGTTTACGCAGAGGAGCGAGACGTGGTACTGTATAATAGCGGCGTTTCGGCGCGTAGCCAATCCCTGCAAACGAGGAGAGTCGCAGTTGTCGACTCTGTATACGTCACGAAGGGGCTTTGGGCCCCGGTGGCTGGGAAAAGCTCGTCGAAGACATCGAGGACGGGGGTAAGGATCTCGGAGAGTATCCATATGAACGGCCATTGCGTTCCCTCGCAGCACGGCACGCGATGAGGTTTGGTAGTGGTGGACAGAGGGACGCGATTGATGGGATCACATTGTGATGAGCACATAAGCACAAATACCCCGACAAACAAGCCACGCCCACGCGTTAGGCCGTGACAGTGACACTCTATCTTTCACCTCATCTCCCGCCACCTCTACCTCTGACGGCTTCGGTACAAATCCTATTATAATAAAGCATTTCTCTCCCAAAGTCTCGCATTCGGGCCACATGTCTCGCTCACACCACGGATGGCCGTAGATACCCAGTAGCATGCGGACTAGCCGAGGACTACTACTCCCAAATTCTCGATCGCCAGACAATATCTGATCTTCGTAAGTTCCTCATAGATTGGCTTGATTTGATCGCGCTAGCCGCATACAGCCTGGTCTACAGCTCTATTCAGCAATGCCCACGGCCCTCCAATTGGCCCTCGCAATTCTATTCTCTGAGCTCTTTCAAAGGCTTGTCTACTTCACTAAACAGTCTCCGCGCGGCTCAACAAGCCCTCTCCTCTGCTTGTTCTGGCATCCTTTCCGTCAATCGATGGCCATGAGGCACCGTGCCTGAGCACCGCCTGCCGACTGTCTGAGGTTTAATTACCGCACTGACTCCGAGCATCACGTTCATGTCGCTCTTATAACCAGGACAGTTGGACGTTTCGCCAAGACAAATCCCCACCGTCACCATGGCCATGAGCCCCAACATACTCGTGGTCCTCGGCGCCTCGCCCGAGGCCTTCTACGTCGCCTGTGGGCGCCGCCACGTCGTCGAGAACATGTCGCCATCGTTTACGAAGCACGCGAATTCGGCGCTGAGTGTGCCAGCGACGCTGTGGATAAGGTATTTGTCTGCCATCTCGCATGTTCCGTTGGGAGTAAATTTCATTCTGTCGCTGCTAGCATGGGCCGCTCGATGGAGCACTGGGTCGACTTCAATGTCGCAACCGAGGACTGTGAGTATCCTGCGCTCCCTCCAGTCGTTCTGACCAACATCGGAACGCAGTTCACTTCAATGCGAACCTCTCACAGCGCGTGATCGAACACCTCGGCGGCACGAATGGCAAGCTCCGCGCCGCGTTCATCGCCTTCCCGGACGACACCCCGGGGGACGCCGAGGCGCGCTTCTTCGTCGCGGGCAAAGACGCGGGGGCGTGGTTCGGGTCGATGCCCGCATACTACCTGCAGTACCTCAATCACTTCCAGAACGCGATGCCGGAAGTGGGGAATAGCATCACAGGGATGCTCTTCGGGCAGGGGAACATCAGCATCTACCTCCTTAGTACGGGGTACATCGCGGACCTGGACGGCGACGCGGAGGCGGACGACCACCTGCTGAACAAGGCGTGCGCGGAGATGGACGGCAAGGAGTGGTGCATCGAGCGCGGCTCGACGCTGTGCTTCTATGACAGCCGCTACTTCTTCCTCAAGTTCCGCCGCCCCGGGACGGACGCCGTGCACATGAAGTGGAACCTCCCGCCGGCCGTCGGCGCGAAGCTCGCGGATTTACGGCAGATCGCGGAGCAGCCTGAGGAGCGCCTTGGTGCGTGAACGCCACATTCGTAGGCAGGCATTGAATATATTTTTATGCAGCGATCAAGGCGGAGGAGGAGATGTGGGCGCGGGTGGCGACGCAGCGCATCGTATGTCCTTTACCTTATATTCGTTCATTCCGTGATTCAATATGCTAACTGGCCGTATTCCTGCATAGAATGCCCAAGTCGCCTCGCACGAACAGGTCATCGCGAGCGCCAACCGCGCGCTAGCGAACGTCTTTGGAGGCGTGTACGTCGAACGAATCGGATACGGGCATCGGTATATGGGCATGTAGGATCGAGGGCGCTCCCAGTCTAGCGAGCGAGTCGGCTCGAGATTTCACGTTCAACGCATTTATGCAACACCGTTCGAAGCTTTTATGGAAGCCACCCGAAAGAATCCAGTATCAACGTACATATCAGTGGTGAGCACTCAACTTCTCGCCGGTGAAAAATCCTCCATGCGGTCCTGTTTGGAGCGTGTCCTTGGCTCGTTCTTTTTCATGTTGTGTTTTTATTCAGAGCGACGATGGTAGTCCTTCCCGCTTCCTCCGAATCATGCGCCATAAAGGGCCTGCAAGTTCCCCACGTGTTTATTGGAGCATGCTCGAAGTATATCCGACCTTTGGTTTCAAGGCTCAGGCTGGCTTTGAGCAAATTTTTGATTTTCACTGCACGATAGGCCGATTCCTCAGTCCCTGGCGCTTCCACGTGTTTATTCGACCGGAGTCTAGATCCTTTAAGGAAAATTCAAATTGGATGCCATGCGGAGGGTTACATCATCCCTGGTGCGCATCACTCTGTCACCACGATGTCCTCACCGCCCTCGCCCGGCCTCCCGCCCAACATCGGAGCGATGTGCGCCCTGCTCCATTTTTTTTCGCTGCCTTGTATGCGCTGACCTCTTTTTCGCTCAGCACAAGCGCAACGCTTATCGGTTCCCTGCTCAATTTCTTCCTCTTTGGCACGCTCGTTATCCAAGTCTGTGCGTGCTCCACTTCCCTGCGCCTTCCATCCACTGACCCCCCCGTCCGTGCGGCGGCAGATGTGTACAACATCTGCTTCCCAAAAGACCGGCGCGCAATCAGGCACCTTGGTGCGTCCTTCATCCCTTCTCCCTCTTTGCTCCTTCCTACTGCGCACTCACTGGCATCGGATGGCGGCAGTACACTTCGTCTTCCTCGCGATGGCGCTGTGTACGTGCCTCAACGCGGCAGACGCGCACTATTGGTACGGCGCGGGCTTCGGCGACCTCGCCAAGTTCGCGGAGCCGCGCTTCTCCGCGTTCTACACGCCCATTATGGGCTCTGTCATCGCGCTGGTCGTCCAGTTGTTCTACTGCTACCGCATCAGCGTCTTCCGCGCCAACGTCAGCGTCTTCAGCGCCAACGCGGTATGGTTCACCGCCCCCATTGCGCTCGTGCGTTCCTCATTATTCCGTGGGGGCATCGAGCTAACTGCGAGCAGGCGGCGTTCGTGCAGGCGGCGGGCGGAATGGGCGGTGGGATCAAGGCGTATATCGCGGCGAACGAGCAGCACGACAAGGGACGGACTATCCTCGTTTACGTGAGTTCCTCCCCGTATTTTTTTTCTTGGACCGGGATTCACTGATAATGATGGTTATCATCTTAGATGTGGCTCGTCGGCGATGCAGTGGCGGACATTCTCATCGCGGGCACTATGACGTTCCTGGTGCGCACCCCCCTCCGTGGCACTCGTTCCCAAACACTTACGGGAAGCGCGTCTGTAGCTGACGCGCGCGTCAGAGCCCCAGACGCAGCACATCGTGCGCGGCGTTGTGCGCCTCATCATCGAGACGAACATCTTCACCGGTGCGTGCGCCCTCTGCGTTGGGTTCCCGCCGGAGGGGATGACACTCACCCGCCCCAGCCTCGGTCGCAATCATCGGGCTCGTCCTCTTCACCGGGCTGACTGTACGTGCTCTCCACCCACGTCGTTTCTATTCATCGCTGACGCACTGGATGGCGTACAGACCGCAGACTACTTCATCTGTCCGTACGTCGCCTTCACTCTCCTTCCCTCCACCCGCGTAGCGCTCACATCCACCGTGTCGTGTAGAACGATGATCCTCCCTGGGATGTACGTCCCCACTCATACGTCCCCATGCTAGCCCGCTGAGCTGACACGCCACGCATGCAGCTACGCAAACACGCTCCTTGTCCTCCTCAACAACCGCGCGCATCCCTCGCGGCAGCAGCACCAAAACGATCTCAACTACGTCTCGGACGGGACGACCGCCGGGGGCAGCACGCGCGCGCAGGACGGGCTCCCCGTGCTCGACATCGGACTCGGGGCCTTCGCCGCCGCGCCGAACCCCACCTTTGATCACGAGCGGCTCGAGCCGTTCACGGCCGCGCCCGGGCGCGCGCGCGGGATGGTGTCATGGCAGAGCGCGAGCCTCGACCTCGACGACGTGCGTATTTTCCCCCTTTGCTGCCCTGGGGAGCACGATCTGACCGAAGATGCAGGACCAGGGGCGGGATAGTAAGTGGATGTAGACCTTCGAGTGGCCAAGGGCAGAGTGCGGTACAGTACATGAACGATGTACTTCCTATCGCATTCACTCGGGCCTCCGCCTTGTTGCTGCCCGGGATCACCGTGCATGACACTGCATGACCTTTTCTGTTGCATTTTTTTCATGCGGCGTGCTGCGTGCCCGAGTTAATACAGGCCCGAATTGACAAATCACTTCCAATACTCCTGCCTTAAACCGGGTACGGGGCGCTGGGTTGCTGATGCCTCCTTGCTGCTGACACCAATGATTCAGAGTCAGATTTCCCGAATCTTTACCCCATCACTGCCATCCTGCATCAGGCTCGGTGTAGCTTCCGGATACACTCCGATCCGCAACGATTCAATTTCCTCAGATCCGTCCCCTGCGGAGGATTGTTGGACTTCAGGCATTTTGTGATGTCGAATTTCTCACCCGGCGCCATATCTTAGATGAGTCTAAAATCTCACTAGATGCTTACGAGACCAAAATAGGTGTTGAGCGGGAAATGCATCAGTACCTCGTATGTCGTGTCATAATACCGGTTGATATCTGTACATGGGGCTTTGATTATCTCCTTTGCCGTCATCCCGATCTGACGGGGTCTGACCCCGGTTATGGGTGCCTCAGAGCAACGGACGGTAGCCGTGGATTGTCTCCTATTTCGTCGCCTGATTTTTCGCAAGATCACGGATGTGCCTATGTCCTAGTGAGCACTTAAAGACGGCATGAATGAAACTGATCTGAATCTCTACGCCGCTCTTTGTCAAGTTTATTTTATGCCTAGTAGTTACCACTGCGGGCGGCACCTTCATTAAATTGCCGTCACAACTCCGAGACAAGTAGGTGCGGATATCAATCAACCAGTGTACACTTTGCTGATCTCTATCGAACCCGGTATACTCAGAGTGTTTGCGCAGTCACTTTCCCACCAATTCAGTACGGCAGCTAAGTACTTCATCGCTATTCAAATGCTGTGCCTTTTCGTCGTCCCTCCTTCCCGCCTCCGTCATGTTCCAAAACGATTCCCAGAATCCCACTGAGGGACTCCAAGGAGTCGTCGTACCAAGGAGAACACGTATCTCTATAGCCTGTGTGCATTGTCGTAAACGGAAAATCAAGGTGAGCATCCGGTTTTACAATTCGCCCCATACGCAACCTTTTCACCGATTGAGCAGTGCATTACAAGTGATGAATCTCCGCCCGCGCCCTGCACGCGCTGCGCCCGTCGGGGTCTCGTGTGCGAATTCCTCTCTGTCGGCCAGGAGCGGGCGTCGACCCAATCAACCTCGGCGTCTCCAGGAGGAATCCCATCTCCAGAATCCCCTCTATTCTCTGCAACAACTCCGCACGGGACACGACTTCCAAGCCTCCACGAATTCGACGACCGGGTGCCTGGCCCTTCTCAACAGCTTCTACGCCCACCCACCGACCGACGGGTAGACAACAGCACCTTCCGGCCCTTCACGCCATTCGAACAGAGAACTCGGCCATCTTCTCCATTCATCCATGCAAATGCGCCGAACGAGGGACGGAGGTACGAGGCCGTGTCTGATCAGCCGCCCCACGCACTCCCACCAGGGGTCCATCCGACGATTAGATGGTCGCCCCAGCAGCCTGCCGCTGGCACCCATACCCACGGGTCCGTAACCTTGGGCTTTCAACCTCCATTTCAGCCGTGGCGATCGAACCTGAATACTAGGCACGGACTTCTCTTCGACAATTATCAGTATGCTAAAGAGCTCCACAGGCGTTGTATCTGCCCCCCGGGCCCTTGCAATTGCGGCCGAATGCGATGACGGACAAATCGCGGCGCGTAGATATGTTTATGGGCTGTGAGACGTCCGAACCGCTTAGAACACGAGTGCCTTGATTTATTTTTAAAGGAATATGCGTGTGCCAAAACAACTGAACGCCCTGTTGGTGGAAAAGTCTATCTCTCTCCGAAGATTACAAGTCGCCTAGACAGACCTCCCTTATTTACAGCTCTACATGCACGGCAACACTTGGTGCCATCTACTAAAATCCAGCGACAGTGGGCCGGATTCCTGAACGGAGAAAATTCAACTTCCATCGTCCAGACAGACGAGATTATGCTGGAAGTCGCCAGAACGTTACAATCGTGCGTCTAAAAAGGTCGTATAGTAGTTCAACATTTTATTTTCCTATCCTTATGAGTAAATTTTACTCATCCTAATACTAGTATATCCCATCGGAGCCATTCCGAATCAAGATACGGGACAATTCTATGGCAGTCATCTTGACTGTAATCGCCGTCCCACACGAAATCTCCACTGTCGGCCGCCAGGTTCCGAATCTTGCGCGTCTCCACCGTCGCCGAGCAGATTTCGTGGTAATATCCACTGATTTTCGAATGTTTGCGATTGGTGGGGAGCATGATGAGGGTAACCGGTGAACGGCATCTTTCGCCGAATAATATACCCGCCGCAGGAAAGTTCGTTGGCGGCCGCCGGTGGCCACCAGTGATTATCGGTGACCATCGATGGACGCTGTATGCCGCTGAGTCCCAATGGTCTCGCCAAGCCCCGCCAATCACCATCGGCATCCGCCGGGTAGCGCCTTAACTCGCCACCGAATTCCACCGGAATCCAGTGGAGACCGGTGAAGAACATCAGTAATATAAATACCTAACCATCGGACACTGGACTTCCCACACGCTGTTCAATATTGGAGCTGTTAAATGCTAATTGAACCTGGTTGAGCATTGGTTGAACTGAAGAATGAAAGGCTGCACTCTACAGGTACGAGACAAGTCGTGCGAGAATTACTACGCCACAGCGCCTAACTGGTGTGGATGCCGTGTGGCATTAGAATTAACAGTTATAAGAATTATTCCTCTACTAGTAGTTCATGATGCGAGCGTGAAGAGCACATGCAATTTTTGGAGAAATTTGTGTATCTGATGGCCATTTGATATCCTCACACGAAGGTTTCTAGTGCAGTTAGGACAGGGCATCTGGGAACGACTTTCTGACCGGCATCTTTCTTCCATTCAATTCACTTGTAAACCATGATATTTCATTTGCAGCCACATCTGTGATAAGGAAACAATTGGGGAAAATAGAGAAACCCATCCCAAACCACTGGAATACGATGGAATCCAGCGGCAATTGGTGGCTCTCGCGTCCTTACAGTCCGGCAATATCCGCTGAAACCATCATGGGCCAATGGAATTCTCGTCAATGGCGGGTCACTGAGGTCCAACGGATGCCAGTGGGACTGGGTCGGCACACTGGAAACCAGTGTTTTCCATTGGTATCCAATGAACCAGTGCTAGGTTCCGGCGGAGGCCGATGCCGACCAGTGCCGATCGGCCGACTTGTCAGTGCTGCGTATATTACTGCGTCGATCTCTCACGGCATTCGTCGGCGGATACTTGGCTGATGACCCTCAGCATCGGCTGATGGCTGCCGCCGGCAGGTCATCGCTGTTCACCATCGGTTGAAATTTCGCATACGACTGCCTGTTGAAGCAATTTGTTGGGTATCCGATGATATACAGAGCAGTGTGCAATTCAACTGTGTTCAACATTAATTCGAAATCGCAATGGCGCCTCGCATTTTCCCGCCGTGATGTGCTGGGTGGGATTCGGTTAAACTCCGGGCGGGCCCCACTGGCTATTACCGTCGACTCTCACATGGCTACCGTGTGGTTGCGTTGATCGATGACACTTCCGTGTTGGCCGTTCTTGTCCTAGACCACTTCTATTTTAATACGTTATTTTATTTATAGCAGTACTGTGAGAACGCCGGGTGCTGGTCCTGTGTAGCTCGAAACGCCCATCGCCCTCGCTGGCAGTCTTGTCGCTGGCAGTCAACGCTGTTGAATCCGGCATGTAAAGGTTCGTGCGCGACTGATGAGTGTTGGCCATTAAAGGGGGCATCCATTCTCGTTGGCTCGTAGGAACCCAATCGAGTCCATTACCTCGGTCCCGGTATTGGGGTGACATCTTGAGGCCCGTGCGAACGGTCAAGTTGACATTCTCTCCCAATGAACGCCACTCACATACCTTCTGCTTATCTGTAACGTATTATTGGCAAATATCTTCGGCAAAAGTCAATCACCGAGGTTAAATGAGTGTAGCTAGGTGTGTCGGTATGCCCCTCGAGTACTAGTGTCCATGATCAGTGTGCGATATAGATGGCTTTGTGTGAGCCAAGCGCGGGAAGCACAGAGAATTTGACCCTCGAAAAGGGTGAATTTGCAAGCGTTCAGCTTTGAAACGGAGACCGAATCGTGCTCATCACTCCCACCCCCGAATATTGTTGTACACACTTCTCCCACGCATTTCACGCCCAAACCGCTCATCTGGTAGCCAACCACGGAGTCGTGAGACCCAGTAATGCCATCTTCTTCTAGTCCCTATGATAGGCCGACTCGAGTACATTTATAAATGCCCTCATCAGCGGGTTAGGAAGGCCGGTAGAGCCGAGCGACCGATTTAACTTCATTCCTTGCGCAGGAAAAACGGAATATAAGAGATGATCCAGTGCTCTGGGCGGACTAGGTATTCCCAAACAAATTTATCGACAATAGCCGAATCTAACCACTGCGTCGGTGTCGTAGCCGCCTGTTGCGCACCCTCCGGAAAGACACGCTCATCCAACCGAGGGCACACGGGCGGTAAAAACAGTCCAAGCGCATGCGGACGCATCCCCAGCACCTCTTTGCAGGCGAGCGTGCGGTATAAATTGAGGTGGTTCGTTAACCAACTCTTCAGGACACTCGAGCCCTCCGCCCCTCGCCCCACCCCATCCGGTCATTCAACCAATGTCTTTCGCTACCCTCCTCGCTATCATCGCGCTCGCTGCTACCGTCCGCGCTGCTCCTTCCGCCTCTGCCGCTGGTGCTGTCTGTCCCGACGGCACGCGCGTTGGGAACGCTGCCTGTTGCGTCTTCATCCCCGTACGCGCTCCCCATTATGCAACCACGGCTTGAGGGATTGATGTACTCCCTTATATACGTAGCTTGCCCAAGATCTCCAAGAGAACGTCTTCCAGAACGAGTGCGGCGAGGACACCCACGAAGCATTGCGCTTGACATTCCGTAGGCCCTTTCCGTGGTCCTCCCTTCTTTCTATCCAGCTAATGTGCCAACAGACGACGCGATCGCGATTAGCCAGAAACTGGGCCCTTCCGCGTTCGTATCCCTATCCCATCAGTGCGCCGCATTTACTGACCGAGATTTGACTTCAGAGGTGGCGGCGCTGACGGCAGCATGCTCCTCTTCCCAACGGTCTGTTACCATTTATCTCGGCCCTTGATGGGGATTGACGGTTTGGAAGATTGAACCTAACTTCGCGGCGAATAACGGGATCGATGACAGCGTCAACAACCTCCTTCCCTTCCTCGCTAAACACCGGGTCAGTGCCGGAGATCTTGTCCAATTCGCCGGTAAGCTTCCTGTTATGCCCGCGGGGCTCGCACGAGTCTCAAAATTCCCACAGGTGCCGTGGGACTGAGTAACTGCCCGGTAAACCCAAATGTTTCACTCCGCGCTCGCGCTTTGCTGACGGCATTGATAGGGTGCACCCCAGCTCGAGTTCCTGGCTGGGCGCCCCAACAAGACAATTCCAGCGATCGATGGATTGATCCCGGTGGGTACCTTGGGACCTGCATGAATGTGCCGCTGAACCTGTCTTCGTAGGAGCCGCAAGACAGCGTCACTTCGATCCTGGAGCGCTTTGCCGACGGGGGGAACTTCTCGCCCTTCGAAGTGATCAGTCTCTTGGCCAGCCACACCGTCGCCCGCGCGGACAAGGTCGACGAGACGATCGATGCGGCGCCTTTCGACTCGACGCCGTTCACGTTCGACACGCAGATCTTCCTCGAGGTGCTCCTCAAAGGCACTGGCTTCCCGGGAACCGGGAATAATTCGGGCGAGGTGATGTCCCCGCTCCCGCTCAGCAGCGGGAACGACACCGGTGAGATGCGCCTTGAGTCCGACTTTGCGCTCGCGCGGGATCCCAGGACCGCGTGCTTCTGGCAAGGGTTCGTCAGTGCGTTGCATTCTTGGGTTACCGACCTTTGTCAATATTGCTAACCTCAACCTCCAGACGAGCAAGAGCTCATGACGTCCAGCTTCCGGGCGGCCATGTCCAAGTTGGCCATTTTGGGCCACAAACGTTCGAACCTCATCGATTGTTCTGACGTCGTTCCCCCGACTGTGCGCACCGCCGTGAAGCCCGCCAGGTGAGGACACATCCTTTATCTAACTGCACCGTCTAACATGGGAATTCAGCTTCCCCGCCACGAAGAGTGCACGCGACCTCGAGCTCACCTGCAACAATTTGCGCTTCCCCTCGCTTACCACGAACCGTACGTCATCTGCTTTTCTATCAGCGGAGTCTCAATTAACGGCCCACGTATAGCTGGTGCGCGGGAGACACTCATCCCGCACTGCGCAGATGGAGGACAGTTCTGCCCGTCGGTTCAGTTCGATGGTCCGGCTTGATAATTTATTTCTCGAATAATTCGGGTCTTTTCGGCGCTCTTGTGTTCTTTAGAGTCGTTTGTTTCCTGCCAGGCTGTTTAGTCGATCGAAATATCTTTGTTGAGGTCGCCTACTGTCGTAGTCCTGTTCCAATATGCATTGATGTTCATTCGGGTCAGATGTCGGCATTCTAGGTATCAGGACAACAGTCGCAACTCGTAGCATTGGTGCCCTGCTGAAGAAAACGAACTGGAGTGCTTTTTTCTGTCAAGGGATTATAATCAGCGCACACTCTCCCCATTGAATTTGGATCGGTTCTTTCTCGGGTCAAGAGAATGAAAAGTTGAATAGCTTTAAGTTCTGCCGATAACGCTGCTTTAAATAAAGTCGTTGCCGCCCAATCGAGGAATTTGTCCACGCTTGAACGAGTAACTTGTCTAGCCCAAGGCAGTTCTCAGAAGTTCAACTACAAGAACGAGTTGTGATAACTGCAGCGTCGGTCTAGAGAGACGAGATTCCCCAAGTGAGGACGGGCGACGAGGCAGCCAGCTCCAGCAGATTCAGTCATTGGGGAAGCGTACAGACCGTCGTCAGCTTGGCATTTGTGAGCCTTGAGGGCTTAGCCGGCACGTCACAACATTGAACAGGTATGCTTGGGAGATGGAAGGTTTGTGGAAAAGAAGAGGAGTGACTGTGATGGGCAAGTGATGGGGTGAGTGTCACGGTCAGTGATGGCATCTCCGGCAATCCGGCAGCCCCACGCGGCATCCTGTTTTCTTCCAAACCGCCATGTCCGTCACGGTCAACGGCCGAATATTCTCCCCTTGGCGTTAGATATAGTATATTTCGCGCTCAGTATCGGATCTTAGAGCATATGGCGCAAAAATACGCCTAAAACTTCCTGGGAAAACGGGCAATTCCCGCTACGCGCTCGGCTTAGTCTGCAAGGCCCGATCACGACTAGCTCATCGTCAGATTATCGCGACTTCTCTTCACCGGTCCACAAAAGTCAAGATCGTCAACACCGGGGCGCACCCAAGTGAGATCTCATCTTGATTCGTACATTCTGTCATTCTAACGGCTGGCCGGCTTCTGCGCAAGAAAGCCTCGAATGGAGACCTGTGCAAGAAATTCGCGCATCGTGCCGTCGTAGCGCTGAATAACGCGCGCGGACGTCTATCTTAGTATCTACGCGTCGCCGGGACGCCCGTCATCAAATGCGTCCTATCATTTACCCGTTCAATTGTGCTCTGCGAACATCACCCGGTGTAAGATTGCATTCTGGTGTAAGATTGTATCCGATGCAAGGGACGTCATGGTGATGTTGCGTAAGAAAGTGATTTAATTTTTTTACTTCTTGGGATCTGAATGCCAATAATAGATCGCCGGTCATCGGACAGTAGAGGCAAAGTGCAGGTGTAAGAATTGTACCAACCTGTAATCAGCTCTGATCAGATTGGACTAGAGCCTACGAACTGGTTTGTGAATCGGACAATGTTCAGAGTGCCATTATTTGATTCGCGCATTCTGATCTCGGCTGTCCCGAAACAACAAGGGCTCCTCGGAGTCGGGGCGCCCGGCGCGATACCGCCGGAAACCTCCCGCGATCTAGGCGTATGGCAGCACCGTAAGGACTAGGAGGGAATAAATACTGAATACTTCACAGTGCAACTACTTGATGAATGCCAGGCCCACCCGACAGGGAAATTTGAGAAGGGTACGTCCTGGTGGGCAAAAAGCACAGTGGAACATATGCCGTATAGCACGAAGCGTACAAGGTGTGAGCGGGGATCCGATTCGAGGAAAGTGCTGCGGTCTTTGATTTAACGCAGCGTTCCAACAGCGGTTCCGGGTCCCGAAAGAAGAACCGACTCGGAAAAGCGGAACGAGCGGCAGCACATCGACTGAAGACCGAAAAGGCACAAAGAATACTCCCAGGACACCAACTACACACTTGGAACAGCGCGATTGTCGCCCTCAGATGATCATGAATGATGCCTCGAGGAACTCTATTATGTGCGAGGTCTGCGGATCTGACCTTCCCGCAAAACTTTTGTAAAACGGTTACATGCCTCCATAGAGGTGTGAGACCGTATATCGGCGTAGTCTAGACATAAGCAGACTCGAAAGTCGCGGTGAGACTCATCCGGCTTTATCCCTCAAAACATAACTTGAACGGAAGTATTGCAACATACGATTCATGTCCCCGCCACAGAGCACGGAGTTATCGCCCGCCGAGCGCATCCCAGTTATGTACATTAAACATTAATATCGCCTTGGTTCCGCTCACACCAACATTTGGTGACGCGACTTGAAAGATGCATGAATTGATGACCCAACCAGCCGTCCCGAAATCGCAGAACAGATAAGATTGGCCTGCCTCAGCGTCGGCGTCTTCTACGGTGCGATCCATTCAACATGCCCGTCGTCGCCAATTCAACTCAAATCTCTTTGGACTCCTCTCCAGTGAAAACCCACGGGATCCCAGAAGAGACCTCCCACCGTATGCTGGATCTCTCCAAGGGATTCTTCGGGCTTCCGAATGCAGTCAAAGATTCAGTAAGATCAGCATACATCCATCCCGAGCACGTCCTCAATGTCCTACGCAGGTGTACCAGGCGGGCCCTGTCAGGATGAACATGGGCTACCGCCCTGTCCGCGACTTGAACATCGACTCAAGCGCGCAGGGTGACCTATTGGAGGGCATGTCCTTCAAGTGGAAAGCCCTCGACGACACCGCAGACACCGGTAATAGGTGGCCAGCAGAAGTGCCTGCGCTCCGCGAAGGGGTTCTACAATACTAGTGCGCCGTCATATCATCTTAAGTCCCGTTCTGCGCTGATGTGTTGAGCTCTAGCGAGATCTGGAACCGCCTCGCTGCGATGTTATATGCATTGATTGCAACTGCCATGGGGGTAGAGGACACATTTTTCGACGACAAGGTGAGTGCCTGGACTGTGAGCTACTAACGACATTAATCTTCCCCGACATAGACAAAGAATAAGATATCGCCCCTGCGATTACTCCACTACCCAGAGCAGCCGGAGGAGATCGTCGGTAGCGGGGCCCATTCGGAGTACGCGTGTCCTCCTCCAGGAATCTACTGACTAAAGCCAATGGTTCCCTGGTTGCAAACAGCTTCGGGGCGGGATTTCGTTCTCAACCACTTCGACCAGGCAAATGATCATTGGGCTTTTGCAGACATTCACGATTCTACTTCAACAGCCCGGTACTGCGGCCCTAGAGTCAGGAGCGGAGTGATGCGCCGCCCTTGCCAGGGACGCTCATCAGTGCGTAACATTACACGTACCTAATCTTATCTGACCAAACGACATGGTTGACGAGTATGGATTCTCATAATTGTTCCAGATGACAGCTATTCATTATTTCGTAGATGGCCACCTCAAATCCGCAAAGCACCGCGTCATAAGCCGACCTAGTGGCTCGCGATACTCTGCCCCGCTCTTCTATCTTGCGGACTTCGATGTTCCACTTGTGGTGAGGGTTATCTTCCCCACGGATCGCGCGAGGTTCATTAATTATCTCTTTCTTTACCTTAGCCAATCAATACCTAGTTTCGTGACAGAAGAGACGCCTCTCCGGTACAAGGCGGTGAGTGCTGGGGAGCAATTGGCGAGGATGGTCAAGGCAGCGCGCATAAACGAGAGCGAGTAAATCAGGACTGTAACACAGAAAGAACTACTGAATTGCACTTGGAACTGGATTAATAAATTTGTGGCGAACTGCCAAGGCGGATTTCATGGTCAACGTGTAAATTGCGAGATCATGAGCCATCAACCGCGACACATACGCGCTGGCGACAGACCAAAACCATGCGCAGACAATGCAGCCGAAAAATCATATTCAGAGCCCAAGAAAACTAACTGTACGCTCAATACTATTAGATTCCAACGCGGACTAGCTCCTTGCTCGCTGTCTCCAAGCGCTCCAGCCTCTTAAGGAGCTCCTCCCTCTTACCCGCGACGCTAGGGCTTTCCTGCGCGAGCTCGCGGCATATACGCAGGCCGTCGGAGCCGTTGATCCCAAGACCGCTGTACAACGTCGGGAGCATGTCGCGCCCGACGCCCCGAACGAGCTCGTGGTCGATGGCTGAAGGAACGTTGTCCGCTATCCTCTTGTACACAACTGGGGGTGAATGCGATTAACTAGATGAGGATATCCGCGGACGAGGAGATAATATTTATTTACCTTGAAAGTAGGCGCGCACGTCCGACATGATGTTCAACGCGGGGTCCATCCGGTCGGGCGGAAGGAGCTTCACCAGATCTCCCGCGCCGACACCGCTGACCCCGATGCTCGCGAGACCGCTGAGGACCTGCGCGATGCCCGTGAGTGGGAGTTGATTCCCGTAGCTATCGGTCGGAGCCCCGTTCTCTGGTCTGTACGTTTCGATGGTGGCGGCGAGGATGGGATTCTGCTTCTCCTCGCGGGTGCTTTTGTAATACGAGAGGAACTTGGCCTTGTAGTCGGCGAGGTAGTGCTCGTTGAGCGTGAACGGGCCGCCCTCCTCGAGCGCGATCTGCTTGGCAATGAGGGCTTCAGCTGCTTCAGCGCGTTGGTTAATATGATCTTGCACGAGGATCCTTCGTGCAACGAAATTAGTGAACGCGAATCAGAGTATATAGAAGGACACCCACGTTACCCGTTGTTCCAACCCGCCTTGGCCGAACGACGAAAAATGGTGTGAGATAAGCGCCTTGACGTGCTGCGAAAGGGTTATATGGACGACGCGGCAGAGTACCTTCGCTGGAGACGCCCACTTGACCTTGAACTCGGCGATAAAGGATTTTTGGACAACGAAGGGATAGTGCCCGGGTAACTCGCGCGTACGGGCCCTGTCAAGGGCAATAACACTCAGAAAAGCGTCAAATTGGCGGTGGAGAGAGAGACATACGCGAGTGCACGCTCCAAGACTTCGTCGATGAAGATGGGGACGCGCTCCGGCTGCACCTGTTGATCATGTGGTCCACAGCCATCCTCGTTCGACAAAAAGGAAGGATCAGGGAACGGATAACAGCGCCCCTCCATGGGTTCCATCTCGAAGGGCCAGAAATCCGGGGCCGTGTTCCGAATGTCGCGCCGGAATTGCTCTTGGGCGGGACGTATAACTTGCAAAAGCCCATCGGCAGAAGGAACACCCTCAAGGAGCGTGTGGAGTGCCCCTACGAAATCGTGCAGAAGCGACGCGATCTCGCTCATAGGGTCGCTCGACGGCGGCTTAGGGAGCTGCTGAAGACCGGCGCGCGTTTTATGGATCGTGTTCTCGAGCTCGATCTGGATTTGCGGCAAGCTGAGTCGTCATATGAGCGCATAGTCGGTGATGAAGCGTAGCTCGACCGTGCATCTCCATGCCGTGTCAGATCGTGAGAGACGACATTCGGTCGGGCACCTAACGAATAAAATCAATGCACGGTAAGAGGGACATAAAGGAAAGAGTAAATACCGAGTGCAGGTCCCAGCCGCGCGAGGTAGAGTATTATCTGAGACTGCTTACTGGGCCACCTTAGCACTTTTGGCCGCGAGCCCACGCATAACATGAGGTAGCTCCCGGCCTATGGGCTCTGGAACGAAGTCATACATCCTACGAGTCAGTCCAGATATTTTCCGAGAATTTACACCATGACCTCATTGCATACCAAATTTTTTCCTCCGGCGGTATCCGAAAATGGTAAAAACGGGTTAGTGGGCCACCCCTTTAAATTGTTCATTCAACCTCATCCTGGGCATCCCAATGTATCCCAAATCATTAAAGACATATAATTACATCTTTCTATGCACTAAAATGATACATCTAAGGTATGCGAGGACCATGACTACTTCCCTTTTCAGCAAGGGGGGACAGGCGAAAATGTGATGTCGGCTGATAGATGTGTCTTGCAAAGGACAGAGGGTATGGACACCCCAAATTAAGATCTATATGACTCCATTGGATGTATTTGGACATACCTATACACGGGGGATGTCCCCCACATGCCAATGAGCCCTCGCAAAAAATCCATCTGTACGGGCAACTTAATTTCGGGTGTTTGAGGTAGTAGTGGACCGTTACCGGGAGGCCGTATACCTAAAAGCCTAGGAGTCAGGTAAGATACAGCATTGGATATTTCGAATTGAACAGCCGGGTTTCGGAGCCTCGGGACAGACGGGCCATTCGCTACAGCGGTGGCGGGAGTGGGCCAGTCAAGATCAGATCAGGGTCATCGTGGGGGTTCCAGGAGGCGAGACAGAATATTTTTGGCGTATAGGAAGGGCTTATGTCATGCCTCCGAATAAAGGGATGCGAATGAGCCCAAAAACTTGCAAATCGGTGAAGAGGTGGTGAAGAAACAAGCCAAAGACGCGCGCGAGGGCCGTTCGGAGATAAGAAATGATGTTCACACGCCGAAATCTCGGTTGAGAACTGCCGTCACTTTTGATCGCCGCATCACTCAACCTCAAAATTTGACATACAGTGTAGCGATAGGTCATATTCCATCCTATAAGCACCAAATTTGGGGATTCTTCATCACAGCACCTTGTATTAGGCAAGTGGCCCACTAACTAGTCCGGCCCGCTAAGGGGTCTCAGATAATAATGCCTGAGATGGATTCGATAAGCGAGGATTTCCCTGCGCTTTGAGAGCCGATGACGGCGATTTGCGGGAGGTCGATATCGATTTGCACACTAAGTGAACAGAGTTCGAGTTTCGTTGCGACGGAGAGCAAAGAGGACCCACTGACCCGGTGTTGTGGAGACGGTTGACGAGATCTAACATTCGGCGCCGACCGAGAGACAACTGTGGATTTGAGAGGCCAACTCCATGGCTAGTGTCGGGCTCATCAGTAGACGGAGAGGAGGCTGCAGAGGCTGAGGAGTTAGAATCGGTGTATCGGGGAATCTTCATGGCTGACTGGCGAAGCAACGTTTCGCCGCATATAAGTATGAGTGTGGGCGCCAAACGAAGCGGAATGTGTTGGCATCGTGTCAAGGGTAAAAGTCATGCGCAAGCTTCACATCGCCAGAACATCGCGAATTCATATTGCCCATCTAAGGATCGAGGAAGGATATTTAGGCGCCCACCGAAACGTCCAGCGGCTCCTTAACGCCGGTAAATTATTTGCCACGTATGAGAAGCAATTGCCCAGCAAAGAGAAGACACTGAGATGGGCGCCAAACCAATCACGAGTTGGAATGGAAGGAGGCTCCAGGAACAGGCGCTAACGCACACTCCTGCGGATCATTAGCGCCACTGCGCTGGACCCTCAAGGCGCGAAAGGCCCTAAAACCTTGATATCTTGCGTTCGAATTCGGGAATTTCGACGAAGTGGATGACGCCAATTAGAAAAAAGATGAGAGGATCGCGAAGGACAGAGAGCTGAGAGTAAATTCAGGAGGACTCAGAAGCGCTTTTGAGGCGCTTCGGCCCCGCCAGGTCCAGGTTATTTACTGGCGCTTCAAGGAAGCCATGAGAGTTGATCGGTCGCCAAGACCTATTCATGGAGACGCCCATGCCTTTGCGCGAATTATGCGTAGGTATTAGGCGAGGCCATGGCCATGGCGGTTGCTGACAAGCAGGAAGGTGTTGGTGCATCTTTGTGCATGCCGATTGATGGCCGCTCCGGATGTTGCCAGTGTCAACTGGTTCAAACCACCAATTCAGCAGAAAGTGAGTGAACGTGGTCCGATCTCTCCAAGCATATTTGATGATGTTTTAATTATGGGTACATAAGAGGTCATCATAAACACCATTTGAATTCAAGAAGTCGAACAAGCGGTTCAGGTAAAATAGGAAAGTGGAGAGAGAGGGAAAGAAAATGAGATAGAGTACATCTCGAGGCTCCAATTTTCAGGCTTCCCTGCTAGTAGGCGTTGTCCCCGACGTCGCAGTTGTCGCCGTTGGGGCCGAGGCCAGACCCGAGACCACAATTGCTATTCGCAATACACGCATTCCATGCATTTTGAGCTGCCTGGAGGAAGCACTCGAACGCGGGGGCCCCGTCTCCATAACTCTGGCACACCTGCGAGTACGTGATATACCAGGCGTCTCTGCACTGCAACATGGTCAGTGCGCGCTCTTGCTCTTCTAGATGGACGCACAGCTTTGCAGTCCGTCTGCCAGTAGCCAGGGTCGGACCGCCACTCGCCGCAGGGGTCAATCACGTAGCCGCCCTGCTTGCCTTTCTCCCCGCTCGTGTTGCATTCATCCTGTGTGCGGAGTTCAGGAGTTCAGTGTTGTTTCATCGGTGTGCGCGGCACTCACGACCAGTCTTCGCAGCAATCGCCCGCAGTCGCTGTCGACAATCCAGGGACCGTAATTGTCTAAGGCATGAAGATCGTTGGCCTCGCACTTGGCATGGCGAGGTACTTACTTATGTGATGGCCCGAGCCCAACATCGTCGACCCGACGCCATTACCAAAGTGGTAGCGGATCGGGGACGCAGACTGTCCGAGGCAGAATGCCATTTTTTATGAATTGCACTAAAAACTCAACCACACTTTGGCTGTGTTTGGTTACCCAACTGTAACGTGTCTATGGCGGTCCAAGTGCACTTTTAATCAAGCGAAACTTTTTCGGACTTTTTTCGCGTTTTGCGAAACTTTCATGGCGAATTTGATGGTTTGCGAAACTTTTACTGGGCTTTGCGCATTCTAAATAAGTTTCGCAAAAAGTGCCATTCAGCGAAACATATGTTCGGCCGAACTTGACTTGCGAAACTTTTGTTGATCGCCCGCGAAACTTTTATTACCCGAAGTCACACAAACGAAACTTTTAGTTGCCGGAGGACTTGGCGAAACTTTTATGAGCTTGCGAAACTTATTCGCGGTTTTGGACTTGTCAAAATTTACACAATGTTACATAAGGTCCAAAAAAAGAAAACGTAAGGGACTATACAAGGGTAGTCTCCCGTAATCACCGAGCACGCAGCGCCATGCCACCGGAAGCCCGTAACCAGTGCCTTGCCCTAGACTAGCATAGCCTTATATACCTTATAGAGCTCAATTGAGTTTTTTTTTTTTTGACCTTGATATTGTGTAAATTTTGACAAGTCCAAAACCGCGAATAAGTTTCGCAAGCTCGTAAAAGTTTCGCCAAGTCCTCCGGCAAATAAAAGTTTCGCTTGTGTGACTTCGGATAATAAAAGTTTCGCGGGCGATCAACAAAAGTTTCGCGAGTCAAGTTGGAACGAATGTATGTTTCGCAGAATGGCACTTTTTGTGAAACTTATTTAGCATGCCCAAAAGCCAATAAAAGTTTCGCAAAAGCACAAAAACACGATATAAGTTTCGCAAAACCCAAAAAAGTTTCGCTCGAATAAAAGTGCATTTGGACCGCCATACGTGTCGTGTCACCTGCCACGAAAGAATGTTATCTCAGTCACAAAGGAGGTTGTTGTTATAAGTAGGAGCAGCTCTTGAGTAGCTCCCACAAAAGTTGCCCTCCAACCAAGATGTAGCAAGAGGAAGTGATCACCATGAAAGTTGTCTCTCAAATCGGAGGTCTCGAAAGTTGTCGCAAAAATGCCAAGTTGTATCCACAAAACATAACTACCTGAAATTTATTTTTTTGACAGTATATGTGTGAGGCTTCGAGTCCTTTAGGAGTGAAGCACACAAATAGAGGGAACTCAAGGAGGAGGGAACACGAGAGAACGGTGGAAGGTCTCCGTGTTCAAGGGTGAGTATCTTACTGACTACGGCTACTTACGGCTGTTTAAGTAGCTACGGGATGAATCAGAATGAGTAACTATGACTAATTACAGGAATCACGATGAGTCGGACGAATCGGGAGCGTAAGGACTACGGAGGCGCATCCGCGGGAGCGGGATGAGTCATCGTAACCTTACAATATGGCTCATACACGATCAACGCCTGTCCATCAACGCCAGATCCTTGTCCCCATCTTCCTTCCTCACCTGCAACAAGCGGTTGAATTACACCAGTATTCCCTATTCTCAACACGGCGTGACGGAAGCAGCAGATTCGGAGGTAATAACTGAATTAGACAGATCCCTGCTGCTTGGACACGTGAAAAACCAGGAGCTTGGAGAGGAAATTATCGAACTATTATCGCTCAAGATGCGCATTGCAAAGAAAGTTGTTAGCTCAGGCTAGGTGAGCTTGCGAGCCGGCCTGAGTGTTAGACAAAGTAGTAGCAACGAATGAAGGTCGATCCGTCCCATTCCGTGTGACAGTGTGATCTGATCTCCGATCACATTGCCACTCGACGCGTCTTTGCTTCCGCATAAATCTCTGCTCCAGCAAGACCTCTTGCTTCGCTCATAACTCTACCTTTCGCAAAGCTTGTGTCCCGCCCGCCCGTCCCTGTTTTGCTTACGCTTGGGTTGCTTTGGGGCTTCGTTCGCTGTCCCTTTGCGGCCCTTGTGTAAGGGTTCAGTTTCGCCCTTGTCCCACTCGGCTTTCAACGCGGCTTCCACGCTGCCTCGGAAAAGCCCCGAGTGCCCCGGGAAAACCGAACCTCCTCACACACACCAAACTCATATACCGCCGTGTAGCCACGAAACACATAAACCGCTATATATTGGCCGCATCGCGGCCCTACGTATTTACGTGTCTCGTCGCTCGTCCCCGCAAACCGGACATTCGAGATACTACCTTGTCGCATATTTGGGATACAAAGACAGGCAATTAACAGATTTTCGACTGCACATAAATAATTATGAGTTCAAAGTAATATAAAATAATTGAACAGGCATACCAATCATTTCTTCCGACACAAAATCACTCTCTGCATGCGGAACACAAAAATTTAGTGAGTCCGGTGTCTTGAGAAAAGAACCAGGCCACGTACAGTCATCGTCTTTGAGAGGTTTCTCTTTCTTGAATTCTATCTTCTCGATGGAAGGAAATGCGCTGCGGTAGAGCCGCAAGTCATTGACTCGAGGATACTCGCTTGTGATACGCAGCAACTGCAGCGTACAACCGGACTTGGAAATAAATGACGCGAGCGCCTCGATTGGCTCCTTCCCGAGGAATTGCCTCGACATCTGGAGGGTGCGGAGGCGGGGAACCACCAGAGTATCAACAAACCCTGTGATGGGTTCTCGATGTGGGTTTGAAATGAGCAGGGTTCTCAGGAAAGGGAGGCGAATATCCGGGAGTTCATCGTCCACTGGGGATTCACCGATGACGCCCAGCGCGCAAGAAATCAAGTTGGATGCCTGCTGTAAGATTGAGGCACATTCATGGGTGAATACTAGCTCCACGGTCAGCGAGGTCAGTTGGACCCACGGCATTACCATGTTCGAGAGGTCTGATTCATCACGGATAATCACAGTGCGCAACAGGGGGGCTTCGTCTCCGGTGATGAGGCTGCCGTCCCAGTGCCCGAATAATTCCAGGTGACGAAGAAGAGGCATCGGACCTTCAAGTGTGCCGAGAGGTGATTGATGATGGGCATGACGAAGTTTCAGATACTCCCAGCGTGCACGATGGGTAATCGCAAGAAGCTCTGGCGATGGCGAGAAAATTCCATCGATTTCGATGGAAAGTGGACCACATCCGGATTTACTGAGCCAGTGTTCGGACAGTTCCAGAACTTGAGGGCTGTCACCGTAGGAGGAGGGTAGTGATATAGCTCGCCAGAGTGTGGGGCAGGCTAGGGCGATCTCTCGCCATTTGCGACAAATTTGTGTGAGGACAGTCGGAGAGAGCGGCCCTCTGAACGGTGGTCGGAGGGGGTAGGGTGGCAAGAAGTGAACGAAAATCTCTGCCACAATTTCGTTCGGCACGTTCGAGACCGGATAGGTGTACGAATCAAGCCTCTTTTGTGCCAGGTCCCTTTCCTTTCGCAAAGTGGCAAGAGAGCGCTCGAGATCCAAGATTTGGGATTCGAGATCTGCGATTCGAACTCTGTCGGCCGCAAGGGCGTCAATCATGGTGTTACACCTACAAAGACAGTGAGATCGGAAATGAGCAGGAGTCTCTCACTCACTTGTCGAGCTCTTCCGTTGACGACTTGACGTCGTCGAAAAGCTCTTGACTCTCGAGTGCCAGAGGCTGTGAGTGTGGCAGTGAGGGGCTCGGGCCGTGTTGTCCCACGATTCTTTGTGCAGGCTGTTTGCCAGCATCTCCTTTTTTATCTTCCACCTGTCACACTACCCAGCTCGCCGCCTTCGACAAACCCAACGGAAACGAGCTCTGCAGCTGAATCCAAGGTGACGACGGATACTCCCACATCTATCACAGCTGACTTTCAAGTTCAACAGAGTCTTACAGCTTTGCTATCCAAGCCATCGACCATGCTCACCGCTCTCGAACTTAAGCAGGCCGAGCGCGCGTCGATGTTCTCGAGGCAAAAATTCTGAATTTCGAGCGCTTCCTTTCCGCATTACGGGCCGAAATTTTCTCGTGTCGGACGGGTACCGACCCGTCGCCACGAGACCCGTACGCGTCAGCGACGGGGACGGGTCGAAGCCCTAGCCGAAAAAGCACTGGCGGAGGATCGACTCCATTCCTACAACTTAGCCTGAGTACATAGCCGTGTATATACTATTACTGGGTACTGCCGCCCCAAAGCCCATCCCAAGCGCACCATTATTGATAAGGTTTTGAACGACTCCATGGTGATCTCATGGAAGCTATGAAAATCACACAAATCTAAGAATCACACCGTACTTGATGCGGAACCCCTCAACACATAGGTATGGGCAGAAAGCCCTGATTCCTGCCTGCTCATATTTTATGGCACAGAATGTGCAAGGGTGATTATCCTCTGAGATCCTCAAGATACCAACAGAACACACACCGATTCCAGGGGTTAGACCATGCATGATGCCGGGGGAGTGTTGACTGGACCTCCAGTTAGAACCTCGTGGGACCCGACCACAAACAGAGTAGGCAAGTGTACGGGAGGAGTCTTCTTCTCCCAGGTAAAAATCCCGGGAGCCCACCAGTACACAAACACTGTCGCATGTCGTCCCTTTGCACGATGCATGTGGAAAGAACACTATTTGAAAAAAAAAAAAAAAAAGTGGGGTAGGAGAGATTATATGTTGTCCCCTGGTTGAACCCAAGTACTGCTTTCCCGTTGTTTATAAACACGCAGCGTCTCTGTATCATCGAAAATCCAAACTCGCTAATGATGGCATGCTTTCTACTTTTTTTCGTTCTCTCATGGATAGTTCCTTCAGCTGCAACGCGGATTGCGCAGGGCTGATTGACAGGAGTATGTTTAGCTTTCATCGTTCATCTGCGTTTGGGTTCAGGTTGAATGAATTCCTTCTTCCAGGCCATATCATTGGACTACTCTAGGGTTCGAGTCCCAGAGTCATTAATCCATTTTCGGAGTTTTTATCTTCTCTTTCCCAATTCCGATCGAAATTATGCTCCTGCACTCGGGTGAGGGCAGGTACTTGACGCGAGAGTCCAAATTGAAAATTGTCATCGAATTGGTGTAGGTTTCGAGAAATTCAAGTTCGACGCGTTTGATGGCATCACACACGTGATCGTCTCGCTTCTTTCTTTCCGCCATCATTGCCTTCAATTGCAGTTGTTGGCCACAAAGCAAGGGACACGTTTGGGATCCAGCCCGAGATTCGACTGTCACAACCACGATTGGGAGCAAGCATGCTCAGCTGGCCACTGTACGAGAACGTCGGACAGTCCGACTACTGTATAGTTTCGATCAATTCATATGTCACGGGTCACAGGCCCCAAAATTTAAGAAAATATTTGTACCTGTCACAGGTCACCGAGGGCATATTCGAATATGTGAAAAGAGTCACGAAATCGCCCAGAGACCACCAAAAAACCCTGTTTTTCGCCGGCGCGGCGCATTCACGTTTGACGCGATCCGGTGGATTTGCACTGTGGCGGCAACTGAAAGTTGACGAGGCTGGAGATCGGGAGGTCGTGGGGGGGTAGCGAGAGCTTTTCTGGCCCATCCGGGATTTTGATCATGTCGGGAAGGCCACTCATTGCGAAGAAAGCGGCGGGATCGAGGGCGAATGTGCAGAAAAAAGGTCATGTAAGTAATCTGATCATCTACACCGCTTTGATTCGGCAATGTGCTTGGCAAGTAGGTCAGATTTGGGTGCTATAAAATAAAGCCCGTAGCAGAAATACATAGGATTCCAGTTTTAAGTACCTTTCGCGAAGGCTGTTTACTTTGTGGGCCATGGAATATTTCGCAATGCCAAAAATACAACAAAAGAAAATGGAGGAAGCAGTTTCGAACATCCGACGTACAGAAACACCACAGTAAACTGAGAACTGGCACAATGCAACTGAGCGATGTGACCACGGACACCCAGCAGTGTGTTAGGCTCATGCCCTGCGACTTTTCCACCACATTTACGAACATTTTTGGGCTGTCACGGGCGCTCTGGCGGATTTACGAATACTCAAGTTCGAATCTGCGGGTCACAGGTCACAGGCAGGGAGAATTGATCGAAACTATACAGTACTGCTGAGGTTGCGCAGCGTGCGCTGCTATGGCCTTTTTCAGTGGCGATGGCCACGCTTTGCTGCCGGCCTTGATTGCGGGCTTGAATGTGTGCGTCAAACGGCTTTTCATTTTTGCGTGCCCTCCTCCCAATCTCACTCTGTCTTTGGTCAACCCCCTTCCTGTTGCCTCCCAAATCACCGCCGTATCTTCCCGCACTTCTCGCCTCCCCGTTTATACTGCCTGCGGGGGCAATATGAAGCTCACTCGTCTCTTCGTCCCATCAAGACGCGCCTAACTCTGCTCGTGGACGTTGGCAGCATGCTCCCGGCATCTATTTGCCCTCCTACTCCTCAGTGTTGTCTCATCTATGTACCTCGCGGCCCTGAGCGGACCACTTCCCGCTTCAAAGCGGTGCCTATATCTTTGAATTCATGTGGCAGGCGTTTTCTCGAGTTTGCAAGTGGGAATTTGACCCTCTGCGACCTGTACGGTGTTGGCCACTTTTCACCGCTGGCACTCCTCCGTGTCGAATGATCTCGTTCAACGAACGTCTATTTCAATTCTACATCCCCCAGAACCCAATATACACAGGGTTCGAATCCTCTAGGACCGATAAATGCTCCTTCGTAGGTTTTTTTTGGCAGACCTCTGTGTAAGAATCACAGGTCACGCAGGGCGTCGAGAACCAAAAGGTAAATTATGGCGGGGCGTCAAGTGTACAAGTTCGTATCAAGTAGAGTAATACGGTCAATATATGAGTGGAATAACTAAGCGGGCGGCGGGCGGAAGCAACCGGATAAGTACGAGTGCGAACGACAAGTTGAACCGGCGCGTGATGGTCACCGGTGTCACCGACCACCACGCATACAGGTGAAATGTATGCACGCACGTGCACGTTAGGGGTTTGAATCCTCCGAGCGATTGACGGCGGAAAAAGCGCTTTTTCTTCCGTCAGAGAGCTGAGTCGAAGATGAATATTTTGCTCCCTCGTACGGTCGAGACGAGACAAGACGCACTCGGTAGCAGCGACCCTTCATTCCCCCTGGATTGAATCATAAAGGATCGTGTTTGTCTAATCCAAAGATCTGGCCTTGGCCCTCCGCACTTGTTCCCCGAGAATTCCTCCCGGCAGCCTTGGCTCTATCGGCGGCATGCGATCTTCACGACAACGATCATGGCTTCCTTGGCGTAACAATGAAAGTACCTTTTTTTTCTAGACTCTTACCATCGAATACGGCACACTGGATCCGATCAAGTTGGCGGCTTTGCTACTATGAATAGGATTTCCCACTTCCATGCACTTGGCTCGTTAACTCCGATAACTCGGAATTTCATCAGCGCCGGATCTATTCAAAGTGCATCAGAAATGGGGCTCGTCGGTCGCATCCGCTACATTCCGAGTTGCCTTCCTCGATTTCTCAGCATCTCGTTCAAGTTGAACAATCGCTCTTGCTCTCTAGCATGACGGCTCATTCAGTCCGGACTTCTCAAGTGCCTTGGTGGGAACTTATCACCTCATTTTGGACGCTGAATCGAATCCTTCTCCCTGCCAATTTGTTATTTCGATGCGAGCTTCCCTGAGCCGGCATGTTCGATATCGGTCCTCCAATCGCGTTGGACTCCGTCTTTCGTGGGGCCGTCATAGCACAGACTATGCTATTCAAAGCAGCCCAATGGATATACATGCGAAGAACACGGGCACACCACACGTATAAAGAGTTGTTTGGAGGGCACCAATACACCAACATGCACCCTCAATCAGCGCAGTACGATATCATCTTTGCGGGAGGTAAGTGCCTGCCGTTTGCACACACCGCCCTCCTCACGAATTTTCCTGCACATCCAGGCGGCTCGACCGCATGTGTGGTCGCGGGCCGTCTTGCTGCAGCGGACAACACCCTTCGGATCCTGGTGCGCATTGTATTGTGCAGATAACATCCTTAGGAGGTTCAATGATGGAGGTGCCCAGATCGTTGAGAATGGACGTTCGACCAAGGAGCACCCTGTTCACATCCAACCGGGACGCTACCTGGAGAACATGCGCGCTGGCGGAGAGACCTTCACGTACCACCAGGCCAATCCCCGCCCTAACCTCGACGGCCGCTGCCTCAGCCCCACCAACGCTAATTGTGTGGGCGGTGGAAGTAGCGTCAACGGTTCGTTGAATTGAAAGTGGAAATAATCAATCCTAATTGGACCCATCCTCGGTGCAGCCATGATGTACACCCGCGCGGCAGCGTCAGACTACGATGACTGGATGCGCCTCGGGAATCCCGGCTGGGGTGCTGCGGACCTGATTCCCCTGGCCCAAAAAGTTTGCTCTCACCTCAATTATTATCCACACACACTCATTGTCTGTATAGCTGGAAACGTACCAGGCGGGAGAAGTGAATTCCACTCATGGTGCGTCGGGGCCGATCAAAGTCTCACACGGCAGGTATGGAACGCAAACGGGGAAAGACTTCCTCGTCTCTGCCGCGGCATTCCCGCGCGGCCGCTGCTTCTCTGACGACGTTAATGATTTTCATACGTGCGATGTATACGGGGTCAGTATCAGTGCGGATTCATTTTTTGGGGCCCGTCTGACGAATCCTTGCCCCGTGGTCCCAGAAATGGCCGAAGTAAGAGTTATTCTCGTGTTCCTTGTTTGCGTGCGAATCTGACCCTATGGATGCAGGTACATCGATGCCCAGACGGGGCGTCGCTCAGACACCGCGCACAACTACGTCTACAATCAGTCGGAAAACAAGAACCTAGTCGTTCTGGATCACGCCCGAGTGAAGGGGGTGCTGTTCGACGACAAGCGCGCGGTTGGAATCGAGTATCAGGTCGGAGGCAAGGAAAGTGAATTGCTCAGTGCCTCCGCCTCGCGGTTGGTTGTAGTATCCGCAGGCGCGTTCTGCTCCCCGGCGATCCTGCAGAGGTGGGTACATTCCGTAGTGCGCTCCTCAATGCTCGTCAACTCACCGTGGCTGTATTGAGATCGGGCATCGGGGCCAAAGAAATTTTGGCAAAGTACGGGATTCAGATGGTTTCAGATCTGCCGGGCGTCGGACAGAATTACAACGGCAAGTTCAACTCAATGATTACTCTAGGTTAGCCTCATTGGACGGGGAAAATAGATCATACCGCGGCGATGCCGTCCTATCTGGGTCCCGACGATATTGTGACGATGAACAGCCTGGCACACGATAAGGGAGGAGGTGTGTCGTCCAACTCAATTAAGAACTCTGCTAACCATTGCATGCAGTTTTCGAGGCTCAGTGGATTCGCGATGGTACAGGTCCATTGGCCGCCAAGTTCGTTTCTTTCCTCTCTGAATATGATTCATAATACCGAGGTCTACGTCCTGCACCAGCGGGCTCGATTATGGAATTAAGCTTCGCGCCAACGCACAGGACCTGAATCAACTCACCCCACTTTTCACCCGGCGCTGGGAGACATTTTTCGCCAATGCCTCCGATAAAGCGCTGGTCTTTGTCGGATGTTGGGCAGCGTGCGTCTGCCAACTGAATTCATCGTTCATTTTACTCACTCGCAGTCTCGGCAGATCCTCCGAGAGGGCTGACGGCCCCCGCGGAATTTACAGCTTTCCGTATTTCTCAGTGAGTCTCCTACAATGAACCGAGAACAAACACATATTGTTTAGCTGTACCCGATGTCGACAGGTTACGTGCAAATCCGGTCTGGAGATCCATTTGCGCCGCTGGAAATTGAGAGCGGGCTGTTCGATAAGTTAATATGCTGGAGTCATCCTAGTATATTCTGAGGCTAAACGGTTAAATTCAGAAAGGAGGACCTGCTGGTGGTGCGGTGGGCGTACAAGTGGTCGCGCGAGCTGGCCCGCCGGATGGAGAGTTTCCGCGGTGAATACGCTCCTGCGCACCCTGCGTTCCCGAAGGGTAGTCGGGCAGCGTGCATCACTAAGGCAAATGGTCCGCTGGACCTGTCCGCACCCGAGATCGAGTCTGTTCATTTCCCAATACTATCAAGCTCTATCTAATTACCTTTCCAGATACTCGCCGGCAGATGATCAAGCAATAGACGCATTTCACCGTACCCGTGGTCAGTTAATATATATGGTTTGTGTTGTTCGCTCTCACAACCAGGATAGCGGCGGTGGAATGGCATGCCGTGCGTTGCAACATTTTAATCTCAATTCGGGTGCTCAATGAATCCGCTACAGCTCGGAACATGTGCGATGAAACCTCGCGACCAGATGGGTGTCGTGGACGCTCAGTTGAATGTGTACGGCGTCAAAAATCTCAAGATTGCGGACTTGAGTATTGCTCCACTGAATGTCGGTGCAAATACGTACAATACGGCCTTGATTATCGGCGAAAAAGCAGCGGTCATCATTGCTGAAGAGTTGGGTATCAACGGGGTGTAAAATTTCTGGTCCCAGGCCTGGTTAGGACGAAATGAATATGAGATCGCGTTTGCAGCCCGTTTTCCGAGACTCCGTTTCTATTCAACTATGATTTCATATTTTGTTTTGGGACCGACACCGACAAGCTTTTTACTACTTCAATCTCCGAGGCAGATAAGTGTATAGGTTACACCGCTCTTGCGAATCCAGACCTTTCCCCGCAAATTAGACCACGCCAATAATCTCCCCAACAACGCTTTTGAAAGTCTTATTCGGATCGAACCTCTCACGCACCGCTGCGAACCGCGTGAGGCTCTGACAGAAACAGTTCAGTTCGAAATTAGCCATGCATAAGACCAACAATACGCCTACATCAGCATCCAGGTGCTTGAGCGCTTGCGCAAAGACGGACCGCGTGTTCTTGGTCCAGTGCGGCCGGATGGGAAACTGAGACCAAGTGGTTAGCCTAGCATTGCTTCCGTAAACGACGGGTGGAAAGTCTACCTCGTCAATGAGAGTTCGGGCCAAGCGGTCATACCTGTAGAATTATTGCACAGTGGCCTCAAGTGTGAAGCAGATGAGGTACGTACCAGGCCTCGTTGTAGCGATGATGGTCGCCAAGGGTTGGTACGAACGATGGGAAGTCGAACATCATGGCGCCCTAGGACATTGCAAGATTCATTATCTCTGCCATCGTGGCCAGTGTCATGTCGATTTTACCTTTGACCAGTCCGCTGTGGTATTTCCGATAAGTGTGGTCTGACCCAGGAAGCTTTCGAAGGGCTTTCCAAACTAAAGATTGTCGTGATCATGGCGGTCCTAGTTATAGTGAAGAACGAAATATGTACCTTGATATTAATACCGCTGGGTAGGTCAAACGACGTGGTAAGAGGTGAAAGGATGAGAATTATACATCAACGAACCTGCGGTATGTCGCCGTGACAGGCATCCCTTCCGCCGCAGCCTCGTCGAAAAGCTGCCGCACACGCTTCAAGAAATGATTGGCCAGCGGAATGGGCACGGCGAGCTCAAGCGTCTTTCCGTGAAGACCATAGTCCCATTCAGGGAGCTCGTTGGGATAGAGACCACCGATCAATACGTCGTACGCACTTCCGTAGACGGGCCATGAGAACAGCGGGATGTTTAAGCTCTGTTCTATTCGGAGTTTCAGTGCACGCCACGATCCTCGTCAAGGCCTACTGACCGCGGAAGTTCGGCGCGGTCCATATGGCGTAAAAAATGTCTTCGGTAATGAAGTTTGGCTCGCTGAAATTCTGCCCGGAATTCAGGAGTGCTAGTGCGGTGTGGCCTTCGAGTGCTGTCATTGAGAAAGTGGACTTTGTGCGCAGTCAGTGGGAATCAATCTAGTAGTAACGGCACTCAACTTGAAAAGCCTCCCCAGGCTGACTGTTGGGGACTACACCGTACGTCCTGAGATGAAACTTCTTTAAGCCTCGTCGGAGGTCAGTAGCCTATCATAAATGCCGGATGTATGACGCATTATAGCTCTCACCTGGCCACCACTAGTGCATGAAGGAGATAAATGAATGATTCAAATAGAGCGGTAGCTACTTACCCAGTAGTTAGCCGTAACGAACGGTGAAATTTGGGCGTATATATCGCCATTAAGCACCTCCTCCTCCTCGAGGGTGGTCTGGTTCGCGTAGACCTTATAATCCGCGTAAATGGAGAGCTGAACGCGGGCAATGATCCCGAGGAGGCCCAAGGAAGCGGTAGCCGCGAGCCAAGCGTCGTTGTTCGGGTCTTTCTCCAGATGCACGAGGTCCCCTGGCAAAATTCAGGGAGGATTGGGTCGGCAGTGCAAGACACGATACCTTGGCCATTGATGATGTCCATTGCTACGGCGGCTGCCGACACCTGAGAGTCCTCGCGGAGAGATGAGCGATGAGCGCCCATGGCTACTGCGCCCGCTGGGGAAGAGAGTTAATCGCCACCAGTTCATGACATTGCCAGACGTCTCACCAATGGTGATATTCCAATTAACTGCGAAGATATAAGGTGATGCGGAAACAAATGAGACTTAGGCCAACCGAGAGTGTACCCAAGCGCTGCGCCTCTGTCTTTCAACCACTGCGCGCTGTGATGAGATGGGTGAGCGGAAGATAGTCCGTATCAACAGGCACTTACACCTGAGGAAAGGTCGCGCCAGCTTCCACGATAACCGTGCCAACCCCATTGCTCAATTCGAGATCGTAAATTCCGTTGACAGCGTCTGTCTTGACGATGATCGTGTCCGGGTCATCGGAGCACATGGTGTCGTCTGCAGATCTCCTCAGCTAACATGAGCGATGCAACTAAGCGGAGGAACGTACACCACATATGAGCATTCTAAGACACAACCCAGTTAATACTAGGGAAAAGAATAGATTCAACAGCTTACCCCACTAGCTCTTACAGGGATCCCCTGAGCGCTGGCTTTCTTGACAATGTCCGCCATTTCCTGGACAGTGGAGGGCCGATAAACCTTGGACACGGCGTTGGTTGCAGGCTGGGAATCCCGGGCCGTCAAACGTGTTGTACGGCATTGAAGGAGCTGCAACTGCAGCAGCGTAAGATGATATTTGGAGCCAATGGGGGGAGAAAAGTACGATCAGTGGAGACCACACCACCTCTAGCACAACTCGGGAGGTTAGAAATTAAAGTTATACCTTGGATCGTGCGCTTGCGATGGACTCTGGGCGATCCACGGAACTTGGAGCATAGAGAATGCGGAGAAGGAGTTGAAGATCCACATCGTGTGGGGCGAAAGACGGGAATCTGGTAATGGCAGAGCGAGCGAGGCTCCCGGGACTTTTATAGGCCCATCGAAAAGCGGGAGGGTCTATTAGAACGGAGAGTTGACGGGCATCAGAGCGGTAATATCGTGAAACAGCGCTCACGGTGATTCATCGAGGCGGGAATAGCCAACATGCGACATACTCCGCTGGGGCCCTGTTGGAGAGTGGTAATCCAGCACAAGCCCGAGAGATGGCCGAAGTGCTTACTAAATGCTGACTGATATGGAACTGGAGGGAACACACTGGAAAAAACGGGAAGAACAAAGTTTTGGTATAAATACAGTACCTACAGTAGAGCTCCTCATGAGCTTGAAACCAATGACCTAACAGCCTGGAGTGATATCTCATTTGGTTCAGGAGATAAAACCAACAGGCCCGCTGCTCCGAGGTCGCCGCAATATCGAGCACGGAGGGTCAGATTCCCAACATGAATGAGTGGAATTGAATTCGGAGCTAGCGATTGTTCCGGATAGGCGAGATGCGAGTGCTGGGTGGCAGCCTGGCACGAGTGAACGGAGAACCTTAGAACGGGCGAAAAATGAGGTATCTGAGGTGACGTGGATGCAGGAGTCAGATGCGCACACGTGTGGTCTGGGCGTTGAGGGTTCATGAAGGATAATAGGGTAAGCATACGCGGTGCCAGGAAAGCGAGTCGTGGAATCACAGCTAGTGACAAAATCTAGAAAATCAGTATGGGATTGCATGGGCTAGTATGTACAGAAATTTAGATGGCGGGGAATGGCTAGCTTTTTGGTCGAGGTGCAATCTAACAGATGGAGTTAAAACGTGAATGGCCAGAGTGTAGAATGGAAGGAACACGCACACATTATGAGGAATCACTTGAGCGCTTCTGCCTTCATCCGCTCGAGCTCGGCCCAATTCGGGAGGTTG
Source organism: Mycena latifolia (assembly GCA_029289555.1). Classification (NCBI taxonomy): domain Eukaryota; kingdom Fungi; phylum Basidiomycota; class Agaricomycetes; order Agaricales; family Mycenaceae; genus Mycena; species Mycena latifolia. The sequence continues at coordinate 247,602 of JARJLE010000059.1, read as the reverse complement.
AATAGCTCTGGTAGTTTGTCCCAAAGAGCCTCCTTTGCTGCTGCATGCGCCCCCTTCATCGCGGAAAGACAGGCGTCGCAGACGGTGAGGCGGGACCAATCATCTACCTCCCAAAGGTCCAAAGGTAGAAGTGCCGGTCCACCAAGATCGTAATCTCTCCAATTTTCCGCTGCAAACCTGGTTTTCACCCTCGAGCCGCTGCACAGTTCGGGATTGAGTGAAGAACACTCCCGAGTCTGCAGCGGTTTTACGAGGAAATCAAGGATCTTCTTCGCACCTGTCGTCTCGAGATAGCGGATGGCCGCCATGCAAGCCAGCTTATCCACGGGCCGAAGTTCAAGGGAAGAATATCCGTTGATAATACTGTCTTCGCCAACATGAGCACAAATGCGATAGAAGGCCGTTGGAAGGATCCAGCTCGCAGATGTTTGGCGAGCGAGAAGAACGACGTCGAGAAACTTGTAATCGCTGTCGGGAAACCACGGCCATGATTCGTAGTACGTGGATTCCCATTCGCCAAGCGTGGTTGGGTGAATCGACGACAGATGGATAAGAGCACGTTTCCGCAGCACATCGATCTCGTATTTGTGGCTCATCCGGAGAACACTCGCAATGATTTCGAAGGAGGTTGGCGCCGGGAAGGGCTCGAAAAATCTACACAAGAGTAGATGAATCGCGAAGAATGGGGGGAAAATTATGGAAATTTACTCGGAGTACAGCAGTGCCTTCAGAAAGGCGGTGATGTCCGCTGCACTGTCGGGCAGATGCACGAAGGGGCATCCTTCCATCATCTCCGCATCATTTGGGGGTGGCAGAGATAACATGTCCCCGAATACTGGGGATCGCGCAGCAAGGAAGTCGCGGGAGACGCGGAACAAAGTGTCTTCTGCCTGGATGGAAGATTTAGAGATGATGAAGCGCCCGTCAAAAGACGAGCCTGGATGATGAGCCCACAGTCTTCAAACCACAGGCCCTCTGCGCGCGTGAGTTCCGGCGTGGCAGGCGGGATCGTGGATAGATCAATGTCCATTGGGTGGTGATTAGATGAAAAGGGAAGCTGAGGGCGCAGATTAGTAAGTGAGCGGTTTGGTGGCAAGAGAGAAACGGAACAAACAATCGTCATCAACGTCAGCCGTGACGTCGCGATCACGTGTATTGAATGTTCATACTCGTACGCGTATCTCCGCACTCCACGGCCCAAGTCCGTATTTACAATCCCTGATCAGTGCTGATTCATTTATTACTAATTAGCACTGAGGATTTCTAATCTCAAGACAGTGTACGGGACGACCCGCGTTGGGCAGGAGGGTCCGTCATTTTCCGACCCGAACGCCCCCGGACGCTGACGCGTATGCCCCGAGAGTTTGCCGAGACACGGAGAGCCAACATATTTAATCGCCATTCAGTCAATATTGCTCACTATCAAATGCCTGCTCTATTCACCCCATTTCCCGCATCTCAGGTCGTCGGACTCAGCGCCGCTGGGTTTTTCCTCGCCAGCACCATGGGCCTCAGCCCGTTCAACGTGATTCCAAATGTGGAGCGCAGCAATGTAAGGACTCGCTCGTTAAGCCTGGGAAAAAATATGCTGAACAAGCCCCGTAGCTTCCGCTTGAGACGCGAGCCCCGCTCTACGGGCACATGTTCTCTGGCCGTGGTCGGCCTACCTTCGCTATAAGCACTCTCGGTGGGGCCGCCGCATTCCTTGCGGCTTACTTCACCCGTCCCGCAGATATTTCTGCAGACCACACTCGCGCGCTGTTAGGCGCTGCGGGAGCCCTGATTCTCGCTGTGCCACACACGGTGATCTGGATGGTTCCGGTTTACAAAGGACTGGCAGATGTGAAGTACTCGGGCACAGAGGTACAAGCCAAAGGTAAATCGACCAGTTCTCCGCTACTGAAATCTAGCTAACGGAGTCGAAGAACGATGGAATGGATTGATGGCGCGGTTCTACTTTGGGAATTCTATCAGGCTGCTGTTCTTCGCAACAGCTTACGCCTTAGGTATATATGGCCTGGCGTCATCCCAAGTTAGCTCTGTACTTTAGAGTCCCAAGCAGACACAGTTGGCTTTAATTAATTCGAGCCAAATTACGGGACGCCTCGATTTTAGGGCAGTACAACTGCTCTCCTTAAGTGACTCAGCCGCATCCTCCGCTCTTGTCCTCGGCACAGTATGCTGATACCGGCACCCTGCTCGCTTCCCTGGGCCGTCAAGCTTGACGCCTCCCATTCGCTTGTTTAATTTCCGTACTGCTAGGCAGCCTTACATCACGCGCCTCACCGCCGAAGGCTCCCCGAAGCCAAAGGCGCGCCACCGACACGTGAACAAACTCGTTATCCGCATACTAATCGTAGAAAGTCGTAGTAATAAAAATACAGTTGCAGGTCCTGCCGCACCTCCCGCCGCCTTCCCTCCTTCGCAGCGTCAAGCAGCGTAAGTAGGATCTCGACATCGTCGGTGCCCGCTATGGCCGACGGAAGCGCGGATGCGGATTAGATTAGACACGCGCGAAGAGCCGAGCATCGATCTTGAGCTTCGCTGCGAAGATGAGGAAGGATCCCGCAATGACTGTCAGGCCCGCGAAGAGGATCATGCCCGTGTACGAGCCCCTGCCGACCTCAAGGAGCTGCCCCGCTATTGGTCCGCCGACGAGCGCCCTGAGAGCCGTCAACGTGCGCAGCGAGAGACGAGGGCTGGGGAACTCACGGGATGGATATGATGCTGTAAAGGATGCCGATGCGGCTGCCTATTTGCCGTATGTCCGAAATCTGCGCGACGCACGGAGTGATGACCGAGATGAATGCGCCGGAGGTGAAGCCGTACGCGGCGGCGAAGAGCATGAGTGGGACAAGCGACTTGGCGAAGAGCCAGAAGAGTGCACAGAGGAGCCCGGAGAGGAGGGCGGCGGGTGCTAGGAGGTTGAAGCGCCCGATGCTGTCGGAGAGGATCGCAGGCGCGACGCGGCCTATCACTCCGCCGGCATTCATCACGGCAAGGACGATGAATGACATGCGCGCGGAGACCGCGAGGTCGTGTGCGTAGTCAACGATGAAGAAAAACGGGATAAATAGTCCTGAGGGATGTGGAGTGTCAGTCGAGCAGGGAGGGGGAAATGAAGCTATAACGCACCGAGTGCGACAAAGCTGCTCCCAGCGGCAAGGAACACAAAGCGCGAATCGCGGAAGGTCTCGGAAAGTTTGCACGTCGCACCTCGCTGTTTTGGAGGGGCATATCGAGTGACGGTGGCAATGGCAATACAGCACACGACGCCGCTGAGAAGCCCAGAGATCCGGACGCCCCACCCGAATCCAACGAGTTGGAACAGCCGCTGGAGCATGATGGGGTACATGACGCCGCCTACCTCGCATATTAGCGGCGAAGAATCATTCCACGCGACGGACACGCACCGAAGCTCGAGCCCGATGCGACGACGCCCAGCGCCGTGGCACGGTACTTGCAGAAATATGTGGAAACACTGGAGAGCGAAGGGTAAAAGCTACTTGGACGTCAGACACTGAATGAACGAGCTTGAACGAAGACCCACAGCATGCCGACGCCAAGCCCGAACAGGACGCCGTGCGCAAGAAGATATTGGTAGTATTCCGTCGAAATACTGGTCATCATGATACTGAAGACATAGATGATCGTCCCGGCGATCATGATCCAACGCGGGCCATACGTGTCGAACACACGGCCGATGGGACCACCCTGCAGCAGTCCGGTGAGCAAACGGCAAACGTAGAGGATGTGTACGACGTACGGAAAAGAAGAAAACCCAGAGCTGCAAGGACCCGATCCACGCGATCGTCGACGGCTCGAGGGTGTTCAGCTGGTGCTCCGCGTACCACGTCTGAAACGTTCCGAACGCATTCATCTGGCCGAACGTGCAGAACAACGCCATGAACGCGCCGAAGATTGCGAGGTAGCCCTTCGTGCAGCCCTCAGGGAACTGGGGTGTACGGTTCAGGCGGTAGGTGGAGCTCGCCAGATGGCTCGCCGTTGTAGTCGCCTTGCCGTCGAGCGAATGTCGGAAGTCCTCTGTCCCGCAATGCTGCCACGACATCTCGTCGTCGCCCTTCTCGAATTCGGCCATCGGGATGATCTGTGGGAGCGACAGGCTGTCGGTTAACGGGGTATTTTGTTGTGAAATGGGTAAGAAAGAAGGCGAGGGACACCCTAGACGGGGGCGCACGGGTCTCTTTATACAATGCGAACCAGAGAGGCTACGCAGCCAAGAACGCGCCGGGGGGAATGAAAAAGCCAAAGCGCAAATGGGCTCAGTTTTGGCTCGCCATCGTGGGGCGAACGCGAAACGTCATGCTTTTTGAGAACACCCCCACCTGCGCACGCCCTGCAACAGCGCGGAGCACCGCCCTGGCCGGATATGCGCATCGAATCCGAAGCAGATAGAGATAATCGCCCGCGCGAAGAAGGGCCGGTGACTCGCCAAATGCGCGGGCTTCGGGCGAGGTAGTGCGTATCAACGCTCGACGTTCACGTACGTTTCGTTCCAGAATGAGAATCGTGTCCAGGCCGCGAGGAGGCTGCTGTCCGAGCGAGGTATGTCGGTTCGAAAGGTAAAGAGGCGCGCGAGGCCCAAGAGCGCTGATACGCGTGCCCCCCGCGGACACCGGAATGTTTGTCGCCTACCTCGTTAGGCGGAGGTGGGCGACGTACATGGACTGCCATTTTGGGAGCGGGGAATGGAAGCGCACTGTCCTTGTCTATGTTAGCAACTGCTTTCAAGTCCAGCGAGCGCTGAGACTAACGGTCCTGCAGGCCCAAGAGATGATTAATTAGAAAGGCTTATCAACAGGCGTTGAACTAAACCAGCGAGTTCTGTGCGCTTCTAGCTCAGTCGAAATCAACCCCTTACGAGAAGGTAAGTTGATTACCTCATCAATAACCGCGGTCTCGGGGTTACCCCCGTGCAAACGGCCACCGTCGATCTGCCAGGCTAGAAAGCCCAATGGACGTTTAACAGCTTGATGAGACAAGGACAGTCAGCGCTGAATCTATTGAGAAACGAATAAAACCACTGGCTCTCGTAAACTCTGCGCATTAATCAGATGATGGAGATCATCGCTCACAGCGCTTCAGGCATGACGGCGGAGGCCCGCTTCTTGCACGCCTAGGATCCCCGATTTTGAACGACGACGACAGTGTTTCAGGCTGAGGGCTCCGTCCCGCTGTACACACTACGCATCGTCATCGTCCAGTCGAAGCGTCTACACAGAAGGCCGGTTGAAGGCCGGACGGACCACCATCAGACGTGTTATAGAGTGCATCTGAAGAAAAGCTCGAACGCGAAGGATATGCGTGAAATGACGGTGAGAGTTCTGCCAACGGCATAGGTCGTCTACTTAACTGATCAGATAAAAATTTGAATGCGAGCAAGAAGCATACTGCACTTCCAGCAGATGGCTGAATCCGATTATGCGAGGCAGACGAACGTGGGATGCGCCCAAGCCGAAGTAAGGCGCGCTCGAAATCATGCATAGGTGGAGACAAGGCGCCCCAGAGGACCAACACGAAAACGCTAGGAATCAGACCGTTGGCGAATGCGTGTCGACAATCTAGAGCCGTCCTGCGAGGGAGACGGCGATCAAAATCAAGCTCGAGCCCGCGACTGACGCGAACTTTGTTCCTCGCACTCCTCGATCGCATGCCGCGCCGCAGGCATCCGCTCCGGTACCCTCATCGCAGAGCCAGTCGACAGAGCTTTCGTTCATCTCGAACTCATGAACCGCAAATGCGAGATTAATGGGGTTTTAACGACGGGGGTGCAAATCCCGGGCATTGACGACCATCAGAGCCAGAATGCCAAGGCAGGACGCTTTGCCTTCATGAGATGTCACCGGCGCTGTTCGCGTTTACGCCTTCAATCTGAGGTTCATTAAGCATCGTAGGGCGGAAGGGGAGCGAAACAAACGTTTCTTTGTTGCTATGGCGTCTGACTCTGACAAGGAATGAAATGCACAATAGTTATATCCGCGTTGGTCGGTAGGTTTCCGGATCCACCTTCGACGGCGTGGAAAGTACAAGGACAGATCTTGAGTGCTAAGCGGGGTCCACGTATCCGAATGGAGAGCCAATGCCAGGATGTCGACGCCGTGGTTATCCGAGGACCATGAGAGTTAACAAGGATTCGCTCCGTATCATGCCCAACGGGGGCGGAGGTCGGCTGCAGCTCCCTTCGCCTTCGCCGGCGGAGGCTGTCCCGGAGCCGTCCCAGATGAGGAGCGGTGCAGGTCCAAAGAGAGATGTAGCAAAAGTGGAGGAGAACGATCCATGTGGGCGCTGACTGCGGAGGTCCGGGGTGGATCCTGGGCGGAGACGATGAGGGTAGAGGGGTGGACTGATGCGTGCGAGTGGCGGGGCCGCCATCGATCGCGAGCACTCAGTAGTTTCCACTACGACAAGCAAGATCTTCGCATGGACCACGGCAATAAGCGCACGTAAAGAGTGGAAGAGAGGCTCGAAGACGCTTTCAGGGAAAGATTGAAAATGATTGATTTGTGGATAAACGGTGCCTCGCGGAGGTATTCAGTCCATTGAGTGGACAGGGCGAGACTGACTAGCTTCTCTTCTGCATCCAGGCTGAGGTTGGGCTGAGGACGAGGACGGAAGTTTGAAGCAAGTTTGAAGCGAGGCCACCGTGACCAAACGGTGACAGATCACGCACTTCAGCATCACGTGGCCGTCGCGTCGCGTCTCAGAGCCAAGCGACGCCAAACAACTACCTTGAAATTTGACGTGCTCCCACTAGCAACTCTTTGTTGATATCCAAGGAAGGTCACGTTGATTTTCGATAACTTTAAAGCACCTGTACCACTCCATAAACAATCCTACAGTTTTGGACAGGTCAATGGGACAGGAGTCACGGGACACTCTATGAGACAGTCGACTTTTACCTCTTCCCATTCACTTCCCTGTCCCAAACTGGTCCATATACAAGTGTTCCTTGTACAATTTAGTTCCATAATGTATCTGAGGCAACAAGAGTCCAAGCATGGGCGTACAAAGCCAAAGATCGGGCCATGTTTGGCAGTGTGTGATTCCTGGACACTCAATTTTTGTCCATACCCACCAATTCTAATCCGTTCAGCCTAAGATTTCGGGGAAATGTAGATATAACGACAATGAATCCTTTAGCATCCTCAGAATTGGTGAAAGGTCGCTCAAAGAAATTCACAGCATTAAATTGTTTGTTTGTCCCATTGAGTTGTCCAAAACTGTAATTGTTTCTGGGGTTAATGCTTCCAGGAACAACCTGGGGAACAAGATGTTCGCTCGCAGTCATCAAGGGAGTGTCGAATGATACAGCCATACAATTGTTTTTCCACGTTGGTCGATAGCATATCGGTGAATATTCAGACGAGGAGCGGCGCACTCCGGAGACAAACGCGAGACTTGCTCTTGGATTCGTAAAACAAGCTAGTTAGAGAATATTAAACTACCGTATGACGACCAAACTTCTATCATAGCCCATAGAATAAGCGCTCAGTGGTCAGAATTTATTTCGCGGTGAACTATAAACAAAATGAGTTGGATCAATAACAGTACGCTGTCAATGAGGAAACATACGTAAGAGCAGTCGTCGAGCGAGCCGTGCTGCGCAATGGGAACGATCACAGGCTGGTGGTTGGACGACGAGTTGATCGTGCAGATTCGGTAGGCGCCGGGAGGCACGCCTGCGGTGACGGGAACAGTCAGGACACCGTTCACGGCGGCGTCGTTGACACCCTTTATATCACACGGTCAGAATAGCTATTCACTATTGAGACAATAAGGTGAGCGGACCTTGAAGAAGATGAACTTCGTCGGGTCAGTGGGGGTGACCTGGTCGAGAGATGTCAAGGCTTCGATGACCTGGGTAGAATATGAGTGAGAGACGCCCGTTCAGTGTAGAAACGCACCATATGGCTGTGGCCGATGATGAGTCCCTGGCCATCGAGCGTCTGGGGCGCCGCGAAGTAAGTCTTCTGCGCGTTGGTGAAGACGCCGGTCTATGCGAAGCTCAGCAAAATTTAAGAGGAGGAAAATGAGAGACTGCCGTACGTGGAAGTTGAGGACGTTCAGCTGGGCGTTGAACGCTTGGTTAGCGGTGATATTGTCACCGTTCTTGGGGAACAGGTATTTAGCGGACGGCATGTGGTCGACGGAGGGGATAAGACCGATGGGCGCGGGGTTGCACGAGCCAGTGGTGATTTGTTGGCCGTTGGTGAGGGGTGTCTGCGGAAGGGTGAGTGCACCTGGGCGGACGCGGAGGTGAGTGGGGTCTAATGAAATAACTGGATGCGTAGCGCTCACAGAAGTTAATGTAGTTGCTGCAAGAAGGTCAGCGAGAGGTTCGGGCGGAATGTGTAAATTTGTTCTCACTTTGTGCTGGTCGACGAAGCAGTCTGACCGGCCACCGGGGGGTTCTGACCGTCGTCAGTGAAGTTGGGGCAGATGACCGAAGGGTCAAGCGCTGATGAAATGGGTCAAAGATAGGCTGGAGTATCCAAGTAAACCGTACTCAATGAGCTCTGGAGATCACCCGTTGGTGCACCACCCGCTGCGGCAGTTGAGGTCGAAGCAGCAGCGGCGGAAGTAACCGAGCTAGTTGCCCCGCCCTAAGTTATATCAATAAACTAATCAATCGTGGAGAAAGCGTTGGATACCCACCTGACCTGCGCCGCCCTGTCCTTTACCTCCGTTGTTCTTGTTCTTGTTATTGTTGTTGTTGTTGTTCCCTTTGCCTCCGTTGTTCCCCTTTCCTCCGTTATTCCCCTTGCCTCCGTTGTTGCCAAACCCGCCCCCATTCCCGCCAAAGCGATTGTTTCCCCCCTGGTTTCCACCTCGGTTCCCATCAGGTCGAGGAGCAGCCGCCGCCGAGCAGACAAGAGCACCAAGGAACAAGATCGAAAAGGCAGCCTTCATTTCGAGCGAGCGTGTGTGGACTGCGGGATTTGAAGATAGTAGTAGTGTAGTACAAAGTTGAGGGACGCCGGGTCAAGTCGTCGAATGCAGAGGACTAGCCTGAACGAAGTCTTGGATCGCGGATCACGGAAAAGAGAGGAAGAACGAATGTGGGGGCTTGGATGCTCAGAGGCTTTTATGCGTGAGAGGTAGCTACATTCAGCCGCCCAGCGCCATGTATGACGTGACAGATTGGACTGAAAAGAAACATGCTCCTGTCCACGTCAAGGTATCGCCGGGGTCGGGGCTTAGATGTTCACCAAACTGTAACTATTTCCTGTGTCAATTTTCAACTCTACTTGGAAGTGAGCGAACAATGGTTCTGCGGCGGCACTTCAATCTCGATGCCTTTCGCTGAGTGCTCTACTTACGTAATTGCTTAAGGTTGCGAGTGGCTTTAAGACACAATGGGCGCTGTTGTTACAGTTCCACCCGTCCGCAGACGGTAAAGATTACCGCCCGCGTACTGTATACAGCTGTCATGTTTGATCTCGACGTCGATCATTACTCGAGCACAGCCTCTGACTCTGCTGCCAAGGATTTGATTGTTTAAATTTTACGTGAGCTCAGTTTCAGCAGCAGGTAACTTCTTCATCACAATGATTGCTGTACCACGGTAAGTTGGGAGTCGTCCGGTTCGCTAGGAGTTCAGGAGTTCATTCCGACTTCCCAGAGAGTGGGGCGTATTATGTTCAAACTTGAGGAGCTGCAATTGCGAGAAGCAGCTTGCTCGGGCTACGTTACGGATTCTTCCGACAGAGGAGGGGGAAAAGGAGTGAGAACTGATAGCATGAAGAGATTAGGATCCGTCCTTCTCGATGGGAATGCTAGATTTTCGGCCAAGCCATGTTAACACAATGTTAACACAATGTTAACAGCAAGGTGTTGTGAGCTCTCGGCCTGGTGATTAACTCCATTCACTATTCTCACCACCTCATCTGGAGGCAGCCCTGCAGCGGCCCTGGCACTAACCCCAGCGTCCCTACTTCGGACACGGTACCCAACCATGCTTCGTCTAGGGGCATGAACATGTTTCCCGGCTCGGGGGATTCCGGGGCATAGCGTACACTGTTGATGTACGTTTCCAGTCGCTCGACGAGTGATGCATTTTGCGGCGACGAATAGAGGTCGAGCGAATAGCCCGACAGGAAGAGTTCCTCCGCGATTCTGCGGGGGCAAGCGAATCAGGAAATGCGATCCAAATATTTCGTTTCACCACTCACGTCTCAAGATCCCGCACTTGCTCGTTTGAGAAGCCGAGCGCACCCTCGATCTCGTTGAGTGCAAACTCCGCGTAGTCGCGGACCGTGCTGAACTTTATCTGCGCGACGCGCGTCGGCGGGAGGTACCGGATTGCACGCGCGAACTCGCGGGCGCCAAGCACCGCCATCTCGTGCGCCTGGGAGCGCAGGAGACGCATGAGCGGCTGGGTATGCACGCCTTCGTCTGCGGAATAGGTTCGCTCGCGGTATTCGAGCTCGCGGTGAAGCGGGAGGGTGATGGCCGCGAAGCCAAGGCTTATGCCTCGCGCACAGTGGCGCACAAGACTGCCGCCGTCGTCGGAGAAAGGCATCTGGTCCTTTGATCCGGAGGTCAAGAGGGTGGCGTCAGCGCGCTCGAGCAGACGAGTGAGAATAGTATGGGTGGTGGAGAGGGAACCGAGGAAATGTATCACTGCGCCTTCCGTGATAGGGCTCAGACGCGCGTGATCTGATTTATGCATCCCTTTCAGCCTTTGCAAAATAGGTACCAATAATGGCACACGCACCTCCGGTGATCGTCTCCCATAATTGACGGGCAAGGCATGTAACGTGGAACATGTCTTAAAGACTTTCATTAGAAAATTGGGGAGTAAGAAAAACGCGAAGGACGAACATGGCCTCATAGACTGAAATATTAGCGACGCGCCCGAGGTTCGAGAGGATGATTCCAGTGATGCTAATAATTTCTCGACCGCAGGTGGCTCAGGGCCAGTAAGCAGAACTTGGTCGGCATGGGTGCTGTAACACATATCAACATTGAATACGACCGAGAAGGGACAAAAATGGCGACAATAGAATAGGTTTCCGGCTGCTGGTCGCCGAAAGCGCTTCGGCCATCTGCATATTTAGCTAGAAAAAACACATGAGCGAATGCAAGGACGAACGAGGTATCCGCCCCAGTGATTCCCATCAGGTGGAGTAAGGGCCGTGGTCCGCCACACGGAGGCAAGAGCTCGCAGATGAGAAATATATGCAGCCGCCCAAGGCCGCGAAGGGCCGCAGACATCCACTGTAGACAAGGAGTCAGGTTGGCTCCCGGGAAAGTGGGGAGATTATTACATTGTTCGAGGACGTCTAAGAGAAAAGAGGACGCCGCGTTTTCCTTGGAGACTTGGAGCATAACACCGGAATCCCATGCCGCCTTCAGTGCTTCTGCGTGCAGCGCGTGGCATGCTACTGAGCGCCTCGCACCGCAGCTCAGCACATCTCGTCTCGAGGAAAAGAAGGCCTGGTCAGAGAACGACTCTGGACGAGGACCTTCCCCGAGAATCACTTCGTGGAAGGACACAAGGGAGGACAGCGCGATTATACACAGAGCGAGAGCCCGAGATTGCGGCGGTAGAAAATGTAGTTGGAATGAGACGGTGCGGATGGTTGTTCTGATAGACGTAGAGGCTATTAAGGGATTCGTGGCGGGGTCCATCCTGTCGAAGCCTGTTCCGTGGCAGGGTGCTTAATTCCCGATGGCATATATCGGAAGGATGGACTCACACTGGAATAAATGGGCAACGAGACTAGGAGTGAGCTCTGGACACTCGTCTATCTCTCCGATGACCTGTGAAGACCGTAGAGTCATAGTAGACGAGGATGAAGATGCTTCAGAAACCAGATTTGGCGTTGCGTCCGGCGAAAGCAGCGTTCCCCGAGAGGGGAGGACTGGATTTTTACGCGGCCGCCCCCGAGGAACCGCTGTCGTCGTACATCTGACGGGCGGGAGGCATCTCAATTGCCCCCGCTAGGGATTTCAAGAGGAAAGAATGGACTTACTGTATATCCTTCTCTGCGCATCTTGGGCATGGCGCGCCATTCGGCTGCGGATGACAGAGCACACGGCGAGCCTATGAGGAGGAGTCGACTCCATATCGCATCAATTGCGATCAAAAGGAGTAGACGCACCTTGCATGCATCGCACGCTGGCGGCTTTCTGGGCTTGCTGTCGTGCATCCGCGCAGTCAATGTTGTGGGAGGTGTCAACCCACGTTTTAAGCTCCGAAACAACGTGCACGCATAGCCTTGCGAACCGGAGCAGCTGCGCGGCGACGCCAATCATCCGCAGTCACCCTCGACGGAAATGGAACGGAAAGGAATCCGGCCTACCACCTTCTCCGAACTTGAAGTACTGGATGAGCGTCATGATCAAAGCTCAACGACTTGATAGAATCTCAGCCTTCACATTGATTCTGTGCTGAGGCTAGTGCTCGGAAATTGAAAGGCTCGTAGGGGAGGAAAACCGGGGAAACGGAAAGGGCGTGTGGAGGAAAGAGTCACGTAAGGTCACGTTGCGCGGACGCGCCACGCTGCGGAACCACACGAGACCAAACAAGTCGCAGGCTTGGCATTGATTGTTCGATGGTCGTTCGACGGCGGGAAATTGGACCGAGATTAGTCAAGTAACATCATGCGGAGGGCGCATAAATACATCATTCGCGGAAGGCCGAACAGGCCAGAGTCATTCGAGGTGACCTTGTTCTGTGGCTCAGTAGTTATGTGACGTAGGCAGGCAGGAAGATATGCAGTACATAACAAGGGGGTCCAAAGATAAGCATTGCCCATATGGGGTAGGGTAGGTAGGTTGGTCCCCGACCGCCAGAAAAAAAAATTGTATGCAGTTTTATTTCGGCCCAAGTTGAAGCCCTGGTCGTCCTTCGGGCCTGCGGCTAGTCTTTCGACGTTGCTAAGACTTCCACAGATGTTTACACGACATCCTAGGGGCTAGATCAGCCTGAGAGCAATGTTCGTCGTAGCTTGGGACAAATGTGGGGACTAAACACATGCAAGTGCGGCAATTTTTCATTCGGGGTATCAGACTGAGGTCACGATGGGGCCCGAATCATCCAGATCACATTTGACCGCGTCTAGAATTCATTTGGGAAGGTCAGGACTACGGTCGGAAATTTCACGGCGGTAGTGGAGCTCCAAAACGGCAAGAAGGAGGTAAGTTTCGTGCTGAATGACTGGAATATCAGCTAATCCTACCACGGAAGTTGAACGAAGCTATATTTGGCCGTACGTAGCACAGGTTTATACCGTCCAGCTAACATTGAGGTGTGCTTTGCACCAGCAAAGGTTCCCGGAGTGAATAAGCACCATCAAGAGGTGGAAGCTTATGGATAGGTCAACTACTAAGATGCCAGAAATTTGTTGCCGCTGATGGTTGTACCGCATGAGGAGCTCGAAGGCTTACTTGGGGCGCCTTCCGGAGATACCCGTTCCCAAAAAGGAAGGTTTCCCACGGTAGGTTGATAGGTTGACCGCCCAACGGGCTGGCCAAAAAAAATTGTAGGTGATATCATTTTTTCTTATCTTTGGACCCCCTTGGTACATAATCCACCTCTGAACGAGGTATACAAAGCTCCGTCGCGGGGTGTTCCGCATCTGAAACTCATTCGTCAGCCTCAACTGCTTCCCCGACTCGAGCAAACGCACTGTCGAACTTCTTCAGCTACTTACCACGGGTTCAACACAAATCCGGGGCGCGGAGCCTTGTATCCCTAGCTCGAGTGTGTTTTAATGCCTTGCTGCTTCCCTCAGATAAATTGTAGCGAAACGAAACAAAAAAATCACGCAACATTTCGAATGGCTCTGGCTTGAGTCGAACAGGTATGGTCTGCTGTGCCCTTGGAAGCGGAATGTCTTGTTCTATTTTAGTCGGAGTTTTACTTATCTCTGAGAGGGGAAGCAAAATAAGGAGAACAGCCCATCGCCGAACGAGGGATATAAGGCTCCATCGCGGGGTGGTCCGTATCTGCTGCAACTCATTCGTAGTGATATTAGGCGCAACTGCCCAGTAGAGTATGCTTGTTCGACTCAAGCTGGAGCCATGCCAAGGACTGCTTGGTGTTTTTGGCCTTGCTTCGGCTCAATGGGCTGTAATTAGAGGATGGATGGGTCACAGTTATACATATTCAAGGCTCCGCCGCGGGGCGGTCCGCCTCTGCAAAGCGTCGAGTAGATCTTGTAGAGCATTACGCAGAGTGAGCCTGTTCGACTCAGACCGGAGCCATTTCAAAAAAGATTTTCTTTTGGTTCTGATTTGCGGCCCGAGCTTGAGCGGACGCTGAGGCAGGCAGAAGGTCCAGGATGAGCACCCTGGAGGAGCATTGACGGTTTCTGTCAAAACTGGTAATATTTCTTGGGGACCTAGACATATTGCCGCGCTGCTGGCCCTGGGACGCCTACAAGTAGAGTTGAATGTATCTTCCATGAATTTGGCGAACCTTCCTTGATGAAGCAAAATAGAATGAAGCGAAATGGTATCGCTGGACGTTTCAAGTTTACGGAAGGTAATAGCACGTCAGGGACCATCTGAAAGAGACCAATCATTCGGCAGTGCAACTCCGGTGATTGTATCATTCAACGGGCCGCCAGGCATCCATGCCAGTTAATGCCGGGGACTCCGCATCACTTCTGGATCAACGCTCCGAGATGACCGATCCCATTAGACATTGCTGCAAATGTTCAAAACACGACATGTTTAGTCCTAAAATTTGTTGCCCTGCTTTCGAGCCTCAGTTGCCCCCGTTGCCGGGCAGCGAGCCGCCTCTCCCTTCTTGTCACGATAAAACAGAATATCGCCTAGACCTTGCTCAGGAGACTTGCGCAACAGACTAAGACCGAAAAACTAACCATCATCCTCTACAAACTGGCAGGCGTTATAGTTGTCCCACAGTGCCTGAAATACGGGCTTGTCGGAGAAGACGTAGTAATTCCCGATGAACACCTGCAACGCCTGGGTGGCTTCTGCACCATGGTCTGCAGTGCGGGACGACTTGTGAGCGCGATGCAATGGTTTTAGCGCAGCATCACTTACAGAACGGCATTTTGGGAAAGAACTGGGAAAAAAGTAAGTACCGACAGGGGCGCAGGTTCCGACGTACATGGTGAATTACATGGTACCGCGCGACGGAGTGCAGGAAAAAGTTCCCCTGCCAGCCGAGAAAGGACCTGGAGGGTGGGGGCTGAGTTTCACCACATTGCATTGGGTTTCTCTTACCTATCGAGCGTGGCAGCGGCGCCTCGCTGAAAATTCCACTCTTTGCTACGGAAGTGAGGGATAACCTGAGAGCACCAGCCTGGTCAGAAATCTGGAGATGCGCAATACGGGGAAGACTCACCGGATCCGTGTGGTGCAAGTAAGTAATCATTATGACTGACAAAGAAGTTCAGTACGAATGGCGTAATATGCAAAACTACGCACACCAATGAGTGGCCGCGAGCCAGGGGATCCCGTAGTATTTGATCACCGCCACCGCCCCATAGATCGAAACGACCTTCCATACCACCAAAAGCATCGCAAGAAGCCCGATATCGGAGATTATCACGGCACGTCGTTGCGCCGACGTGAACAGCACAGAATTCGCTGACACAGGATCAGCCGAGTTCCGCCGGATCGCATTTGAGAACTCACGACTGAAATGATTCGTCCATTTGGGATATTTTTTCTGTCCCGAGGAATTGAACACTGCGCTTATGGGTGAGCCGGGCGATGGAAAATAAGAATGAATTACGAACATAAGTACGCCGGGAAAGCCAAGAGCTGTTGTCGGACGAGCATGAGCAGCGTGAAAAGCGGTGTATCTCCGAAAATTTCCTCGTAGTCGATTTGCGCGCCAGGTGGAGGAATTCCGAGATCCGATCTTGTTTTGGGTACGTAGACTTCGTCGCGCTCCATGGACGCGTGGCTAATATGATGGCGGTGGTGCGATATTTTCCAGCTGAGGCGGATATTGTCAGACGAGATAGCGCAATGGAATTTAGTCGCACCTGAAATATGGCGTCCACAGAAGCGAATGCGTGATCTACAGTTGGGATGAGGATTCTGGCGGACGAAGGATCATGGGAAGTGGACATACAAAACCGACTGTGTCATTCAGCGTTCTGCGGGTAGAGAAAGCACCGTGTCCGCACTAGAATCTCGGGTCAAATAGAGATAACATAATTGAATAAGACGCTTACCTCGTGTCCAATGACCCATATGCCGGTGAATACAAGACCTTGGAACCACCAGCTGAACGAGCGTCAGTTCGATATCTAAAACATTGAAGTTGCACACTCACTACAAACACCAAGCGAGCCAGCGGAGACTTGTCAAGACGACCAGGGGGCACGCAGAATTCTTTCGGAGATTCAGGAACAACGGATCGATGGCCATAGCTATGGCCCAGAATGTTGCAGCCAAGGAGACGTCTCGAAACAGATAGAGGAGGCTGCGACCAGTGCTTCGGACGAAACAGCGGGCTGGGATGGCGGCGCGTATCTCTTTCAGAGACCTGGACACTGTGAGCGAGGGGTCAAGCCGCGGGGTATGCAATTACCAAGGCATCGGCTGATATCCATGATGGGAGTTGGACATAGCGGGGCAATCGGTCTGTGGAGTTACAAGATTGATGGGCGGGGATGTTCTAATTCCTGACGTTTGACCAGCCTGTCGCATTTATTCGGCGAGTGTGCGTGGAGCTAAACTAGCCGTGAGGCTGAAAGGATCGTCGAAGGCTTCTGGATTTCCTTACGGCAGAGACCGATGAAGTAATAAATGGAAGCCGAAGGTAAATCGATTTGCCTTTGCATGATGATTGTCCTAGGAGAGAATGTATGTATCCCAATTAGCTTCAGTCTTTCCTCGTTGTTTCCTCGTAACAGAAAGCTGCGGGCTGAGGTTAATTTTTTCTCGGATTCACGCCAATTTGCCAATTTGTTTTTGCCAGAGAAGAAAACTCCCCAGAGACCGCCCTTACTTGAGCAGAATGGAGGATTCGGAGCGGCTAAGAAGTCGTCTTGGGACTGTGGACGTTGCTTGAAGGTCAATTTTTTTCTTTTCTTTCCAGCAGCAGGCTTCGAATACACCATTACTCAATCGACTAAACCGCACGCGTGTTCGAATAGACGTTGAGCCAACGTCAATAATTGATTGTTGGTGGTTCGAAGGCGTCTGAGAAGAGCTTTTAGTTCGTTCAACCTCGGTAATTGGATCCTCAATTGAGAGCCTAACTAAAAGAAAGGCACGCACTGTCGATCCACCAAACGCCTGCTTCTGTTTTGTCGTAATCCCTTCCGCAAGTAGATTTGGTTGAACAAGTCGGGAAGGGGCCCGCCGGTCTGGGCACTCGCAGCCAATGGCGCGTCGGAGGGTGATCCACGTCCGTCGGCGCAGGATGTACGACCCTGTAGTCTGGATTCCGAAGACCTGACTACGTCATCGAGCCGCCTGCCAATCTCACGATTGCTGCTGGTGGCGAGCTTCGGAGCACGGAGACGCGAACTCTAGTCGCATAAGCTCGTCACGAGCCTCGAAGCTTCAATTCCAGCCCTGCCCATGTACGCGGATTACCCCGATCCAGACAACGTTAAACGTGGCTTCAAAGCAAGGCCCACGGATATCTGACAAACGCCCCATTGAACCCGACAGCGTGGGGAGTAGGGGTGGAAAAAAAGGCGACGGTAATTAAATGGAGGGCATTAGCAAGCTTCAAGCGAAGGCTGCGTGTATCTAGCAGTGGCCGGAGCAGAAGGTAGGAGTGTAAGGGCCCCTGGAACCCCACAATGTGCAGGCGATTGTTGAAGGATGATGCCGGATAGAACGCCTAAATGGCGGCTAATCTGAGGAGCGCATTTTCAACAAAGATATATGAAGAGAGAGAGTTATTTACTGCAGACCAGGCTTCAGCCAGGCGAGAGTGATGTCGTAACGATGAAATGGCGTCAATTCTTCTGAATCGTGTCAGACAACCATTGCATGCGCTGATCTTCCGAGCATTGTGCCTCAGGACCTCTTCCGTGGCGTCCTGAGGCGCTCCCAATAATGATTGGGCTGGCTGTTCAAGTGCACTGAACAGAGCGATGAGCAAAGAGTAGTTGAACCCCGGGCAACGGACTTTGTGAGACAGGAGACTCACTCAGAGCGTCAATCTCACCAGAATAGGAGGACGGTCATCTGACTCGGCCGCCGCTTCCTAAGGAGATCAGCGCACTCCCACCCTGTCAACGGAAGAACTAGGCTCTCACCACCATGTCATCCAAGGGCACCGCCGTAGTAACCGGTGCTGCTCAGGGCATTGGGCGCGCAATCGCGCTCCGACTCGCAGCGGACGGTTTCGACGTCGCAGTGAATGACATTACAGGCAAGAGCGCAGAGCTTCTGGGTGTGCAAGGGGAGATCGAGCGCCTCGGGCGGAAGGCGGGTTGCTTTCTCGCGGACGTCACTGTCGAAGCCGAGGTGCGCGCGATGGTCGATGGGATCGTGACGGAGTTCGGGGGCATCGACGTGGTGCGTCTCACCTGCTCCTAGCCGATCGAACGATGCGATTAATTGGGAGGGAGTTTCCAGATGGTCGCGAACGCGGGGATCTGCACGGGGAGTGCGTTCTTGGACGGTGAGTGGCGCACTAGCGCTTCTGTGCAATGTGGAATGCTAACGGACGGGTGCCTTCCCTCGCAGTGAGCATCGATGACTGGGACCGCACCATGTCCGTGAACGTCCGCGGAGTCTTTCTGTGCTACCAGCACGCTGCGCGGCAGATGGTCGCGCAGGGACGCGGGGGCCGGATCATCGGTGCATCCTCGATGGCGGGGAAGCAGGGTGGCTACTTCATCTTGCGAGCGTCGAATCGAGTGCTGACAGGTTCACGTCAGGGGCGGCGAACTTTTCTTGCTATTCCGCATCGAAATTCGCGGTCCGAGGGCTGACGCAGGCGACAGGTGCGCTCCTTTGTCACTCGTACGAGGGCGTGAGCGCTGACAGACGCGGGGTGCAGCTTGCGAACTGGGAGGCCACGGTATCTGTGTCAACGCATATGCACCCGGTCAGTTTCCGTCGCTCGTAGCATAGCAGCCCGATTGACAGTTTGCTGAAAGGGATAGTGGAGTCGCCCATGAGTACGTGTTGCACCTCCCATTTCAACCCGTGGACTCACCATCGATTTCAGCTGACAGCTTTGCACACAAGGCAGGCATCGCACCGCAGGTCATATACGACAGGGTGGGCGAAGCGTTAAAGGACTAGACTGAGACTCACGTTCCGGTAGCAAGCTGCCAAGACTCCATTGGGGAAAAATTGCCTGCTAGAGGACGTCGCTGCGTTGGTGTCGTACTTGGCGTCGGCAGAGGCGTCCTTTGTAACTGGTGAGCTATTGGGCGCCCTAGATGAGTTTGGTGTCTGACGTGCGACTCGCATTAGGCCAAACTGTAAGCCTTCCTCGGGTCTTTCGCGCTGGTACTGATATCTGTCATAGATTTCTGTCAACGGGGGAAGGTTCTTTGACTAGCTCAGTGGGTTGAATCAATCGATCAGAGGGGATATAATGGCGGGGTAATTTGGAGCGGGGATTCTCCATAATATACAAATTACAGGCGATTGGAATGTTATCCTATGAGGCCGAGGCCGCCGCACTAGCCGAGGCCGCTGCACTGGCCGCGGCGGCGTTCGAAGCGTTCCTGTTTTGCTGCAACTGCTCGTTAGTATGAGTCGAATGGAAGGGCCGCAAATCACGTACGTCCTGCCGGTGGATCTCAGTTTGCAAGATCGCCATCAGGAGGAACATCCGTTCGACCTCGTCCATTTCGTGCGGGAAGTGGAGGACGGCGGGCTCGTTGTCGTGCAGGAGGTGTGCATGATACGGCGTGAAGCGCACAGTGCCTGCTACGCCTCCGAAATTCGGCGTAACCTTCAGAGCGGTCGGTCAGCGCGTCGTGTGTATCACAAATGGGCACCACAGACCAACAGCTCTTTCTCCCAATTGTGATGCTTGAGTTTGTACGGTCGGTTGGCCCAGTTCCACTCTCGCTCCCTAAATTGGTCATCAGCTACTCCTCCAGAAGATTTAGAAGATTGCACTCACGAGCTGAATATGCCATTGGAGCACGACTTGAGGTCGTCCCATTTCCGCTCCTCTCCATTCAGCGTGAAGGTCTTCTCGCGCCAGTTGATGATGCCGACGAGCCCACTCGCGGCCATGATGGTAGTGATTTTGCGGCCTCGGAAGCCATGGGTGGTGCTGGTGGTGTAGTATACGGCGCCGTCTGGGCTGACTATGGGCGAGTCAAGCAGTTTCTTGTCGCTGAAGGCGAGTGCGATGGACATGGTGGATTCAGATAGAGACGCGGTCTGAGCTCCACTTGCTATATATAACCAAATCGGAGATCTGAAGTTGCTGTGCCGATGGCGTGAAAGTGAAACCCTGGGGCGTTGAAACTGGAACGATGTACTCACAGCCGTCCGCAGGGCAAGACTGCGCATTTCGAGATGGAGTCGGGAATAATGAATGCCACTCCAGGCAAACTCCAAGCACACTGCATGCTCGCCTGCAAGTGCCGTAGAGCATCGTGACTGTGATTCGCGTGGAGAGGTTATTGCATAGAAGTAGAAAGTACAGATAGCATCCTGGATGAAGCAAGGATGAAGTTCCTGGAGCTCTGAGAGTTTTCAAGACTGCGTCACGGTCGGAGGAAGCACAGCCATTGGCACAGCCTCCGATGTACTTTCAGTGAATTGTGATCGCATCGCTGTGACGGTCACGTAGCTCTCTGCTCCAGCTCGCACCGCCGCGATCCGGTTCTTGCTGAATTGTTCTACATCCTCATCCAATGGAGCTCGAAGAAAAGGTCCTTCAAGAACTAAGGTTCAGCGCGGCTCCTGTGATGCCCCTCGGATTCTCAATTTGTCGGGGATCGAAGAGTGTTATCCAAAGTGTTATCGCGGTCCCACAAATTTTGCCGGGGACTGGAAAGAACAATGATTATGTCAACCAGTTGTTGCTTAGAGTTCTTTCTCTGCGTCATAATCTCCTGACCTCATGATCTTTATTTCGACCTCGGCTTGAGCGCCCTGTGATCCCCATCTGTCAACACCCTGTACCCTTTGCCCAGGCTATTCATTGCGCCACACCTTGACGATATCCCATCGAACCCTGGGTTGTTCATCTTTGCCAAACCCGACCCTTGCCCATGTCCCATACGACCCGGGGCTGCTCACAATCCTGGATTTAAATGAAGAAGCGGGACTTCCGCTATTACTTGACCCCAGAATGCACCTCCCCTTCGTCTACATCGTTCTCACTTATGTCACCTCCGCAAACGCCGGGGTCGCCTCCTCGTTCGCGGGATCGACCACTACTGCACTGTTCCCGCCAGCGAATGCTACGATTACGGCCACAGACACATTCTTCCCCGATGCGAGCCAAGTTGGATATGGTGGCCCTACTCCCAGTAAGCATGTATTTCAAAAAGCGTTGAACTCCGTGTGACCCAAACATCGCGTAGCTGGCGACGAAGCTGGGGCTATCGCTACGGCGCCCGCCGTTGCGCTCGTGGATAGCGTCTTCCCGCTCTTAAAGCCGGCTACGTCAGACAAGAAGCCCGGGTTCGACGTGCTGCAGCACCTGGGAAGCCTGTCCCCGTTCCAGTCGGTCGAATCCTTGGGCCTCCCAGACGCCTCTGCGCGCGTTCCCGAGGGATGCAAGATTACGCAGGTGCACCTTCTCCATCGCCACGGTGCGCGCTACCCTACTTCTGGGGGGAGCTCCTTCGCCGCTGCAGTACACGCGGCAGCCACGGGCGCCGGTTTTAATGCGTCTGGACCACTGGAGTTCCTCAATACGTGGACGTACAAGCTCGGCGCGGAAACGCTGACACCGTTTGGACGTGCGCAAATGTCAGTGCCAGCGCTCCCCACGGACGACGCTGATCATCATTAAAATTATAATAGGTTCAATCTGGGGATGGGATTTCGCATGAAATACGTGCGTGGGGACATTTAGCTGATGATTCGCATCTCCTTATCCAAGCACCGGGCAGGGCGAGCTCCTGAAGGAGGCAAAAGATTTGCCGGTCTTCCGCACGACCTCTGAAGGTTAATCATCTCTTACGCTGTTATCGTCGACGACTAACCTTGTGGTCGCTCCTAGCGCGCATGGTCGACTCCGCGTAAGTCTCGTCGCATATTTCCCGCCCACAATGCCCACTTATCAATGCAGGCTCAACTTTGCGGCGGGTTTCTTCGGTGTGCAGAGCTACCAGAACGACTACCACCAACTTATTGAGTTGGACGGCGACGTCATCGTCAACAGCACCCTGGCGCCGTGGAACTGTCCTATCCTGGACAGTGACGTCGCAGCGTATGGCTCTGACCAAGCAGCCAAGTGGGCGCAAGTCTATCTTGCGCCAGCGCAAAAACGGTTGGCGCCGTATATTAGTGGTTTACCGCTGAGCATCTCGCTATTGTCCTCCATGCAGTCCGTCTGCGCATATGAGGTAAGTGCAGAAGCTCCCTCGGTCGTTGCTTCCCATGATATAATATACCTAGACTGTCGCACTCGGATATTCTGCGTTCTGCGACCTCTTCACTGAAGAGGAGTGGAAAGGCTTCTCGTATTTCTTTGGTGAGCGTTCTTGCATCCAACTCGTTGTCTCTGCTTATCTTACGTCCGGGGAGATCTTGAATTCTGGTACAGCTTTGGCCCGGGTGCGCCGTTCGCTAGCGCCATGGGCATCGGCTGGGTGCAAGAGCTCGTTTCGCGACTCACGCAGACACGGATCACCGACTTCGACACGACTGTGAACGGGAGCATCGTCTCGAGCCCCGTCACCTTCCCATTCGCGCAGCCAATCTACGTCGACGCAACGCACGATACCGTCGTATCGGCCAGTGCGTCACACTTCGCACTTCGCCCCTGCGATTCTTCTTTGGAAGCTGATGTGCCTTCCTCCAGTAATCACGGCGCTCAATTTCACAACACTGGCAACGAACGGGCCCCTCCCCACTGATTCGATCCCCGCGAATCAGGTACGTACTCGTGTGCTCATCGACGTCTCCCACCCTTGACACAAACTCGACAGACGTATTTCGCGAGCAAGATCACACCATTCGGCGCGAACCTGGTGGGCCAGGTGCTCTCGTGCCCGGCGTCCGACACGCCGACCCACATCCGCTGGGTCCTGAACGACGCGGTGGTCCCGCTCACTGGGATTGCAGGCTGCAAGCACAACGAGGACGGGCTCTGTGAGTTGGAGAGCTTCGTCGCAGGTATGAAGCAGCGCATTGCGGAGGTCGATTTTGCGTTTGATTGTTTTGGGAATTACACGATGCCGGACCCGGATAATATTGTGGATGGGCGATATCCACCGGGTTTACGAGGTTAATGTGGCTGGCTGTTAGCCGTGACGCGTCAACCCGTCTTCAAGTGTGTCTGACCCTTATAGCTACTCGTCCGTAGATTGTGCTTCGGTGGAATAAAGCAGTTCGAACAAATCCACTGGTGCATTTCTCCAAAATATAAAATACAAACTAGACTCACGATGTTGCGGCCTCCCTCTTCTTCTTCATTGGTTGCAACCCCGAGCAATTATCCATAGATGAGGAACAAAGCAAATGATGTTTCCCTTGCCGCCGACGCATGGTTGGATGGCCGAGCGGTCTAAGGCGCCAGACTAAGGTCCAGTTTCGTTGCGAAATCTCACTACTCGATTCTTAATCGGATATCTGGTCATTCGTGGCGTGGGTTCGAATCCCACTCCAATCAACTTTTTTGGCCTGCTTGAACCATATTTGTGACTACAGTACGCATAATTGGACGCCCCGAATAGAATTTGAGGAAGTGAAAAACAAACCCAGAGCCACGACCATTAACCCTGCCTTGATCGGAGCCCTGCGCCGACTGAACTCTGATCCCATCCACCCCGTTTGTACTCCTTCCTCTGTTATACTTCAAGTGGCGCCCAGGATGCCTGATCACTGATCATGACGTTTGGTAGACGTTTGGATGTTAGTATCGGCCCTGAAAATAGTGCATTAGTAACAGTTAGTGCCCTGGATGTATTTCAATCTTGTCTTGCCGGCCTTACCCGCTTTATTGTCAAAGGCGACGAGATGGAATGATCCGCGTGGGCACAAACAGTTTTCTCTCGATCTCTCGCGCCTCGATTATGCGAGAACATCCAACTCTGCAACACTCGTGAAATCCAGATGACCTTCGAATAGTTGTCGGAATTGTTGAGGGGTCTGGCAAGCTAAGACTAGTCTGTAGAGTCCAAATGGTGTTACATTCAATGTAGTATGTTTCTTGAGCAACAGAAATCATACTCCACAAGCCTCTCTGCCCCTTGAAAAGATCTACTCATTCACTATCAACTAGTTAGTATTAGACAAATACTTGAAATAGCCTCGGCGTTTGAGGACCTTTAAGCGGGTCATGAGCAACAGCACCTGGCACTGTATGAACCAGAGTATAGGCGATGATATTTAGGCATTTCGCACGCACTTGAAACTATGTCACGTACTACATGCAAGCTAAGTTAATGATACAATCAAAGAGATTCAACAGAAAGAGAAACATTACAGCTACTGGTTGAATGAAAGTACCGCATATCAAAAAGGTGTACAGGAGCGGAGTATTACAAGACCGGTAAGAATGAAGATCCCTTTCCAGCCAATCTTTCATCAATCTCAGCAATCTGCTTATTCTGTGATGACCGTTCAAACAAAGGTCTGGCTGTTTGCCACAGCTCAACTGCCTTCACCATATCCCCGTCCAGCTTTGAAATATCCCCTAGTTGCAGTATGCACTCCGCTCTGCTGCGGTGAATATCCATTTGGGTAAATCCATCCAAAGCAACAGTAAACAGGCTGATTGCAGTATGATGGTCACCCTGTGCCAAGTACATATCTCCCAGAAATTGCAGCGCCTTGTGAGTTTCAAGCTTCTGTTTCAGCTTGAGGCTATAGACGAAGAATATCACTGTCCAAACATATGAAGTCTGATCTACAACACCCCAGTGGCAGAAGTTACCGAGCCTCTCTAGACAGTAACTCACAGTTTCATTGTCTTTGCCCCAAGCAAATGTGAAACATGAGTAGAAAAGTCTCTTTGCTCTCATTAAGTCTCCTTCCCTCATACACAGAGCTGCTTGGAACATCTCACACCATGCCCGTACTAACGGCATAGTATTGCATAGTGAGATGGCTGTATCAATATGCCATTGAACGGTCTGTGTTGATGTACTGATTTCCACATCAATCTGTGTGAAGTTGAGTAATGCCACTGCATGGCGATATGGCTGTTGCTCCAGAGAGAGGGTGTGAAGCATGTGAGTCATGTGATTACGAGCCTCCATATATTCTGACTTGAACCTGTGAACCTCCACCTTAGAGGTGAGGAGAGCATAATGAAGTGAGCTGCCACCCATACCACAAAGCTCTAGGAGCCCAATTGCCCTGGCCGAGAGGGAGAGGCTATGGCTATAGCACACAAGAAAACACAAGCACATAGATTGTATTCGAAGTGCCCATGCTTCTCTAAATAAATCACCACAGATTTTGGCCAGCCTTTGTGACTCGTAGGCATGTACTTTGGCTCCAGAATAATCCCCAGTTTTGGATGTGATCCATGCTATTGTAGCCAATAAATCACACTGTTTTTTTATGTTCCCAGTTGAAATTGACATTGCCAGGCCACTTTGAGCAAACTCCATAGCTTTAGGAAGATCATCATGTTGGCCCTGATAATAGTCTGCTACATTATCATAGAATCTACCTGTGGAAGTCTTTCAGTATTTGATCAAGCAGTCATGATGTAACTCACATTTGAGCTCTGGATCCTCAAAGTGGGCAAAACTTTCGAGGGCTTGGGTCACCAGAAAGTCTGCATCAGGAATCGAATGGTACAGATATCCTGAAAAGAACCAAGTGATGAAATAAACCTCAAGTCTATGGTCCCTGGGGTGAGGGAGAATATCACGAATATGGTGCATTAATTGACTCTGTCCATGGCCAGCGAGCATACTGAAGCGATGAAAGTGGCATATACAGTAGATGGTGTTGACCAGATCATGATTATCTTGAGTCAAACTGTTTCCCAGTATACTCTGGATGTTTGCAAAGTTTGATTTTAGTCGAGCAACTATGCCAGCACTTGAAATAGTTCCATGGTATGCTTCATGGATGTTGAGGAGCTGGTGAAAATGTTGTAGGACAGCTTGCACCAGATGACCAGGAGGGGGATGTCTTTGGTGCATATATTCCCGGATAGGTACTAATATTTTCAGCCGTTTTTGATCATTGCTGTATGCCAGCGCTGTACGTAGCAAGGCAGCTTTGCAGGCTAGAATATTCTTAATTGGCAGCCTACTTTGCACAAGCTCTATGTCTGAAAGACCATCAGGAAGAATGGACAGTAGGCTCAATAGATCCTGTGCCTGAGGCAAAGACATGACTCTGGGACTTGCAAGAGACAATGATATGGATAAATCCAAATTTGATCCTTTGTCATAACCCTCTGAGAGTAGTGAGGTTCTCTCTGTCTCCCAGCGATTCAAAAGACTGGAGACATCTTCACAGTTCACCAAATGGGCTATAAGATCAATTGCAAGCGGCATGTTATCAGCTAGTTGGAGAATTTTTTCGATATCTTCATCAGAATGATCATCATCTGCAATGTCAATGAAAGTCTTGCGAGCAGCATCCAACGTCAGGGGCTTCAATGGTTCAAGAAATGGATGAGTCCACTGGACATTGGCCGGCCTTTCAGCCCCTCGCATAGTGATCTAGAATGAGATCAATATATGAATGACAGCAGTGAACTTGTCTGCTTACAATTAATGCCAGATCCTCGACATCTGCAAGCAAGGCCAAGAATTTCTCAACTTCAGTACGAGACCTTGTTGGCTCCCAGAGTGTCTCCAGATTGTCCAAAATAAGCAGTGACGGTGGGCTGCCGGAAAAATAACGGATGATCGGCCGAGTAAGATCTTTATCCGGTTTGAGGCCTATATGTGCTCCGATGAGGGCTGCGAGATCAACACTAGTCGATGCCTGATCACAGGCAACAAAAAAACGATACTGCTTGTATCTGGCTGAGATGTCAGGGTGATGAAGAACAGCTCTTGCAAGGCTTGTTTTGCCCATTCCTCCTGCCCCTAAAATTGCAATGTTGGGCACTCCCTCTCCAAAATGTTTGACAATGGCTGAAACCTCGGATTCCCGTCCATGGAATATCTTTGGCTCAGAAGGCCACAGCGAAAGTGAGTTTGAACTTGAGGACGTGATCTGTAACAGAGCAGTGGTCATTATTTACGTAAAAACAAGTTGAATGACTACACACAGATGATCCTCTGTCAGAGTTTCCTCTGTCTGACAGACGTGAAATCAAATCCAGCACTTCCTGATGTGTCTGTTGTGCATATTGTTGCATATCAGACACATCACTTAGAACCTGAATATTTTGAATCTAGGATGATTGTGTTTCTTCATTAATTCAGGGCAAACAACCATAGTGAGTACCTTGAACACCTCAAGTGCTTGATCCAGTCCCGCAAGACAGTCCTTCAGTAATGTGCTCATTTCACCTTGACGGAAGAACTGCCTGATCCTGCTTGTCTGTCCCTGGGCTTCAACGAAGGTGTGGATTTTGTACAAGGTCCTGTGGCAGGATAAGCACCATTATTAGCAGTGTGATAAGAGGAACTTGCTCAGTAAATCTCCCCAAATGTTCGAACATGCTTGGTGATAATTCGCCACCGGTTTCTGAGGTTAGATGAAGACGGATGATGCCATTGAGGAGGACATGTATTTGCTCCAGCATCTGTGTGCAATCATCCTTGTTTTTCTTCATGCTCTGTCCAGGCTGCATAAGCACTATGAGGCCAGAGCCATAGCAGAAATTCACCTCCGCGGCAGTCAGGAGAGAACGAATTGTTCTTGAAATTACCGGCAGGAATGGTGTGTCCAGACTTTCAGAAATCATGTCCAGTGTGTCCACAGCGGCAGGCAAACATGCTGCAATGTTATTGAAGCGAATTTGAGTGACAGTAGGCTGGAGGGGCATCGTTGTTATCAAGGCGGGTATTTTCCCTCGTCCCCCGCTATTTGTGGGAGGTGGCATGCGAACTTTCACACATCCACATACAAGCCCACGATCTGCCGAGGATGATCAGTTTCAATTCAATTCAGTTCACATCACCGTATTTCCTTCCCACTCGCATGGGAAAGAACCTCACCGTGTAACATTCCAGAGCGCTTTCCTTGAGACATGGCCAGCCTATTCATTTGGTCCTTTATCGCGTCTTTCAGACACTGCCGGTGGCTCTGTGCCCCATTGCCATTGATTAGAATTTGCTGGAGTCTCAGGCTGGGAGCACACGGCCGCTAAATTATCTCACAAGAAGATGATGGAAACAAGATGCACCTGGTTCTCAAGGCTGTGTAACGTGAGATACGGCACGGAGCTGAGATTCTGGGCGTTGCAACGAAGCATATCGATGCCCTCGTAACCAGAGGTCCCCATAATTCCTATGCGAATGAAGTATCGGCCTAGAAGAAACAATTTTAAAATTTTAAAACCTAGAGCGCAGAAAACCTTCCCCGAACGCCGTCGTTGAGGGCTCAGTTTGGACGACAGCACCAGTTTTTCAGCGGGCGCGTCATGTACACCTCCGAATGTTCCTCATGGCCCGGCCCAAAGATGCTGCCCGCGAACACATGAAGAAACTCGGCCAGCGGAGATGCTGTTGGTAGCCAGGCGCAGGACGCACAATCGAACGAATGAAACTTGAATGCAGTATGCGCGCAATTCAATCCCCGCATTAAGGGATTAGTGCCCGCGCTAGTGGTGCCGCGCGGTCCGGTTCAGACCTGTAATTGGACGACATGAAGAGGCCCGCAAGGAGGGCTCTGGCGTCATGTGTGGAACCAAAGTCAGACCCGATTAGGAAACCCAGACCGCATTGGGTCTGCCAGGCCGGATTAGGCCTGGCTATGTATCGGCCACTGATCCGGGCGCTCCGCGCGTTCTCAGGCCCCTATTTTGCACCCTTGTCGTGAGTTTATTGTAGTTTTGCCTATATTTTAAATCATGTGGGGCCACAACTAAGGCCCAGAAAGTATTTCACAGCATTCCACTTCGCCGCAGGCCAAAAAAAGCGTCAGAACCTGCCCAGAACAATGTGAAATCAACAGTCTTTGCAATACTTGCTAAACTTATCATAATACAAAAAGTATAGGGCTCACAGAAGGTACTCAACAGTGAATCCAATGTGTGCTGCAGGCTGCAAAAATTTGCTAAAGTGTCTGCAGAGCAACAGAGACTGTCAAGTCAAAAAGTGGGTATGGTAAAATACAGATTTATATTGGATGGGCAATTCATGGAATTCATTCAGATCAAATACTCCTTGGATCAGTCACTATAATATTCCCAATCGGAGTATAACTCACCTGGGACTTGGGAGCCTGGGAATAAGCATGTTGTATGCCGAAGCAGGTGAAGGTTTTAAATTGTGCTCAGGAAATGTTCAAGCCTCTGATGTTGTGTTTTTTTGGTGAGGTCATATAGGAGCTAAATGACAAGTAGTTTTCCCTGACTTGGTAGCTCACCCGGGGTGGGCAGAGATGCAATATTTAACTTGAACATAGTGTTATGGATTTAAGGGATTTGGCGGGTGCGCGAACGTGCTTAAATCCACACTTGATGCCCAACCGTGTGATGGCGACGGTTCGCGCCAGTGGCAAGCGAGTGGAGGGCGAACTGTGAGATGCGAAAAGTTGACGCGCTCGTCAGGCAATGCCGCGGCGAACCGAAGCCGCGGGAATCATAGCGCATCAGATGCGCGATCGGTACTGTGAAAAAATCACGCCCTGTGCCCTGTGCCCAGGTGTTTCGACTGCGCCGGCGCAATGTGCTCACATCTCTTTCCCGAACTATCACCCCAGCTCCCTCCCGAGACTTTTTGACACCCAACACAACTTACGTACCAATGGAAGCCGAACTCCCGCTGATCAACTCAGTGACCGCGCCCGCGGAGCTAACTAAGGCCTTGGCCCTTGAAGCTATTTATAAGAAGAAAAACAAGCACGACAAGGGGAGGATGGGAGCCGGTATGGATTTCACCCTCTCAGCGCTTCTCGCCGGTTTTTATATCAAGGAGACTGACCATCCGATATAGGCTACAAGGAAAGTCTCGACTCCCGGATTGCGGAGTGCCGGGATGTGATAACTCGGTGTACGTCCCTAGCGATCCCATTCATGCACATAGAGCTCATGATCCTCGAGCCACTATAAATTCCAATGTCGTGCTTCCCACCGGATCCCCCAATGATCCACCGATCATCTCGGGCGCTGGGGGAAACATCAGTCCAGGTACGTGCTTATTACACACATCTATTCTATGACGTCTGACATGCTCTGTTCGGTTGCCAAAAGGTTCGTCCGGAAACTCTGGGCACACCGTCCCGAACACTGGAGGGGGCGATGCCAGTGAGTTTCTTTCTTTATCGTCCCCCATGCTTGGGGAGCTGGGACATTTCGAATGAGGTGCGGGTTTTGAACAGTAGGGAGTTGTTCAAATCCGACACCTCAGTCTGGGGTGCACATTCCAAACGGTCTGGCTCAGCCTGGAGCTGTATTTTCCACACAGTCCATGTCCTGTGCGAAGTTGACAGCCTGATCTGACCGTGTCCTCCCGACGGTTGGCTACATACCCCAGCTGTTCATTTAGACATCCAATGGACCTAGATTTCGGATATGATATACTTACATATGTCCCTGAGGGCCCCCAACCCTCAGATTGCGAATATACTATGTGATTGAAATTTGATGAAGGCTCCAATTTCAATCAATTTCCTGCTCTACACTAAATGTGGACCGTGACCGAGAAAGCTGATCTGAGCTAATGGGGCCCTCCGACCTATATGTGAGCGCAACATATCCGAAATCTAGGTCCATTGGATCAGTATATCCGATGCTACAGCGGTTCTGTGTGGACACCTCGAAATTTGCCGAAAAAGGCAATTCCCACGCACCCGCACGAATGTGGGGTCCACAGCCCTCCGGAATTGGAATCCGATTCAAATGGTGCTACTTTCAAGGTAAACGATGAAGAATTGAGCCTGCAACAACCGATCTCGTGAAAAGATCTAAATTTGAAGAAAAATGGGCCGCGCCCTAAGTTCCGCAAAGAGCTGTAAGAAAATTCTAGTCCAGTCCGCGTGTCAAGCAATGGAGAAATAAATATTTTAGAGGGCCTAAATCTATCTTAAATTTTCCTTAAATCTCCGACATAGTCACCTCTGAGTCGTTACATAGTTGGTCTAGATTTAAGCACCCAAATGAGGTGTTGAATTCGAGCAGTTGATCTGAATTGCGCAAAGAGTGCAGCGTACAACTGCCTGTTTTGAGCAGTTGGATCCGTATGTTTGAAGCAGTATCAGTTGTTCATCTCGGCCATACACATTTCGTGATTATTACAGACTACTTGCGGCGACTACGCGACTTCGTGTCCCCTCTAATTTTACGCTCAGCGCGCACCGCCTTCATCAGCATTGTGAACCTTTTCCGGAGCCCAGGAAACTTCGTCTCGAATCTCTCGTGATCTCCTCCGCACTGAACAAGGAACTCTTCACAGACGAAGCGAATGTTACCGAGTTTCACCGCTTCCGACGCATATTCGGTCGATCTAAAGAGGGTTGACCAGTCCTTTAGAGGAACATTGAGGCCCTTCTGCGGTGAGCCACGCTCCCAATATTGGAGGGCATCGTCCAAGGTTTTTGTTTCTGGAATGCGTGCAGGGCCAAGTCCCGGGAGCGACGGTGGCGATGGTGGCAACTGCACCGGAGTGGCCAGAGTCTGAGGAGTGCTGGGTTCGGCTTGGGGCTGTTGCGGTAATGGTAAACTAACTGGAACCAAAGACCAGCATGAATTCAACGGCATGATGAAGAAATTATGCAAATACCAGTGGGTGCTCTGACTGGGGAAGGCGAGCCACTGAGAATGAGAAGTCCCTGTATTTTCGTCAAAATGCTCTCTTCAAACTTCACCAGATCGACTTTTAGGAGCGGTGCAGTCAGGTCCTCCCCCATGAACGTCTCATGCCGGTCGATGATACGGTCGTCCATCATGATATCGGAGAAGCCTTCTTCGTAGGCCATAAGCTCATCAAGCAGATAACGCATCAGGGTTCCGATCTTTCATTTATCAACGTTCGAAGAGATTAAATTTTAGGGCGGCACGTACGTTCTCATTGGAAGACCATCCACCCCACCACTTCACCGCCTTCAAACTCCACTTACGGTCCGCCCACAGAAAGCGGTACTGTGCCCCGCCACGTCGAAAGCAGTGAGTGGTGAATTTACCGTTGCGACCCTTCATCACCCCCGAACGCTCCACGATGTCTTCCATTAGGTTTTCAAACCCAGAGCGACTGGTGCATTCACCGAACTTAAGCTGCCCCGTCGATGCAAAGGCAGGGAAGACAGAATCGGTTCCTGCTAGCGGGCGGCGCAAGAGACCTTCCATATGCGTCTTCCAAGTCCGGATATGCGTGTAGCAGTCGATTTCTGGATGGTCAAGATCGATCTGAACCTTGTATTTTTGAACTGCCAAATGTTACGCTACGAGGAGAGCCAAAGGGCGCGATGCACTCACCCTTAGTCGGGTCCTTGTTGGTCTTGCGGAATATCAGCGAAAACTCGTGGTATGGAATTCCTGTCAGCGAGCGCAGATCCAGTTTGACATGCTTGAATTGGAGGTTGACAAGCTCGTCATTCCTAGTCAAATTAAAAAGTCAGTTGCGATCACTTGAACCCAAGGATATCTACCGCGTCCAAAGGGTGAATGCCGTCGTCGCAAAGGCCTTGAAATAGAGCCGTTGAGTCACGCTGAAATATTTGATTGCTTCTTCGCTATCGAGGTATTCCATAATGATCTTCAGATCAGCGGGCAACATGGGAAGGGCCTGCGTCGCCGTCCCAGTTCGATTGTGGCGATTCTTGAGCGATTCGTAGTAGGTCTTGAAGCCGCTCTCGAAGACAGGATTCCCTTCCCATTTCTCGGTGTGCGAATTGTACTTCCAGAACTCTCCCTGACATCCCTGAACGCTGAATGGTTTGTCAGCATGGTACTCGGAAGGATTGACTATGCCCCTCACCGTTCGAAGTAGTCTTTGAACGCTGAACGAAGACCCTCCGCTGATGCGAAACCACGCTCCAAATGCTCACATTTGTATGCGGTGAGAGCTCTAAGAGCCAGCGGTGTCTCTTCTGTGATCTCATCGAAGGCATCTGCCGCAATCTCGTCATCAAGGCGCCCTTCCGCGGTCCAGTCCTTCAGCCACTTTTTGCCGCTCTTGACATAATTCGCATAGCCCTTCTTCGTCCGTGAGGATTTGTACCATTCGTCTGTTGTCTGCTGACTATTATCGAGGAGCGATGATGCAGATGGAAGAGCTGTCGACGGTGTCTTGTTCTGGGCCGCGCGTTTGGAGTTCTTCGGACTTTTTTTCTTCTTTGCGGGAGGGGCCGGGGAGGAGCCAGCAGCGGGGGAGGAAGGCTTCTTCGCAGAGCTGCGTGTCGTTCGAGAGCTTCGCTCGGGTGCCATATCCGCAATGACGGGTCTGTGGTGCTCGTCGGACGAGAGCAGGTGTGTGCGCTGGACCAATGACGACGAAAATAAATAAGCACGGAAATTCACAGTTCAGGTGGTGTACAGGGAGTACGGTTCACATTCAACTGTGGGATTTAAACAGCTCAAACGGGCGTGTCCTAATCGGGAAGTGTTTAAATCTGACACCTCACTTCCTTAAATTTCCCCCGACTATGACATGTAGGGCCTCAATGTTCCTCTAAAGGACTGGTCAACCCTCTTTAGATCGACCGAATATGCGTCGGAAGCGGTGAAACTCGGTAACATTCGCTTCGTCTGTGAAGAGTTCCTTGTTCAGTGCGGAGGAGATCACGAGAGATTCGAGACGAAGTTTCCTGGGCTCCGGAAAAGGTTCACAATGCTGATGAAGGCGGTGCGCGCTGAGCGTAAAATTAGAGGGGACACGAAGTCGCGTAGTCGCCGCAAGTAGTCTGTAATAATCACGAAATGTGTATGGCCGAGATGAACAACTGATACTGCTTCAAACATACGGATCCAACTGCTCAAAACAGGCAGTTGTACGCTGCACTCTTTGCGCAATTCAGATCAACTGCTCGAATTCAACACCTCATTTGGGTGCTTAAATCTAGACCAACTATGTAACGACTCAGAGGTGACTATGTCGGAGATTTAAGGAAAATTTAAGATAGATTTAGGCCCTCTAAAATATTTATTTCTCCATTGCTTGACACGCGGACTGGACTAGAATTTTCTTACAGCTCTTTGCGGAACTTAGGGCGCGGCCCATTTTTCTTCAAATTTAGATCTTTTCACGAGATCGGTTGTTGCAGGCTCAATTCTTCATCGTTTACCTTGAAAGTAGCACCATTTGAATCGGATTCCAATTCCGGAGGGCTGTGGACCCCACATTCGTGCGGGTGCGTGGGAATTGCCTTTTTCGGCAAATTTCGAGGTGTCCACACAGAACCGCTGTAGCATCGGATATACTGATCCAATGGACCTAGATTTCGGATATGTTGCGCTCACATATAGGTCGGAGGGCCCCATTAGCTCAGATCAGCTTTCTCGGTCACGGTCCACATTTAGTGTAGAGCAGGAAATTGATTGAAATTGGAGCCTTCATCAAATTTCAATCACATAGTATATTCGCAATCTGAGGGTTGGGGGCCCTCAGGGACATATGTAAGTATATCATATCCGAAATCTAGGTCCATTGGATGTCTAAATGAACAGCTGGGGTATGTAGCCAACCGTCGGGAGGACACGGTCAGATCAGGCTGTCAACTTCGCACAGGACATGGACTGTGTGGAAAATACAGCTCCAGGCTGAGCCAGACCGTTTGGAATGTGCACCCCAGACTGAGGTGTCGGATTTGAACAACTCCCTACTGTTCAAAACCCGCACCTCATTCGAAATGTCCCAGCTCCCCAAGCATGGGGGACGATAAAGAAAGAAACTCACTGGCATCGCCCCCTCCAGTGTTCGGGACGGTGTGCCCAGAGTTTCCGGACGAACCTTTTGGCAACCGAACAGAGCATGTCAGACGTCATAGAATAGATGTGTGTAATAAGCACGTACCTGGACTGATGTTTCCCCCAGCGCCCGAGATGATCGGTGGATCATTGGGGGATCCGGTGGGAAGCACGACATTGGAATTTATAGTGGCTCGAGGATCATGAGCTCTATGTGCATGAATGGGATCGCTAGGGACGTACACCGAGTTATCACATCCCGGCACTCCGCAATCCGGGAGTCGA
This sequence comes from Mycena latifolia, assembly GCA_029289555.1. Lineage (NCBI taxonomy): Eukaryota > Fungi > Basidiomycota > Agaricomycetes > Agaricales > Mycenaceae > Mycena > Mycena latifolia. Next base: position 212,255 of record JARJLE010000059.1, on the reverse strand, counting down.
GACTTTCCTTGTAGCCTATATCGGATGGTCAGTCTCCTTGATATAAAAACCGGCGAGAAGCGCTGAGAGGGTGAAATCCATACCGGCTCCCATCCTCCCCTTGTCGTGCTTGTTTTTCTTCTTATAAATAGCTTCAAGGGCCAAGGCCTTAGTTAGCTCCGCGGGCGCGGTCACTGAGTTGATCAGCGGGAGTTCGGCTTCCATTGGTACGTAAGTTGTGTTGGGTGTCAAAAAGTCTCGGGAGGGAGCTGGGGTGATAGTTCGGGAAAGAGATGTGAGCACATTGCGCCGGCGCAGTCGAAACACCTGGGCACAGGGCACAGGGCGTGATTTTTTCACAGTACCGATCGCGCATCTGATGCGCTATGATTCCCGCGGCTTCGGTTCGCCGCGGCATTGCCTGACGAGCGCGTCAACTTTTCGCATCTCACAGTTCGCCCTCCACTCGCTTGCCACTGGCGCGAACCGTCGCCATCACACGGTTGGGCATCAAGTGTGGATTTAAGCACGTTCGCGCACCCGCCAAATCCCTTAAATCCAGAACACTATGACCTACATAGTCATTTGATGTGAAAGGGCTTTGTACTTCAAAAAAATAGCCAAGTTCATTGGCACTGAGTATCAGTTATCTAGCTATAGACAGTACTATGTTTTCGACTCCTTTTTAGGACCTCAGGCGGGACCCTGAGAGACAGACAATGTTGTATTGTTTTTTTTCAACGTGGGTTAAGCAGTTCACATAGTTAGCACATACAGTACCAGAGAATTTCGTAGAGGCCAGGACAGATGATTATATGAACGTGGGCGCCGAAGGAAAGAAGAGAAGTGTGAAGAGAGCGACAACAGATTGACTAGGAAAAATGTGTCACGACCTCCAAAAAGCGATCTTCCCACATCACGCACTTACCAACTGAGCAATAAAGCCATTCAGGGTTGGGCAATCGAAAGTCGTTAATATCCAGGTAGGGACTTTTTGAATATTTTTGAATTACAAATTCTCAGTTCCACATATGACACCAGAGCCCGCAAGGACGCAAAAACCATCCCAGAACCCTGTACATCAACCCCGCCTTTATCGGAGGTCTACGCCGAGTGCTTCAACGTTGAACTAGATTGAAGTTCTACAGTGCACGTACTTGCGTCTGGGGTTAGTACGTGAAATATGAATGCCACATGTTCAGTTATACGCCCGGGAGGAATCAAGGTGAAATTCTGAAACCTCAATCAATAGTACATAAATCAACTCGTAAGCTACAGAACACTGTACATCCCGTCTATCCGTGTAATAAAACTTCCTTGCCGCTCTCCTACACTGAACAAAATCCCGCTCTCCAGTCTAATGCGCCCGAGCGACAGCTGGTTCTATGGTTGAAAGTTGGATGGTTAGGCGCGCAGCGACGCGTATGCCGCGCCCGTCTCGGCTTCGAGCAGGAGGCGGTGGTACGGCTGGTACTTCGGCTCGGCTGCCTTCACCACCGGCACCGCCAGCGTGAATTGCTGCCAGGCGTAGTCAATCACCGAACAAAAGAGGCATGCGGCAAACACGCACGTCCTGCCGCTCGATCTCCGTCTGCAGGACCGCCATGAGGAGGAAGAGCCGCTCGCGCGCGTCCGTGATCTGGTGCGGGAAGTAGATCGCCGCGCGGATGGTCCCGTGCGCGCGCGGCGGCGTGAAGCGCACCGCGCCCGCGGGCCCGCCGAGAATTGGTGTTGCCTTCGAGAATTAACGGCGCGCGTCAGCACTTCCGCATCACAGCACATATGGTGAGGGAAGGAGGCGCACTAGGAGCTCCTTCGCCGCGTTGCGGTACTTGACGCTGTACGCGCGCGCGCCCCACGTCCACTGGCGCTCCCTACCCTCAAATAAATGTATAAACATAAACCAGCTTCGCGCCGAAGGAAAGAAGGAAGGAACGCACGAGCTGAATATCCACCCGGTGCCCGCCTTGACCTCGTCCCACCGCCGGCACACGCCGTCGACCGCGAACGTCTTACCCGCCCAGTCGATCTGCGCGTGGAGCCCACCGCTGGCGGAGGTGATGGCCGTGTGTCCGCGGCCCTGCGCGGTGTGGGTGGTGCTGGTGGTGTAGTGCACAATGCCGTCTGCGCCCGCGATGGGCGATGCGAGGAGGCTCGTTTCGGTGAATGTGAGCGCGGTGGCCATGGTCGTGGGGGTCAGCAAGGACTTGAAGGACGGGATAGAATGGGCGGAGGATGGGAGGGCAGCGCAACGCCCGCAGGTATAAATGCCCCTCAGTCAGCTCCGGGGCTGGACCTGAAGCACTGTGATCACAGGCTCGGGTACTCGGAATGGCAGCTACAGATAAGATAAATTATCCACGCGCCCCCGATTGAGCTAGCGGCCGTCGGTGACCGTATCAAAATTGTTGTGCCGGCGATTTGTGGTTGGAATTTATTTGTACGTGGGGATTCCGATTCAGAGTGATGGGTCAGCACTTCAAGTCGAAAGCGGGACCGAGGATGAGAAAAAATGTAAACGGGCAGAGACCCGCGCTCCTGCGATGACAATGGGCTAACCATTGTCCAGACGCACTCGAGGACATACTAGGGAGCAAGGATAGGGCGGAGCGGCCGCTGCGTCAATTAGTTATGATCTCATCGATTTCTATCAAAGCTAGGAGGATCCTCGACGGGATCGTCGGTGGGGCTGTCAGACCTGCCCGGCGCCACCGCGGATCCCATTCACCGCACATCCCCAGTTCAAATCCCACCTCAACACCAACTCCTCACTGCTGCGCCCCCACCCACTCCAGACACACCGCGACCCTCTTCGTCGTCCACATCACCCTTTCGTCCTCGCTCAGCCCCGCCGCCTTGACCGCCCACGCGCCCATGTCCCCGTTCGTGCGGAACGCCTCCAGCCCCGTCGCGCGCCCCGCGGCGGCGAAGCCCGCGGCGGTGTACAGCGCGATGACGGCGAGGGTGTCGGGGTGCACGCCCACGCGCATCCGCACGCGCGCGCGCCCCGGGCTGTGGGACCGCGCGTAGTCCTTCCCGGCCCGGACGAGCATCTTCGCGAGCCCGCGCCCGCGGTGCGCGGGCGCCGCGAACAGCGCGGTCATCTGCCACTTGCTCTCCGCGTCGTCGGCGCCGCGGGGCGGCGCGCCCGACGCGGGCGGGAGCGCGTAGGCGGCGAGGGGGAGGGGGCCGCGCAGGATGGCGGAGGCCGCCCAGGCGCCTGCGAGCGGGTCCGCGGCGTCCGGGGACTGCGATAGCGGGATGGGATGTGCGACGCAGACGAGCACGACAGCGTCGTCCCGCCAAATGCGCGCAGCCCACTCGTCGGCGGTGAACGTGCTCTCGATGGCGTCCGTCGACGCATACGCGTGCGGGGACGTGCGCAGCGCCTCGAGCCGCAGGGCCGTGTATTTCAGGGCCAGGGCGGCGAGGGAGGTGGGGCGGGAGGCGTGTGTCCGCGGGCTGGGGAGCGCGTGCGTGGAGTAGGTGTACATGTGTTGCTGTGTGTCGTAGGTGTGTTGCTGCGCCATTGGGAAGAAGTGGGGTGGGAACTGATTATGCAGAGGGAAATTCAGCGGGATTATAAAGGCGGCGGTCGGCAAACACGGACTGTTAGTCAAGGCTCGGGCTTCTGCCCGATTCGGCGTGCGGTGTTGCGAGGAGAGCTTTGTTGCATCTAGGCTTGACGCAGACGTAAACCTACTACAACCAATCTTACACACCACTCATTGACCGAAGCTGCGAAGACCGGTGCACGAAGAGTAACAGTGCGAGGTATATTGCTGCAGACGAAGAATTTCTGAGGCGGATTTCGCGCGGATTATGACAGATTCCGCGGCAGGGGACGGTACTGGCACGACAGCACCAGTGAACACGGGTCTGCTATTAATTTCCAAAGAGGTAAAGCTCATGCAACCTACGGGAGCCAGCGCAGCCAATGCATAACATTCCTTCGGGACCTGTCAGTGATTTGAAGGCCGGGGCTGTTTTGAATTGCCGGTATCCTTGATAAGACGGTGGGTACGCGTGCGTGCAGCGTGTCGAGTCACCAAGCGCTCGGTGGGCTGCGCAGGCGAACGTTCAAGTCCTGTGTCGGAGGCGCAAGCAGCACGATTAACAAGTGATCTTGTTTCGCAGCATGCACGTCGCATCAAGCGGATGGGATGACACGGAGACGGCCAGCTACTGCAGCGTAGCATGAAGATCTTGCTTGGATCTTGCACACCGGAATCTACAGCATGGAGGATGGAACCTTCTAGAAGAGGAATACGCTGTCCAGTGGCGCCGAGGTGTGGAATAAGTAAGGACGTGGGCGAAGAACGAAATGCGGTGCATTTGAGTGTGCAGCTGTTTGCCCGCTCGCTTCGTCTTGCATCGCCAAAAATGTGCGACCCTTGAAAGGCGGTTCAAAGGTGCTTACAAGGGATCAAAGGCCTTAAAGGGACACACGAGCCTTGTACCACTCTGAAAGGCCTGTTTTGTGAAGGTTAGAATTCACGAGGCCTTTAAAGGGCATCCAAGGCTTGGCGGCCTTTTAAGGCCTTTCGGCCCTTGTAAGGCCCCTGCAATGGTCTGCAAGGCTTGCGATGGCTCCCAGGATCCTCCTCGCATTTCACTTATAATCCAAAAACAATGAGAACAAAAAGATACATTTGCATTTATAAATACAGCACGCCGAGCAACATATGGGTATCAAATACAGCGGAGAAAGGATCAGGGTGATGCTGCGAATACACGATCAGCAAAATTATGGAGAAGTGGGGTGCTAAGACTTACAGGACGACGAACATGAGGCGGAGAACCGATCTGGGGACAGAACAAGTCAGGGGAGAGCGCAAAAAACCGCGGAAAATGACCACTTACCAGTGCGAGAGAATTCGGACTGGATCTGTGAAGACGAGGGGATTAGTAAGTCGAAATCCGATGTAAATGAGAGGGACAATAGACAGGAAAGGAGAGTAGATGGTGCATGCGGGGTGGAATCAATTTGATGTCGACTGAGCAAGATTGAGGCACTTACAGACAGTAGAGCAGACGAAGCATTGAGAGGAGGAACAGCTGGAAGGAACATAAGTACGCGCAGATTAAAAGAAGGGTAAAGGTAAAGCACACCTTGGTTCTTGCGACTAACCAGGGGGAACAAGGGTTAGTAAGGGTCAAAGTAATACGGGCATACTTACTGGGAGCAGGCACATCTTTGCAGAACACGAAGAAGCGCATGATACAGAGAATTAGCGAAGTTGGAGAGCTTGATATGAGCATTATCCATTACTGGAGCTTGGTTAGCATGGGGGGCAGAAAACAAAAGAATTAGCGCACAAAGGATGATAGATGGAAATTGATCTGTTGAGCTGCTGCGTCAGCGCGCTCCGAAAGCTTCCCAAATACTCACCTAGCTGGAGTCGGTAGATGCTGTCGAACGGCTGGCGCCACGACGGGCGAGGATTTCGGTCATCTCCAAGTCGGAATCAGAGTCGTCGCTGTCGGACGTGCATGAGCTTCGCATTAGTTGGCCTTGCATCGGCACCTTCTAGGCCCTGAGATGGAAGGCAAGTTAGATGGGGTGAGTGTATGTATGCATATTAAAACGTACGCGACTGCATCCGGTGTTAAAGGAGGTCCGCTAGCGGCGCACTGGGACAGAACGGTGAGTTCGAGTGCATATATGTGCCGTGAGACGTACGCAACGGCATTGGGCGTCACAGGAGGCACTACTGGCGGCGTGCTGAGACAGGAAGGGGAGTTAATGTGGATATATGCGTGTAAACTGACGTACGGAGTTGCCTCCGCCGGCTCCACCGTGTCCGAAAGGTGCTTCATTGATCTTGAGGCGGCGCGACCAGGGAACAAGAGCGTCTCGCAGCATCGGGTGTTTGATACCCCGGTCGGAGTTGACCGTCGAGTCGCTGATGGGCGGGTCCAATCTCTTGCGACGGTCCGAGAGAACGTAGTTCGTCTTGTGCTTCAGCTGACTCCGAGTCGTGTCGTTCTGGCGTGCATGCCCGGCGGCCTCTCGAAACTGGAAGATGATTAGCAGTGATCGCGACAGATAAGCGACGGAGTGCACGCGCTTGACGATCCGCCCCCACTGCTCATCGTCCTTGTATTACTGCCTCGACATCTCCACGGAATCCGGCGATGATCGTCATCATCGGATTGAATGCGTCGATGTACTTGGCTTGCTCTACCAGGGCACTGAAGGCATGTAGGCTCCGAGTATGGTATGGAACGAATACACACACCTCAGGGATAGGCTGGGCAATTCCGGGTGGGCGGGTCCAGTGTGAAAGGGCACCTGCTTATTGGAGACCACAGGGTTCGCGCCGAGGGCTTCGTTTGGGCTTCTTCATACTTGCGCTTCACCTCGGAGGGAGGGAGGGCTGGTGCAGCTGGGCCAGAGGAAGGGACGGGAGCGCCAGAAGAAGCAGGAAGGATGCCGGCTGCCGAGGTCGACATGGTGGTCGCAGACAAAGAGGGCGTCTTGACCGCCCTCGCTTTTAAAGTCCGATTCACGGTCACGTGAACAGCATTTGGCTCGCGCAAATCGCGATAATTAGGGATGTACGGCTTCAAAAAATTGGGGAAAATCGTATTAAATACATGTTATAGCTCACAATATCCTGTGTAGTCAAGAATATCCTCATCTGTCCCCCCATTAGCTGCCAATTGCATTTCAGCGTTATTTTCATCCTCTTCATCCTCATTGGTTTCAGAACTGAATCAGAGGTGTCGCTGGGAGGGCTATCAGATCCTGAGACTTGTTTGAAAGTGTCTGGAGGAAGTTCTTGAGCCGCAGCTGATTCTAGTTCCACAGGTGTCGGATTGACATCCATCTGCATTTGCGTCGACTGGCCCTGCAGACGCGGCTGAGCTCCCAGCTCCGAGACTTTGTCCTACAGCATCTTCGGAATATCACATAAACGTATCCCGATCAACGAAGCTACAGCGACTTATTAGATTATGTTTGATTGAAGACTTGAAATGTTACAAATTAACATAATACATCCAGTCCTCGTCGTTCTCCGTGTCGTAGTGGCGTGCCGCTGAAGACCCAAAAGCTCCTTCATTCGCATACAGTGGAATGGTGGAACCAGATGAGCCCTGCGGATGATTTCCACCGGGCCGAGAAATCCAAACACTTCTGGTCGGGAACCATCAATGAACGCGACGCGATCGTCTCGGTATCTTCCAAAGTTGGGGTAGACGAACACGCCGGCGTGTAGGACGACCGGGACCAGGAGGAGGAGGGCTGGGGAGGGGGCGATTATCCTGTTCAATTTCGGTCAATAAATATTTTATGTCGTGGTGTTCCGTACACCACACCCGACTATTTCCTCTGTCCGGTCTGAGGCTCCGGCAGGGACTTGGAGCGCGAATTTTAGGACGTCGGCAGAAGCTTCCGAATTTCCCTGTCGCGCCAGGCGCTCAAGTTTTCAGCGTCCTGCCGCGCACTGCCACTCGAATATAAGCTACGAACCGGTCAGCGCAGGGAGAAAAGCTGTGAATGAATTTACCATTTGATTATCTGACGTCGTTTCGAGAGGACTCAGCAAGCGCTGCCGCAGCAGCAGCAGACGCCTGCGCATCGTGATAGTGTGTGCTACTGCTTGGGCACGCCCTTCGAGTAGCACTGGACATATTCTTGTGTGGTTGTCATTAATCATCAATCCGGCGCCCTTTTTGCATGAAGTGCCACAAGCATGGCAGTCAACCATTGAGATAATAATAAATAATGCGATTTGAGGGGAAAAATGCGAGCCTCATGTGCTGGTGCCTGTGGTAGTAGCTGAGAGAGGAACTCAGGCGGCGACGGCGGCGCGGGCGTGAAGTAAGATTCAGCCGACCTTGGAAGCTTTTGGGAGGAGCGGCCAAGGCTTTGAAGTGTCGGGGAAGAAGCTTTGAGGCGTGTCACCAGGCTGGCAGAAGCTTTTCAGGACAAGGCAAGCCTTGGAGGGCCTTGGAAGGGCCTTGCAAAGCCGCGTCAAGGCACGTCGGCACTTGCCGAGGTCACGGGGGCCTTTCAGGCGTCGGACAATTTTGGTGATGTGGCTTGACGCGCAGCGCACCGTCTCCCGCGTGTTCCAGAGCCCGCCCGCGGCGTACCTCATCGACTATGACACCATCATCGCCGGCGCGCTCGTGACGGGGCTCGTCAACTTCACCGCGGCGGGCGACAACAACGCCCTCGTCTCCCCCGGCGACCCGGACACCTTCACCCGGACGATCGCGTACCTTCCGTTCGCGGCCTCGAACGAGGACGACGGCGCGCTCATCAACGCGGCGGGGTCGACCTGCACGTTCTACAACGCGACGCACGCGGCGCGCACGCACTTTGTGAACGGGACGCAGACGAGCAGCGTCTCGGTGACCGAGTTCCACGCGCCGCGCGGCACCCGGGCACATCTTCAACGTCGGGGGCGACGTGAATGGTGGGCGCGCGGGGGGCCCCGGGGGGGCTTCGCGCCGGGGCTCGGCGGCCCGCTGCACTTCTTCGCGCTGGCGGACGCGATGACCGCGCGCCTCCTGGGCGCGATTATCCGCGACGTGCAGGGCGCGATCGGGCCGCTCGACCCCACGGGCGACGTCTCGCTCGCGCTCGAAACGAGCCTGTTCGAGTCGCCGGACGGCTTCAACGCGTCCGCGCCGCGGTTCACGGGGCTCAATTCGTCCTTCGCCAGCATGTCGCAAGGTGCGCCGCTGCCTTCCGCCACAGGCGGCCTTTGACTGACATCCCCCGTGCGTCAAGGGCTCGAAAACCTCGTCGCGAACATGTCGCTCAGTCAGCTGCACTCCCCCCGTCCTCATCCGTACCACACGAATCGCTCACAGGTTTCGTGCACATGGGCACGGGCTTCACGCCCGTCGACGCGCTCGTCCCCTCCCCGGGCATCATCAACACCTCCAACCGCCGCACCCTCGGCGCGACCTACCTCCCCGCCTTCGCGTGCCGCCTCGGCACCAGCGCGCTCGGCCGCTTCTGCCTCGTGCGCAACGGCGCGCCGAGCTCGAACAGCTGCTCGTCGCGCATCGACCCCGTCGCGGACAGCGTCGAGGCGGGGGAGCCGCGCGCGGAGGCGATCCGGCTGATGTTCGGCGGGGTCGCCGTCCCCGGGCGGGGGACGCGCGCGGCGTTTGGGCTCGTGTCGGAGCAGAAGGTGGAGGTGCTGCGGAGGCGGCGGTGAGCCGCGTTGACATTCTTTTGATTATTGTCCCTCGTTGTGTATTTTAGTCCATCTTAATCGAGTCATCCATGCTCTGTTCATTCGCGGCGCTTGTCGACCGCAGGGACGTCCTTGTTTCAGAAAAAAAAGAGATGTCTTGTATTTTCCATAGATTCCGCAATTTCAGTACGCAAAATCCGATTTCCTCGCGACCTCCGGGTCGCAAAGGGGCATTCTCTGTCCCCCAGGGACGAACTGCATATGATAGTCCACAAAATGAGGAACGGTACAGTATTAACTCCGCAGTTTTAGCGGCGTTTGCGCCGCGGCGGTAAGTAATTATGACGATCCGCTCTGATAGTGAATGATTCAAATATTCGGTGACGAGCGATCACGATCATTTCTTCGTAAAGGCTACTCCTCCCTCTTTTCGTATCGCTGATACAATGGGGTTGAGAGCTAAAGTAGCTTGCTGAAAATGCGCGTGTGTGAGTCCTGCATTCCGACTCGATGGTGGGCTGCCCAACAGCTCACGGTTGGATTGTTCGAGACGGAGAGTTCACTTTTTGGCTTGGCCGAATGGCTTGTTTTGGCTCGGGCTTGGATTTTGGTGGCAGCCCAAGCCCAAGCCCGGCCGAATGGCTTGCAAGCCATTTTGCCGGCTTGGCAAGCCATTCCGCCGGCTTGGCATCACTCAAATAAAACGAGTGGCTTGGGCATATTGCACGTCAACGGTGGCCTATCCATTAATATTCATTCTGAGTATCACAATAGCATCCTCTGAGCCTGTACTAGAGGTCTATGAAGTTTATTGCTCGCATTTTGCATGTCACAGTGCTTATACATCGGCAAGGCCGGCCCGACGATGAGCTACGACACCGATTGTGCAGTAAATTAGTGGCGTGTTGCCCTCGATATATCCTCTTTGCACTGGATCACCATTCTATGTCCAGAGAATGAGGAAAACCCCTTGTTTTCAATGTTGACCCTGCACGTAAGTAATGCAATATTTAATTCGCAAGAAGACACTGTTCTATTGCTTCAAGCGGAAAATCGATAGGTCTGCATTCCAATGCGCTGATTGTATTCTGCGGACGCTCCAGTGTTATCGATGGCCAGTGAGACACCGCCTAGAACTCTGGTGGGCCTACATATTTGTTCCAGGGACTGATAGCCGCTTATGTTGAACTTTTTCGATGGGGGGCAACATTGTTCGCCAAACAGGGAGAACTGAAAAGCTAGATACATAGGATGCATCGCATCTCAACCGAACCATCGTCTTTGCCTGAGGCCTACCCTGTGTTAAGTTGATAAACCAGTGTGATGTCCTGTGCAAATGCACTCATCTCCCAGCCAATTGGCAGTTTCAGATGCTCAAAGTTAATATTTGTGGCTGAGATGTATTGTCAGGCTAACAGAGCAGGCTTCTGACGCTGGAACCGACTCGGGCTTGTTAAAGTTGGCAGAATGGACTGTGTGACGTGCCACAACCCCCGCTCAAAGGCTTCTGCTCGCCCTGCTGGGAAATAATAAATTTAACCCCATGCTGCGTAACGTCGGAGTTGAGTCATATCAATACTCTCCAAATTCCAGGAAACAATGAATACAACCTCATAGCAATCGCAACAATATCACGAGTTGGGCTCGGAGTCGGGCGAAGAGAGGCTTGAGGCTTGAGCACTGAGCATTGGCGGCTGGTTTAAAATGGCTTTTGTCACCGCATAATGGCTTGGAAGCAATCCCACTGGTTGGGTGAAGTATTTGAAGAGTAACCACTCCACTTCAACAAATGAGCAATTTCAAAGTCTCCCTTCAAATTGAATTGTTTGTAATTGTAGCAGAACCAATGTACATTTAGATTTTAGTCATCTATTATTATTATTATTTTAAATCCGCGCCGCCCTTACCACTTGCAACGGGCTGAAACAACTTTCAAGCTCGCAATCCCTCAGCCGGCTTTGAATGGCCTGCAACCCAGGGCCTGGCTTGGAACCGGGTTAAATGCACCTTACCTAAGTGTTGCAAGCCACTTAAATATTATGACCTTGGAACGTCTTGGGACCGGTTGAGTGACGGTACAACCCATTTAGGATTTTTCCGACATACAGAATTGCCTCCTGCTGTCCAAGAAATTAGTCTAACACAACTAGAACTTGAAGAAGTACTTTATTTCATTGCTGTGGGAAGTGTAGGGGCAAACCTTCTCTTCTGAGGGCCTTCATTCGAACGAGGGACTTCCCGTGAATATCGCACTCCGCGTCCGGGCCATGCTGGCAATGGATGTGACATCAGGTACGAGAGGTAATTGGTGCGCTGTCATTTTTCCCTCAACAGCACAGACTAACAAGGAACCCCCGAGTAAATAAGTAGGCCCCCAAGGATATCGGGTGCAGCATGCATAAATAGGTGTGGTTGACATTGGTACGATACGAGAAGTACATACTTAGTTGGAAAAATGGCGTCCATGACCACTACGGTGTTTGCGTTGGCCTGTGAATTAGTACACCTACAACAGAAAAAGGGGTTGCAATCTCTGACGAACATGGCCCGGCCTCGAGTCGAACGAGGAATTCCCAAGTTAAACCTGAAGGATAACCTTAGCATGATTATAGGGTGCGGACCGTTCCGCGTCCAGGCCATATTCCCTCTCGAGGTGACCTTAGGGAAGAGAGGTGATTCAAAATGGAGATGCTGCGGGTATACATCTGTGTAGTTGACCTTGGTGTGCTACGAGACAGAAATTGTTGAAAAAAAAGGCTTCCAAGATCACTATGACGTTTGCGTCGAACAGGGAATGCCTCAGAAAAAAATTACATTCGATGGCTGAGATGGCCCGGCCTCGAGTCGAACGAGGAACTCGCAAATTAAACTACGCAAGGACCGACGAGGAGTATTGGGTGCGGACCGTTCCGTGGATATGAACTTGGACGTGAGGTAGTTAGCCACCCCGATTGTGCCTGGTATGAGGGAAATATTACGAGTAGTTCTCAGTCCCCGAAATAAGTGTGAGGTTCATCGTGAACGAATTGCACTGCAGGCTCCGGAATCGACAACAAAGAAGAAGTGCAACACTTACGGGGTTTCATTGATATCCCGATCACACTCGGGCTTGGGCTTGGGCGGCTGGCGCAAAATGGCTTGGGCCTTTGAAGAATTGCTTGAGTGCTAGCTCAAGTGAAAGATCATCTCTCTGTGTGTATCATTATACCCAAGACATGTCCGTACGCCGGTCAGCCTGAACTTCACAATAAAGTTATACACCTTCTCAAGTATGGAATCCATGTTTAACCAGAAGTCATACGGCTCAAGTTCCCGATTGTGTGCTGTGTTAATGGGTGAACTCTTGAGGAGGAATGCGGTCTGCATAGAACGCTCAATATCATGGCAGTTCTGCCTTCAGCAAAGGGACGTTTTCAACCATGGATGGTCATCTCCACTTGGAGATAAGCTTTTCAAACCTTCACTTCGTGCAGCCAGATATTCCACAGTGACGCAGACACTCCATTCGGCATTCGATTTATTATAAATTTGAAGTGGAAGCATTAGTAGTACCTTCGAAATAATTAACATGGTCGGCTCAGAAAGCAGTCTGATCACATCGCGCAGCAAGCCAGAGATGAGAAGGCAAAGAACTAGAAGAGACAATTGTTCAAGCGATAATACCGCATAAGCCCCTCGTGCGTTGTCCATGATTAATATGATTCCGAGCCGCCCCCTAGTCACGACGACACGGAAGCCCAGGTGGCTCCGAATGCATCTGGGGAGGAAAGCAGCGATGACAATGCAACAGAGAGTCGTGAAGGGAAAATTACCTACAGCGTATATCCTGGGTGTAATCGGACTCAAGCCAAGCCAGACGCAAGCCCAAGCCACACAAGCCCGCCCCAGCCAAATTCAAACCCCGCTAACCGGGACAAGCCATTCGGCCAAGCCACTCGGAGAAGTCTGGTTCGAGACGTCCGTTCATACATCAGGACATACACATCTCTAGAAACCCTTAACCCCTAAGAAATACAGCGTGAACTACTCGTCCGCAACGACAACGACCGCCTTCGCCTTGTTCGTCCCCTTCTGCACCGCGAGGATCACGTCCCCGACCTTGTCGAGCCCGCGCGTGACGTCCTCCGCGTACTTAAGCGCCCCGCTCGCGAGCTGCGGCGGGATCGTCGCGTAGAACTCTGCGTCGTACGTGCCCTCGAGGCGCAAGACGAGGATGCCGTGCATGTGGAGGGACTTGCCGACCACCAGGCCTATGTTCTGCGGGACGCATTCACTTGACCGACCGAATATATTGGAGAGCGGAACGCACCTTGATGCCCTGCGGCCTGGTATTATACCCAGAAATCTGGCCGCATTCCTGGGGTGTGCGGGGGATCGTGGATACAGGTTACATCGGAGTATAAAAGAGGTGCCTACCAAGAAGCGCGCATGGACGTTGGCGTACTGGAGCGCGGCGTCCAGGATATCGCCGCCGACGTTGTCCCAATACCTGTGCCATCATCACATTCAGAATGGGGTTTCGCAGCGAATTCGATGTGGAGTCCGCGTACAAGTCGATGGGACCCTCCTTCTCGAGGACCGCGCGCGTGTCGGTGGTCTTGTAGTTGAACGCGACGTCGGCGCCGATGTCCTTGAGGAACTGGACCTTGTCCTCCGAGCCGGCGGACGAGATTACTTTCATGCCGGCCTGCTTCGCGAGCTGGACGACCATCCTGCACCCAGATATGCTTACCAGTGGTAGGAGACGACAAAAGCAAAAGGTGACGTACGAGCCGACGGCGCCTGCAATGCGCTGGGTCAGCGCGGGGGAGAGGACACGAGATGGGGATGAGATATTTACCTGCACCGGTAGTGATAAATGCCACTTCTCCCTAGGCGAAATTCAGTGGGTTACGAAGATTATCTCAGATTGCAGCGCACCGGTTTAGCGTCCGCAAACGCCGTCCAACCCATATACGCAGTCTTGCCTGCCATGATTATCTCAGCACGCATTCGATTATCCGCCATCGACCGTACCTGGCATCCCCGCAGCCCCGACGTACGCCGTCCATGGGAGCGTGGGGTGCTTCTCGATGATGTGCATGCCGTCTAGGGTCGGGATGACTGAATACTCCTGGTGGGCTGAATCATGCATACGCATCAAGATTACTGTACGCGGCGAGTCGAGTTTTGACTACGCACGGATGGTGCCATATATGTATTTGCCTACAGCCACGGCGGGAGTTTCGGATCGAAGCACCACACCGATTCCGTATCCGACCAGGCTGCCCGAGGATGTAAGATAGAAAGAAGGTAAGACTAGCAACTCCGACTGGACTTACGGTGCACCAATTGTGAACGCCGACTAGTGCAGGCCAACCACTCAGAGTCAGAGAATGCGGACGAGTATGATTCTGGGCGCACGTACAACGTACGATGCTTCCTCTGGGAGCCGCATCATTCCGCGGAAATACGGGTCAACCGCGAGCACCAGCGTCTTGATAAGGAAGCCCCCATTGAGCGGCACCGTCGCGAGGTCGATCGTCTGCGTGGTGTCGTACACTGTCGTCTCGCCCGGAATCGGATAGTCTGCAATATTCAATATGTGAATGCATTTGGCCAATGTAGACGCTGCGCTCACCCGCAGGAACGGAATTAAAGAGGACGCGCGCGTTCTGAATGGGTGCCATTTCGATGGTATTTCTGCGATACTGATTTCTGGCTGCTTATAAGGGTTCTGAAGCCTCCTCGCGGTTCATTGAAAAATAGAACACGCAGCGCGGGCGCTCGATAGGACTTGGCGCTCCGAGCGAGGCCGGCTTGAACTGAATGAAATGACCTGAGGGCTGTTATTGGCGTGAACCTCAGGGAACAATTAGCGCATCTGCTCACCTAGCGCTCCGAGCGAGGCCGGCCACCACCTAAGATTTCCCGCCGAAT
This sequence comes from Mycena latifolia, assembly GCA_029289555.1. Classification (NCBI taxonomy): domain Eukaryota; kingdom Fungi; phylum Basidiomycota; class Agaricomycetes; order Agaricales; family Mycenaceae; genus Mycena; species Mycena latifolia. The sequence goes on along the minus strand of JARJLE010000059.1, from coordinate 197,196 downwards.
ACCCCGCTTTCTCCGCCCTGCCAAGATAGCGCCGGCTCAGCGTGGAAAATTTCCCATGTCAGCTGAGTGATTTTCGTCCGAAAATCAGCAAAAGATGGACCTCGACGCCTAATCAAGAGAGGAACGCTGTGTTATACGGGGGTCAATTTCTAACGAGAACGATACCGCAAAAATATTCGTTCGCTGAGAATGGGTTACAATTCGAAGCTGTGATAAGAATGAGAAGATTGCCATTTCTGACCTCAAAGACGCGCCGGTGAAAATGCGGCAATGCGTCGAGCCTTGACGGTCGGAAGGTGTAGAAGAGAAGATCGTAGTCAATACAAATTCGGATCGGATATAATTCTCCCATCTTCTAGCGCCCAAGTCAACATTCTGATTGTTCGCATCGAATATCCAGCACAACCTACCTTCACTCTTTCGCAACAACAACGACCGCCTTTGCTTTGTTCGTCCCTTTCTGCACCGCAAGAATCACGTCCCCAACTTTGTCCAGCCCCTGCGCGACGTCCTCCGCGTACTTGAGTGTCCCGTTGGCGAGCAGCGGCGGGATCGTCTCGTAAAACTCAGCGTTATATTTCCCCTCGAGGCGGAAGACGAGGACGCCGTGGATGTGCAGCGACTTGCCGACGACGAGGTTCAGGTTCTACGGCGAACAGGGTGAGAAAAATATGTGTGCTAAGCGTGGACAAGACGCACCTTGATGCCCTGCTGTCCGGTGTTGTACCCCGAAATCATTCCGCATTCCTGCAATGCGTTGGATCAAATGGGATGATGCAGATTAAGGAATTACATACCAAGAAGCGTGCGTTTATCGCAGCGTGCTGCAACGCGGCGTCCAGGACATCACCGCCGACGTTGTCCCAGTATCTGCACCATCGTCTCAAAACTCGGGTGGAAAATGCATAAGAATGGTTACATACACGTCAATGGGCCCCTCCTTCTCGAGCACTGCACGCGTGTCGGTGGTTTTGTAATTGAAAGCGACGTCAGCGCCGAGGTCTTTCATGAACTGGACCTTTTCTTCAGAGCCGGCGGAACCGATTACCTTCATCCCTGCTTGCTTCGCGAGCTGGATGACCATGCTGTGGCGAGTATGTCAGTGAGGATGCGGAGTGGAACGTGGGTACACGTACGACCCAACGGCACCTATATGGGTAGGCGAGTTAAAGCAGGTGACATAGAATACAAACTGGAGTAGACACCTGCACCGGTGGTGATAAAAGCGACTTCTCCCTGGCAGAGACTCAGTTTTTGACGCAGGACGAAGCAGATCGCAGCGCACAGGTTTAGCCTCCGAGAATTCCTTCCAGCCCATATATGCTGTCTTCCCTGTCCGTATTATTTCAGCGCGCAGGCACCCCTCATTAGGCTGATGAAACGTACCTGGCATCCCTGCCGCGCCGACGTACGCAGTCCATGGCAGTTTAGGATGCTTGTCGATGATGTTGAGGTTATCCAATTGCGGAAAGACCGTATATTCCTGGTGGGCTGCGTGATGCACCGCTATCTGTCAGAGCCGGCATGCGCGGTGGGGAGCGAAAGACGCACGAATGGTGGGTCCGTATACGTATTTTCCAACATCAACGCCGGGAGTTTCGGATCGCAACACAACACCAACCCCGAAACCTTCCAAGCTGCCCAAAGACGTAAGAAGTGAGATGCAAGAACAGCATACGCTTACGGTGCACCAATTGTGAACGCCGCCTATCGGAAGGAAAGGATTCAGGACACGCGGATGTGGGCGATTCACGGCGGACGTACGGAATACGACTTTTTCTCCTGGTGCCGCATCTTTCCGCGAAAGTATGGGTCAACCGAGAGTACCAGTGTTTTGATCAGGAAGCCCCCATTGAGTGGTACCGTCTCGACATCAATGGTTTGGGTCGTGTCATAAACCGTCGTTTCGCCAGGAATCGGATAGTCTGTGCAAGAATATTGTAGATACGCGACGAATCTCGGTGTCACTGAGGCCCACCTGCAGGGACAGAGTTGAAGAGGACGCGGGCGTTTTGGATGGGTGCCATTTTGATGTCACTCTTGACATGTCCCTGGCTGTTTATAAGGCGCCAGTCTCCATGCTTCGTCAGTCAGCCGAATGCTGACCGAGCTGGGGAAATTGCGACATGGAGGTCGGAAGGAAAAGATAGCCGGTACCGGTATTTACACTGGATTGGCTCTGCTTGACAACGTCACTTTTCGCGACACGCTCACGTGTTTTGGTTAAACCGCACTCGGAGTTCAGTGGGGATGTGTGTTAATGGCAACATTGTCATACTCAGACTCCCCAGTTGAGTTCCAGAGAGCTGCAACACTGTCACAGAGAACCAGCAGAAAACGCTTCAGTCTGGAGAGTTCGGACGAGCAACACTGTCCACATTCGGCAGGTGATCCGGGTTGGTTGAGTTGGTAAGCTGATGCTTCTTCCTTCCGCACCACCATCATCCTCCTCGGCAATGCTGCTGACGCTGTAGCATTCGGCACGACCACCAGCCCACAGGAGGGAGCGCGGCGACATCGTGCATGCAATGCAAGGGGGGCTTCCGCCCCCTCAAGCGCCTAGGGGGGTGATGGAGTCAATTAGTCGGTGCGTACTATTGCGTCCCAATTGCTAACGAAGAGCCGATCGCTTGAACGCCATCTGGGCCTGCTACGCACGCTTTATAGGGCCAGGAACGGCACCGTAGGGGCGCACTTCTCGCACCGAGTGCCGCCGGTACCCTGCGCTTCCCATATCTCACCTTCGCCGTGAACGCGTGGTTTCCTACTCCCCTCGTTGTATGTGCCCTGCCGCAGCGCCCCTCGACACATACGGCGCGACCAGAGCGCTCGCATGCCCCATCCCGCCGCTCGCGCCTTAGACTGTATTGTGTGTTCGAGGCATTGCCCCGCCTGCGCCCGACGCACGTGCCAGGCACGACATGTGCCGCGAACGGCCGTGTGGACACAGCGCTAGACTACTACATTTCAAAACACGAGGCCTACCTACTTTGGACTAATTATCGAGAAACAAAGATTGTGGATGTTGAAAATGAACTTGTAGAAATCATAACTCGCGCAATAGAAGTCGACCAGATTCACCCATTTCAAGCCCACGTAATTCGCACACGTGGAAAAAATGCCAGTGTTGCACTTGGTTAAGCCCCCGCACAGTGTTGCTGATTCTTCCAGTGTCGCTCCTATTGGAAGGGAATTAGTTGAGTCCGAGTCCGAGTGTGTCGCAGGTGGGTGATCCCCGAGTTCAGGTGGGTCGAAGTATATTTATTCGCAGTAAATTGCGGAGTTAGACAGACTCAGACAGTTACCACATCATTACAATGTGTTCTATATTTCACCCCATTTCTGCCAAATGGGCGCCGTGTGGCTGCAAAGGCTTCGAGCTCCGAGCTTCCAAAGGTCTTCGGAAAACCAGTATATAGTCCTAATGTGGTCCCGGAAACTTGCATGGATATCTTACGAGAGAAAGTCGCTCCATTCGCGATGTTGCATAAACTCGGAGATAGTAACTTCAGAAGCCTATTGCGTAGACCCACAGCCTGAGACTCCACCTTTATGACTCCGAGTCGTACTTTGTATCAAAGCCGTAACGTGAATAGAAGCTTAAGCTGAAACATACAGCTCACTAACCCCTCGACGCCGATTTAATCCGCATACAATTGGGTCTTGACATACATCTTACTCCATAATTTCGCCAAGTCCCTGTTGCTGTGTAGCACAGGCGTTCCACCTTCATCGCCATGGTGATGGAAACCTCTCTCCAGATCCTCGTTCAATGATGACGACGGCGACTGGAAGAGGAAGAGACCGGTCCACGCCACGCTCGTGCCGCAACCAAGTCACTGAAGTTTTGGCCGAAATATAATGGCTCAATTTGATTTACTTGCGGACTTATTCCAAGGGATTCCCAATAATATTACAGTTGTGTATTCTAGTCTTGATCATGAAGGTCATAAAGCGTCGTTCCAGGCGACGCACGCCAGCGCCGGAGTGGATATTCATTCACTCGTCATCATCAAATTTGCGATATCTGCGAAATAAATTGAGGGCTCAGCGCCGAAGTGCAGGGAGCGGACCTACCCTTGGCCCTGTCTCCGTCTGAGGAGAGGATGTCGGTCGGAGTTCACACTCAGCCTGGAGGGGAACCCGTCTGGACCGATCGGGGCGGCTCTGGACCGTCTGCTGGGGACTGGCCTGTCCGGGACTAGCCTGTCCGGGACCAGGTGTAGAATTTCTGAACGCACATTGAGCATGGCAGAAGGAAGTGGGAAGTGTAATTTCAACGGACCCGTTCTACCACCAACTTCAATAATTGCGGTTCAGTCTTGAGATGGACGGAGGTACGATGATACGCACCAGGTGTTGGGACGAAAAAAAAGCCCGAGAGGGCGAGTAGACAAGAGGATGAGAAAAGTTTGAACTTCATTAGGGAAAGTGCGAGGGTCGGAAAGCTGGGAGGTGAAGACTGTGCATCGCCGCTCTGGCGCTCTTGACGCTTTTAAACATACTTTTTTGCAATCCCAGACCCGCGGAGACACAGAGGCATTGAATGCGGATCACACTGTGGGACCACGCTGGTATATATACCTAGTCTTCGCTCCTCTCTCAAAAATATCCCCCCGGGTTACCATCAGTGGGGTAGCCAGGTGATAGCCAGTACGAATGCAGTGATCACTGTATTTTGGTGGTGCCGCCCGTTCACCGTACGGCAGATGCCGACCATCCCGATAAAGATCGGAGGTCGTGTTCCGTGACGAGAGTAAGATCATTCTATGCTGTCCCCATATAGTTAGATTTCAATGCAGGAATACAGCACTGATATTCATGGGCCATGGTATAAATCGTGGCGCTGCGAAGGTCATACGGCGGCCGCCAGCGATTGTGGCGTCGCACCATGCATGTTTCTGGGTCAGGCCAGACTTCCCCACTGAGAACCATAAGCATTTCGTTAGCTATTCAGGACGCCACACCGACATTTGTCCAAAGGCTGGATCACGCAATGCACACTGTATGCCGGAGTTCAGGGTGGCGAGTAGAATAATTCAAATCTGAGCTGAGCGAGTGTATGGTTGGATACAGGACTTCAATGCACCTAGGCTTCGATGAAATTCGGTGGCTCTTCGTTGGCGTCTAGCGTAATTGCTCCTGAGTGTCGCACACAGCGAATAATCGAGTGCGCTGCATCATGTGAAAGGACTTTTTCGCTCCATATATAGGGCAGAGCCCCGACGGTTAGAGTTTAAGCTAATACAGGAAGTTTCATGAAGGGAGTTAAATTGTCAATCAGGTCGGTTCGCAGGCGCTGTCTTGCGGCACGCGTATTTGGAAGGCCGGTCTGTATTTAATTCAATGATCGACAACGTCACTATCATGCCTATTACAACGCGCAAGAACCAAAAACACGCCCGCCGCAAACAGCTGCAGTATAACATAAATCCCGGGTGCAATCCGTCTTAAATCTCTTCACATGCGAAAGTCTATAGGTTAAATGTGTATTTCAGGGAGTTAGGTCCAACGACAACAGGGTTCACTCACGATTAGAGTGAAACTATACCTGCTGCAGTGTACTTTGTACGCGGAGGCGGTTTCCTATAATGTAAACAATGTAAACAATAGCTCTATGGCAATCAGAGGTTGTTGTACTGCAAATGTTAAGCTGGATTTTGATGCGCTGATTTCCTTGCAGGCAATCGGTAGTGACGACACTGTTGCAGTCAAGGCTTCTCAGTGGTATCGGGGTGCAGAAACTTCGGAGAAAGGTACTTCAAGTCGGAGCCCCACTTCCTGCTCCGATTCATTTGAGGCAGGAATATCCTTCTCACGGCCTGCTCGCAGTCTCTATCCCTGGTGTTCGTTCATGGTAGCTCCCGATGTGTTCATGCCGCCTTGGCCGAATCCAGACCCTGAACGTGTTTTAGTAGGTGCTTCCTTATCAACATCGATCCATCTTGTAATCGATGACACGGGAAGCACTCGGTCTGTTAACCTCGGTCAAACGAAACCTTGTGGGGTCCAACGAATTTTCCTACTATCGATGGCAAAGGCAGAGGGTAAAGTGCGAAATACGGCGGCGCCGGAAGTAGGTTGATCTCTCGGAATTGGCCGGCTGCCGGCGCCACCTCGGAACGTTCGCTGGGTTAGGGTTAGCTATTTGGTACTGTTTCGCATCGCCCCCATCGCCCCCATCTTTTTTTTCTTCCACCATCCCACCCTCGTCGCTCCACCGGCAATCCTCGCAAACCCCCCATTCCGGAGACTATCCTGTAATCTCGTCCCCTGTCTCTAGCTTTCCCACAAAGTGCTCCTTATCATCCCGCTGGACCTTCTGCCAGCGAGCAAATGGTCCCGCCCGCGTATCTCCGCTGTCTGACATACACATTTTGCGCGCCGTATTATTCATTGGGGACAAGAATTATCAACCTTACTCTCTATCAGCAGCATCGGTGGCCAGTCTGTGCTTACGGGCCGCCCTCTTGCGCAATCCAGCGCACACAAATCAACCACAGAGAGAAACGGGTCGCGTTCCGAGGGATATGCTCATAACTTTCACGTCTGCTCGCGGACTCACGCATGCGCTACACTATGGCCTGCTTCCGAAGGTCGTATCGATTGGCACTTGGTCCCTTTTTATTTTATTTTCTACTCTTTTCTTTTTGCGCGTTGAGGCTATGCGGCCCTCTGCGTTTCTGACTTGCAGTCGGAACCATCCATCCCCGGGAAAAGTAATGCGCTAAACCGAAGTCCTCCTCGGGCAGGATGTGTGTCCCCGAAGCTTACTAATGCGCTGTCACCTCTGAATAATCTTAGCTTGGTGATCTATCTTAGCTCCTTTAGACACCGGACGAACTTCGCAGTTCTCGAGCAGGGCAGATTTAAGCAGCGGCCTTCCACTACATCCATCCACGAACCTCTCCCAGCACCGATGAATCAAGCTTCGTTTTCAGTCACCGCTGTGACGCCATTACAAAAAGGGAAGGCCTGCGTTAATTGTCGGTGAGTGTTTCGAAGGCTGACTGATCATGCGATGCCATTCTCACGATAGCCCTTCTCTTTCTTAGACGCCGTAAGATTGTGAGTCTGGGTCTCGTGATCCAAATTTCGAGGAGCTGATCCAAAGATTTTGTTCAGAAATGTGACGGTGCGAAGCCGATCTGTACACCATGCGCTCGATATGCTGCCTTCGGCGATTGTGAGTATACCGAAAACGGTCCCGCACATAGCGACATGCTCGAAGGTGTGCAATCAGTTTTTCTTTTTTCAACCGTGAATAATCACCATGATTTTTCGCTACAGAACAAATCGGCATCTTGCAATCTCGGATAGCGGAGCTGGAGAAGCCAAAGCAGTCTCGCGCTCCCCGACCTCTCCCAAAGCTGTCTAAAGACCCTCGTAGTGGTGCTTTGACGTCGCAGATATCTCCATCAAACACCATGGGCCTGGGTCCTCTGCTGTCATACTTCTGTGCGTAACATCATCTGGTGGGGCCCCGTTGAAATTCAATGAATATCATAGATTCACAACAAACATCGGGCAGTTCCGTGAATCCAGCTGCAGCCAATTCAATGCCAACTGTGTGTAATCACTGTCTAGGCGAGATCTAATCCTCATAATTTCTCAAGGAACTCCCCTTCATCGTCCTACAAGCCCTGTAAGCCGCCGCCTGCGTAATGAACAGCAATCAGCTAACCCACCCGCTCTGACAGCGTGCATAACTTCCTCCACAACGCCTCATGCTTCGGCTTCTTCCTCGACACGCAGGCGTTCCACGATGCCATCACCAGTCCTCACGGGCGCAACCTCCCTCCGGTCCTCCTGAATGTCATGTACCTCTGGGGTGTCCACCTCTCCAAAGACGCGCGCATCACAGCATACGAGCCGGCCTTCCTCGCGCACGCACTGCGCAGCACGGCGGGCAGCCTCGCGGGCACGCACCCGCGCACGGTCCTGCACAGCATGCAGGCGTCGGTCCTCCTCGCATACTACTTCGTGCGTAACGCGCGCTTCCTGGAGGCGAAGTACCACATCAGCGCAGCGGTGTCTATCGCCGTGAGCGCGGGGCTGCATCGCATCCGCGGGAAGCCGCCGGCGGAAGGCGAATTATTCGGGGTCAAGGCGCTGCGCGCGCCGCGGGACGCGAAGGAGGAGGGCGAGCGCATCAGCGCGTTCTGGCGCGTACTCAACCTGAATAACTGCTGGGCGGGAGTGGACAGCGCGCCGTCGAACGTCTCGTATGGGCCCGCGGGGCTGACGATCGACACGCCGTGGCCGCTCGAACCGACGGATTATGTGGAGGTCAGTCGCTCAGATTTGGCTCCTCGTAGGGAGAAATCTCATTGTTATCATTAAATGCAGCGCCCCCACCTGCTCCCCCCGCACAGCAGCGAGACCGTCGTTAAGTTCCTTGCCGACGTTCCCGATGACGTGCGGTCATCTCCCGCGCTCCACGCGAAGGCTAGCATTCTCTTCGAGGAGGCGGCGCGCCTAGGCGCGCGCTACCGCACAAGTACACCTCCCGCTGTCTATCCACCGCCCGTGCTCAATTACCTCTCATATTTTCCAGGTGGCGCCCCGCCTTCCGATTTCGATGCGGAGTTCCGCGCGCTCGACAGCCGGATCGACGTGTTCAAGCCCATGCTGCCGCCGATCCGCTGCAAGGGTATGCTCGTAGTACACACGCTCGGCCACGGTGCGACGATTCAGTTGCACCGCCCTCTGGCACCCGAGCGCATAGCTTCGCGCGCCAAGGTGCTCGTCGCCGCGCGCGCCATCGTGGACATCCTGTCAACCATCGACGTCCCTAAGATCGGGCTCATCGATCCAGTCCTTGCAGTCCGTCTTTTCCTCTCTTGACTTACTGTCTCTCATTTTTGGCTGAAGCCGCTGTGGACCTCCACGTGTCTCGTGTTTCTCTCGGAACTCGAGCGCGAGCGTCAGCGCCGACGCGGCCAGCAGGAAACGGCGCATGCGAAAAGTCTGAAGGCCGCGCTCGGCACCGTCATCGCGACCATGCAGGTGTTCGCGCCCCACTGTCGGCTCATGAGTGAGTCGCCTTTGTTTCCCCCTTTATTTCAATACGTCGGGTTTCTTACTGACCTATTGCCAGGCGCGCAGCTCGATGCCGTCCGCAATGCGCAAAAGGCGGAAAATAGCTAGGATGAGATCGGCGGAGCCGCGCGTTGGGCATCCATCTCGTTTCCTTTGCAAGAAGTTTGGCTCACCGAACCCAATAGACGTTGGATGGCTAGACTCTTTGATGAATGCAAGAATACAACATATCCCTAAGTTAGTGTAATACTCGGTTCAATTGAGAAAGAGCGCCATCACGGTCATGCGGGCTCCAACTCTACTCTTTCGAATTCAACACACCTTCATCCAACGAATAACCCAGCGTTGCCGCCTTCCACATCGATTACCCGGGAAGCTCCGTAATTACTAATCATCGGCGAGAGGTAGGACGCAAATTGGGTGGATAACGACGAATATAAACTCCGTCGCGGGCCGGAGCCATTGCAGATAATGCCTCCATGTTTTGGCCTCCTTTTGCGGCGGAGTAATCACAGCGAGGCAGGACGATAGGAAGCTGTTCGACTCAGCGCTTCTGCTCAACCTCAAGCTCCAGTGCATGTTAGTCGAAGCGGGCGCTCGAAGTTGTGACCTCACTTGCGGTTATAATTGTGGGTTTTCTGCTGCCGTGCTAACAGTGGGCGGAGCTCAATCAGCCTCAGATGACAACCAGCTTGGCTGTGCAACAGTCTTGCACAGCTTCGTTCTGCCGCCGCCTCCTCCTACCATGCCCCACTCACACGCCAGCGAACGCGCGAGAGCATCCTCAGCTGGTGGTCAGACAGCAACCTCCCTGGCGCATCATTCGACCTTCATGTAGCTGCGAAGCCATTGATGAAGCTGCTGTACCACCGAGAGGCACTGGTTTTCGTGCGAAGGAATCACGGTGTCCCCCTTTCGCCAGAGATTATGGAGATTTATTGGAGCTACGTCTCGTAAGTTGACACACTGGCTTCTTGAATCGCCAGCTGACTCATCGAGGAGATCGAAATATGTCGCGTTATCGACGAAGGTCGCGGTCCTGGAGGATCTCGCCACGAGGGTTGAATCTGAGGACGAGGCGCAAGCGATCGACTCAGATATGATGTACAACATTCTCCAGCTGGTTCATTCACCAGACTTCAAGATAGAGTGGAGGGCAGGCAGCATCTTACGCACCTTGGCACAACAAAACAAGTCCGCCGCTGTGGCCATTAGTGAATCGCTGGTGCCTCACTTACGGCAAGTTGGATTGTGAGGAGCCTTTAACCACTATCCTCATTCAGAATCAGTGACAGCAATACGGACACCCTGGCCTCTGCGATCTTGACTCTCACCAGGATCGTTAGTAACGAGGTCCCATATGGTGCAGAAGCCGCCGTGGACGCAAACGTGTTACACTTTGTCCCGGACATACTCGAATCGCGGAGTCCCTTGATACGAGAAGACGCGGGCCGTCTGTTGAGCGCACTAGCATCACACAAGTCGACTGTAGCAGCAGTCATGGAAATACAACCCTGCGAACGCCTGCTCCCTCTTTTAAGGCGAGTTTTCCTGTGATTTATGAGTTATCCCGGGCATTGATGTTGGATTAGTGATAATGAACTCATGGCATTTGATGCCCTTCACAGCATCATCAACTCCTCGGTGGGGGTGGAGGCCGCTGTGGCGGCAAATGTGTTAGATCCTCGTGGAACATCTTATATCACTATCCCAGCCGATACGGCAGGCGGCATGCAAACTCCTGGCCCAGCTGGCGACAAATGACTCCGCTGTAGCAGTAGTCGTACGTGTCGTGCCACACGAGCGTCTTGCCGCCCTTTTGAGGCACTACCGACCATTTGCTACATACCTGACCAACTACTGACCTTTTGTCAGAGGCGAGTCTTCTGAGGTGACAGATTGTGCAGAAAATGTTTTGCAGGCAATCGACAACTACTTGGGGTGTGGGCCATGGCGGAGCCCGGCAAGTACGAGCACGTATAGGTTTAAGACATAAGGCTCGTCGCTCTATACATTATATATTGATTGCAGATCCAAAATATACACCGACGAGAGTGCTGTAAAAGCATGAACAGAAGTCACTATGTGCATGTGGGTACGCCCATTGAATCGCGACTATGAATAGGGCTGTTCACAGTAGCCCTTTTTGGCTCCTTTTTGGTTCCTTTTTGGTTCCTTTTTGCCATTTCCCCGCCATTTTAGCAAAAAGGAGCGAAAAAGGAGCGCAAAAAGGAGCGCAAAAAGGGCTACTGTGAACACCTAAGGAAGCGGATTTTGGGGAAAAGGGAGTAAAAAGGTCCTTTTTGTGTCTGCGGCACGCTCACGGCAGGGCTCGGCCGGCTCTTTAACTTGAAAATCCGATTGTGTGCACCCGTTAGCATTGATATCAATATCGAGCATCTTACTCACTCAGTTGTCGACGCCCACATGTCGACGGGTAGCCTACGCACTGTCCTCCTCGACGAGCTTCAGCCTTCTTCTTTTTACGTTGTTTTTACGCGACTTGTCCTTGATGTCCTTGGGTTTGGACTTCTTCTGAGCCGGCACCATAAACAAGTTTTTTTCCACCTCCCACTAAAAAAAAAAACTCATTTGTTTATGGTCTGACTACGGGAGACTAAGCTGGCACACCATTTGTGCGCGAACGCCCGGGCTTGGGCTTACGAGGAGACATACAAGTATGGGAAAGAATGAGTAGTAGTTGAGGGATTAGTAAGTAGATAGAACTGTAGACGACTGTGGTGGAAGAGAGTGAAAGGATCGGAGTTTGAATTTCATCAAAAAGGAGTGAAAAGAGGACTGAAAAGGAACGCTAAAAGGGCGAGTTTGGGAAAATGGACCCATGTGGCTCATTTTTGAAAAAGGGCCCTTTTTGGTTTCCTTTTGGTCTTCCTCTTTCTTTCCTCTTTCAAAAAGGAGAAAAAAAGGAACAGAAAAAGGATGTAAAAAAGGAGTGAAAAAGGGCTACTGTGAACAGCCCTAATGCAACTCGTATAATCCCTCCATGAGTACCATCTTTAACCTTGAAGATGACATTTCGAGTACTTGGGAGAGAGTGCCAACTTGCCATGAAATTGAGCCTACCGTTGTCAATTCATAACTGGGTGACCATAAGCATTTTGGAGCCATTTAGCATGTTGAGATTCGGAGATCAGCGGGTCACGTTATCACGCGCGTTGCGTTGGAGCGGCACGCGGGACCAAATACCCCGCGGGCTTGGCATTCTGCTTCTGTGCGGCTCAGGCCAGAGCCCTGGGGATTTGCCGCGGTTCAGTTTCGCGGAGTAATTCTGTGTTAGGCAGGCGGGAACATATTTAGTATAACGGAGCCTTGGATATTATGTATATTAATAACTATTACCCACCATCATCTATTACAGCTGACTGAGCCGAAGTAAGGCCAAAAACTTCAAGCGGTCCTTGATATGGGTCCAGCCTGAGTCTAACAGGCAACTTTGCTGAGCAGTCTGCTGCAGACAAGAAGACAGGTATGCAGATTGCGGATGAGGACCGCCCCGCGATGGAGCGTCATCTCCCTCATTCGGCCGTGGTTTGTTCTTCTCATTTTCCTGCCTTTCTGAGAGATAATTTCCACTCCGATTAAAAATCAAAGACATTCCTCTTCAAATGGCTCCTCTTTGAGTCGAACAAACACCCTCCCGTTTTCCTCTCTACGATCTTTCAAGTTGTGCGTAATGGCCGAAGACTAAAATCAATGTGCAGGCCAAGTTCCCAGTCAGTCTAGGCTTTGGGGCTGATCTAGGAAGTTCGGAGAAGGTAGCCGTTCCTTCTAGGTCATTCTGGTCGATTCTACAGGAGGTCAAATCCTGAGCTTAGGTTGGTTGTGGAAAATAATCACCGACTAGAGGCAGACACGCAAACCTTTTTCACGGGGCGAGACCAGATGTAATCAGGTTCCACCTCTTACTTCCACCGGATCGATGGCGGACGGTTCCCCGCCTACACTGCATGAGATACAGTAGTGGCCTTCGTGCACCGCAGGAGACTGAACTACACGCGATTTACTGGTCTGTTAACATCGAGCACGCGGTTGATGTGTTGTCAAATGCCAACTTGGACGGTTAGTCTGGAACAGGTAGGCAGGTTTGCCTAACATTCGCCGCATTAAGCGGTTCATGTCGGCATAACCTCTATCCAGACTCCACTGCTCGGCAGATGCCGCATGGGATTTGTCGGTTATTTGCCGGCCATATTTTTAATGTAACCTGGGAGATCTGCCCCTCTCGTGGATATCCGTCATTCTTCGCCAAATATCTCTCAGTCGCTTAAAGTCATCACACGAAACCTATGTGACTATGAATATTAATCTCATATATAGTATAAGAGTAATAGATAGCCGAGTCTCGAGATTCTCAGCTTACAGGGCGTAAATTTCAACCAAAAAGTGTGCAGTATAGATATTAGATGGGGGCCAGTCTGCGTAGACATACTCATGTCATATCTCATGAGCGATCGAACGTTGGGAATAGGCTTGCTGCTAATCCCTAGCTCACCGCACATAAGTATGTGTCTATACCATTGGGGGTAGAGAGTTCACACGTTGGATTGATAACACTGCGGAAATCATGTCAGATGTACTGGCCAATTAGCAGTTAGCACACTAGAATCCAGCGGCGAGACGTAAATATAGAGAGTCAATCAGGATAAAAGAACTAATGGATGATGTATGGTAACCTGTACTGTGACTATCATGCCCACTCAACCCACCGCCACTCAAGTCCGGCTGACCAACATCATAACATGCTTGAATGCTGCCATTACCACGGTGGACGAGCTGTCCCGTGGCCTCAGCCCCCCATTCTTAGAATGTGTGTCCAGTACAACTCGATCTCTTTTGAAATCTGTTCAGGTGAGTTTTCTAGGGATTTTGTCCGGCCAAAGACTGATTAGTCTTTTAAGACGGTGAAGAGAAATAAAGATAACTGCATCCAGCTGATGGAAGAAATCCATGGGTTACTGTATGCCATCATTTACCTCCACATGAATCCAGACACCAGTGGGGGATTATCACCAAGCATGGCAGATAACTTAGCGAAATTCACTGAGTACTAGTGACTTCTTATGACGCAATACGTGGTGTTGATCATGGCTTGAAAGGACCCTGCACAAGATCCACATATTTCTTGAAGCCCAAGAGGATGGAAACAGATTCAAGCAGTTCTTGCGTCAAGGGGAAACCAGCACATTGTTGAAGGATTGTCAGACGGGGTTGCAACAGGCGCGCGCTGTTTTCAGGTTAGCATCCGATATAAACTAGCTTAACGAGAGATCTCAATCCACGAGATAGATTCAAGGCCTTCAGGTCCTCATCGATGTTGGAGCTATACAGAAAGCGGCCAAGGAAACTCATCGGCAGGTCCTGGAACTGATCGAGTCGCTTTCAGAGGACTCCTGGTCAGACAAATCATCCATGGTATGTCCTATCAAATTTACAGATGCAATGCCAACATTTCCCCAGACAAGCCGCACCTTCTCGAGTAACCAGAGCAGGTGTGTGGTCCTCTGTCATCCTACACATACCCTATTGACCTGTCAACTAAAGCACAAACTCACTGTCCTTGCTGCCCTCCGAACCCAAGATATTTCATGGAAGGGAATCAGAACTTGCAAATATTATACAAAATTTTCAGGGACAGATGCCCAGGATCGCAATATTGGGGGCAGGAGGGATGGGGAAGACCAGTGTGGCAAGAGCCGCTGTGCATCATCCAGAAATCGCGGCTAGATATGGGCAGCATCGGATCTTCGTTGCCTGTGACACTGCATCAACCAGTGTTCAACTTGCTGCCCTGATTGGAGCCCATGTTGGACTAAAACACGGAAATGACCTCACTCGGCCGGTCGTCCACTACTTTGCAGACAGCCCACCCTCGCTCTTAATCTTAGACAATCTAGAGACAATATGGGAGCCCACAGAGTGTCGTAGGGACCTTGAAGATTTTTTATCTCTGCTCACGGAGGTCTCTCATCTGGCGCTGATTGTAGGTGTGAGCCTGATCATCATCGTGAACGAGCTACTGAAGGCATGCTAGATCACAATGCGTGGGGCCGAACGGCCAGCGAAGGTTCGCTGGACTCGACCATTTCTAGAGCCTCTGAGTGTCCTGGCACAGGATGCTGCTCGCAAAACATTTCTTGATATTGCAGATAGCATCCACAGCATCGAGGATGTCGACGAAATCCTCCGTCTAACCGATAATGTGCCACTGGTGATTGACCTGATGGCTCATTTGGTCGATTACGAAGGAGTTTCTACTGTCTTAACTCGATGGGAGACAGAGAGGACCGCTGTGATATCCCAAGGCTATGACAGGCGATCAAATTTGGATTTATCCATTTCCCTGTCTCTTGCAAGCCCCAGAATCAAATCGTGGCCTCATGCTCAGGATCTATTGAGCATTCTAGCAGTGCTTCCAGATGGTCTGTCGGATGCAGAGCTCCTGCAAATGAACCTACCAATTGATCATATCCATGCCTGTAGGGCCAGTCTACTACGGACTGCCCTGGCATACACAAATAACCAGCGACGACTTAAGACCTTGGTCCCTATCCGTGAATATATGCAGAAGATCCATCCACCTATGCCTCATTTGGTCCAACCAATTCTGAGATATTTCCAAGAGCTATTGGATGTTTATAATGCACATTTTGGGACCCTCTCAAGTGCGGGGATAATTTCTCGGATCACATCAAACTTTGCGAACATCCAAAGCATTTTGCGACAGGGGCTTAATCACTATAGTCTAGACTCGGTCAACACCATTTACAGCATCTGCCATCTGGATCTATACAGCACACACACTGGACGGGGTGGCACTCCTTTGATAGCACAGATTCCCGATGTCCTACCTCAGCTTATGGACCATAAACTGGAGGTTTATTACATCACACAGCTCTTTGGTGCATGGACAGAGCATCAAATTCCAGAACCAGAAGTTTTAATTCATCGAGCTCTGGAAAATTTACCACACTTTGATGATTCAGATCTGAAATGTGAGTTTGGTTGGAAATATATGTGTTCCCCAGGCTGAGAACCACTCACCAGGCAGATTTTATTGCATGATAGGAGCTTTTTCCCGGGTACACAAGGGCGATCTTCCTGCAGCCCTGGAGTACTATGAAATTGCCCTGGCATTGTCAAATTCAACAGGCAACAGCACGAGACAGTCTCAGGTGTTGAATGCGTTGGCAATGACCCATCAACACATCGGCGACTACTCTACAGCGCTGAGACATGCATATCACTCACAGCGAATGGCCAAGTTATCTGGGAACCTCGTCAGAGAAGCCTTAGCACTCCTCACTCAATCATGGTGCTGGCGGGACCGTGGGAACTATAAGCATTGCCTCCTACTTTGTGAATGGGGGAGACATCTCCTCAGCCTGTGTGGTATGTCTGGGAGTTTGATGGACAGTAGCTTCCTATATGCCCAAGCGGAGAATCACCGCGATAAATCAGAATATGTGGAGGCTCTTGCAATCTCGAAAAAAATCAAGGAGATTGCCTCTCATGTGCACGACAAATACCAGGATGCTATGGCCTCACTTGGCTTCGCAACGATTGGGTTGCAGATTGGGTCATCGCAGCACGAGGTGCAATTCCTCTTAGATACGGTCAAATCCGTGTCTGAGAGTGTGGGAGAGGCTGGGGGCGTGATTCTTTGTGATACTATGGAAGCAACTCTCAACTTACGAAATGGACATCTGGATGAGGCAAAGACTCTGTTCCAAGAATGTCTCACATCTGCCAGGGCTGGAAATAATGCAGAGATTGTACTATACTGTCTTGAAGGGCTGGGAGATAGATTCAGATGGAGTGCTACAGATTGGCCCTCTAGTTGGACGGTGGTCTTCCTTGTCCACAGCAGCAAGTTAAAAAGGGCCCCAGAAATTCACAAGGCTCTCCAATTTCTTGGCGATGTGTTCATCATGGAGGGTGATCAGGACACAGCGATCAACCTGT
This sequence comes from Mycena latifolia, assembly GCA_029289555.1. NCBI lineage: Eukaryota > Fungi > Basidiomycota > Agaricomycetes > Agaricales > Mycenaceae > Mycena > Mycena latifolia. The sequence continues at coordinate 180,171 of JARJLE010000059.1, read as the reverse complement.
CCACCGCCGCTCTAGATGGGTTTACACAGATGGATATTCACAAGAGCAGAGCAGAATGCATCATTCGGCTTGGAGATATCTCAAGACTCCAAGGGGATGATTCAAAGGCTGTGGAACTCTGGGAAATGGCAAGGCCATTACTTGAGCGATCATCTCAGGAAAAACAGCTTGTACAACTCGATGAGAGACTCGCAAGAATCAGGGAGCGTGGATCTGAATTATCAGAAGAGCATGCAACAGGACTGGCCCGGCTGGAACTGCTCAATGTCCCGACGGCCAAGGTGGACCAGTCCTCCAACGCACCGAGTGAATTGATGCTTGATAAGATGGATCTAGTTTCAGTTGCCGATTGATTTTCTTCCTTCGTGCATGAGGTTTAGTTTATAGTCAGTATTAGTTCAACGATAATTCCTGTACAGTAGAGTGGGAGTTGCATATTATGCTCACAAATCTGCAGAGCAAAGCGAGGAGGAAAGAGAGAACACAACTGTATTTTTTTGCCCTCTCATCATGAACGCTCAGGGCTGACGAGGAGTGGGGCCCAAAGCATATGGGCTAACGTCGATCAGAATGTTCTCAATGCAGGGCCCGAGCTGGATTCAAACGAACGTGTCCTCATAGTGCATGCAGCGGACCTCTCGCCAGTAGCAATTCGATTTGCCTTTGCGTGGGCGGGCTCCCAGGCGTGCGATGGCGCGCGTCTGTGTCAGCGGGAGGAGCGTTGGGAGGCGGATGTCGTCCGGATGTCATAACGATGTCATAATCTTCACGGAATGGGATGAGGGCGTTCGGTTCGACGCAGCGAGATACATACGCTTTCGTTTCCATCAAGATTTCAGGAAATTCAACATGTATTCGCGCGCATTTCACGGTCTTCGGTCTCGAGACCGGCGCGCGGAGGGAGGCGCACAGACCATATATTCGAAGAACTTAACAGATCAAGGGTGAAGATGTGGAGACTAGGCGGGGAATTTAAATGATTGTCGAGGTGGAGCGACTGGCAAGGTCCCGCTGGGACCTGATCAGGCAAATCCGATTTTTTAGACTGCGGGTCACGCTACCGCGCGCGTCGCGTCGCAGCGGCAAGCTGGAGCAAAAAAAATTCGCACCTTTAGGGGAAAAAGTGATGCACTCTTAAATCGAGGATTCAGAACCCATTATTAAAGAACGCCTGTAACCTCACCCATCCGTAAAACGCAGGCTCCTAGCAAATTCGCTCGGGAGGGGGGGGAAGGGTTGTGGGGGGCTGCTTTGCATCTTGAAGTTCAGAGAAGTGAACGAAGGCAGCACGTTGGTTGTCCCGTCAAGGAATTGGACGGATCGCTCTAGAGCTCGAGATCTTGAGAGACGACCCAGCACATAATCGGGCTTTATTAGAAGAAGCAACGCCGTGAGGACTTTGCGAGGCCTCGACACACCTTTCAAGCTTGCGAAAGAAGGTATAGCTCAATGAGAGGATGGGTGGGTATTACCCACCACAAACCTGGGGATACAAGGCACCGTCGCGGTGTGACGGAAGCGTGAAGACGAGTTCTGGCACACCAGGATGGCAAATCAATACTAACTGTTGTAAGTTGTAGATTCACCAAAGAATGTCTATCTTAGAAACAGGTCTTATATACAGTTGCGGACAATCAAAGCCCGCTTATCTCATAGCACGTGAACCGCCCTTTTTCACATAAATCTGACACCGGATTCGGATCCGGACGGCGGAAAGGAGCCTAAAAACATACCTCCGAAGTTTTTCCCACGAGCCGTTGTTTTTCTCAATATTTTGGGCCAGTTGAACGAAATTGTGTGTACCCCTTTTGGCCCCGCGGAGTTCAGTCGGCTACAGATTTGACCCCAAAGCCCAATCACCGTGTTTGCAATCAAATATACACCATTACAAGCAAAAATTCTGATTTCTGCCGTGTTTCTGACCCGAAAAATGTTGCGATCAAACATTTTTTACTGATGGAACAGCTCGATAGAAGTTTCCGATTTTATCAGGATCATGTTCAGCTCGTCAAAAGGAGTCGATTGGCGATTTTTACGTTATTTTAGCGATTTTTGACGACATTTCTCAATATTTTGGGGTAAGTTTTGGAAAAATGCTCAAAATTAGCCATTCTGCTCGTGGTAATCTCTTCATTTGCATCCTAAATCACGTCGAAAGTGTTTCCTAGCTTCTCAAACGGCATCTCTCGGCCACCAGATCCAACCTTCCCATGCTTCCAAAATAGGCGGGTTTTGATTGTCCGCAACTGTAGTACGGGGTAAGTGGCAGTGCGGAAACACCTGCTGCCGCCGCGAACTGTTGATCTGATCCTCCCCGGATCATATTTCCCTCTTCCATGCCTGGTTTGGGCACGGACCCGCGGTTTTTCGAGGAACCGCGGGTAGATCAACGGCCCGCGTACGGGTTTGAACCCGCGGGTTGGTCGGGTACGGTATTGGCGGGTCCGGGTCCGGGTTGACCTTCTCGTACCCGCGGGTGGACCCGTGTGGAACCCTACACGCGAGGTGGTCCGCGCCTGAAACCTGTAGCAATGTCCTTGAGACAGGTTTTGCGCAGGGTGTGCCTGTTCGATTCAGGCCGGAGCCTCTGAGTATGTCGTAAAACCTTTTTTTTCAGAGTGAGCCTGTTCGACTCCGGTCGGAGCCATTCAATGCTTCGAAGTCGTTTTTAGTCGGCGTTATGCGGCCCACTCCCGTCTGTAATCATTATTTCTTCTGTCTTTGTTCCGTATTCGCGACCCAGTAAATGTCTGACAAAGATAGGTAGTTACATAATTCACTCGAGAAGTAGGTATCCAAGGCTCTGTTGCGGAGTGGACTGAATTTGTACCATGTATCGAAGTTCGACCCCGTCAGCAGACCCGGTCTGTTCGACTCAGGCCGGAGCCATTGTGTCTCATTTCAGCGCGTCTACTTTTTTGTCCCATACGGCCTGGGGAGGGTGCGGGGAGTACCTGTGAAACCATTTGTCGAGATTCATTGTTGAGTCGCCGCGGAGAATAGTGCGCCTCTTCTATTCACATTCCCACCTGGTTTGCTTTGGATTTCCTGGTTCTCGTTCTGTGGCACAACAATTTTATGAGGGAGAATAGGTAGTGTAATGCACCTCCGGACTCAGGATGTCAGGCTCCGTCGCGGGGTTGCCCGTATCTGCAATGCATAGGTCAGCATCTAGGATAACTATGTATCGGAGGCAGGAAAAGAGTCTGATATAACCCAGATTCAGAGCAGGCGTGTAAGGGCTCTGTCGCGGGTTGGTCCGCATCTGCAACCCGTATGGAAATTTCGAAAGTGTTGAGCAGACCGTGCCTGTTCGACTCAGGCTGGAGCCATTCATTTGTCCTCGATTTCTTTTTGGTACGTGTTATGCAGCTCAGTCACTAATGTATGTAGTTCAACCCACAGATCCACAAGCAAAGTCAGCCTGTTCGACTCGGGCCGGAGTCATTCCAAGCTATTGCGATCTCGTTTTAGCCGTCATTTTTGGCTCAGTCCGCTGCAATTACCTGAGTGTCGCAGGATCATAGGTAGTATAACGGAGCCCCCGGAGATGGTCATAAGGCTCCGTAGTGGGTGGTCCGCGTCGGCAACCCATAGTGAACATTCTCTAGTGCCAGACTGTGCCTGTTCGACTCAGGCCGGAGGCATTAGTATGCTTCAACAGTCCATTTTCTTTTGCTTCTTCCCGTGCCAAACTTGAAGGAAGTGCCAGATTTATCGACTCACTGAGCGATGGGTTAAACGCTCCAAGTCGAAGAGTGAAAGTAGTAAGTCAAGCGAGTCACGTTACCGCGCGCGTCGCGTCGCGCCAGGACCCATGTTTATGTCATTCGAGGTCGTCCCCCATTTTGGCCTTAAAAATAAATTTGTCCGAACTTTTCTTCAACACCTCGTCCAAAATTTCGTCCGAATTCTGGCTCTGACCTCCGCTCGACATCAATTTTGTCCGAACTTTGCTTCTAACCTCAATTTTTCCCCCTAGACACGCCTAGGGGCTCAAAAATAAAATGTGAAATTATTCTGTGACTCCATCATCCTCCGCAACCTCCAATATGCTCGTGTATATGGACATAGATTTAGAGGGTAGTTTTTTGGGCGAAGGCAGCGGGGATTTCGAGCACAGTGCATCGAGCCGTGTCCACGAAGGGGGGGGACATCATAATCTATTTTTCCACAGGAGATCCACTTGTCGGGATCCCATTTTGTCGACAGCTGAGTTTCCTCGCTGTCACCTAGTACATCGATTGTTTCCATAGCTGAACAGGCAGTAGAAATCAAGTTGGCTATGATATGCAGTAGGCAAGCAGGGGACCTGAAGGAGGATGGTGCAGAATGCTACCCGTAGCTAAATCTCATTTGGTAACTATTGGTACATTGTGCTTTGAATTTACGGTGGCCACACCCTGGCTCGACGAGAAAACTTTGGGCGGTGCTTGATCAGATGTCCGAATGGCGATCTGACCTCATCCAAAGCCACCCTCATTGTCCGAATTTTTGGCTCTGACCTGGACAGGTGGACCCCCCTGTTTGTCCGAACTTTGCCTCTAACTTCACTTAGGCAAATCAGGAGATTTGTCCGAATGATGGCGACGACCTTGAATCACATAAACATGGGTCCTGTCGCGCCCTGCACGCAAGGCCAAATAAGCCATTGCGAAGGAAACCGTGTTGCGTCCTGGCTCTGCGGTCGGTGAGTGATCCATGTGCGCAGGAACTTAAGCCACCGCAAGACGAGGGATGCGGGGCTCCGTCGCGGTGTGGACCGCTTCTGCAACCCATAAAATAAACCTTTAGACGCAGCAGGATGAGCCTGTTCGATCCAGGCCGGAGCCATTCTTGATGGTGAATGTTTCCATTTTTTTTCCTACGAGGTGCTCGTGTATCCAACCGCTCCAACCATCACGGAGGTGCGGGGATGTGAGTGGCAAGGAGGGCGTGCGCGGGTGGTGGAGCAATGCAATGTATTGCGCGGCCACGTCGCGCGTCGCGCGCGCGCCGCTACATATATTGTATGTCGAACCGCCCCTTCCAATAAATGTCTCGAGACTCGAAAGATGTAAATCAATTGGAATAGTACAGCGCGTGCGAGCTCCGCGGAGAGCCTTTCCTCTCGCAGAAATCATCCACTCCTCCCGCTAAACTCACTCCCCCGTCGACACATTGAACGGGCTCGGAGAGTTGAAAGAGACTCAGTGGCGTGCTGAACGAGGTAGAATCCTTCAGGGCGTCAGTCTTTGAGGTGGGAGGGTAGAAGGTAGCAGGTAGAAGTTAGAAGGTCAGATGAACGGGTAGACATGAGGTGGAAGGAATGACATGTAGTACGATGAAGGAAAGGACGACGACAAGTCGCACGAGGCATCGCAAGGGGAGGACGGGCAGGAGAATGAAGCACAACGAATGGTGAAGCAGAGGAAGTAGGAAAGAGACAGAGAAAGCGCGCGGAGCCGGGGGGGCTGGGCGAAAAAACGACACGAGCGCGTAGGAAGGAGGGAGGAAAAAGCTTGAAAACACAAGGATGAAGAATGCAACGCACCAAGTTGCGTAGCCTGATTACTCTGCACAAAGTTCATCCTACACTCCTGTCCCTTCCCTTTCCCCGGCGAAGAGTAGACCATCTCGAACGTAAGAAATTTACGCGCGGGGCGCCGGAAGGAAGGGGAGTCAAATTTTACGCTGCCTTCCTTCTGCGTCCTGCGCGCGCGGCGGTAGTTCGCCGCGGGATCCTCAGCGGCCACCGCCGACGCCTCCACTGACGCCCCGCCACCGCGCCGGGCGCGTGCCCATGACAATGTCATCGGGTCGAGTGCAGTGGTGATGTCGAGGGCGTAGAGCTCCATATGTGCGCCTCGTGTGAGGAAGACGAGGAGGAAAGAATGATGGGGAAAGCAACGGAGGAGTTGAGCGCGAAGGGTCCATCCCCCACTCGATCGCCCGGAACTGCGCGAGGGTGGAGATCCTCCTATGCGCGCAGGATTAAGATAACGAAGGGAGGACAAGACGGAAGAGAGAGAGTGTCCACTTTACACGTCCATTCCATCCCATAAATCGTCCCGAAGTTTGCCACGGGGAAGGACGGGACGTATCGCTTGGCAACGGGCGGCCCTCAGGCTTCTAGCGACGCGTCTACGGTCTGCGACTCTGCGTTCGCCACGCCGGGCGGAGGAGCGGCGTCGATGATCGTGTGCGTCAACGAGCAGAGTGGATGTCGTAAGGATGTCATGATCAAATCAGATGCATTGCCGGATTGGGACTCAGTCTGATTCAGCTCAACGGCCGAAGAGTTAGACTTTCAATTAGATCCAGAACTTTTCATCCGTGCTTATGCGGATAAATTCGTCCGCGTCCGGCGCATTCGAGCGCGTTGTCAACGCGCTAGCGTACAAGCACGAGGCGCGTCCTACATATCCGACATTTATGCGGGTCAATTTCGGCCACCGATCTCTCTGTATACACTGTATTCCTTGATTACTTCCTGGGGTCTTCTGTCTTATCCAGGTGGATTTTACTCCTTTGGCGATTAGTTTAAAAATCGTAGGATCTGGATGGGATTCACCCTCGGACCGATTTAGAGTCTGAGCGCGGTTGGCTTGTTCCCAAATTACTTTGACCCACTGAAATAGGCTTGCCGTTGTTGGGCTGCCGCCCAGCGCATCAAGCAACCGCTTCGTCTGCCTCTAATCTTGGTATTCCGCGGCTCGGTCGTAAATATTCCTCCTTCAATCAAATTTTCACCGAGGAGATTATGGACCCCGGGGTAGCAGGGACTTCCAGATCCAGCACGAGTGAAAACCCTGTCATCTATCCTAGCCCAGATGGCATGCAAGCATCGGTGGGCATCCCGACGCCCGTCAGAGCTAGAGCTATTCAATGTCGCGGGCTCTCACACCATGTCCTGCGAATTGTGGCGGCCAAGTTCAATTCAAGTCAGTCACTGGTAGCAAGATGAGTTACATACTCTTGTTGTGCTAAGAATAATAGGTGTGATCGCGAAACTGCATCAGGATCTTTGAGCGAATACATATATTGCCTCTGGGCTATTCGTGCCGCTCATTATCTGAGGGAGGCAGGAAGATAGGTATCATAAACCGCCACAGAAGGAGACATGTAAGACTCCGTCGCAGTGTGGACTCCATCTGCAACCCATTTCACCTCCTTGTTTTATTTCAATAGCAGACCATGTCTGTTCGACTCAGGCCGGAGCCGTTTCATTAATGGGATGTTTTTTTCCTGGGGAGCTGGAGCCTCCTGGACCCATGCGGAGGAATGTCGGAAGATCCGTCGGTCGTTCGACTAGGGCTGGAGTCATTCGGGTGTTTCCCACTCTTTTCAGCCTTGCATTTTGGCTCAAGCCGCTTTAATTATCCGAGATTCGGAGACAGGAAGATGGGTATTCGGATTGGCCATCGAAGTTCGAATCTGTATCGTTTAGGCAAGTGATCGACCCCTTAGCAGAGTGTTGGAAACACTTTAATCAAACTTCAACCTGGGACGTCTCCTGGAGTTGCGGGACTCCCATTGACTTACGTTGATTGCACCAGAGCACGGAGAAAATCAGGCCAAAATAGGTTGGACAGAATTAAACCATACGTGGTAAATGGCGAATCGCCGATAGCATGTACTGTGGACGTTTTCATAATAACAGTGAACCACCTTGAATTCCGGTTCAACCGGTCGGCCGTACAGGAGTAATAGAGAGCTGAGCCTCAAGACATCCCAGCATAAACGGCGTAAGTTTGCGCAACATGTGTGACTCAGTGTAAATATGCGGCTGCGTAGACCTACAATGTCTCCGTATAGATAAATTCCGGTGATCCCATGTCATATCTCATTTAGGCTTGTTGCTACTGCCTAGCTCACCGCATATAAGGATGTGTCAATGGATCAGTTCGAGTAGAAAGTTGACAGATTAAATAGACAGGATGTGCAAAGCTGCGTGATAAACAAAAGGATTTATGAGCGGATCCTTGGTCATTCCGATTAAATCTGAGTAAATTAGGTGCTATGCAGTACACTGAACCACTTACCTAACATAAGGTGCACCACTTTCACGTCGTTATCTGGTTTCGCCACAGCCGCTGTGCGGCTATGGGCGCAATTCTGCCCAAACAGGGCATTTTTCAACCATTTTCCACACTTCCTCCTTCCACCTGGAGCCGGAGTCAACACCAACAGCTTCAAAGCACTCTATGCAAGGTTTATATATTTAATGGATAAGGAATCAAAAGCCACATGGTGCCGCATGCGGCTTTGCACAATGCACAAAAGCCGAATGCGGCTCTGAGCGGCTTTGCACATCCTGTCTAATTTATGGCATGGCACAAATTATGTTATAATGTAGCAGTTAGCACTCTGGAATCCTGAGAATGATGACGGCGAGACAAATATAGATTCTACCAATATAAACGAACTAATGAATGAGGCATATCCTACTGTGACTATCATGCCCCCTCAACCCACTCCCGCTCAAGTCCGGCTGAACAACATCATAACATGCTTGAATGCTGCTGTTACCACGGTAGACGAGCTGTCTCGTAGCTTCAACACCCCATTCTTGGAATGCGTGGCCAGCACAGCTCGATCTCTTTTGAAATCTGTTCAGGCGAGTTTTCGAGGGATGTCATCCGGCAAAAGACTGATTAGTCTTGTAAGATGGTGAAGAAAAACAAGGATGAGTGCATGCAGCTGATGGAGCAAATCCATGAGTTACTGTATGCCATCATTCATTTCCACATGAATCCAGAAACCAGCGGGGAATTATCACCAAGCATGGTGGATAGCTTAGCGAAATTCACTGAGTACCAGTGGCGTCTTGTGGCGCAATCCGTGGCATTTATCATGGCTTGACAGGACCCTGCACAAGATCCGCACATTTATTGAAGCCCAAGAGGATGGAAACAGATTCAGGCAGCTCCTACGTCAAGGGGAAACCAGCGCACTGTTGAAGAATTGTAAGACGGGGTTGCAACAAGCCCGCGATGTTTTCAAGGTCAGTATCTGATTTAAACTACCTTAAGGAGAGATTTCAATCCATAAGACAGGTTCAAGGCCTTCAGGTCCTCACCGATGTTGGAGCAATACAGAAAGCGGCCAAGGAAACTCATAGACAGGTCCTGGAATTGATCGAGTCGCTTTCAGAGGACTCCTGGTCAGACCACTCATCCATGGTATGTCCTATCAAATTTACAGACGCAATGCCAACATTCGCACAGATAAGCCGTACCTTCTCGAGTGCCCAGAACAGGTGTGTGGTCCTCTATCGTTCTACACAAAGCTTATTTATCTCTCAACTAAAGTACAAACTCACTGTCATTGCTGCCCTCCGAGCCCAAGATATTTCATGGAAGGGAATCAGAACTTGCAAATCTTATACGACATTTTCAGGAACAGATGCCTAGGATCGCAATATTAGGAGCAGGGGGGATGGGGAAGACCAGTGTGGCAAGAGCCGCTGTGCATCATCCGGAAATAGCGGCTAGATATGGGCAGCATCGGATCTTCGTTGCCTGTGACACTGCATCAACCAGTGTTCAACTTGCTGCCCTGATTGGAGCCCATGTTGGACTCAAGCAAGGAAATGACCTCACTCGACCGGTTGTCCACTACTTTGCAGACAGCCCTCCTTCGCTTTTAATTTTGGACAATCTAGAGACAATCTGGGAACCCACAGAGTCTCGTAGGGATCTTGAAGATTTTTTGTCCCTGCTCACAGAGGTATCTCATTTGGCCTTGATTGTGAGTGCAGAGCTTGGTCATTGTGAACGAACTACTGGAGAGATGCTAGATCACAATGCGTGGAGCCGAACGGCCAGCGAATGTCCGCTGGACTCGACCATTTCTAGAGCCTCTGAGTGTCCTGGCACAGGACGCAGCTCGCAGAACATTTCTCGATATCGCAGATAGCATCAACAACATGGAAGATGTTGACAAAATCCTCCGTCTAACCGATAATGTGCCACTGGTGATTGACCTGATGGCTCATTTGGTCGATTACGAAGGAATTCCTGCTGTCTTAACTCGATGGGAGACAGAAAGAACTGCCTTGATATCCCAAGGCTATGACAGGCGATCAAATTTGGATTTATCCATTTCCCTGTCTCTTGCAAGCCCCAGAATCAAATCCTGGCCTCATGCTCAGAATCTATTGAGCATTCTAGCAGTGCTTCCAGATGGTTTGTCGGATGCAGAGCTCCTGCAAATGAACCTACCAATCGATCATATCTATGCCTGCAAGGCCAGTCTCTTACGGACCGCCCTGGCATACACTGATGACCAACGGCGACTCAAGACCTTGGTCCCTATCCGTGAATATATGCAGAAGATCCACCCACCTATGCCTAATCTTATTCGACCAATTCTGAGATATTTCCAAGAGCTATTGGATGTTTATAATACACATTTTGGGACTCTTTCAAGTGCCGGCCTAATTGCTCGGATCGCATCGAACTTTGCGAATATCCAAAGCATCTTGCACAGATGCCTGAACCGTGATAGTCCCGACTTGGCCAGCACTATCTATACCACTTGCCATCTGGATGTTTACAGTCTGTTGACTGGGCGAGGCGGGATCCCGTTCATGGCACAAATTGCCAATGTTCTCCCGGACCCCGCGGACCATAGACTAGAGGTTTATTTCATCGCGCAGCTGTTTGGATCATGGACAAATCGTGCCATTTCCAACCCGGATGCTCTCATTCAGAAGGCTCTCCAACATCTTCCGCACTTCGACGATGTGGATCTTAAATGTCAGTTCACCTGTCAATACATGGTTTCAATCAGGCTCAAGTCCATTTAATAGGCAGATTCTATCACCTCTTAGGAGGGTATCATTGGGCCCGAAACCATGATATCCGCTTAGTCATGCACTGGTACGAAGCTGCGTTGAAATTGGCAAATTCAACGAGCAACACCACAAGACAAGCTCAGGTGTTGGCTGGACTAGCGCGGATCAACGTGGACACCGGAGACTACTCTAGGGCCCTCGCGCACACATACGATTCACAGAGACTAGCCAGGATATGTGGCAACATCGTCAGAGAGGTGTTTGCACTCCATACGGAGTCACTCTGTTGGCAGGCCCGGGGAAACTATAAACTTTGTCTCTCACAATGTAAAAGGGGAAGACATCTCCTCAGCCTGTGTGGTATGTCTGGTGGTCCGCTGGACAATGATCACGTGCACTTCCAGGCAGACATCCACAGGGATAAATCAGAATACGCTGAGGCTCTCGCAATTGAAGAACAAATCCAGCGGACGGCCTCTGTTGTAGAAGACAAATACGAGCAAGCTTTGACCTCAATCAGTATTGCACGAGTTGGTTTGGAGCTTGAGTCGTCTAAGCACGATGTCCAGCTAGCCATAGATGCAGCGAAGGATGTGTTCAACACCGTTGGAGATCCCGTATGCGTTACGCTTTGCGATTATTTCCAAGCGGCTCTGGAGCTACGGAACGGGCACTTGGAGATGGCACAGACTCTTTTCCGAAAGTGCCTCACATCTCCTAGTGGAAGTAGAGAAACCTTTTCCGGCTGTCTAGAGAGGCTGGGGGACATATCCAAATGGAGTACTATATATTGGTCCTCGAGTTGGACAGTAGTCTTCCTTGTTCACAGCTGCAAGTTTACAAGGACCCCGGATATTCATAAAGCTCTCCAATTCCTGGGTGATGTGTTCCTCATGGAGGGTGATCAGGAGACAGCATTCAGCTTGTTCAGAACTGCTCTTGAGGGGTTTACACAGATGGATATTCATAAGAGCAGAGCAGAATGCATGCTCCGGCTTGGAGAGATCTCGAGGCTCCAAGGGGATGATTCAAAGGCTGTGGAGCTCTGGGAAATGGCAAGACCATTGTTTGAGCGATCGTCTCAGGAACAGCAAGTGGCTCAGCTCGATGAGAGACTCGCAAGAATGAGGGAGTACGGATCTGAATTATCAGAAGAGCACGAACACAGACTAGCCCGGCTGGAACTGCTCAATGACCCCAGGGAAAATGTCGACCAGACCTCCAAGGCAGCGATACCCCACAGCGAATTCGTCGATGATGACGCGGATCTGGTTCCAACTGCCAGTTAATTTTTTTCCGCCTTGTATAATGGTAGTCTGAGTTTATGTACTTGGTGTATAAGCCGTTGCGGAGACGGCAGCATATGATACTAAGTTGAAACAATGCATACATGTATTCTGTCCAACAGCCTGCAAGGAAAGCAAGGAGGAAAGAGGAACCGTCGCGGATTTCTTTTCGAGTAAACTAAGGCTCACGTTACCCCGCGCGTCCCTTGGCGGCGGCACGCGGGACCAAACAACGAAGGCCGCCGAAGTCAATCATCGGCTTTTCTGCAAATTTATTGAGTTCTGGAAGCTCTGGAAGCTCTGGAATTGATTTTTTTTCGGGGAAATATATATTGCCATCAGCGAAGGAAACGAGCATTCAGCCCGTAGGCAAAAGTTTTTTTTCTGACTTGAGGTCTGGAGCGGCCGATTCCAGAGCAATCAAGAGCTGTAAAGAGCGTGTCCAGAAATTTGCAGAAAGTCTGATGATGTCTTCACAGCAAAATGTATTCGAGCTGAATATTATTAATGTCGAGATGATCAAGGAGGCCAGCAACGGGCCAACCGCACGAGAAGAAGGGAGCGTCAGCGATATCCCACCTCAAATTTAACGATAGCCTGTGCATTCGAGATCTAGAGTTCAATGAATGTGAATCTGCGCTCAATTTGTTATGCAATCATGCATCACGGGAAGCAAGTAGTGAGATGATCCACCCGCGGACCGTCTCTTCAAGGCTCCATCGCAGTGTGGATTGCATGCGCAATCGTGATCTGTGTGAAGGACGCATTTGCACGGAGTGTGCCTCGACATTTTTCTCAGTCACTATAGTTACATATCTGGGGGCGGGAGAACGAAAGGCATGTAAAGGCTTCGTCGCGGGTAGGCCCGCATCCGCAACGGGCTCCGGAATGATTGTCTGTTCGAAGCAGACCGGAACCATTTGGATTTGGTGCTGTAGATTTTTGGTTTCGTTTTGGTGCAGCCAGCGAGGTGTTAGGAACTTTCTAAAGTCAACGGCCGAACTCAGTAAGGGATAGTATAACCAAGCCTTTAGCCGATGGTATAAGGCTCCGTCGCGGGGTGGTCCGCATCTGCAACGCATATGAAAGTGCGGTAAAATCAATTCCGCAGAGTGTGCCTGTTCGAGTCAGTCTAAGGCCGGAGCCATTCGCCGATCGATCTGCCGCATTTTTGCTTCTGCGGCTCAGAAATTGCATGCGGGGGGCAGAGCAAGATAGCAAGATACACAATGTATCGGAGCCTGCAGACCATGATACACGGCTCCATGGCGGGTGGCCCGCGCCTGCACCCCTTACATTGTTGCATATCTCCCTAGCAGACCGTGCCTGTTCGACTCGGGCCGGAGCCGTCACGTTCAATCTAGAGACGTCTACTTTTTTTTTTTCCGCGGCATAGAGCTCCCCGCTCAGAGTGTCCATTGTCGATGGAGATGGGGATGTGGATGTGAATGGGGGTGTGGATGTGACGGAATTCAGCCGGTCGCGCACATTGTCGGCGCGGAGGTTCCTGTCTATTGACGCGGAGAATACTGTGCACTGATCATAATACAGCGGGCTCATTGCGTCCTCGATCTCTGACGAGCTTCCGAAATCCGATTCGCCGAATATGATACACAAGGAATGCAGCCATGTGAACCACACAACCACTGGCATCCCCTTCCCCGAACAGCCCAAATCAACCCACGGGCGGAGGTAGGGACCTGGTGGCGTGGGGTCCGAGGTAAAAGATTACAAAACAGCTGGTCAGCGTTCTGTGGGTGTGAGGATGTCGAAAGTAGGAAGGCAGTGTTCGAGGGAGAAGGTTAAAGGTAGGATGGACGGGTGGACGGGAAGTAGAATGAATGAACGAACAAACGCGTAGGAGAGTGAAAGAATGGAGGGGGACAAGTCGCAGGGAGGCGTTGCGTGGAGAGGGCGGAGGAGGAAAAAGAGGGCGGGGAAGGAAAAAGAGGGAAGTGTAGGAAAGAGAAAGCGCACGGATTCGGGGAGGGATGGATGAAGAAGCGCAGGAAGAATTTGGAAGTATGATGTCGTTCGCAGACAGAGGGAAGACAGATGATAGTCAGTCACCCAATTTCGTATCCCGTTTACTCTGCGCAAACTCCATCTTGCACTCCTCCTTCCCTCGTGCGTCAAAATTACCCGGCGAGGCGCAGACGATCTCGAGAGTAGGCAGCGCGCGCGCGGGCCAGGGGAAGAATGGGATCTCCAGTGTTAGGCTCTCCCTCCTACTGCGTGACGATGATCCGCCGAAGCCGAGATTAGAGCAGAGGAGCACGGCGGTCGTTCACCGCGGGCTCCTCCTCCGCATTCCCACTCGCACCTGCCTCCTTCTCCGGGGATGCAAGAGGACGCAGACAATGAATGTGTCGAGGGCGTAGACCTCCGGCTGTCCACTTGACGCAGACAGGGAGGAAGAGTTGAGCGCGAGGGTAAGCGCGCAGGTCTCCATCCCCCCGTCGATCATGTGGAATTGCGGGAGGGCGCTCACCTACACACTACACACGGCTCGTTAGCTTACACGAAGGAGCAGGAACAATCCACGCACCCCACCCCCGGTGAAAACGTCCGCTCCATCCCATATATCGTCCCGAAGCTCCTCACCCAATGCGGCGCTTCGAGGAACACGCGCGCGGGGAAGGCAGCGTCGATGTGTGCGAGGAGCGCCGGGAAATTCGATATCGGCGCGGGACGAAATGGTGGAGGGCCCGGGGAGGAGGGGCGGCGCCGAGGCCGAAATACGGGTCCGGGAAGCGCAGCAGCGCTAGCCGTCCCAGACACAGACGCTGAGATAGAAGAAAGCGGAGGTAGAGTGCGAAGTTGAGGAGCAGCAGGACGAGGCAGACTGCGCATGCGAGGAGCGGGAGGCAGTATGCGCGCCGCATTCATTATCTTCAGTTTCTGCTATCTGTCGCAGGGAGGGAGACGTACCGCTTCGCAACGGCCTAGATTTGTATTTGTCTTTAGCGGGGCGCGGAGCCCCAGGCGTCCGGCGGCACGTGTGCGTCTACGTCTGGGTCCGGCAGGAGGAGTGGTTGAGGAGCGGCGTCGATGTCGACATCGTGGGCGCCAACAAGAAGGCGCACGGATATCGATGTCATAATCAAATCAGATGCATATGGGGATTGCCGGATTGGGATGAGAGCGTTCAGTTGCTTGGCGAGCGAGATTTTTTCGTTGTGTAATGTTCAAAGATTCGAAGCATGATGCGACGGAAGAGCTATGCAACTTTTTCGAGTGGTCTCACCCTGAATTTTATTCAAAGGGATGCTCCGAACGTGCCCGCCGGTTCCCTCCTATTTCAAGTGTTCTCGGACTTTTGCCTCCATAATTGTCCTTGATCTTCCTGGCATTTCTTTGTAAACTGTACATTATCTTTCGGCTTACATAACAGCAGGTATGAAAGACATGTATGACGGCACTCTAAAATCCCGGATGTCTACAGGGTCTCAAGCACTAGATTATCGGCTCGATGGCGGACAGTTAGCACCTGCGCCGCCTGGAATCAATGTGATGAGGTAATCATAGACGATGCCCGTTCGACTCGGGCTCGGGCCACTGGCGAGGCAACACGTTAACGTTTTTGTGGCGTGCAGGTGATTGAATTGTTGCAGAGTGTTCAGGGAAGGGGAGGAATCTGCGGCTTCAACAATTATTCTCATGATAATGTGAGCTGAGCGATTGCAACTCACAGCAGAAGCTGCAGTTTGTACTTCAAGCTGAATCCTCTTTCGACCGCCAGCCAACCACAGCACTTTCCCATGGCATCGGCTCAATGGCGGACGGTCCGCACCTGCTCCGTGTAATTTGGTCCCCTTCATCGCGGGGGAAATTTCGCCCGTTCGACCGCTGTCCCAGGTGACGGCCCCTTGACTCAGGTGCAAGTATGATTCATCTTCAACGGAGGCGCCGGATTCTCAATTTCAAGTTTTGACTTATTCAACTGAATCTTAACCAGTGTAGTCCACCTGCGTTAAAATGGGGCGAGACGAGTTTGAATAAAGTACCACTCCTCGCACATACCTCTATCGCAGATCTCGCGTTCCGCTTATTGCAGGAGATATTCACATTTTCTTTTGGGCTTGCGCGTGCTTGACACTTTAGCAGGCAGGGAGACACACACACATTGAAGCATCACCCCTACTAATCGATGGCAGACGGTCCGCACTTGTGCTCCTTGTTCGAGATAAGAATCTATATTCGTAGGAGATCCCCGTTCGACTCTGACTCGGCCCAGTTCGGTGATAAGGCATGGATATATCCAGGCCTGAATTTGTTGATTTTGCACACCATTAGAACAGATTCTAATGGACAAACCATGGAGAACTAGAGGGTGCTAGTCGGTTCCTGAGACTGAGCATTAAACCAGAGTGCTTCAACTGGCTATTAAACAAGTGCCTACGGAACCTATCAACGGCTCTCTATACTATTTGGGACCACTTACCTGGCCACCCTACTTAGTTGGCCACTTGGCAGCTAGGAGGGCAGGTCTTGAGAGTTATTACCAAGCATAGTGTAAGAACAAAGTACGACCTCTAACGAAGGTTCAGACCAAATTTCAGCCGAAAGTGATGGGTTGATTGAAAGCAATGGCATCGGGGATCAGAATCCGAAGCGTGGATACATCAATTTCTTGCCCTCACACCGCTCGCCCCACTTGCCATTGCCATTTCTCCTCCAATTCTTCGTCGATCCACGACCTTTTGGCCTCGTTCTAATCCCACAATGCTGGGCCTCTGTCCCTGATGCTACAGGACTGCATTTGTCTCAACTACTCTTCTCTACGCACTCAGGAAAGGACCGTTTCTTTTTTGAGTCAGCCATACTGGCCGCCATCGCGGTACATGACACCGTCATGCTATCGCTCTGAAATCTTAGACAATACCTCTGACTATTCAATGCATCCTTCCGAGAGGTATTTCAAGATTTTATTCGTTCAACTCTCCTGGCTCTGCCGGCCATTATCCCAAACCACGTAATTTCGGTCTCGCTGATAGTCGGGTTTTTTGGAAGAGCTGCCAGCATCTTGAACTAGAGTTGGGTCCTCAGGTACGTCCCAATACTTCCCATTAAGCAACATGGATCTTAATTTGGTTCATCTCTGCGTTTTTTCTACTTGTAAGGCACTCGTTCATTGCCCGACCCCGATTTTGGGGTTCCCCATCGGTCGGAAGCAGATTTTCTGACCTTTCGTATGCCTCACATATACACCAAAACTATGTGAAATAGTCAATATGATCGACCTCTATGATTTAGAGTACAGGTGGCCGCCATTTGAGAGCTCAGCCCATTATTTAGCGGGGTGGCCAATTAGCCTGTTATTTGGCCATGTTGTACTGCCGCACAAAATAAATTTACTGCGAACACAAATGTTGGGATATTTGAGAGCTTAGGGTCTGGAATTCTTCCTAGGATGCATGCCTTCGTTCTCATATAGCTGGGCCTGGATTGACTCGCTACAACGATGACTGGTGAGGCACCAATGCTTAGGTGGCCAGGTAAGTGGTCTAAAATAGTAAACATCTAAGAGTTTGCGATAGTTCTGTAGAGCCAACAGCCAACCATAGGACTAACTCGGCAAGCTGTACCTCACCGGTGCAGCAAGCTCAGTTTCAATATGGGCACAAGGTGAACAAGGGATTTGATGAAGGAGTACCCGGATTGTTGAGATTACTATGAATGGTTGAACCGGGAACCCCAGGAATTGAACTGTTATGCGAGTTGCGCCACTGGGCCGGACAATCCCGGAAACGCCATGTGACTAAGTGTCAAACCAGTTGAACGAACCAGCTCACCGGGATATGGGAGAGTTAGGGCTTGTAGCCTTAGGCAGAGTTAGTCAGCCTGAACCACCTCACTAAGCATGATGGAGGCCAACTAGTTTGCCAAGGCTATTAGTAACAGGATAACAAAGGCAAAACCGGCTCACCAGGCCACATTATACCTAAAAAGACGACCTTAGACTGCATCATATATCTTGGCAGCTTTGCAAGCAGCATTATTCATCCTCTGACATCATTATTTAGTTTGTAATCTCTCTCTCCGTGTAGTATAAAAAGCCATGTATTAGAATTAATTAGACAGTGAATACCACCCCAGTTATTGGCACAGATAGCGGTTATTAGCACTTTAAACAAGCTCTCAGCTAATCCCTGACCTTGGCTTTAACTCGCGCCCCCAGTCCAGGCTGTTTAAACGGTGGTCCCTTCATCTCACCAGGGGATTGGCCTTTGCTGCCACAGTTTTAGGGTACTAGTCTAACTAGTCCGGTTACTTGGAGACACCTGGCGCCAGCCTAGGATCAGTGAAACTTGTTGAGACAAACTTCGCAGTGGGCCTTGGCGTAATAGCCTCGTTCATTGGGAGTGGTTGGAACCAATTGTTGTATATTGGTGGGCCAACTATCTTCAAGGGAAACCTTTCTGAACTGTAGTCAAAGACTTCTAGTCAACTTGGGAGCCTGCCCGGCACCAGCTTTCAGCCATTTGGCGCAATATAAGACCTCCCCATCCCACAAACAACTTAGGTGGTTTGACCGCTAGTTGAAACTCTGATAAACCTTTGAGAGCGAGTGCTTTTTGGATTGACGGTCGATACGTGACCTACCTCCCCGAACACACACACACGATTGGCATTAGGATTAGTTGGTTGTTGGTTGATAGTGTTAGTTGTTGAGTAGACTTCGTCTCTCAGTGTTAACACTAGATTTCACGGCCGCACTCCAGTGCACCATTTCATTGGATACAGATCCCTCATTTTTTTGTTTGGCTTACCGGCGGTTGAAAGCTTGGAGGGTGGGCTGGGAGAGCGGCGCGGGCATCCTTCTTCCTCTGAATCCGCAGGGGAATGTGGTCTGTGGGCAGGGAAGCTGCCCTCATTCGACCCTGTGAAAAAAAAATTCGGGGTGTAGTACGGATCTCGTGGATCAGTATCCCCTTGCCTAAATGAGAAACAGGATGGATTGATCGCAGGAGAACATCTGGAGCCGAGATTACATTTATGAGTCTCAGATGATGGCAGAGGCCATTTTCCCGAGATCATTATTATTATTATTTCCGGCCTGACAGCCGGACCTAACTACCAGCCCTAGGCACCGGCTCGACCGGCCCGCATCCCCTTGAGCGAGCATGAGGGTTTGTGCGAAGAGAGCCACGTGGATCCGTGGATTGATAGACTCGTGACCAGTCTGCCTACGAGCAAAAAATGAGGCGAGCTCTTTGCCGTAGGCAGACCGGTACAATTCGGAACAAACAATCGAGCTGGGCCCGGAGTTTGAAATTTGAGTGGTGCCGATCACGCCGATCACCGGGCCCCTGGGCTCGGTCCGAAAGTGAATTTCTCAAGCAAACTCAGGCATACGCTGTGGTCTCTAGAGGCTGTGGAATAAAATTCTGAAGAGACAAAGATGAAGACAGGACACCTCCAATCAAGTCTTCAACTTTGAGCAAGTGATCAAAATGAAATTTGAGTCCAGGGCGTGGGTTGCAAGAAATTTTCAAACTCCGGGCTCAGCCCAATCGATCATTCCGAATTGTACCAGTCTGCCTACGGCAAAGTGCTTGCCACATTTTTTTGCCACTTGTAGGCAGACTGGTAACGAGTCTAGTGGATTGATGTCTATCACTGATTGCCATCGCACCGCCACAGCGACCAAACACCGACGCGGAACCGAAACAGTTTTTTTAAACGGCCACCACCGTGACTCACGCGCTTCGTGCATCTTCCATGGCCCCACCACCCCTCATCGGCGACGAACACGGAAACTACAGAGTTCAGATCGTTGGGAACTCTGGTAAGCCGTCATCCTGTGGGCATGGAGGCAACTTGATTACCTACATGTTGTACGTCCAGGCGCGGGCAAGGGAAGTGGACGGTAGCTTGAAGCGGTCACGAAGTATGCTACCCATTCCATTGGTAATTTTAGAGCACGATCGGAAAGCAGCTGGCGGAGCTCCTGGGCGTGCCGTTCATCTCGCTCGACACGCTCTTCTGGAAGCCGGGTTGGCAGAAATCCACCAACGAAGAGCTGCTTGCAAAGGTGTCGGAAGCGCTGGCTAATGCCCCAAATGGTTGGGTCGCCGACGGGAATTATTCCGGCAACCTCTTAGACAGCTCGACGGACAGAATTTGTGAATGCGCTGTCATGCAATTTTTCGCTCGTAGTTAACTAACCCTTTCTTCGCATAGGGCTCGACCCGCCATTGATTCTATACTTCCCTCGGATCGTAATCCGCACAATCCTGCGCCTCCTTAGATTGCGCGCGCCATGCAGCCCAGGCTGCCCCGAAATGCTATCGGAGGTACTTTTTTCCAAGGAAAGCATTGTCTGGTGGTGCATCACGCACCACAGTATCGTTCGCAAACGCGAGGGCGCTCGGAAGGCAGAGATCGGTATAGGCGTGGGCAGCAATGTCGAGCGGCAAAAGATGCGGAGGCTTGGAGGATGGGGAGGCGAACTGCGCGCGTGGCTTGCAGATGTGAAGCGTATGCTCCAACGCCAGTAGTGAAAGTACTGTTCCCACATTCGAATTGTATTTGATTGATTCTTCGTGGAAGTGATACGCCCGATTCGCCAAAAATAAGAGGAAGGCAGAAAGTCTGTTTCATCAGGCTCAATGTGGTTGTTGGAAGGTCTAAGAGACAAAAAATGTTCTCCGAGCGTAGACGCGGTTGGAACTGATTTTTAATCAGCATCAAAATATTAGACAGGATGTGCAAAGCCGCTCAGAGCCGCATTCGGCTTTTGTGCATTGTGAAACGCCGCATGCGGCACCGTGCGGCTTTTGATTCCCAATCCATAAAGTACATAAACCTTGCATAGAGTGCTTCGAAGCTGTTGGTGTTGACTCCGGTGATAAGCCGTGTATCAAACACGGGTGTAATTTTGTGATTTGCACCTTTACACCCACTTAACACGCATACTCCACAGTTATAGAAGCTATTGTGAGCTCCGATCGAGTAAGCTTAAAGCCACAGGGCTTAGGTCTCCCTAGGACACGGATATATTGCGGTACCTCTACTATGGGACTATAAATATGACCTGACCGAGACTAGACTGACTAAAAACACTCTAATCTATATTCAAGATTAGGTGTCTGCCAGGCTATTAACAAGGAGATGGGAAGGAACTATAAAACTCGCTTGCAGGCGACCTCGGTCCACCAAACCGGGCTAGATTCAAGGGCTGTTTACCCATATTTGACGAACTGGATCAGCGTGTTGGATCACATGACAGGCTAGCGGGTCTGCCCGAAAGAGCAGAGCCATCGGCAATGAGCGGTGGCTGTGTAAAATCGTGATGGCTGTTGAACTAAAGAAAGAACATGGAATATCTCGACAACCACGGAGGCTACAGACACGATCCTGGTGTCTACAGGGAGCTACGACACAGACGATGAATACCGACGCCTGGGACGGGCGGTTGGCGAAGAACTACGAAGTGCACGAGTTTCTGACTCGGATATTCAAATGACCTCAAACACGGAGTTGTATGACTCAGGTCTGACTCAAGACTGACTCAGCGGTTGTGGGACGGCCAATCAGGATAGAGGGAATGGCTAATATCAGCCCGACGGGACGGAAAGCTATCCAAGAATAGAGTAACAACCGTGATGTAAGGTTTTTCAGAGTAGTATAAAGGGAGGGCCAGAGAGCTAGGATCGGGAGCAAATTGTGCTGGAGCTCTGCGGACGCGAGTTTCAGTGCAGTTATAGTTGCTCAGAGTCCTAGAGTTACATTTGTACTCTTGCATTCTACATAAATACCATTGGATTGGATTGGATCTGAAGTTGTGATTAAGACACTGTGAACGGCTTGACTGAGACACTGAAATTGGACACTGTATCGAATTGGGACTGTAAAGAACCTAGAAACTGTGTTTAGAGTCGTGTTTGACTTGTGCTGAAACTGTGGAGTGATCCAGAGACCCAAACCGCCTAATCTCGATTAGGTCAACCTCGTCTTAATTGACATAAACCTGCCGGTTCTTCGAAGCCGTTACCTAAAATATCGTTCATACAACCGCTATCGAGTAATTCGATTGACCCGAGAGAACCCAGCGCTTCACAGAGCCTTGAAATCGTTCAAATGAACTATCCCACTCGTCTTAGAGTTTGAGTTGTCCAGTGACCTAATACTTGGTCTACTTCCCCGAACAAACACACACCTTGTCCACTCATTAAGAGGAGGAGTAGTTGTTGGATTTGTGATATATTGGTTGTTTTGTGTTAGATTCATTCTTGCACTTTGCGCCAGTCTAGCATTTAGATCTTCCACCCACACCTTGAGTTAGGCAAAGCGTTTCACCGGCTCCAGGTGGAAGGAGGAGTGTGGAAAATGGTTGAAAAATGCCCTGTTTGGGCAGAATTGCAGCCATAGCCGCACAGTGTGTGGCGAAACCAAATAACGACATGAAAGTGGTGTACTTTATGTTAGGTAAGTGGTTCAGTGTACTGCATAGCACCTAATTTACTCAGATTTCATTGGAATGACCAAGGATCCGCTCATAAATCCTTTGGTTTATCACGCGGCTTTGCACAATGCACAAAAGCCACATGCGGCTCTGTGCGGCTTTGCACATCCTGTCTAATGGCACTGCTTAAATTCGGCTTAAACACTGGCAGGGGCATACGCTGAATCTTAAACTTTTCATTTATTCCAGTGAATGTCCCAGTGAACTTGTTCAGCTCACACCGCGCCCATTTCTGCGAGGCTGAAAAAGGTAAGGTGTTCAGCCCAATCGCACACAATAAATACCCATTGATTCAAGCACCACTACCTACTAACATCGGCTCGATAGCGGACGGTCTGCGCCTGCCCTACCTACAACGATCATAAGCCATTTGGTCGCAGGAGATGCCCGTTCGACCCGGGCTCGGGCCACTTCTTGGTCGTTGCTTCGTGCCTTTTTCCTGACTTGCGGGAGGTTGAAATTATAGAGGGTGGGTTGGGAGGGCGGCGCACTATTCTGCCTTCTCTGAAACTTGGATATTATTCAAAGGGATATTCTGACCTGTGTTGTTCACCTGTACCCAATTTCAGATGCTGTGACTTCTGCCTGCATAGATTTCGTTGATTTGTCATCCCTTGGTTTTTAACTTCTACTGTAGGTATCTTTCGGCTCAAGAGGATGGTCTCAGAATGCGGGAGTTCCCTGTATCACAGCACTCTAACATTGGGCATGTCGACAGGTGTTCAACCACTGGATTATCGGGTTGCGGCTGGCTTGAATTTTAGAGGGTAGTTTGGGAGAGCGGTCCAGGATTCTGTGTCTTTGAAATTCAACTAAACATGATGTGAATCTGAGCAGTTCGTAGAGGATCAGTGGCGGGTGGTGCGTGACTGTAAAACGTAGAAACACCATAGAAGAGGCGTCATGCAGCCTGTGCCTGGAGCCATAGATACTCTCCTACGTGTTTTTCGATTGGTTTGGGGCCCAATGATGTTTTAATTCTGTGAAATGAACAAGCTTCGATGAGGTATTCAAGGCTCCGTCGCGGGGTGCCCCGCATCTGCAACCGGTTCAACGGCGGAGACTGTTTGCCAGAGTGGGCCTCACCAAATCAGGCCGGAGCCATTACATATCATCTTGATGATTTTGTTTTGGGCTGGTTGCGGTGTATACGAAGCATTTTGGCCAGGCCTTCCCGCGCTTTGAAACCTTGCCCTCGCTCATGAAGGCGAAGTTCGGATATCACCGGGTCACGTTATCAAGCGTGTCGCGTCAGCACGGCACGCAGGACCAAACAACCCACTCCCTTCAGCACAAAGACAACGTTTGAGGCACTCTGAGATCGATGAGGGCTGCTGGAGAGATCCGCTACGCATTGGTATATATCAAACCTCGCGCATCTGGAATACACATTGGGTAGAACACGGTGGTCGGTCTCCGAGTAAGCCGAGGCTCAGGGTATTTATGTATGTGAGGCGGCACGCTAGTCAGGCATAATCCACCTCTGGAGTAAGAATGTAAGGCTACTTCGCAGTGTGGACTGCATCTGCAATCCGTCAATCGGCGTTCATCACGAGGGCAGCATCTGGTGGCCGTTCGACTCGGGCGGGAGCCATGCGCCAAGAACCTCTTCGCATTTTTAATTATCGTGTAATACCAATCGTCTAATTCCCAGGGCCGGAACTCTGCCTACGATCTTGACGCCGGCGGATGGAAAGGCGAAGATGCCGTTCGCACATGCGGCGCCCAAACCACAACTTTATTGAGATCAAGCCAACAACATTATTAAGCCAACTCGTGGAGGAATGAAGACAGCACGAGGGCAAGGCCAGCTTTGGTTTGCGGGATAGTTTGGGCATTGACATACAGCGCAGCGAGCCATCAATATTTCAGGAAATTCAACCTGTATTCGCGCGCATTTCACGGCCTTCGGTCTTGAGACCGGCGCGCGGAGGCGCACGGATCATATATTCGAAGGTACTCAACAGATCAAGGATGAGGATGTGGAGGCTAGGCAGGGAATTTAAATGGTTGTCGAAGTGGAGCGACTGGTCAGGCCCCGGCGAAACCTGATCAGGCAAATGAGAAGTGAAGGAAGGCAGAAGACACGAAATCTGGTTTCAATAGAAGAAGCAAACGCCGTGAGAACTTTGCGAAGCCTCGACACACCTTCAAGCTTGCGGAGGAAGGTGTTCTGTAGCTCAGCCAGCTGTAATGAGAGGATGGGCGGGTATAACCCGTGACAAAGTTGGGGACACAAGGCTCCGTCTTAAATTTGTTTCGTATTAGCGGCACGGTAAATATCTGAGAAGGATAGGGAGTAAATCTACTCGAGAAGCAAGTATTCAAGGCTCCGTCGCAGTGTGGACTGCAGCTGCACCCCGCTCATCGGCAAAGACTGTTCACGAGAGCGCACCTGTTCGACTCAAGTCGGAGCCATACACATTATTCTCCTTGTTTTTTTTTCTTTTTTCGATTGACTTTGCACCCAAGGACATTTGAACTCGGTGAGATCAGATAAGCTTCGATGAAATATCTGAGGCTCCGTCGCGGGGTGGCCTGCATCTATCAAAGCCGTTGGAAGAGAGAGTGAAATTGCGCAGAATGCGCCTGTGCGGCTCAGGCCGGAGCCAGTCGGATTCCGGACCACCTTTTCAGTCGCATTTGCGGTGCACATCCGAGAGAGTCAGTGATACCCCACCCCCGAGAGACGAATTTACGGCTCCGTCGCAGTTTGGACTGCATCTGCAACCCATACATGATTCTACCACTTCCATAGCAGACTACGCCTGTTCGACTCAGGCCGAAGCCATTCCAGGTGCTTAAGATTTTTTGAGTCCATTCGCCTTTTCTTTTCTCGGTGCGGAGATGCGAAGGGATGTCATTGTCCCGGCGTTCCTCGAGCCTGCGCACAACTTGATGTGCAGCAAAGGTAATGTGTAATGTTTTGCCGCTGGTTATGAGGGTGCATCAACATCTAAATATTTCGCCTGCTTCTGAGAAGTTAATTTGAGTATAATACAGCGCGCTGCATAAACCACACAATCGCTTCTTCCCTCTCGCTCCCTCGACAAAGATCATGGCCCCGAAGAGTTTACCGAAAGGTGCGTACGGCGCGGGCATGTGTACCACGACAATGGTGTCGGGTCGAGCGGGTGGGATGCGTCGGGGGCATATACGTAGACCTCCAGCTGTACGGCTCGTCTTGAGGGAGTTTTTAGGGGAGACCTTAAGCCGGAGGGGGACAGGGAGGATAGGGATGCAACGGAAGAGTTGAGCGCGAAGATTACGACGCACGTCTCCATCCCCCAGTCGATTGTGCGGATCTGCATGAGGGTTCGCCGAGGCCGGGGTACGGGTCCGCGAAGCGCTGCGCTGGACGTTGAGGACGCCGAGACGGAGGAGAGAAG
Source organism: Mycena latifolia (assembly GCA_029289555.1). NCBI lineage: Eukaryota > Fungi > Basidiomycota > Agaricomycetes > Agaricales > Mycenaceae > Mycena > Mycena latifolia. The sequence continues at coordinate 154,245 of JARJLE010000059.1, read as the reverse complement.
AGCGGAGGTACAAAGCGGAGTTGAGCAGCAAAGCGAGGAAGACGCCATATGGCAGGAACGGGAGGGAGTCTGCGCGCCACATTCATTAATTTGAGGAATTTTCCGGACAACCCTTTGGTAGAGCTTCACGGGGCCTATTCATTAGCCTCAATTTCTGTCATATGAGCGTCAAGGTAGTGGCAGACGTACCCCTTCGCAAGGGCATAGATTGCTTCCGACGACGCGTCTGCGTCTGGCTCGAGCGGGAGGCGGGGCGTCGAGGCCAGTCGAGGCCGACATTAATATTGTGGGCGCGACAACAAGCAGAGTGGTGTCGTAAGGATGTCGTAATCAATCAGATGCAGATGGGGATTGCCGGAATGAGATGGTTCAGTTCGACAGGTTCCGGATGGTTAGCCTATCAATGAGATGTTCAGAACTGTGCACCCGTGCTTATCAGGCTGACAAATTTGTACGCGTCCGGCGAATTCGAGCGCGACGTTAGCCTCACGCGCCGCACGAGAGTCGAGGAGGACGGGCATCGTACATATCCGACATCGATGCGGGTCATTTTCGGTCGCCGACATCTCTGTATAATGCCGTACGCTGTACTATTTCAATGCGTTCTGCGTGCTTTCAAGTGGCGCACTGAGTCTCGGATTCTGTGTGCTCCCCTAGAGTTCAGAGGGATGATGTGGGCATGCGCAGTTCACGCCGCCCGATCTGCAAGTGCTGATTCATCCTCCCAGCGGCTCGATGGCAGACGGTCCGCGCCTGCGCTGAATGGAAGGCGCATCGTTCGAATTTATTTGCAGGCCACGTCCGTTCGACTCGGGCTCGGGCTATCCAGTGGCCACATCCTCTTTTTCTAAGCTCGCGGGGGCTTTAAGTTTTAGGTTTTGCGAGCGGCACCGTGCTGAATGTTGCAGCTGTTCCCGAAAACCTTGACACTGCGTGCACTTTTTTGACGACGCCCATCTTTTGATGCAAGGCTAAGGACTACCGGTTTGGGTGTTACCGAGCGGAGCCGATATCAGCCGAGCCTTCGTCGAGCTCAGATTCTCCTATGGTGCACGCCGCTTAGTCGCCACCTCTGGGTGACAACTCTTACTCGTCACCCAGTTTGTCCGCTATTTTATATCCCTCTTGGCAAACAGCTCCTTTTCACTGGAGCTGCAGATCCCCAAGAGGGATTCTTATTATCAGATTTATTGAGTGAGTTATAAAATTCACGGCCCTCGGATTTGGCAGTGCCCTATATAGCCTCACTACCACGGCCTTCAAGGCATCTCTGGAAGCTTTCAGTAATCTTCCCCTTTTACAATTTGCCATTGGGACAGTGCAATGGCCAGTTCTGACATCGCGAAATCCTATCAAAGTCCCTTCAAATTGAGGGTAAAAAGTAAAATTTGCGCCCCAGCCAGTTTGGCAGTATACATAGGAGGTGACTAAGCTGCGCACCATACCTGAAATTTCATCCATGGCAATAATTGCAGGGGGTTTTGGGTGAAATAATGTTAACTGGCTGTGTTTTACATGTTGAATGCATTTAGGGAACAAGGCTGGGCTGGCGGTCGCTGACCCTTCCAGAAATGCCGGCTGATCTGAACCCAATACGGTAGTTCTTAGTATTCTATCAAAAGTTGACGAAGGCGAAAAAATTGCACGCAGTGTCAAGGTTTCCAACACTCGATGATACACCCGGTACACACCCGCGGCATTGGGGGAAACCGTTTTTTGTTGCAGGAGAGGCCTGTTCGGGCTCGGGCAATTATTGAAAAAAATGCACACCCTTTTTCCATCCTTCACGACAGAAAGACAGCTTATTGGGTGCCGGGATATGCTCGCACGAGGATCTCATCACTTGCTTCTCAGGCCCATGATTCTAAATCAGTCAATGCTCCGGCTCTGTAACCCCGCATCCGATGCACCCGACATGCCCACATATCCAACGACCGCTCACCGCGCCCACCGGTCCGCACCTGCAGCGCATATCGTGGCAAAAACCGATGCTCATGGGCGATGCCCGTTCGAGCGCCACTGTGTTGAACAACTGGATCTCTCGTGCCCCCTGTTTCTCGCGGGTTTCAAGCGGTGCATTCTGGATTCTGCGGGCTCCCAATTTTCAGTATTCCTGTTGTTGACGCAGATAGGTCATTACAGTCATTCCACGGTCCTTGTATTTTTTTTTCTGAGCCACAACAATAGTGTTCTCCCAACTATTTGGGTGGGATTGCGGTATCTATGTCCTGAGTTGTTCCTGGGGGTATGGACTAGGGAATAATTATGTAATCGACAGGATTAGGTCGAGTTTCCATCATTTGCAACAAGGCATCTTTCGCCACAAGGCCACGTAAATCGGGGTCAATTGATGTGAGATAAAATATTGTAGGACTCTTTGGACTCGCAGCTCCATGGTACCAAAGATCAGAGGTCAATGGATGGCTGGAACGTGTTGAATGAGATGAACAAAGTTAAGCTATGCTAATCAAAGTTTGTGAACAGCTAAGGCTTATGTGGAGACATCTGAGGGGATAGAAACACTATATGTTGATACCACAGGTCAAATATCCAGGAAGAACCATGATCCCGGTCCATTTATCACAGATTTGCAAGGACCGGGGAGGTCCGAGAATTGTGATCGCGTCGATTGGTCTCAAACGGCCAGAAATCAATGAATCATCCCAAATATTTTACGGAGTCATGGTGTATGCATACATCCACACCACTTACATGCTTTGCTCCTCATGTAAAGCTCGATATTGGTACAGGAAACCGGAATTTCCAAACGGTCATGTAATGACCGTGGAATGAGTTTAAGGGTTTGGACACGGTAAGACAGCTGACTTCATGTAGATAGTAGGGGTAATCAAAATAAGTTAGATTCACAATACGGAATACAAACACTTAAATACTACTAGGCGAAGAGCCTTGGTTAGTCATATCCGCAATGATACATGACTGTTCTACTTTGTTCTACAAACATATAAGTTTTTCTACTGTATTCTACACAGCACAAACTGGCACCGGCGACTTGCCCGAGATGACCGGAGGCAGTGATTTCAACACTCCCCCTCACGCTGGCAGTAGTCCCATATCTTGGATGACCTTCTCATGCTTAATACAAGGTAAAGCCATCGTGAAAATTTCCGCTAGTATATATTTCAGTTGTTGGACAATATTCAACATGAATTATGCCCGAGTCAATGTTCTCGATATCAAAGTGCTTTGAGCGGGCACGATGTTGAGGATCATGTGCAATGGTAATTTCAGATTAGTTGTCGGAGTAAACCAGACTCGGTTCATTGATTTCTCCGAATTAAAGTGCCTTGAATACATAGCGAAGCCAAATGGCTTGTCGAGTCGCGGCGGTAAGTGCCGGATAATCTGCCGGGGCTGTACTAAGTGCAACTGTGGGTTGCGTCTGGAATGCCAAGTAATCTTCACTCCTCCAGGCATAAAGACCTGTCCGGAGTCTCATTTCCGGTCGTCAGGATCGGTGGCAAAGTCAGAATCGCTAAATGCGCCATGGGCGTCTAAAATAGCGGCTTCAGCAAATTTGATTCCGCCGTAAGTGATCCGAAGTGTGCGAAAGCCTCTCAGGTACTGAAAGACTCCCTTCATCGCCGTCCAATGCGCTGGACTTGGATCTGCTGTATACAACCCATGTCTTTGTGACGGCAAAAGCAATATCTGGGCGACTAATCATGACTGACCAAATCAGCGGCGATCCCATATGCTCGGCGTAACTACGGCCACGCTCATCTGTCGTTTGGCCTCGACTCTCAAATTTCTCGAGTACAACATTGGGGCCCATCGGTGTGATGACTGGGAACATGTTCTCAAAGCCAAACTATTTCAGAACACTGTCAATATAGTGCTCTTGGGAGATCTGGATTGTCCGTGCTGCTCTGTTAAGACTGTCACAATAAATTTCGATGCCGATTAATTTCTTAGGTTACCCAATGTCGTTGATTTCTACTTCGCGCTTCAATACGACGTCGACGGCGGCTAGCATTGTGGAATTATTGTTGAACAACAGTAAGTTTTGTCCACCCACACGGTAATGATCGTGAACTGATCCCTGATCCGGCGCATATAGATTCCATGGTCTACTTTGATCGGTTGGAACCCCAAACCAGTGAGTAGGCTGTGGAATTTGCTGTTGCACTCACGTCCGGGCTCAGAGCCATTTTTGACGACAATTAATCATTTTACACCGCCAAACATATCTCTGTCGTTTCAAGTTAGAACGAGTCGTTCTACGTACTACATATTTGTACAGTTGGAAATGGGGACTGAGCGGTGAAACTGTGGTTGAGTATTATCAAATGGGCCATTCAAAGGCTGTCAATCAACTTAAAACTCTCTACTGTAGTCAGGACACTGGGAGATGTCTTTCTATTCTTCCATTCAATGAAGTCATAATACTTCATTTACAGCTCTTTCCGAAAACCTTGACACTGCAAGTTTTTTTTTCGCCAGTGTCAACTTTTGATGGAATGCTAAGGATTACCGGTTTAGGTGTTGCCGAGCAGCCGATGACAGCCGAGCGTTAGCCGAGCTGAGATCCTCCCACCTGAAATTTCGTCCAGATATTTGTGCTGGCATTAATCGAAGGGGTATTGGGTTGCGTAGTGTAAACTGCCTGTGGGTTGCACTGTGAAAGTTTTTTAAGGAGGAAAGGTGACCTGCGGCCACTGACCCATCCCGAAATGCCAGCTGATCCGAACCCAATTCGGCAATGCTTAGCCTTGCATCAAAAAGTTGAGCGACGCCAAAAATGTTGATGCAGTGTCAAGGTTTTCGGAAAGAGCTGTAAAGCCACACTTATGACAAGTAAACAATATAGGAAATCAGATGAAGCCATTCCAAGTTACGGGAGTCCGATGGAATCCAGTGGCAATTGGTGGCTCTCGAATGGTTGCAGTCCGGCAGTATGCGTTGGAAAATGTCATGAGCCAATGGAACTCTACTCGGAGTGTGTCAGTGAGGTCCAATGGTTTCGAATGGAACTGGCCGGGCACAGGCGGGCACACTGGAACCACTGGCTTCCGTTGGCGTCCAATGGACCGACACTAAGTCCCGGCGGATGTTGGACGGAGGCCAATGCCAACCAGTGCCGATCGGCCAACTTGGCAGTACCGCGTCTATTATTGAGGAGGTCGGCGTCGGCAACCGTCGGCATTGTCTCGGCAGACCCACTGATTGATTGCCCGCAACACCACCCCAGCGAATTCGAGTTTCTGGCTGGAACTCTGAACACTAGTATCCCTAGTCACCAGAGAATTCAGGATCAGTTGCAAGTGAGTAGCGAGCTGGAGCTTGCTCCCAGAGAAGGCCTGCTAAATTCCAATGGGATCTATGCGACTAAGGCAGGCCGAGGCAGACTTGACAATCACTGACTGGCGGCGATTCTAGTACATACTTGGCCAGTTGTACTGCTGGAACTCAACACGTTCCGAAAGCTAAGCAATGTTATTATCTTGAGTCTTATCCTGACAGTCTCTCTGGAGAATTTATGTCCCAGCGGAAGTACATCATATCTCCCGTGCGATGTGCATCTGCTTGATCGTGGTGGTGCGGGCAGAGTGTTCCCGCTTGGATCATGTAAGTGCGCCTGCTGACAATTCGAGCTCCGGTCGTGTATGTGCTCTTGATTGGTCAGTTGAATTTGATGTTAATACAAGCTATATACCGGGACAAGCATCGAAATAATGGGACCTACAAGCCATAATGTACAAACGGCACCCAGCGGCTGAATGAAACATTAGGATCTGCACGCAATTTTTTGACAGCAATGTGAAGAGCTTCAGCTGCCTTGAGGAGATCGGGCGGTATCGGCGGATCCGCGGTGGCATCGCAACCTTTGAACAGTTGTTCATAGAATGTGTCGGCTATCTTGGGACCGTCTAAATCCGCCATTCTCCTGTTGCCGGGCGCAAGGTCAGATACGGCCAATTGTCCATGAAATGACTCACCACATTGTTGCTACAACTCCACGAAATCCTGCAAACAACATTGTTGCAGCTAGGTGCATTGCCTCATCTGGAAGGGTTTCGTCCCCTCTCGCTGTCTCGCATGCGCTCAGGAATGCCAACCTCATGCTCCGCCGCGACCTCCAATTATCATTTTCCCGCATCAGTTCGGAGACCTTCAGTCGGCCAGATGTAAGGAGAAGACTGCTATCAAGAGGATTCTTGAGATCCTGGGTACCATGACACGCGAAGTGAACCATCGAGGATTCCCGGAGATGCCTGAGAACAATTTCCATCGTCGCTGGGTTACTTCCACGATTGCCAAGGCCGGTGAGCCATCCTTTCGGTACGTTCTGCTGAATTCTTTTCATTTCTTCCTCCGTTCCTGGTAGCGGCGAGGAATCAGGTGCATTTGGCTCTATCAATGCAGTCATCTTGAAGGGCACCACATTTTCGGTAGGTGGACTAAGCAAGGAGGTCAAGGTGGGGGTATACGAAGACACAGCATAATCCGAGACACAATCTGATTCAAGTTTTTCATAACGCCCTGCTGCATGGATTGGAAGAAAAGTCAATGGCCCAGTGGGGCACCACCATAGTCTACCGGGACTGTCCGATTTCTGTTGATATTGCCAAGATCAATGAATGCAATGACTGTTGGCCCTTTTCTTACCTTTAAATCTAAGGCCCGCACGACTGGTTCCACGAGTGATGTCCAAAGTTCTCCCAACAACCGTCGAAAAACTGTATTAGGATTGTAATGCACAGAATCTTCTGGTTTCCCCTCGAGTCTATCTTGCAACTGTGGGTGCTCTGTCGAAGATTCCCTAGCCGTTGCGAAAAATTGGCTGATGTGAACTGCGGAGCCACTGAGCACCACACGAAGAAGTTTAACCAGAAATTGTGCCCGGTCCCAGGTCATCTTCTCTAGTTGGACACAGTGAACATTATACGACGGGGTTACGACCAATGCAGTGCAGGAGAATTTACTAGCATTTAGGATCACAACGTGCCCGTTGTGTGCTGACTTGCATAGATGTTGCAGCAGCTTTGGTCGGAGGAATCTCTCGAAGCCAGGCAGCTGCCGCACTTCCTGAAGAGCTTCAACCCAAGCAGCATTTAGCTTGCGATAGTGTGTGTCTTGTTCGTCAAGCACAGCATGATCTTTGTGTTGGGGGGATAGCCTACGAATGGAGGATACCTCACGATGAGAGCCAACCTCAAGTTCCCTTGCTATGGTAGAAACCCGCTGTGCCAACTCTGGATGGGCAGAATGGAGGTCATCCAAGGGGGTGTGGAGTTGCAGTGCCTGGGACCAAAATACAGAACGACCTGCCTCCAGGAATTCAACAGCCTTCCCAAGCTTCTGCAGCTGGGAAGCACAGGCAGCAGCATCTGAGGCTGTACTAGAATTGCTCTGCGAGGTCAATGCCTTATGACGGGCTTGTATGTCCAGGCCAAGCATTGCGAGCTGGGGAAGCAATTCAATGGAAGCTTCATAAGCTTCTAATGCGGAGTCATGGTTCCTCATCGCAGCACTTTTGGCCCACTCTGCTGAAGTTCGGGACCGTAGGAAAACAGAGGAAGAGAGGTATGTGGACCCTTCGCGAAAGGCATCAATAGCCTCTTGCATGACACTGGACCCTAGTGAATCATCATATTTCAGGCACAATTCTACAGCAATGGCAATGAGTGTAGGTCCACGCTCTGGATGAGGAGCTGGTTGCAGATTCAATGCTTCACGGTGCAGTCCAATGGCCTTTTCAAGGTCTGCTAGGCTACTGGTTCTTAGGAATAGTTCATGGTATGCAAGGGCTAGGTTGTGCAGGCAGGAGCAACGGGCTGGATGAGGAGCAGGGAACAGATTCAGTGCTTCATGATACAGTCCAATGGCATCCTGGAGGCTTGTGGGGTTGTCCCTCTGAGACACCACAGCAGCTAGGTTGTTGAGGACACCACCACGCTCTGGATCTGTAGGTGATTGGAGTTCCAGTGCTTGACGGTACAACCCGATGGCACTTTCAATGTCTGTTGGATCCTCCATTTCATTGAACCGTTCACTAAGGGCAGCACCTAGGTTCCTCAGGAAGTGACTACGGCGAGGGTGTGGAGTTGGCCACAGATTCAGTGCTTCATAGTGCAGTCCAATGGCACTGTTGAGGTCTGCTAGTATACGCCTGAATTTGAACCTTGTATACAGAACATTTCCAAGGCCGGTCAGAGAGGACCCACGTTTTGGATGGGGAGCAGGTCGCAGATCAAGGGCTTTACGACTCAGTTCAATGGCAGTGTCGAGGTCCCCTGGATCACCCCGGGTTTTGAAGCGTTCGTGCAGCACATCTGCTAGGTTGCTCAGAGCGGAGTCATGCTCTGGGCGGGGGGCCGGTTCCAACTCCAGTGCCTCATGGTGCATGTCAACAGCACTGTCAAGGTCTGCTGGATCACCTCTTGTGCTGAACCGCTGATGCAGCGCATTCGCTAAGTTGGTCAGGGAGGCACTACCTTCAATATGTGGAACTGGTCGCAGATCCAGTGTTTCACGGTGCATCGTAATCACATTGTCTAGGTCATCCGGGTCACCCATCTTTTCGAACTGTCTATGAAGTCCAGCAGCTAGGCCGCTCAGAATTTTGCCCCGGTCTGGGTGAGTCCCTGGCTGCAGATTCAAAACTTCACGGTAAAGTCCAATGGCACTCTCGAGGTCTCTTGGGTCACCCCGTGTTTGGAACCTTTCGTACATCGAATTTGCTAAACCACTCAGGGAGAATTTCCGCTCAGGATGGGGAGCTGGTTGCAGAGCCAGGGCTTCACGATGCAGCAGAATAGCACTGTCGAGGTCTTCTGGGCCACCCCGAGTTTGAAACCTGGTATAAAGTGCAGTTGCGAGGTTGCTCAGCGAGAAGTCCCGGTCCGGATGGGGAGGTGATTGCAGCTGCAGTGCCTCATGGTACAGCATGATGGATGCATCAAGGTCTGCTCGGTCACCTGTTGTTCGGAATCTGACATGCAGCATGGTCCCTAGGTTGGTCACGGCCGAGCCACGCTCCGGAAGGGTATCTGGTAGCAGATCCAGTGCTTCACGGTTCAGAGCGATGGCACGGTCTAGATCGTCTAGGACCCCTCTTGTCTCAAACCGTGTAGTCAGCCCAACAGCCAAGTTTCTCAGGGCGTTGCCACGTCCTGAGGTGGGAGCCACTTGCAGATCTAGTGCTTCATGATATAGCCTGATGGCATTGTCAAGGTCCGCTGTGTCACCCATGTGACGGAACCGTTCACCACATGCGGCAGCTAGGTTGTTGAGAGTGCTGCCACGATCCGGATGGGTAATTGGTTGCAGCTCCAGCACTTCACAGTACAGCTCAATGGCACTTTCAATGTCTGCTGGAAAACCTATTCGTTGGAATCGTGAAAAGAATGTCACGGCCAGGTTGTTCAAAGTGGTGGAACGGTCTGCATCAGGAGCTGGTTGCAGATGTAGCACTTGACGGTTCAACTTGATGGCACTGTCAAGGTCTTCTGTGTTACCCCGTATTTGGAATCGCTCATTCAGTGCATTTGCTAGCTTTATCAGAGGAGAGGTATGGGTTGGGTCGGGAGCCGGTGACAGAGTCAGTACTTCATGGTACAACCTAATCACACTGTCGAGATCTGCTGAAGCACTGCCTCTTTGAAACCGTTTATGCAGTGCATTTGCTAGGTTGACTAAACAGGAGCCACGGGCTGCGTGAGGAGCTGGTAGCAGATCCACTGCTTCATAATACAGCTCAATAGCATTATCAAGGTCTGCTTGATCACCCCTTTCTTGGAATCGTGAATCAAGTCCACCTGCTAGATTGTTCAAGGTGTAGGGGCGGTTCGGGTGGGGAGCTGGTTCCAGATCCAACACTTCACGGTTCAGCCCAATGGCACTGTCGAGGTCTGCTGGGTCACCCCTTGTTTGAAGTGCAAAGGCCAAGTTCTGTGCAAGAAAAGTCCAGCTGTGATGGCCCCAGGATAATGTGAGAGCAGCTGGTGTTAATGTTGAAACCATGATATCAATGCCCTGATCATCTTTCAACCATGCATCGGGATCAGTCAGAATTGTCTCAGACAGCTGTACTGCCTCCCGGTCTGCCATCAGTGCCCCATGAAGTAACTGTCCGATGTCCTTCAAATTGGTGATCTGGTGTTCAGCCAGGAGTGCAGCACAGAGGCAGGATACATAATTTGGCTTCATCAAATGAAGCCTCTGGAGCACAGAGATAGCCTGCTGCAAGTCTTCCACATCGCTGGCAAAATGCCATCGAATAAGATGTGCAATGCCAAGCCGGCGCAATGACCTGGCTTGATCTAGCCCAACCAGCTCTTGCTTTGATACGGCCTCTTGATAGAACATGATAGCATTGTCCAGACTTGTTGGTTCGATGCCTTGAGAGAAGCTATTGATGATGGAGCGAGCCAAGGACACCATGTCATCAGGATTATCATCCACCTGGAACAAGTCATTTCCCTGTATCTGATTTTTAAAAAAAATGTCACTAAGGTGTGTGAGCCACCTACAATAGCCCCCGGGGACATGTCATTTCCCTGATCTCAAATGTTTTAAAAACGCCACTAAGGTGTGAGAGCCACGTACGATAGCCAGGAAGATGGGTTTGAGTGACATCCTAGTGCCCATAGTACTACCACGAATAATCCCGGCATGTTGCACATCAAGCCATTTCCCAATGTAGTTGAATCTTAGCAACAAAGTGTTGGTAAGCAGAGTCAAACATTCAGAACTTTGCGGATTTGGATCAGCCCAGTAAGCCGCGCAACTGAGGAGGTAGATGGCTGTGTCCAAATCGGCAAGATTGCTTTCACCCATGCACTTCTTAAAGTTGTTGTCTGCTCGATTAAGCAATTCGGATAGTCCTTGCTGATTGGGGTCCTATAACAAAGTGTGAGACACTTCAGATTCTATTCCACAGACAAGTGGCTTACAGCGAGTGAAGTGGGAAAATCCGGAGGACAGTTGTCCATCTTTCTTTGGAGAATTCTGGTTGAATAGAGTCGAAGGCTCACTGAAAGACGTTTATCTGGACAAATCCATATTGATCATCAGTGTACGCACATTGAGGGTGAACGGGAGATCTGAAGGCTATCACTGTGGCCTTATAAAGGATGGAAGCTCCGGCCGGTGACGGCACCGTCATATATATATAGCAACATTAGCCGGGTCATAAAAAAGAGTTAGGTCTTAGAGGTCTAACAATGGGCCTCAATTTGGGCGTGAGTGAGGAACATGCAGCTCTGAGCTCCGATACACATAGGTACAGCTTTATGGCGTGCGGAGAGCAGGCGGCACAGAAAGATTGAAGAAGCGCTGGAATGTGTACCATGTCGTGTGAATTAATTTCCGACAATACTCCGGCCGGTGACAGCTGAAACGGCGCTGTTCCATTTATACCAAGATTAACAACCGCCGGTCGCACCGAGGCGCGGCGAGTCGCGCTGTCGCCTTCGCGCTTCGGGCCGGTTCCACGTGCCGACAAAACAAGACGGCGCGTCCATATTTTGTTTTATACGCACCCGTCCTCCTGGCACTTTCATTCTGAGATACATCTCTGCGATCCCGGCGCAAAAGGTACTTCCAATGCTGCTGCTCGCTTGGAATCGCACCGGGGATCAACTTCGAGATGGGTGGGAGTCATTCTTCAAGTCACTCTTGACACTGAGGGGGGCAGCAAATCTCCTTATACATCTTTGCGGGCATTTCTTTGTCCTACAGGGATTATTCCGACATTATGCACAGCAGGCGCGGACTGTCCGCCATCAAGCCTTTATGGGTAATGAGTAGTACATCAAAAAACAAGCTGAACCCTATTCAGAATCGAACCGACCCACCTATGTAATCCCGATTGTCCTCTCTGTTTCATTATGGCATCCTTACGACATGCACCCACGATGTCGGCATCGACGCTGCTCCTGCCCGACGTGGCGCAGCCGACGATGGCAGTCGCGCCGCCAGACGCATGGGACCCCGCCCTGCACAACACCCACGATGTCGGCATCGACGCTGCTCCTGCCCGACGTGGCGCAGCCGACGATGGCAGTCGCGCCGCCAGACGCATGGGACCCCGCCCTGCACAACACCAAAGGCAAAGGCCGTGCCTAGTACGCCCGCTGTGGAATGGTGGGATGGCCCGCTCGCGGACACTCCCCCTATACGTACCTCCTCGCCTACTCCTCGGTACATCGGACATCAGTCCGCATATTTGTTGTGTAGGTACACATGACCAAATATCACTCTCTTACCCTCGAATCACTTTATCATCACGGCCAGTGATCTGAGTGCTCCACTGTGAGTATGTTGCCAGTGAAGATATTCCACCTGAGCCTTTCCGCCCTGCACCTGTACTCTACGCCCACACGGCATCTCCCCCTATCCTGACTGGATTTCCCTTCGACACTTATATGACATTCTCGGGACCATTTCCCCAATTTCTGCTTCATCCTTGCTCCCCATATCCCTGACTTCGAATCCCCATTTCTGTCTACCGACGGAGAACTCGTTGCTGCGATACCGCCCCTCCCTTTTTTAGCTCAAAGAGCAGAAACTGAGGATAATGAATGCGGAGCGTAGACTGCCCCGCTCCTCACATGCATCGTCTCCCTCCTCACTCTTAGACTCGTAACACAGTCTGCCTATGAATGGCAACAATGTCACGAGCATGTTGCCATAGGCAGATGACATCACAAGTCTACCTCGCTCTGTTCCTCAATCTCGTGCTCTATCTTATGCATTCCCTGGAGAGGCACAGCTGACCTCGAGGGTGAGCAGTGTGCAAGGAACAACGAGATCAGTGGGAGTGGGACTCACGAGCCCCATTATCCATGTATATGATGGTGGGACTCATGATCATTAGTGGGACTCACATAAGGATAGTGGGAATGGCAGATGGGAGGTTCTGTGTGAACTGATCTCCAGCCAAAGTTGCATCAAAGGAAAGTTGTACAGTTGAAGCTCTCCTAACCTATATAGTGGTTGGTGGACACTCTTCCCTATGGGTTACTGCAGATGTATGGGTTTTAATTGAGCAACAGGGGTCAAAAAATCCGCAAAAACCTATGGGGTATTGGAGATTATGGATTTTGAGAGCTTCAACTGCTGTTGCACTTGCAAAAAACAAAAAAAAAAAAAAAACTCAAGCGGCATGTTGTAATTCTGCAATGTGTGCAGCTTACCCAAGCTGTCATACTCAAGCTGTCACTTGGGAAAGCTGCCACACTACCAAGTTGTGGTCTGCTCAAGTTGCAACTCAAGTATAGATTCAGTTTGAAGTTGTTGTTGACTTCGAAAGTTGTAATTTTTTTTTGATGAGTAGTCCGATGTGGAAGTGCACCTCACCCTGCTCGTTGCCTTCGCGGCTTTTCCCGGTTACACGCACGAACCAAATAAATCAACACGGCATGCTCATCTTTTCTTTCCCCCTCCATCATGTTCATCTTGCTGATTTTATTCTTGAGCATACTTGTTTTGCTCTCCCCATCTCTTATTTCATTCACAGCCACACATCCAAGTTCTCCCGCACTACACTGACAAGCTATACATTTTCCATTTCGTCGCACATCACACCTTTCAGCACTGAAACACGGTCTGATTCACTTTTTATATACTTACAGCATTTTAGTACTTCTACCCCGCTCTCTTTGCATTTGATCTCCTCCTCCCATACCTCATAGCAATCCCAAGGCTTTCAACACTCTGTGTGCCGGCGTGGACTCGGACTGCGCTGGGGATCAATATCGGAGTGGCTTGCACACCCACCTCCGGCGCTGAGGGCAGCAGTGTGTCTCCCCATGCATCTTTGCGCAGGTTACTGGTCTGCGACATGCTCAAGGAGTTGTGGAGCCAAAGGACTTACAACGGCCAATTTTGGCTCGATACTCATGTCAGTGGATATTGGATACTGGGCGGAGTTTGAAATCTTTGTCATCCGGAAATGATGTGCACGAGTTCGAGTCTCACCAATAGCAAAAACCTTTTCTCCCTTTTTGCCATCCTGCTTGCGTCAATTGAGAGAGAAAAATGAACTGGTGCACTCAGAAACCCCGGATTTCATTGAGAGATTCAATGCCAGCTCTCAAAGGATCAAAATGAATCACTTCTGAATTTAAAGTATGTAGCTGTGTTCAAATAACATGTTGTTTCCTTTTTTTTAGCTCTACATTCCATCGACAATGGCCTGAATAAAACCCTGAGAGAACTTTGAAGGGAATTAACCACATAATAACCATCGGGGGATCAGCTGAAGTGCAGAGCACTCCAAATTTTGAGGTAGATTGTCGTAGATCAATGTGAAACAAGCATATAACTGTCGATTAAAGATGGGAGAGCTTCTCAGATGGATGTCAATTGATGGCTGTAGGTCCTTTAGTTCAATTGTTTTGCGCACATATTGGCTTCAAACCGGCCAAGTTTTAGAACTCTTCCCGATTTGGGTGGAATTGGAAGTCCGCTCACTATCTGAAACTTCAGTATCAAAGGTTTCTCATATGCCGCGCGCAGAGCAGAGAAAAAATTGGAAATATTTGGGGGAAGTCTTACCACATTCAAGGCCATCCAGCCTGTTTTTTCAGAGTTTCCAGACCCATCTGGAGTATCTTTGGCGCTTTATTTCAGTATCGAGATCAGGGGCGGTGTTGTTCGGCAAGGAGTTCCGATGCGCGGAAGCTTCCGAAATAGATCCCCGAGATCCCCGAAGCATTGTGTAGTATTTTAGTATCTTTTTATTTTTATTTTTGTAATTTCCCCCACCAACACCAGTATCGAGCCCCAGTTTTACGTCTGTTTCATGTTTCATTTATGTTCCACATCTTGTGTTGTACCACCACCACCTCAATTGATTCCCTCTACTCTGAGCTGTGGACACTTGATCTTTCCCTCCCCTATCAAGCTGAGTCGACCCACTTTTCTATTGTACTGATTGTTGTACATTTAGAGCCTTCCTTGTGTTGGCACGAGGAAGGATCAACTTCCACGACTTGGTGCTGCTCCGGCACGCCCTTGGCCCGACCTCGGTCCCCACGCAAACCAACCCTTTCTTCTTCGCCGAACTTGTAAAAAAAGAAAACTTCTTTTATACTATATCGCCCATATGCCATAGTTAGTTCGTGGTCCGGAGCCTGATTTGACATCCAACTCGGTGCCCCGAACAATTCGTGCCCCAACTTCGTGCCAAGTTGGGATGCTTAAAACACCCTAATGTGTTTGAAGTATACAGGTTTCAACACGAATACTTGGTTGGCTTTGGCACCTTTTCGTACACTTGGAAAATATTTTACCTGAGGGCCAGGGAGGTAAGAGCTTAGGATCTATTGGTGACCCGGCATCCATAGGCTTGGCTTTGAGCATCAAGTCGCAATTTGTAAGGGTACCTAAGCATGCACAATGAATTTTTTAAATTGGACCCGCCTTTATTCGTGTTGATCACCGAACGGCCGGGAGTTTCCGGGTTGCCTTTTCTCCCCGTCGAACATTGATCCACGTTGAAAAGTGCGTCTTTAAGGCCTCCACTGTAGCCCGAAACATCAGATTCTGTCCATACGTGCTTCAAATTTGCCTGTCCGGTATTTGAGGAGGTCTCCGACAGCAATGGTGACCTCCCTGTCACTCATTTCTTGCTCTTTTTTTCGAGATCTCTTCATCCAAATACTCTCTAGCATGTGGAATACGACCTCAAATACAGTCTGGGTTGACAAATACTGGCTTCCCTATGTGATATTCTTTCATAAATGGCCAACTCTGGGATTTTCGGCATTCCATGTATCCCTGTGGTGCATTTGCAGGTGGAATTGACATCCAAGTGTTCCTTTTATGGTCTACATACATATTCAGTGTCCATGCAAAATTTCGGGGCCACCGCAGCTCTGTAGCCCCCGCAGTTCCTTGATCTCTCTGGTTTAGACAGCCCCATCATATAAGCAAACAAAGATTTCTCGGCCATTACTCACCCATTTAACTTGTTTCAGGGCTCGTTATGCTAACAAGAGTCTGTATGGATCATTCGCACAGCATCCGTTGACAATCTGAAATAGTACACATTGATTAATCGATGAAAAGGGTTGCAGGCCAGCAAATCGGATGAAATAGCCATGTTCGAAGTAATATACGCCGGAACAGCAACACTTCAATGGGATCCGACGGTTCAGTAAGCATGTTATGGAAGCTCTAGATAATGCAAATAACGTACAGCCTTTGCAGTGCATCAAGAGTTCACTTTTGGACGCTAAATTAGAGTTGATGGCTGAAACAGCACTGAATATGTCTCCGCTATGGGCTACACGAGTGACCCACCGCTCAATGAGGGTACTTCGGACATTGTAGAAGCTAGATACAGCCTTTGGGACTGCTGCACTAAGTATGAGGCTGGCAATCTTACTGGGACTGCTTTACCTAGAGCTCGGACAACAAGGGTCAACAAAATGTTTGGCATTGTGCAACGAGGAACAATCGGTTTATGCCAAATTTTCGATGGCATCTGGGGTAAAAGACAGCCAGGAATTCAGCTATGTACTTGGATTTTCCCTAAATTCTACACGAAAAATTGTACTGTGAAATTTTCCTTAGGTGTCCGAGATCCCCGGGGGGGGGATAGTACTTTCAACCTGTTGTACTCAAGAAGACGTGGTCCTATATTAATGACAACAGCGGATTCCAACCTGAAATCTCTATGGTAGGGCTCTGGTAACTTCAAACAAACTGAAACAAGCAGTATCAGACGCTGCACATCAGTACTGAAAGCAATATTCACATATTACACGAGGGAATGAGGTTCAGAAATAGGTAAGGACATCACGAACGGAAGGACATTCACTGCCAAAGTCGCGGGGACCCATGGTGGCTGCTCAAAATAGAATAGTGATTAGAGTACATAATGATAATAGAAGTTTGGGCCTCCCTCTGCGGAGGCGACCGCTTAGGTACCTTAGCTAGTACACGGAAAGGTCCTAAAAGGTCTGACACCTGATGGAGATGGTGACCCATTAGGTCCGAGGGTGCGCGTTTGGTTTGAGGGGGAGTTTGACCATTGGGAATACATACGCTTCTGGTTTGATGCTGTATTTGTGTCCAAAAAATTCAGCCTGTGTTCGGGCGATTTCGACACCTTCGTTCTCGAGACCTGCGCGCGGAGGGAGGCGCACGGATCATATATTCGAATGAATGCAACAGATCAAGGTGCGGATTTTGAGGGTAGACGGAGAAGTTGAATGGTTGTCGACTCAGAGATGAAGCGACGCAAGCCTGCACTGGGGATGGGCTCCGCACGAATCATAATAGATTAAAGTACCGTACCCGGTATAGCCCCACCGCGTCCTCCTTCCCTCTCCGGTAGACGAGAAGAGTGCCCTCGAAGAATTGAGAGATTAAAGAGACGCCGTGGCGTGTTGTACGAGGTAGGACCCTACAACCAACCAATTAGTACCCTCATGGGAGAAGGAGGAATGTCGAAGGTAGTCTTCGAGGGAGACGACGGGGGACTGGAAAAGCATAGAAGGTAGGAGCGAGGCAGCGCGCAGAGAGGGCGGGAGCAGGAAAATATTGATGGAGGAAACACAGATGAAGAGGACGCAAGGAGGAAAACACGCAAGGAGGTAGGGACGAGGCAGAGAAAGCGCGCAGAGTCGGGCGTGGGTAGGACGGAGAAGCGCAGGACAGAGTTCGGAAGGAGGAAGGGAAAAAGTCTGAAAACACAAGGATGAAGAACACAACGCACCGAATTGTGTATCCCGGCTACTCTGCACAAGATGCAGCTTGAACCCCCCTCTCTCCCTCCTCGGAGAATAAAGCGTCGAACGTAAGAAGCGAGGAAGGGAAGGCCGGGGACTGGAGCGTTCCGCTTGCTCTCTCGTCGGTGGTGTGCTCGCACGCAAGAGTGCGACGGTCGTTCGCAGCCGGCTCTTCCTCGCTTTCCTTCTGCCCGCTCGCGCCCTCCGTTTTCACACTGCTGGCGTCTGCAGAGAGAGAATCCAAAAGATGCCCACGCCCCGGACGCGTCGAAGAACAAAGAACAAAGAATGAAGGGAGCACGCATAGAGGGAAAGTACACGAAGAGAAGTCGGGGGAAGGGAAAGATCTCCGAGTCGGGGTTGGATCGACGAAGACACAAAGAAAGAAAGGAGGGGAACCGTCGCGCGTGAGGAGTTCGGGAGTAGGGTCGCACCTGGTGCAGATGACCTCAAACGTGCGCAGGATGCGCGGGGCAGGGGAAGGGGCTCTCTAGTTTTACGCTGCCTTCCACGCGGCGGTCGTTCGCCGGAGGGTTAACTTTTTGACTTGCCGAATTGACTTGTGCCCGCGCCAATTGACTTGTATTGACTTGCACGTGGATTTGGGTGCGCAAGTCAATTTGTCGACGCCACAAGTCAAAATAGTGACTTGCAAGTCACAAATGTGACTTGCGCAAGTTAACTTGTTGGCGATAACTTGGGTATGTTCCTCATCTCTGGAGGCCTCGCCATTTTATTTGAACCCAGTAATAGCATCTTAGAATGTTATTCACCAAGCCAGATTTGTCCTCCGGTGAATTGCGGTCACCCTGGAACTGTTTGGCCCCATTGTCAGAGTGTCCCCACACCAACCCTCCATTCGATCATTGACTTGCGTGGATCAGATTATGCGGATAGACCCTCTTTATCCTTCACCGACATATCATAGCCGTAGGATGTGCGGTAATTCGACAATTTGAGGTTCAACTCCGAGTACAGTGAGTTTTCTGTAGTTTTGTAGCAATCTTATGACTTTTGCTGCAGCAAATGGTTCAATACTTCTATGTGCATCCAACAAGGGCCTTTTGAGCAGTTCATAAGCCCCGGCTATAATTTATCTGGGCATTTTTGCGATCGGACAAGTCAGGCATAGCTTGTTGTACAAGTCATTATGTTTTCATCCAAGTGACCATTGTAAATTGACTTCGGTGACAGTGAATTGACTGATGCAGAAGTCCCAGTGGTCACCCAGCAAAGCAGTCACCAAAGTCGCCTTTTGCTCGCGAACGTCGGCTGCCGTTCCCAACTAGATCAGCCATCAGCCATTAAATATGGATCTGAAAATTTCACTGCTTCGTCGACGCTCTCGTGTATCCAGATGCTGCACCAGGTCAAGAGTTTTTTCAGCTTTTGGCCACCCGCACCCGATAACCCTCCCTCCAATAATTCTCAATCTGGTTCACACCCGCTCGGGCCGCCCCCGCCGCTCCCTCCCAGACCAGGACGTCCACCGCCACCCATCTCAGGTAATAAACTGGCAGCCCCACGAGGTCGCTACAGAATGATCCCGAACTCAACTGTGAGAGAAAACGATTTACTCGTTGAATTGGCATGACATTATCCCAGATCCACCGGGACACGGGAATAACATTGACATGGTGAATGACAGGAAGAACGTCCCGGGTGCGTAGATGTGTGCTGTTTGACTGGAACTTTCTGTCTTATGCAAGCATAGTGCACTATCCGCAGTATCCGTTCTAAAACGCGTAAAGCGAGTCCCATCGGACGATCTGGAGATACCGGAGATGGAAAGGGAGGAGCAAGGGAAGAGTAAACAGCGTGCAAAGCCGAAGCCTGCGTTTCAAGGGCCACGGAGAAGCACTTGTCTAGCTAAACCAGTGAGTGGTAGGGTATAGCTTTTCCGTACGTACACTGCCTGAATTAACCTGCAACACATTGTACGAGCACCTAAAGTCAATGTCGTTGTAGCAAGTTGACGTTCAACTTTGACTTGGCCCGTTAACTTGGACAAGTCAAAAAAGCGAGTGCCCAAGTTAAACAAGTCAAGTAAACAAGTCGATTCTGTGGTAGGCCATTCTTGGCGTTGTGATTTTACTTCCCCTCAGTTACCCAGATGTCTCTCTTCATCGATTGGGAGGTCCTGACCCATTGCAATGAAGTTCCAGTGTGCAACTGTAAAGACATAGAGTCTGTGCTTCTCCTCAAGTTAACTTGTGTGTTGAATTGAGGTAATTCAATGCATCGCCCGTTCACTTGCATTGACTTGTGCCAAGTTGCGAAGTTAAACTGTGTGCCCAATTGACGTGTAATGGCTGATATGTGGTGCTTCTGTGCAAACTTCAAGGATCGGTCGTCATGCTTGCTCATCGTCAAGTTAGCTTGCGAGTTGAGTTGGAGTAATTCAATACATCGCCCGCTAGGTTGCATTGACTTGTGCCAAGTTGCGAAGTTAACCTGCGTGTCCAATTGACGTGGAACGACTGATGTGGTACTTATGCGCGAACTTCGAGAATCGGTTGTTGTGCACTGTTCAGTCTAGTACAATGTAATGCACATGCGAGTGAATAACACTTGAGTAATGGACTGGAGATTTTGAAGTAATTTTTACTTCCACTCTGCTCCCTACAGCCGGCGACGACAACGGCGATGATGCCATCAATCTCGTGCCGAGCGTGCCCGGGGATGGTCCGGAGACACCGGAGAGAGGCTGGAGGGTTGCTCGAATGTTCAGGGAGAAATATCACTTTTTAATTTATGGTGGAGGCTGTGAGTGTAGCCGAGCACAAGCACAAGTTAATCCACGCGCAAGTTAAACAAGTCAACCCACCCAAATTCAAACTCCGCCCGGTGCGCAAGTCAATTTGGCAAGTCAATCGGGTAAGCCTCCGTTCGCCGCCGGCTCTTCTGCGGGTGACGCCGACGCGAGAGCAGACAAAAATACGGAGAGAGCGCTCCATATAACTTAAAAGATGTATTGATTGCGATAAATCTCGTGGAGTCTGACTGTGGGAGACTACCTCCGTGCCGCCTCCACGCGGGGCGCGTCTCCCACGGCAGCGTGCGCGGATCGAGTGGCAAGGTGATGTCGAGGGCGTAGACCTCTAGCTCGCCTCCACTTGACGTCGATGGGGGGGACGAGACAGGAATTTGGGGCGAGCGTGAGGACGCACATCTCCATCCTCCAGTCGATTGTGTGGAATCGCGCGACGGTCGAGATCTGCCGCTGCGCGCGGTTGGCGTAACGTGAGGGGAGGAAGTGGGACGGGAAGAAAGGAGAACACGAAGAGAAATAAAGGACGGCGCATGCCAGGACCCACTTTACACGTCCGCTCCGTCCCAGAAATCATCCAGAAGCTCCCCACCTGATTCGGCGTCTCCAAAATATGCGCGCGGGGGCGGCGGCGTCGACGTGCCAGCACCGTCGGGAAGTTTACATGTAAGTAAATTCGTTTTTCTGTGAGCTGAGAAAGGGAGCCACGGACGCACCGGTTCCAGTAACCCTATTAGCTTTGCTGAAACAATGAGCGTCTCAATGGACAACAGTGTTCAAATATTGCTCGGATGGAACAGAGGATTGAACAAGTGTGTTCATGGAGAAAAAAAGTGCACATAGTGGGAATCAAACCCATGATCTTCAAAGTGCAGAGAACTCAGAAGGAAATGCAACACAACTGGTGGACTAAATTGGGAGCGTGCACCAAGCCTGTGTATCGGTCCCTGATCAGGTAAAATCATTGTGTCAGAATGCACTTTCGAAGTCTGGCCAAGTCCACTCCGTGTTGAGGCATAATACTTTAGGGACTTAAAATCCTTGTTCACTTAAGTCATTGATGAAGAGGAGACTAAGAGATGGTTATTTAAAGTTCAACTCATGTAAACAGTGCACCGACATTATACTGGCCTTGTCTTTGCTTGTCTCACAAGTGTACTGACCTTATGTCTAAACTCCTACTAGTGGATGTGGTTTGAAATAATGGATCAAAGTGACATAGGTGTGTGCACCTGATACCCTGGGGATTGCCGGATTGGGTTACTCCGTGCATATCCGACGTCTAGGTGGGTCAATTGCGGCCTGTATGGACGGTTGTACGCTGTATTTGAATGATTCCCGGGTGTTTTCAAGCGCAGTAAGGCCCGATTCAGAGCTCCAAGGGATGATGTGCACATGTGCTGTTAACGCCGCCCGTTCAGGCATACTTATCTTCATGTGCTACTTCCCCCTCCCAACGGCGCTGTAGCGGACGTTCCGCACCTGCACTGAATAAATAAGCATATTTGAAATTCATTTGCAACAGACGTCCGTTCGACTCGGGCTCGGGCCATTTTTGACCCGTGTGTCTTTCGAATCATATTCCACTCTTTTTTCTTCACCTGCCGTTACGAGCCTCAGTACAGCTCGGAATTTAGAGTTAGCCTCCACCTGTGTCAATACAATCACGTTTCCGTAGGACGTAGTTACAAAATACGAGAATCATCCAATTCCACTGTTCACTTCGTTTATTATACCTTTTTACTCAACTTTCACTGAATTCACTGAATGCAACCTCTCTAGCCCCCATAGAATCTCTTCTGCGCGCGCCGTAGCTTTCGGCGTTGACTCCAAATATCTGGCGAGGGTATCTTGAATCTGGGCTCGAGCGGTTGCGTTGTCCAACCACGGATGCCTTTCCGGTGGGGGCAGAAATTCGATGGGATCATTATCCCGAGTATCAGGCGCTCTGGCATACAGATCGAAGATGCCACAGTTGATGACTGCGTCCAGTAGCTCTGGGTCCCCTGTGTCTAGAAGACGATGCATGTGGTTGGCGAGGTGGGTGTTGTGGATTTCTGATCGCACCGCGACGGCACCAATGTAACGGATGGTATCAAGTGCTCTATAGGGAGTGGAATCGGAAGTGCAGCGTTCGAGGAAGTCGGACAAGAGGGCAATTTTGGCCTCGACGATGCGGTTGGGCAAGAGATTCATCAGGAGGGGCCAAGATTGTTGATCGTTCATTTCACTGTCCAGGAATTCGGTGGGAATGATCACAGTTGTCTCTGTTGGGAGCAACCGATGTGTCAGTGAAGATCGTTCGGGGAAGGCGAGGAGGCTGTCGAGAGTTCTGGATTTAACCATGGCAATAACGGAAAAGAGCATAGATGAGGATGTGGAGCCCGCGTTGATAAGAGGTTCGAGAACGGCTTCACAGATTGCCAGATCGGGCTGTGGAGCCCACGATGGAATAGATGATACACGCCAAATTGCAGCTAATACATCCTCGATTTCAGTTCTGGAGCTGTCAACACCGGAAGTGTGCGATGCTCTGGAGAGCGTGGTGGGAAATGCGGCCCATGTTCTGAAGCTATTCGACCAGCTGAAGTTTTCGAGGGCAGAATCTGGAGTCCGGTTGTTCAAGTAATGAATCACGGCGCGGGGAAGAGGTGTCGGTTCAGAAATTTGGTCTGGGGTCCACCAGGAATATAGTTCACTAATGATAGAGTCGATCCAGGAATTGCTTTCCGCACCATTTAACCTCCCTAGTTGTGTATACACAACATGGTGTAGCACGGATTCCAGATGATTCTTGTAGCTGGAAAATGGAGGTATTTCAGCCAAGATAATCATCTGCTGGGTATCCTGGAACCGGTAAGGAGCGGCGTCCAAGGAGGCCGAATGCTCAAGGTAAGTGAACAGTATCCAGTAGGGGGTTGCCGTGCAAATGTCCGCAATCACTCTGGAAAGGTCTGCAATCACTTCCGAGAGAGGCCGGTGAGGGAGGCCTGGCACACGATCTAGGTAGTCCAGGATCTTCCTATCGATGTGGAACAAATGAGACAGAGGCAGAGGTCCCATTGTGAGCTGGTGCAAATATGATCTGATGGGTTCAAGATCTGGAGAATGTCCAGTCTTGTCAGCGGCTTCACAAATGGCAAGATATTCCGAGAGCTCCGCAAGACGACTTGCCACCCCACAAAAGATGTTCCATTGCACTAGCGCATAGGAGGAGCAGCTATAATGGTGAATATCAGGCCCTTGGTCCAAAAAGTGATAATGGGCGAAGAAGGATCTGAAATCAAGTGGCTGTTGATATTGTGGGGAGGGAGCCTCCTGCAGACTGGCTATTGCCCACACCGC
Source organism: Mycena latifolia (assembly GCA_029289555.1). NCBI lineage: Eukaryota > Fungi > Basidiomycota > Agaricomycetes > Agaricales > Mycenaceae > Mycena > Mycena latifolia. The sequence goes on along the minus strand of JARJLE010000059.1, from coordinate 130,422 downwards.
CTTGTAGCAAGTAATCCGACGGCGTTTGGAGGCCTCTGGCAACAGCAATCCACTCTCACAGCTGCGGAAGAGGTCCTCTATGCGCACCAGCAATTCCAGGTCCGGGTCATGTAACAGCTGTTGAACGTGGCCATCATATCCGTCTCGCCTTACGTCAGGCCCCCACAATACATCGGGGATCGCCTCGACGAATGGCTCAAGTTCAGTGTCATCAGCCAATGATTTGACAGTCCAGACGAGAGCTTGATAATCCCGAGTCCGCCGTGCGATCGATGGCTCAGTGGCGCACCGAGACATGGCCTCCACCATGGTTTCCTTCGCAGAGGACTCGCGTTGGTCGTGTGCCGCCTCTCCCGCTCGATGCCTATCCCGCCATAATGCCATCACTTTTCGGGAGAGGTGCCAAAATGCGCTAGAAAGTGGAGTGCGGTACGGACAGTCGAGATATCGCAACGGGAGGAGAGTGAGGAGGGCGTATACAGCGGCAAGAATGGCTAAAAGTGCGCCGGCCACTCCTGCAACGGCGGTGTTGACTGGGATGAGGAAGGCGACGAGTCCGGCAAAGAAGAAGATCAGGGATGTGTGAAGAAGTAACAGAATGATTTCCACGACTGTATGCATGTTGAAGCGTTTCAGCCCGTAATATAGGTACGAGAAGATGCGTGCGCGAATGATGGGTGCAGAGCGCATGTCCGCCCTATGCAGGAAGTCGTGTGCCCACTGCTCTAGGAGAGTTGCAATGAGGGCACAGGTAAGACTGAGTCCGAGACTAATAAACCAGAGGATGTTGCAGGCGAGCGAGGTGGCCGGTGGGGTGAAGACTGGTGGTGCGGGGGGCAGGAAGGTGCTCCCATTCGCAGCCGCTGCGAGCTGCTGGGAAATCTGTCTGAGGAGCTGCACGGTAGACTCGCCAGAATCGGGGACAAGAGTCTTGTAGCTCTCGATGATGAAAGCTGTGAGACTCGCCAAGAAGAGACCCGCCTGTGGCACCGTTAGGATCATCAAATATTGAGGAGACCGTGCCAGAATGCACATACAAAGATGAGCATGCCTTCCATGTCACTTTTCCAACTCTCCACCAGTGCCTTGTCATATTTTTCGGCCTCAGAAATGTACACTGCCCAAAGTGTCGCCGCTGCCGCTTCGTCGCTCGGATTGTCATAGGTTTCTGTAATAGATGAGAACCTGGTGTTCACATGTGTAGATTAGTTCCACCTTGGTCATCGACGTGAACAGAGCTGCATTGCTCCTCATCTGACATGGTGGGCGCTGGATGAGTGGCTGGCGCCTGATAAGCACCCAACCAACACTGATGTGACATGTCTGTTTGATTCGGCGCCTATCTGATAGGTTGCTAATGATAGATTCATTATTTGAAGGTGAAGTCGCACGTGCCGCTACATGTATCGTGTGGCGTGCCAATGAATCCCTCGAGTCTGGAACCATATATACAGGATGGTGCGTGCGTGCGTGCGAGTTTAATACCCCACGCGCATGCCCTCTACTCCCGTGGAAATCGCCCTCGTCTCCGAAACAACTCCCTTCGCTCCCCGGTCAAGAACGAGCGAGGCCGGAGATTAAGAAATTACAGAGACATGGTCGCGTGTTGCAGGAGGTGGAAAGGCTGTGGAATTCGACTCGTCGGCGTTCCGCTCTCTCGGCAGATGTAGAAGGTATAACATAGGAGGGAGAAGGTAGGAAGGTTGAAGGTCTAGCAGAATGGATGACCGGGTAGGATGTACGAGCAGGAGGCGCTGTGCGGTGATAAGCCGCGAAATTTACCAACAATGGAATTACTAAATAATTACATTCTGCACGCATCTAAGGGCTGACACGAGCTCCGAGTGTTCAGTTAAATGGCAATAGGACATAAACATAGCCACTTACCAAGGAGATGACGAATATCCACTCTGTGAAGCTTGGTTGATGTCCTAACGAGTACTACGGCGTATAACACCGCCCTGTTTGGTTGAATTTTGATGGTTTCCGCGACGCGATCGGTCACGTGATCCGGTTGTGAAGTACCCGAGTAACGGTTCTCGCCGAAGTAGGTTCGATCGGCTTACTCCGACGGATGACTAAATATAGTTTCCTGACAAAGTAACCCGTACAGAAGTAACCGTAACTCCCATCCGGGAGTTATGGGTATCAAATTAAAGCTACAGAAGAGCATGTAATTATCCGCGTCCTCCGGACACAGCGGGCAGAGTGTAATAAGTACAGAAGGTGTTTAACTCGTTCAACAGGAGTTAAATCATACCCGATCGCGACAGTAAGGGGACGGTTGCTCGCAATCGGTAACCTGTTTGTCAGAATTAAACATATAGAGCCTATGATCAGCCAATGGGAATAATATCCCGATACCAGATGACCTGCCGGATACCTGTATATACCCGCGGTAGTGTAATCAAGCATTGTAATAGTATATAATTTGTAGTATAAAAGCAGGACGTTCTAACGAGGAACGGCACTGAATCTTGACCCAAGCTAGTGTGGAAGGCTAACACCATTGCCCCTTCCCACGCGCGCGACAGGTCTCGGTTGAGGGCTTTACTCTGAGGACTCTGCTATTTTGATAGTGATCTCGTGAAATAAAGTTTCTTTTGATTGCCAACGTTGTGAATTGAGTTTGAGTTTGAAAGAGCCGTGTGTCCGTTGTCTTGAGATCAGAGGAAGCATTTGGGACTTGTGATTTGAGATTATCGAACCGTGGGACTTGTGTCCAAAAACCCGAACTTCGGTTCAAACAACTTGCCGGCCTTCAAGCCGTTACTTGCACTATAGCTGAGAAGCTTAAATCTAACTATAAACTGCTCGGTTTCAATCTTGACCTGGTCAAATTGTTACTTGAACCAAGTGCCCGTGGAGAAAGTTCCTCTTTGAGTAACTCCTCACAGTACAGAGACAATTAAAGAGATCCTGACTTAGAGCTCCTTAGACCTATACTTGTGTCTAAAAAGACCCTAACTCGTCAGACAAATCATCGGGGCAATTAAGAGGTGTTTAGTGTTTGAGATCAAGTATTTGGGTAGTTGAAGTTGGACTTTCTCGCTCATTTGAGTTGTGTCCAATCTCAATCACTCGAAAGTTGGGTTTTGTTCATTTTGCATTTGCAGCCTTTGACTCTGAGCAACCGTTTCAGCGGGACGATGGATTCGGAAGCATGAAGGAGGAAAGAATGAAAGATGAGGAAGGAGGGAGAGGAGAGAGTTGGGCAGCACAAGGAACAAGGATTGAAGAACGAGAATCACAAAGCACTCACCCAATTCCGTATCCCGATTACTCAATCTAGACAAAGCTCATCCCACACTCCTCCCCCTTCTCTTTCCCCGGCGAGCAACTTCGAAGGTAAGCAATGTGCACGCGGGGCAGGGAAAGGGCGGTCTCTCTATTTTCCTGCTCGCGCTCTCGTCTTGCTCCCTGCGCGCGACACCGCTGCGTCGGCGGTTATTCACTGTCGGGGCACTCACGGACACGGATGAACACCCGCCGAAGACAAGACGAGAGAGCCCACCTGCCGCGTACGCGCCAGGCGCGTGTCCCATAACAGCGTGCGTGGGTCGAGCGGCGCTGTGGTGTCGAAGGCGCGTCTAGCTGGCTTTCTTGCAGAAGGAGAGGCAAGAGATGAGTTGAGCGCGCGAGTGAGGACGCACGTCTCCGTCTCCCAGTCGATCGTGCGGACCTGCGCGAGGGTGTAGATCTGCCCGTGCGCGTGGGGTTAGCAGCAATCGTGGAACCAGAACAACATACGCGCACATCAGGAAATTTGCGGAAAGCTGATCCGCGCTGGCACGGGCAAAACATTTGATGTCCGTACCACAAGTTGTTGGCGAGGCTGATACGGACTGATTACATCCTCATCATAGCTAATGACTTTTGATCATGGCGCGCCAGCGCTGGCGACATCCTTCAGAGGTACCAGCGCTGGCGTAGCTTACGCAGCGCATGAGCTACACCAGCGCAGGCTCACCATGTGAGCTACAGTCAGCGCCGATGGACCATACGCGCTCAAATCAGCTCCCATACCATTTCCATTTTTGACGGGACAAATGCGCAAAAAAAAAAAAGAGCAGAAAAGGGATCAAATTAAAAATTACAGGTATACATCTACTGCTCTGAGGACTGCTCGAGGGACTGCTCGAGCTCGAGGGCCTCGCGGGCACGGTGCTGAGCCCGCAACTGTTCGAACGAGTTGACTGCTGTGCGGCTGGAGGACGAGGATGAGGCGTGTTTCGAGAAAATCTGCCTGGTACGAGACAGTAGTTAGCTCATGAGAAGGGAAGGATCACAGTACGCACTTGTGTCCGCATGTTTCCGGTATGGCGTCCCAGGCCGGTTTCGAAATAGTCGACAATGAAATTGTACATCTGCGGGTACGAAAAGCCGTAATACTCGTGGGCCCACATGTAGGCGTTCGTCAACGAAAAATGCAGCTGTAACAATTGCCAAGGGTCAGAAATGAAAGCAAAAGAGCCGTGGGACGTACCGAGACGGTAATGAAAGCGATGGAGCGAGGAGTAACCTTCCCGTTCATCTTCAAGATATCGCAGACAGGTTTTCGGATGCTAGTGCTTGTGCCCTTGTGCCTCTTTTCGGGTGGGGCGTTCTCGACATCATCACGCTGCGCCGAGCTGGGCCCTGTAAAAACAACTCTATAGCCCTGTGACGTGGCAGGTAAGGCATCTGCATCGAGGAGGAATAAGGACGTACCCTGACGAGATAACGGCTCTGCAAGAACCCTACGTCGACGTTGTTCGGGTCACCTTGGAACCCCAGGTAGAAGATCCGGCAGTAAAAGCTCTCATTGAGATCGAGGTCGCCAGAGCGAAGCTTGCGTCGGACACTGATGGGCTGAGTCAGCAGATCAGAACCCGAATACGGAATGCGACGCACTCCTCCTTCGACCAGTCGTGCTTCAGCGTAGACATCAATCCACCGCACACATCGTGTTGCACGCCTCGGTTTTCGCGGCCCTCGAATAACAACGGTGCATACTGTCTGACTTGCTCGCCCTTCTCGTTCTGAATGGCTGGCGTGTGGTCGAAGACGGCAATATCTGGGAGGTTCCGGTCTGCGGTAATCCAAGGACCAAGCATTTTTGAAATCCTTCTCAGGTCTTCGCTGCGGGAGTGGTTCGCCCCCTTTTGAAGCTGTCACGGTGGCCAGGAGGTCAGAATAAAGCAGACTACGTCACATTCACATACCGCAGAATGGAAGTCGACGATGGCCTCCGGCTCGCTGTTCGAGAGCTTGTGCTCCAGGTTAGGAATGCGTCGCTTTATCTGCAAGTAAGCCCCGAGGGGGCGTTCGCATCTAGGCCATTACGAGTCCTTTATCTATAAAGGACCGTTATTTTTGGCGATTTTTGCGCGCCAAATGACACCCCCCCCCCTCTACGTATGGCTTCGTGTGGGAGTCTCAGTACCTTTTTCAGTTTCATTGCTCGCCCTTTTGTAGTTATATTGTGTTCTTTTGAGTTATATTGTTTTTTTTTGACTTGTGTGGCGCTTGATGAGGGTGATGCCGTCGATGATGTGGATGATAGACTTGATGCGTCGGTGATTTCCGTTCATTGCCTCACACAGGTCACGCCGATGATGTGCGCCGGACATGCTATTGCCGTTGGTGTCCTCCGGGTCCTTGCGCCCTTCCGCGGCACCGTCACGACAGCAGACGTTCGGTTAAGGATGGGTACATTCAGTCCCCCCAACGGCACCTGAACTTTCCTGCACGGCTGGAACGGATGCCGAACCTCCGGCATTCGGCAAGGGCCTTGAGGACCTCTGCAGTTTGGCCAAATACATCAACTCACTTCAATACTTGACCTGAGACCTCAATCCACTGATTAAGTGACCATGCTGAACCTACATCTTCATTCTCGTTGTCTTTGTACTTGCCTCCGAGGAAGATTTGAACCCACTATGTTCAGCCTCAGGGTGCCAATGAAGATACCGCTTATCCAGGCATCCTCGGCCCGGTGGACACCTCTCTAATGTGTGGCTGTATATGTTCGGCACAGGCTCCACCTCGACTCAAGTTGATTGCGTGAGAACCGGCGACAGGTGACTCTGCGACAACAGAAGCAGAAAGGTCAACTTGTACTAAGATGAGGCACGGGCCATATCGCCGCCGGCCCGCCAAAGCCCAAAGCTACAAGGAATCACTTTTGTCAGATGTCAAGGTTTCCCTTCTTGTGGGTAAGACGATGTCGTGCGTGCTGAAACCCAAAGGAGAAATCAAGGCGCAAGAGACAAGAGGCAAGATATAAATAGATTAGTCCGCCTTCCGACTCCTGCGAAGCTTATTTCAGTCAGATGCTCATTGTTCAACGAAAAAAAATGGACCATCTGGAGACCTCACTCAACAGTTTTAACGAAATGGCTATTCAACTCATACTTAGTGTTCTAGCGCTTGGCAAATCATATGCATACTAATTCAAACTACTAGTATTCAAGGTTCGTCAGCTAGTGCTGTTCAATAATTTGTACGTGTACGAATTGGCTTCCAGCGAGCAGCGAGGCGAAATTGTCATACTCCGGTGCCTGCCCAGCGGCGGGTGCCTGCTCCATTTTTGCGAGATTATATTGAGTGAATCATCAATAAGGCCCTAGGTCAAACCCAGAATGCCACAACACGCACTAATTGAGGAGTGTCTGTACATAAAGATGGTTGGATGAATTCAAATTTATTTGGCAGGCAGATACTGTACCGGGTCCCCAGCGGCTGACAAGGGTATTCGCTTGCTCCCGTAGAATAGTTGTCTTGGCTGTAGGTGTCTTTGTGGACACTGCTGCAGAGAAGACTTCCTTCGAAAATTGCGACACAGTGGAGGGCGAAGATTCCTAGATGGTGTCAAATCAAACATAAAATATATCTGCGGCTTTAAGCACAGGCGCGTCATCTGGTTATGGTAATTCAGGCATCCCGCAACCTTCCAGATCAAATTTGCCAGCGCGAGGGCCCAGGACTTGTCAAGAACAATGGTCGTCCAGCTGGCATCTAGGTGTCGGCAGTGCCGGTAATGCCCGGCATCGGGCGGCGAGGGGTGACACTCGGTTCTTGAGCCGTGCAAATGGATCGCTTTTTGAGGGTGTAGTCCAGCAAGCAAGGTGGGCAAAGCCGATAGAGCACGGGAGAGAAATATCTTTTCGTGCGCCTTCCAGAGAGTGCAATTCCTGCAAATTGAACCACAGCCAAGAGAGGATGAGAAGTTCTAAAGTGATGCTCTATGGGAAGTGGAAGCAATACATCATGCCGGAAGTGAGCCGGATTGAGAAAAAGCTCCAGTCGGAAGCGTAGGGGAAGAAGGCACTGAGGGTGAAGTGCTTTTAACGGCTGTGGATAGTTCCTACTAAACGTAGCTTCCAGGGTTTTAACCCTGTGAATTGGCGGTTCAAGAAAGTCCCACCAGGGATCAGCAGTGGCTGGTGAGAGAGGTTGAAGCTGTAAGAAAAATTGTGCCGAGGAGCAGAAGACACATACAAGCAACTCGGGGGGAATTGATCACTTGGAACGTAGTGGGCATTTGGGCCTGACGCTTGGGCTGTTTGTAGGGCTGGTGAAGAGAGACACTGGAGCCTGCCGCCTTGGCCGGGTTCTCTAACTCCACAAGGAGGATAGCCAGATAACTTGTGCTCAAATATCTCAAAGATATGGTGAAAATATTTACAATGACTTTTGCGTGTTCAAGTCCGCAATATATAAAATGTGTTCACAATATCTTCTTGATAACAAGGAGTATGAAAAAGATATCCTGGTCATTGAGAAGTTATTTTGAACATCTTCTGTATATTCCACTGACAAACATCGGAATTTTATTGTAAATGTTTTCAGCATATCTTTTGAATGTTTTAGGATAGGTCATACAGTTATCCTCCCGGTGCTCGTGGATGCGGCTTTCAATGCGACTTATCCTCACGTATTTCTGCACCGGAATGACTCTGACTATAGTGTCCATGTATCCACAGTCATGAGCCCGATCTGCACGTAGGCATGGGCCGCACAATGGCTACCTGTGAATTAATAGTTCAGGAAAAAAATTATCAATTGTGTCAACAGGAACGAACCGTCTGCCACATCGCTTTGGTTGAAAAAACAATTGATGTCAACCACGAATCACTTGGGCCTGAAGATGGGACTGACCATCTTGTGCCCCTTTGAAAAAAATTATTGTACTCGACTCTCAGAGTCGCTGCCCCAGGGGCCGCGGATTGCTAGAAGTCTAGGGCATCATGCCCCCAGGCATAAAGCAGTGACATGTGAGTTCGAGGGACATTACTTCTCATGATGTACGGCAATGTGGCATGTCTTTAATTCCTTGAACTTCCGTAGGAAGGATGTGCTCAACATTAAGTTCCGTGTCTAGGTCTGGAACGACGGTTACACAAATAATTTTGTTGGGTCTGTCCAGTATCCGTTATTTTCCAGCTGACTTAAATACAGAGGTACGTACCAGCGAGAAATCTGAAGCCCCATCTTGTCTGGGGTTGACCTGTAGACTGCAGTGAGATGTTATTAGCTGTGATTGGAAGGAACTCACTGAAATGAAGGTATTGACACAGGTGGGTCGAATGGGTTCGATGTGCATCCCCCGTAGCTGCAGGGCTCTTATATTGCCCTTCATTTTGTTTAATTCCGCGTGTCTGACTGAATCTCACAGCGGATCTTGTTTTTGGTTCCTGAATTAGCCTTATGAGTGTTAATTCAACCTCTTTGAGGCTTTTAATTTAATTTATATTGGCAGGGGGCCTCGTTTGACCTTCATTTTGTCGGAAAGCATTTGCCCCTTTACGTCTCATGTGGCTGAGAACCACACCTACCTGGTCACCAGGCTCCCGTGTTGGTGGCCACGACGATTGTTTTCACCATGGTGCGATGATTTTTTCAATCTTACCTTGGGTCTTGCATATTCTACAGAAGTCTAACACCAGACATTAACATTTCGTGATAGGCTCCTCACTTTTGTGTTGAATGTATTAACTGTGTTGTCTGTTTTTTCCCGGCCTTGTGGCTGATCAGAATTGTGAAAATAGGCATAATTAATTAATTAGTAGTTGTGGCCTTCATAGTGGCATGGCATCGCCTAACAAAGCTACTCTCCATGTTGGCAGTGTGTTCATTCATGGCAGGATCCACATGGCTCGGTCTGATGTGTCTTGGACATCTGCTAGTCATCCCCGATTTGCTTTGTCTTGCTCCAGATCTCTGGGCCGGATCTGAAAAGTTGGATGTTTCACAAGGCACATATTTTCGCATTTGCCCTCAATTTCTTTCCCTCATATCCGTGATTGGCCTCTGCGTGCTGGGATATCTGGCTAGTGTTCTGAACCACTGGAAAATCTTAATCAGACCTGAACCGGACCCAATGTTGGTTCAGTGGTGAGGTCCACTGAACCGAACCCCAGGTCCAGTTTACGGCTCGGATCTTTCAGAAATTGCCTGAACCTGGCTGAACCTGAACAAAACCTGAAGGCGAAATGGATGCAAAAGATCACTTAATGCTTAACGGTAAATTTTCTAAATTTTCTGTGGCCAGCAACACATTTATCTACTTGGTCACGGACCAATCCACAGAATGTTTAACTGATTTAAGGTGCCATTCGGGAGAGAAGGAGTATTTAACTCCAGACTCCTGACGGAATCAGACCATCATAGTATGAACAAATCCATCGATTTCAGGGCCCATGTGTGTGCACCATTTGCAAGTCATTGGTGAAAAGAGCCAAATGTTAATATCGAGGAGATCCTCTAGCGAAATTTGAGTAATTGTTGTGCATAGGAAGAGGGAAATTGGTTTGAACTTGAACCTGTGGTCCGGTCCATCAATTTCCCAACTGAACTTACGGTCCAGTTCGTGATTCGAAAAATTTGGCTCTCAACCGGATGTGAACCGGCAAAGACCGGGGCACCATTACCTGCCAGCCAGGCACGTGCCCGGGCACATACCAGGGCATGTCCGCATCAACACGTTGTTGTAACAAAGAAGTGCGCACACAAAGGCCTGTCTTACTTCATGATCACGTCAGTGACTACAAAGAAAACATACCGCCCTGGTAGGTGCCCAGGTACGTGCGTGGCCGGCGGGTAACAGTGACCTGCTCAGGCTTTTGCTCCCGGTATCAGGTATACCGGGTGTACCCTCGTAACACATAATTTAAATTTCCACCACCTATGATATCCACCCCCTGGAGCTGTGAAGAGTGACCGAAGGTTGGCGACGAATGGCGGAGGGCCATATTTCTCCGCGATTTTGCAAAAGCACTTGCTATGAGTATCATTTTGATTTGGCTGAGTTTTCCACCTTTTGGTTCTGCTTGTGATCCTCAGCCTGGAGCCGCGAGGAGGGTTTGTAACTACACTTCTAAGCTATCGATCCAGGCAGCCTAAATTGAAACAAGCTTGGTTGCAATTATCCCAGCCAACTGGCAGTGAAGTAGAACAGTATCAATATTTGAGTTTAAGAGAATCATTGCAATTGAGAGAGCAGGACAAGCTAGCGGGCCCTGCCGCAAAGCGGGTTACATTGATTGTTTCAACTTTCACCTATCCCAATCTCACTCCCAAGCTGCGCGATGCACATGTCAATTTTGGTAAAACGATTCCGATCGCATGGGCGAAGTAGACGGCCACTGCTCACAACAGATCCTCAAATCTTCCCCTCCCCAGGGCCAACCCCAGCTTAAGTACCACACATCCTGAGTGTAATATTTGGTGAAGGTGGTCAGATAGGCTGTCTTTTTTTTTCATATGGATGTCCCAAAAAAAGAGCGGGACTCGTATTCGCCATGCGTAAGCATTGGCCTAAAGCCCTAGTATGGTGAGGCATGTCGACCCGCATCTCGATGCAGACTGTGCCTGTTCGACGCAGGCCGGAGCCATTCTAATGTCTGAGAGGATTCTCGTCCATTTTTTACTGCTGAGTGTAACTTGGAGAGGCAGAAAAATAAAGACAGGGAAAACCTCCGTCGACGAGGGAGGGATCCAAGGCCCCGTCGTGGGGGTGCCTGCATCTGTACCACGTACTGTGGACACTAAGCTGTCACAAAATACGCCTGGTAGACTCAGTTCGATTGGCTTTCGGCGCAAGCATGTTTTAGTTCTCTCAGATAAAGTTGTAAGATCAGGCGTGTCTGCCTTTTGGCGGCACATCGGCTCAGCGCGCCGATATGAATGCGGACGAATTCATCGACGGATTCAATACGCCGACTCGCGGCTTTACTCGGACACTGCATCGTGATGCGGAGGGACTACGCGAGCGGCGCTGGGGACGGGCGCTCATCTGTGCTTCCGAGAAGGTGATTCGAGTGCGTCAATCGTATGAGCACTCGATCCTACTCCGCCGTAGACATCGACGGTGTCCGGGAAGAGTATACAGAGACACGGGGGCGTGCTGCACGAGGTAGAATCCTTGTGGTTCAACGCGTCAGTATGTGCGTCGCAGAGGGAGATGATGGAAAGCAAGGCCCTGCGTGCGCGGATGTGGATGCAGATGCACATGGAGGCTCCGCAGTGCGCGAACGTAGATGCAAATGCAGCGCTGTCCGCGCGTGTCAGATGAAGAAAGGCTGGGGGGCTGCGCCGATGGAGAGATGTGTAGGGAATGAGGAGGCTGAGCGACCGTCCACGCAGAGGGAGAACGCTCTGCAAGCGGTGCCGTGTGCCGCGAAGGTACGCCGCCGACGTGCAGAAGCGCAGAGGGCTCCGCCAGCGTGTAGAGGCACAGACACGCGGACGTGCAGCAAGACAATGCAATCCGAAGAACATCACTCACCCAGCCGCGTATCGCGATTACTCTGCACAAAGCTCATCCCGCACTCCGCCCCCTTCTCTTTCCCCGGCGAAGAGCAAGCAACATCGAAGGTAAACAACGTGCACGCGGGGCAGGGAAAGGCCGGGCGCTCTAGTTTCCTGCGCGCGCGCTCGTCTTGATGCTCCTTGTGCGCGAGGACACCGCTGCGTCGGCGGTCATTCGCTGCCGGGGCGCTCGCGGACGCGGACGAGCACCCGGCGCGGAAGACAAGTGAGAGAGCCCACCCGCCGCGTACGCGCCGGGCGCATGTCCCATAACAGCGTGCGTGGGTCGAGCGGCGCTGTGGTGTCGAGGGCGTAGACCTTTCGTTCTTTCGTGCGGAAGAAGAGCGAGGGATGATTTGAGCGCGCGGGTGAGGACGCACGTCTCCGTCCCCCAGTCGATCGTGCGGAGGTGCGCGAGGGCGTAGATATGCCCGTGCGCGTGGGGTTAGCAGCAGTCATGAAAATAGAACAACATACACGCACCCCACCCCACACCTTAAACGTGCGCGCTATCCTGTACCCCGTTAGGAAGCTCCCAATTCGGCGGCTCGAGAAACACGGGCGTGCGGAAGGCGGCGTCGACGGGTGCGAGCGCCGTCGGGAAGTTGGGGTCGGCTCCGGGGGCCGGGTACGAGTCCGGGAAGCGGAGCGGCGCGCTGGACGCTGAGGACGCAGGTGAAGAAGGAGAGGGCAGGTATAAAATGAAGTTGAAGAGCAGCGGGAAGAGGGAGACGGTGCAGGCGAGGAGCGGGAGGCGCCACAAACACAGTTTTTTGCCCACGGGCGGAGGCGTGACCGCTTCGCATAGGCGCGGACTTGTTTTTGGCGTTGCGCGGAGCGGGCCCCAGGCGTCCGGCGGCGCCTGTGCGTCTGGGTCGGGCGGGAGGAGCGGCGTCGAGGCCGACATCGTGGGCGCGAACGAGCAGACGGCGCAGATGTCGTTATGTCATAATCAAATCAGATGCCTATGGGGATTGCCGGATTGGGTTAGGGAAGCTGTGCATATCCGACGTCTAGGTGGGTCAATTGCGGCCTGTAATGACAGTCGTACGCTGTATTATCTGAATGATCCCCGGGTGTTTTCAAGCGCAGTAAGGCCGGATTCAGACCTCCAAGGGATGATGTGCACATGTGCTGTTAACGCCGCCCGTTCAGGCATGCTTATCTTTATCTGCTACTTCCCCCTCCCAACGGCTCTGTGGCGGACGGTCCGCGCCTGCGGTGAATAAATAAGTATATCTGAAATTCATTTGCAACAGACGTCCGTTTCGACTGGGGCTCGGGCCATTTTCGACCAGTGTGTCTTTCGAATCATATCCCACTCTGTTTCCCTCGCCTGACGTTACAAGCCTCAGTACAGCTCGCAATTTGGAGTTGGCCTCCACATGTGTCAACACAATTATAATTTCCGTAGGACGTGGTTACAAAATGCGCGAATTATTCAATTCCACTGTTCACCTCGTTTATTATACCCTTTTACTCAACTTTCACTGAATGCAACCTCTCGAGCCCCCGCAAAATCCCGTCTGCGCGCGCCGGAGCTGTCGGGGTTGTCTCCAAATATTTGGCGAGGGTATCTTGAATCTGGGCTCGAGCAGTTGCATTATCCAACCATGCATGCCTCTCAGGCGGGGGTGGATATCCCATGGGACTATCACGAGTATCAGGGGCTCCAGCATATAGATCGAATATTCCGCAGTTGACGACGGTGTCCAGTAACTCCGGGTCGTCTGCATCTAGAAGAAGGTGCATGTTGTTGGCGAGGTCAATTTGGTGGGTTTCGTGGATCCCTGATCGCACTGTGACGACACAGATATGGTGGAGGGTCTCAAGTGCGCGATAGGGAATGGAATCAGAATTACAGCGTTTGAGGAACTCGGACAACAGGGCGATTTTGCCTCAGCGATGCGGTTGCGTAAAAGATCTATCCGGAGGTTCAATGGCTGTAGCTCGTCAATTTCGCTGTCAAGGAGTTCGGTGGGAATGATCACAGCTGTCTCTTCTGGGAGCAACCAATGAGTGAGTGAAGATGGCTCGGGCCAGTAAACAAGGATTCTCGTTTTGACCATGGCAATGACGGAAAAAGTCAAGGATGTAGATGGGGAGCCCGCGTTGATAAGGGATTCAAGAACGGCTTCATAGATTGCCAGATCGGGGTGTGAAGCCCACGGTGGAATAGATGATACACGCCAAATTGCAGCCAATACATTATCGATTTCAGTTCTGGAGCTGTCAACACCGGAAGTGTGCGATGCTCTGGAGAGCATGGCGGGAAATGCGGCCCATGTTCTGAACCTATTCAGCCTGTTGAAGTCTTGGAGCGCAGAATCTGAAGTCCGGTTGTTCAAGTAATGAATCACGGCGCGGGGCAGAGGTGTCGGTTCAGAAATTTGGTCTGGGGTCCACCAGGAAAATAGATTACTAATAATAGAGTCGATCCAGGAATTGCTTTCCGCATCATTTAGCCTGCCAAGTTGTTCATACACAACATTGTTTAGCGCAAATTCCAGATCATTCTTGTAGCTGGAGAATGGAGGTGTTTTAGCCAAGATAATCATCCGCTTGGTATCCTGGAACCGGTAAGGAGGAGCTTCCAAGGAGGCCGAATCCTCAAGGTAAGTGAACAGTATCCGGTAGGGAGTTGCCGCGCAAATGTCCGTGATCACTCGGGAAAGGTCTGCAATCACTTCCGAGGGAGGCGTGTGAGGGAGCACACCATGCAAATACTGCCAGGTCTTGTCATCAATATTGATCAAATGAGAAAGAGGTCCCGTTCTGAGCTGGTGCAAATATGATCTGATGGGTTCAAAATCTGGAGCACGTCCAGCCTGATGCTCGGCTTCGCAAGTGGCAAGGTATTTTGATAGATCCGCAAGACGACTTGCCACCCCACAAAAGATGTTCCATTGCATCAGCGCATGGGAGGAGCGGCGATAATGCTGAATATCAGGCCCTTGGTCCAACCAGTGATAATGGGTGAGGAGGAATGTGAAGTCGAGTGGCTGTTGATATTGTGGGGAGGAGGGGGCCTCCTGAAGACTGGCTATGGCCCACACTGCCTTGTAGCAAGTAATCCGACGGCGTTTTGAGGCCTCTGGCAACAGCAATCCACTCTCGCAGCTGAGGAGGAGGTCTTTTATGCGCCATGACAATTTTAGTTCAGGATCGCGCAACAGCTGCTGAACATGGTCATCATACACGTGTCGCCTTTGGTTAGGCCCCCACAATACGTTGGGGATTGCCTCGACAAATGGTTCGAGTTCTGTGTCATCAGCCAATGATTTGACAGTCCAGACGAGGGCTTGATAATCCCGAGTCCTCCGTGCAATTGACAGTTCCGTGGCGCACCGACACATGGCCTCCACCATGGTTTCCTCCGATGAGGATTCGCATATGTCGTGAGCCGCCTCTTCCGTTCGATGCCGACGGCGCAATAATGCCATGGCTTTTCGGGAGAGGCGCCAAAATGCAGTTGAAAGTGGAGTCCGGTCCGGACAGTCGAGATATCGCAACGGGAGGAGAGTGAGGAAGGCGTACACTGCGGCAAGAATGGCCAAAAGCGCCCCGGCCACTCCTGCGATGGCGGTGTTGACTGGGATGAGGAAGGCGACAAGACCGGCGAAGAAGAAGATCAGGGATGTGTGGAGAAGTAACGGAATGATCTCCACGACTGTATGCATGTTGAAGTGTTTCAGCCCGTAATATAGGTACGAGAAAATGCGTGCGCGAATGACGGGTGCAGAGCGCATGTCCGCCCTGTGCAGGAAGTCGCGTGCCCACTGCTCTAGGAGAGTCGCAATGAGGGCGCACGTAAGACTAAGCCCAAGACTAATAAACCAGAGGATATTGCAGGCGAGCGAGGTGGCCGGTGGGGTGAAGACTGGGGGTGCGGGGGGCAGGAAAGTGCTCCCGTTCGCAGCCGCTGCGAGCTGCAGGGAAATCTGTCTGAGGAGCTGCACGGTAGACTCGCCAGAATTGGGGACAAGAGTCTTGTAGCTCTCGATGATGAAAGCTGTGAGACTCGCCGAGAAGAGACCCGCCTGTGGCGCAGTCAGGATCATCAGATATTCAGGACGTCACTCCAAAATGCACGTACAAATATTAACATTCCCTCCATGTCACTTTTCCAACTCTCCACCAGCGCTTTGTCGTATTTTTCGGCCTCGGAAATGTACACTGCCCAAAGCTTCGCCGCCGCCGCTTCATCGCTCGGATTATCATAGAGTTCTGTGATTGATGAGAACTCGGTGTTCACATGTGTAGATGGGTCCCACCTGGCTCCTGGGCGTGAACTGCGCTGCCTTTCTCCTTGTCTGACATGGTGGGCGCTGGATGAGTGGCTGGCGCCTGATAAGCACCGATCCAACACCGATGTGACATATCTGTTTGATTCGGCGCCTATCTGATAGGTTGCTAATGATAGATTCATTATTTGATGGCGAAAGAAAATTTGAGGCAAGATAGGTTTCTTCCGACTCACATGTCACTCTTCCAACTGCGTCCGAGTGGGGGCCGGGTCGAGAAACAGGAAATCCTAGACGGGTTATAACCCACGGTAACCCACCCCCAAGCGAAAAATATAAGGCTCCGTCGCAGTGTGAACTGCATCAGTAATACGTCTCGCATTTGGACAAGATGCAGCAGAGGGTTCATGTTCCTGTTTGACTCAGGCCGGAGCCATTTGCAGTTGGACGTGCTCTGCATTCTTTCCTTTTTTTAGCCTGTTCTGCCGAGTAAACATTATCTGAGGAAGATAGGTAGTACATATCGTCCACGCCCACGAGAGGGGGGTGGAAGACGCCGTCGCGGGGAGGCTGCATCTGCAACAGTAGAGAAGTTTAGCCATCCAGTGTTCCATTTCGTTTTTTTCCCCTCTTCGTAAGTATTCTACAGCAAATTTTCCAATCCAATTTTCTCACGTCAATTGGCTTTTAGCAAGGCCTCCAGTCTTGTTTTGAACCTAGCATCTCGAGGGAGCGGATGCGCCGCCTCCGGTTGATTTGGGGGAGACCAATCAGCAGATCACGTTGCCCCGCGCGTCGCGTCGCAGTGGCAAGCGGAACCAAATAAACCTTGCAGACAATTTTCTGAGTGAGTCCTGCTCGAGAGATCTGCTGATCATTAGTATACATCAAACCTCGCGCGTCCGGCATGCACAGTGGGTAGCGCACGGTCTCCTTAACAAGCCGAGGCTCAGAGTTTTATGTCTTAATGTATATATGTGAGCAATCCTAACCAAGGCGGGGTGATAGTCAGGCATAACCCACCACCCAAAGCAGGGATTTAAGGCTTTGTCGCGGTGTGGACCGTATCTGCAATGCGTGCTAAATTGCCAGCGAAGTTACGCAGAGCACGCCTGTTCGACTCAGGCCGGAGCCATGCCCAAGGTTGCTGGTTCTTTTTTAATTTTATTTCGCTTGTATAACCCTAGCTTCCTGGAGATCGGGGTAATTTCCTTGCACACGTTGCCTCCAATTATCTGAGACTCTAAGAGACGCTGGAAGAAGGTAGGGCCTTGGGCAGTATAACCAGCCGCCGAAGCATGAATTCGAGACTCAGTCGCGGGTGGCCTGCATCCGTAACACATCAAAAGGGCCTTCCACATGAATAGTAAAATGTTCCTGTTCGACTCAGGCCGGAGCCATTCAATGGCCACATATATAGACTTTTTTGTTCGTGTTTGCAGCGCAGGAATCATCCGAAGGATAAGAATAAGAACCTACCTCTAGAAGAAGGATACGAGGCTCCGTCGCAGTGTGGACTGCATCTGCAACACGTAAAACGTGCGATGTCAATTACGCAGAGACCGCCTGTTCGACTCAGGCCGGAGCCATCCAAGGTGATTGAGTGTTTTTGGTAGTCGTTTCGTAGGTCAGTGATTATCTGAGAGGCAAGCAGTATAGTCGAGCCTCAAAAGACGGATACAAAGCTCCGTCGCGGGATGGCCCGCATCTGCAACCTCTATGCTCAATATGTAATGTCAGAGTTCAGCAGAGTGTGCTTGTTCGACTCAGGCCGGCGCCATAATTAGTGTGACATCTTCCTTTTTGGCCCCATTGCGGCGCGCCTGTTTACAAGGAGGACCAGGAAGATAGGTAGCATAAGTTATAACTCGCCTCCGGAGGTTAGTGACTGCATCTGCAACTTATCTGCTTGCAGGAGCGATTTCAGCAGTGAGCCTGTTCGACTCAGGCTGGAGCCATCCGGGTGTTGGCCGCTCTTTTGTAGTTTCGTTCTGCGGCGCCGTAGTCGAGGCGGCGAATACCGTCCCTCCACGAGCGGCTGCGTCCGTCTAACGATTCTCTTTAGTCTCGAAAAAGATGTAAATTATAATATACAGTATGGTGCGGCGTGCGACTTTAATGGTACCCCATGCGCATACCCTGTCCCGTGGAAATCGCCCTCGTCTCCGAAACAACTCGCTCCCCTTCGCTCCCGCGTCAAGAACGAGCGAGGCCGGACATGGAGAGTTTAGAGCGACAGGGTCGCGTGTTGCAGGAGGTAAACTGCTGCGAAATTCAAGTCGTCAGCGCTCCGCTCTCTTGCAGATATAGAAGGTAGAATGTAGGAGGGAGAAGGGAGGAAGGTTGAAAGTCGAGCAGAATGGATGAACGGGTAGGATGTACGTGCAGGAGGCGTTGCGCGGGACGAGTTTGGATTCGGAAGCATGGAGGAGGAAAGAACGAAAGACGAGGAAGGAGGAAGAGGAAAGAGTTGGGCAACACAAGGAAGAAGGTTGGAAGAACGAGAATCACAAAGCACTCACCCAATTCCGTATCCCGATTACTCAGTCTGCACAGAGCTCATCCCACACTCCTCCCCCTTCTCCTTCCCCGGCGAAGAGCAAGCAACTTCGACGGTAAGCAACGTGCACGCGGGACGGGGAAAGGGCGGGCTCTCTAGTTTCCTGCTCGCGCGCTCGTCTTGATGCTCCCTGCGCGCGGGGACACCGCTGCGTCGGCGGCCATTCGCTGCCGGGGCGCTTACGGACGCCCCGCCGAAGACACCCGAGAGAACCCGCCCGCCGCGTACGCGCCGGGCACGTGTCCCATAACAGCGTGCGTGGGTCGAGCGGCGTTGTGGCGTCGAGACGTCCAGCTGTCTTTCGTGCAGACGAAGAGGCAAGGGAAGAGTTGAGCGCGAGGGTGCTTTTGGCGTTGCGAGGAGCGGGCGTCCGGCGGCGCGTGTGGGTCTGGGCGGGCGGGAGGAGCGGCGTCGATGCCGACATCGTGGGCGCCAACGAGCAGGATGTCAATGTCGTTGTGATGTCATAATCAAATCAGATGCCTATGGGGATTGCCGGATTGGGGAGGTGGTTCAGTTCGACCGTTCAACGTTCAACTTCGACGCGTCGCACATATCCGACAGTTAGGTATTTCAATTTGCCCTCTCTGCATAGTGCCGTATTGTCGTAAATGCTTTCTG
The DNA here is from genome assembly GCA_029289555.1 of Mycena latifolia. NCBI lineage: Eukaryota > Fungi > Basidiomycota > Agaricomycetes > Agaricales > Mycenaceae > Mycena > Mycena latifolia. Next base: position 111,204 of record JARJLE010000059.1, on the reverse strand, counting down.
CATGTTTTCAAGTGGTGGAGTGAGGCCCGGATCCTGGGCGCTCCCCTAGAGCTCCGACGATGATGTGCACATGCGCAGTTCACGCCGCCCGTTCAGGCACGCCGATCTTCGAGTGCTGAGCCCCGCTCCCACCGGCTCGATGGCGGACGGTCCGCGCCTGCACTGCATAGCGACAATTTTGCTGTCTGTAAGCGCGGGAGACGCCCGTTCGACTCGGGCTCGGGCCATTTCAATTTCGTGTCACATCTTTTTGGGTGGTGGGCGATTGAAAACCTCCGGCTCCGGAGTAGGTTGGGAGAGTGGCGCAGCACTTCATGTCCGTGCGGTCGTTTTTAAATCCCCGGGCCCCTCAGTACACCCTTCACCTGATACTATCCTTGACCATTGCTCCGGACAAACCTACAACTCGGACAAACAAGTATATCTCGGCCGTTTCTGCACCGACTTACAAGATCATGGGCTCGATACATTCCTCAGCATATGTTCTATGCTATCTGCATGGAAATCCAACACTCACAGGCCTCATGTATTTCTTTCCTAATTACGAAGTTGCTGAGTTTGCTGCTTTTCCCAGATTTATCCACAATCATGGCTATAGAAGGCTCAGACTGTTTATAAAACACGTTGAGGGGATTCATTTTATCCTATTAATATGTCCATGCAAAAATTCAGGCTTCGTGGGGACCTACAGCTCTTGCAGTACCTGAAAATGTGGGTTTTCCCAGTCAAAACTGGCAGTTTTGACGCTTCCTACGTATCTAAAAAAAAAAAAGGCTCGAAACACCAGCTTTCTAGGCCCTTCACAGACTAATGGTGTTTCTCAAGGGTAGATATGATGCATACCCCTTGCTACAAAAAATTGGAGTCCTGCGATGAGCCATGCCTCCGGCACAGAGCCGGCATTCATAATTTCATGTGTTACCTACTACTCGGACAACAGGACTCAATAAAAGATTTGCCGTCGTTCGACGGTAAATGGTCCGTTTCGCATCGACCAAAATATGGCCCCGGAGTAAAAGACAGATTGCAAACGATCTGCCGACTCGGATTTACCCCCACACGTCTACCTGAAATGCTATGCGACATTCTATGTCCGTCAACGATAGTCAATCACGCATACGGCTCGATGGCGGACGGCCCGCGCCTGCGTTGCATATCTGAGGATCATATTGATGCTTATTGCAGGAGACCCCCGTTCGACTCGGGCTCGGGCCACTTTTTGGAGAGGAACATATTTTTGTTGGCGGGAGTTGTACAGCGGTGCGTTAAAACAGCGGCGCAGGAGCTGCCAGCTCCTCTCAAATGGATCCTTCTGTGATTCAATTGGTGGCACGCATGCTACTCGTGGCTAAATGCGCCGTGAAATTCACGTATCTTCCTGTTCCAGTACCCCACAGCCCATGTATCGAAGCAGATTTATTGAAGGACCATTCATCGCACATGATGGCCCGATGGCAGCCTGCGCATATCGAATACTGTCGGTGAAAATTTAGGTCCAGAAACCCTTTCGACCCAGGCTCGGGCCATGATCAAGAAACCGCGTGTTTTTTTGTTTTGTTTTAGTTTCGCGGGTGAGATGGACCGCTTAGATTCTGCTTCAGCGCGGGCAGGGCCGTGCGCTCGATTGAATAACGTGGGAGCGCATCGGAAGATGTCAGTCCCGAGTACTGCCGGGCTGCACAGTTACAAGTTAACAAGCGCTTATAGTCGAGCACCGCTTTATATGCGTATTTGTAGGAGACGCCCGTTCGACTCGGGCTCGCGCCGTGGGGGTGCGAAAACTTTTTGGGGGGCCTCGGAGCTCCTGTGCGCTAGACGCCGCAGCGGAAGAGGGGAGGGAGGGGAGCGCATGGAGAGCGCAAAGTTGAGGAGCAGGGCCAGGAGGGAGATGGTGCGAAACGATCTGCGCTCCGGATTCATTAACCTCAGACGTGGTTCAGTTCGATGGGTTCGATTTCAGTCAGGTTTCTGAGTCCCCTCAATTGTAATTTGGTTTCTCCGGAGTCCAGTGGATTTGAACGTGAGCAGTTCAACTGTAGAGATTATTTGATCTGGACGGACTGCACACAGGCAGTACAAAAGGCGGGACGACATGTGTATGGTCGAGCGTCGTTTTCTACGTAGAACGGTTCGATGGCGGACGGCCCGCGCCTGCGTTGCGTATTTTGCTTCCGGAAATCCCGTTTATCGCCGAAGAGGCCCGTTCGACTCGGGCTGGAGCCACCCGTGCCATTTGTTGCCTCGCTTGCGGATGGTTCAAATTTTAGAGGGTGGTTGGGAGAGCGGTGTAGAGTTGTGAGTCATCTCAAAGCTAAGGTGAACAAAGTTCACCTCGTTGGTCTCTCCCTGAGTCCGAACTGCCACTACACGCTCATTTACATGTACAGCAAATTCATTGATTGCTGTTTTGCTGTTTTAAACAACAGTGACCAGCAAGGCCGTACTTGATATTGAAGGACCACTTTCCCTTAGCATCGGCTGGATGGCGGACGGTCCGCACCTGCACTGCATATCTTTCCGCCAAGGTCCTCGTTGACTGCAGGAGACGCCCGTTCGACTCGGGCTCGGGCCATTAGTAGGCGAACGATGCTTTTTGTCGTGGGGGCAGAGGTGTGCTCTCAATTTCACCTTTCTTTGAATTATTCCTGAATCTGAATGTGCTCAGCTTAGTTCGCGCCACCTGCGCTTCTAGCGAGCACATAGGACAAGTAGACCCGTTCACTCAAAAAGGCGGATGTGCCTAAGGTCAAGCACAGCTCCCTGCATAGGAGTCAACGGCTCGATAGCGAACGGTACGCACCTGCGGTGCATATCCTGCACATATTCAGTTGGAATCACATGAGACGCTCGTTCGACTCGGACTCGGGCCACTGGTGGTGACGGACATTCTATTGGCTTGCGCGCGCTTGACACGGTGGCGGTGCTTCCGCCTCTTGCCACTTGACCCAGACTTCTGCTCAATCGCTTGATTATCGCCTGGACTTCTTCAAGGTAGCCGAGGGCAGCCAGTGGACTTCAAACATTCCCTTGCGGCCAATCTTGAGGGTAGCATTCCTTGCCGCGCACCTGCTGCAGCTCCAACCCGTGAAAGTCTGGTCGCTGTACCGGTGTAGCTGTGATTGAGCTGTGACATGATAGGATGAGTTGGTGCACCTTTATTGAAAGAAAGATGAGGTGTGTTCAAGGAGCAGTGTCAGGAAATCATGCGACGACGGCACGAGCAGAATTTATTGCACGAACGCTGTTTGAACCCTGCTCAGGCGAGTATAGGTGGCCATGATGCTGCTCTATTCCACCACATAGTGTTGCCTTCTTTATTCCCATCCAGATATCGCGACTATCCGGTAAGTTCACCCATATTGACGCGCCTGAACTCTTACCTGAACTTGCCGCGCCCACGCGCGTGACCGGCCCGAGATCGATCAGTTGATTACGTGAGGCAGCGCTTTGCCGCGGTCAAACTTCTGTCTTCCTCCTCCATCGGCGTCTAGTTCCCTGGGGTGATTTGGTTAAGGAGAAGGCATAGTCGGTAGGGATTGGGCTAACCAAATGCTAACACACTCTGGGATCGCCTTGCATAGGCGGGCATGTTCACCTAACCCAAGCAATGTAGAAGATGGCACGAGAATTTTAGCGTACGTCAACAGTTCCGCTCCCCCGAAATATTAGTGGTAAATGATAATATAACAGTGACAGTGTTGTTAAACTATCTTCCTTAATTGAAGAACAAATCAGTTTGCTTCGGCGGAATGACCAGCGCAAAGAAGCGGCAGGTTGGTCGGTCCCCCGCCACGTCATCCGCAGGAACTCACCGTACCACCAGACAAGTCTCGTCAGCCTATTCCAGAAGTTCCAGCAACCAGCAGCAGTGCCTGGAACGCCTTGCTACGGTCCACTTTATCCGATGCAATCCAACCAAGGGCCGAAGGCTGGCGCAGTGGGCTCGATGCCCTGCTCGTATTTGTATGTTTCTCGGCTCATCACCGGCTAAGTTAATTTTCTAACTCGACCTCGGGGGTTAAAGTTAGGTCTATTCTCTGCTATTGTTACGGCATTCATCATCCAGTCCCTGGTTACACTAAAACAAGACGAGATTGCAAGAACCAACGAAATTTTGTCAAATATCACAAACATCATTTTGGCGATCAGTGGCACAAATATCACCCAACTGAACCTCCCACAGCCCGCGGTTTTCGTCCCTCAAGCGAGTGATGTGCGGCTGAACGTGTATTTAACACTTTCTCTCATAATCAGTGTGCTTACGATTTGTTATTAAACTTTCGAAATCTAATCCTAGTCTCGCCAGCTATCAATCGGAGCGCTCGCTATTGCCTGCCGCGGATTTCTCAATCTAGTCGCATGGTCGCAACACAACAAAGCTGTCGAGAGGTTGACGGACATCACAACAAGATGGAAGGCGGCTGAAAAGCGCCTAGGCCCAGCCATCGAATCTTTGCCTCAACTCCTCATTCTCCCCGTTCTTTTATTCATTCTGGGCCTACTGGATTCTCTGTTTTCTGTTGCTCTGCAGCTCTCGTCTCCACCAGTCTCAATCATCGTTACGTCCGCCGTCTCGGTCGCAATTGTTGCGGCTGTCGCAGGGCTGATGGGCTTCACCCTTGTCGAAGGGAGTCTCCATCCGACGACATCGCCGTTTCAGTCTAGATTAGCCCATGTTCTGAACGGTTCACTGGTGCAGCACATTCGGCCTATCGTTCTTCGCCTGCGGAAGAAGGCTTTCACCACATTTCTGAATCAACCAGATCCCTCGCCACCGCTCGCCCCAACACCACCTTTGTCGGCGGAGGCCATGAATATCTATCATGAAATTTTGCAAGCCACTGGAGACGACGATATCCTTGACGAGGCATCTGCAGCTCTATTTCACGTCATTGCCCAAAGGACGGCAAACCAACCCGTTTCACGTCGATTCTTCCGACGGATACCGATCGATCTAATGGCGCAGGAGTGTGCGACTCTGTTACATCTCCTCTCCCCGGAAGCGAGTGTCCGGAGCAATCGCACTGCTGCACAGGTTATTGTGGATATGGCAACGACCGCACGGGCGCGTAAGTCCTCGATATTGAATTTATATGTTCCACTAAGTTCTTTCGTAGGACCGCTCAGATACTCCCAAAATGATATGGGGCGTCTTCTGCCCAGTCTGTCGAAGGCAGCCCGAAGGGCGGCGACTGGGACCTCTTCAGCAGATCTCTGGGACTCTGAGTTCCTTCGAGCCATGGCCATTGTTGCCAATACCGGGACCAGCTCAACGCGATTCCCCCCAGCCGCTGTCTTCCTCGACACCGATCATTGGTCATGGAAGTACCTAGCCCCGAGCGAGCTCTCGGAAATCTTCACCTTTTTATTCGAAGTTATCGAGCAGAAGATCAGCGAGGCGCTGGCTGACGCGGCCGCAGACGAGCCCGACGCGACTGAGACGTCGATCGTGGATGCGGTACTCTCTGAGCAAGACCCGACCTCGGCGAACGACCGCGTCGCGGTCAATCCCCGCAACATCCTCGCCGCCCTCCTCTACCTGCCCCACGATACGCACCAGCTCATGGGTATCCTCGTGGCATGGCTCCTGCGGACAGTCCCTCCTCACCGCGTCCTGTCCGATGCGCATGAGCACATCCACACGATCCAGCGTTCAGATTGGCTGCATCTTCTGGGGCATCGCGAGTACTCTATGGTCCCGCGCCTCGTCTCTGCGCTCACAGCGCATTGTCTCCAGAGTGACGGATTCACTGAGCACGCAATGCTTGTGCACCTCTGCAACTTGTGTCTTCTGCACACGCCCAACATCCGCTCGCGCCCACCAGCGGGTTTCGTCTTCTTTGCGCGTCCAGTCCTTACTGGCCTCCTCGACGCACTCGAGCACTTGGACTTGGCTAATCCCGAGGCTGCGCCCTTGCTAAACGATGTGCTGGAGATTCGATGCTCGGTGGAGGAGGATCTCATGTGGAAGGATGGCAAAGCGGAGGTGTTGGTCAGGTTCAATAACCTGCTAGCTTTCGGTACGTCCATGGCTCACGGAGATAAAATACGGCTGATATCCCGATGGCAGTACTCCCCAGCGAGCGAAACCGCTCTGAAGCCACCTCACAGCCAGAGTTCCATGCTCTCCCCGACTCGCCCTCCAGAAGTACGAATTCATATCATAGTACTTCGTGCCGTCCATTATCTCCTGCTGGAGCAGAGTATGAGGCTGCCGAAGCGGGGGAGTATGTTCCACGCATTTCTTGACGGGGGGTTTTATTGGTACACAAAAAAACCACGCAGTGGAGGACTTTACATTTTTATGCAGTGTGTGCGCTACAAGGGGACCAAAGGCAGGACGAGACTCCATTAATACGGGTTTGCGAATCCACATATGCAGAAGCTATCAATATGAAGAATAGGTGTCACAGTCTGAGTCGTCTACATTTTACAGCGCCAAAATCTTAGCAACAGCCTGTTCAGCCGTGGACATGATGACGCCCGTAGGGTTTCCGTACGGCAGCGACGGGATGATTGAAGCATCCACAATGAACTGCACGGCGCAAATTGAGTTAATACCGTCTCCGGATCCAATACAATTTGAAAACGCACCAAGTTGGTGGTATTAAAGACCTTGGTATTGATGTCCACTACGGCCGAGGTGGGGGACGTCCCAACCTTGTTTGAACCCACCCAGTGGTTCGAGAGCAAGTTTCCCTGCGGGGCGTCTGTCAACAAGCCCGAAAATCGCAGATGAGGCTCTTGCTTACGTCAGCATAGGTATGGACTAGAGCAACGAGCTGAAGTCAGCACCGACGGCGAGTAGAGGGACGGAGGAGCCGCACCAAAGTTGGGGACGGTAGTGGTGGTGTCCGGCGTGATGAGCTTGAGGCCGGGGACTGCGCAGGACTTGAGCTTTATACAAAGATAGCGTTTCGGGAGGTATACCATTCTTGACGCTCGCGATAACGTCGTTGATGGCCGTGACGAGCGTTGCCTCGTCCACGGGGTCGGTGAAGTACGGCTGAACAAGAGGGAGCGCCTGGAGGTTCGAGTCGATCCCGATGCGTCCGCGCGAGGTGAGGCCCGTCGACCTAAATACTATCAGCCGGAAAAGGCAATCGTGCAAGTGAGGACGTACAGGTATACGGTGACAGCGAAGACTTGGCTGCAGGTGAAATGCATCAGGATGTATGTCGCGTCGAGACAAGACACATGATAAACACCTGGCATTGAAGGGCTGACTGGTCATCGCATAAGAGACGCCCCCGGGCCGCACAGAGCCCTGGACCTATAAGCACGGGTGGGTGATGAGCAGCACCTTGGCGAGGGAAGAAACGACGCCCACCCAACGGGTCTTCTTGTCGGTGCCGACGTACGACCGCCAGAAGTTAAGCCTGATGTAGGTACAATGTCAGACAGGCCGAGACACGAGGGAGACTGCGTACTTCACCGATGCATCAGCATACACCCCAGACTGGTTCTTCAGATATTGCGCAGCGTCAGCCGGGCGTGGGTTGGTCCACGCATTTGCCCAGCTGTCGTAGGCGTCGATAGAGGGGTGGGTGAAGACAAGCTGGCCACAATGCAGCATTAGCCGCAAGGACATCGCCACTAAGACGGAGACCCACAGTCACACCCGGATTATCAGAGGCCTGGGAGGGCGAGTCAGCGGGTGTCTCTCGCAGAGCAGGAGGATGACGCACGTTGTACCCAACGGGCAAGTTGATCCACTGCCCCTGCGGCGGGAGGTGTACCTTTGCAACGGCGTTCCCGCTGTTCTGCACGAGCTGCAGCATGTCCGCGGGCCCGATGCCGCTCTGGTACAGGATGCGCGACGTCCCGAAGGCGCCCGCGGAGAGGATGACGCGGCCGCCGGCGTTGAGCGTAGCGACGCCGTTGGGCCCGAGCGAGGTGTCATTCGTCTGCACGCCGGTGATGGTGCCGCCCGTGCGGACGACGGCGGAGACGGGCGTGTAGAGCTTTAGCGTGACGAGGGTCGTGCGCGCGAGAGCCGTTTGGAGGTACGTCGCGACAGGCCCGGCGCGCTTGCCACCGAGATACTTGAGGCGCAGGTTAGCATGTGGGAGAGCGATAACAATGATAGATTGTACGTCGTAGGAGCTGAATCCGTAGACATGCTCCTTGGCATTGGGATTGGCATTAATCGTCGTCTGGGTGTATCCCTGGCCATCGAGGAGCTGGCCCATCACCGTAGAGGATTGCTCCAGATAGCGCTTGCCGTCCGTCGAAGGATGGTCGGTGGTGGGAAGGCGGGCAGAGACCTTTGCTGTGTACGGTGCGTGGTTTTGCCATCCCGCGGGCCACCCCGATGCCAGGGAGAAGTCGGAGTCCGAGGCGTACCAGTATAGCCTATCTTGCACCTAAGTGCGGGCGCGCAAGGCATTTTGAAGCACTTACCCGGCATTGATGCTTCCACCACCACCAATCAAGCAGCCTGCGAACACGGAAATATCTGGATCCATCGTGAGCATCTGGAGCGACTTTGGCGTGTACTTCCTGACCATTGCACCACCAGTACTGCCAGCAAAAATCAGCCGAGATATCATCTTGAAGAGCTTGCCACTCACTTGATTCGCATCACCGAACAAGGTCTACAAATGCGAAGCAATCAGGTTAGCCGTGTGACTCTGGAAGCTTCGTCCGCACCTCGAACGCGCCGGGAATGTCGAATTTGGTTAACTGGACCTGGGTGAGTACAAGTTTCTGGCGGAGCAGGATGCACGGAACACTGACATTAGTCGGGATACCCCAGGACGGGGTGTATGTGCCTCCAGTCTGGGCAGTGCTCGGCCCACCACGCTCGAGTAGAAGGACCTTCTTCCCCGCCTCAGAGAGACGGTCAGCAGCAATAATACCCCCGGGTCCTCCACCAACGATGATGTAGTCGTAGGCGGCATGCGCTGCAGGGGAATAAACATTAGGCACGGCGATATCTAATGGAAAACGTACCGAGTCCGATCGCATGCCCGAAGATGGATAGTGCTGCGAGAAGCTGTCGGGATATATGCATGATAAGAAGCACAGAAGCCTGCGGGAGTCGATGCTTAAGGTGGTGTTAGTAGACTAACGCGAAACAGCGCGACTTGACATCTCACCCTTTATGCGATCGATGTCCGTGCTACGATGGGCACGGGCGCCCAGAAGATGCATATACGGTGGGCGATATATGTTTCGAAAGCCCCGTACACGAGGGCTCGATGCAGGTCGGTTTCTACATTCGGGCCTGGCGGTCCTAATTTGGAGGTCCGTCGTGGGCGCGTGTATTTTTAGTCAGGGACTTAGGTACGCTGATGACGAATGAATGCCGACGAAGGCCGTTGAATGGTGAAAACGCACAGAGTGCTGCTTCTGGAACAAGGATGTTATCAGCGAACTAGAAAAAGTGAAGCAGACACGGGAGCTGCGTACCTTCACATTCAGGAGTTTAAGAAACAGAACGCAAGACTTCGAGACCGGACATCGGACACCATTGCATCCGTCCGCTCAAACTAGCGCAATGAGGATAGCATCCCCGTCGACAGCCGCTAACTGAGATGGAGCCGACAGCGCTCTCCATGACGAATGCGCGCTGGCTGCCCTTGTAATGATGTCGGCGTACTAGGATGTTGGCTTGATATAGCTCGAAAATCAGCAACTGTTCCGATACCGTAGGATTTCTCGTAAACTTACACCTAGGCACGTCGAAAATATCCCCAATCGCGCGCCCGACCCGGGGATTTTCGGAGGGGCGGGAGCTGAACAGGGAGGGGGATTCCCAGACTCTCCAGGGAATCCAAGTTAAGTACGGGGGCTTGCATGTACCCGCCAAAGTTGTCGACAAGTTGGTGGCAGGAAGCAAGAGAGTCACGTCTGTGTCACGCCTACGTAAGGACGAAGTTCACTCCAAGTTCACTCCAAGTTGAACGTTAAACCACAGCCAAAGCACACTGACCTCCTCTCTGAAAGGTGACTTCTCTAAAGAATTCAAGTGTCATACACCGCCAAAGTGCCGGCAGGTCCCCACCACCTGGAATCCTCACATGGCGGCCATGTATTGCAGAATCTGGCCCCAGGTAGCCACCAGGTAGCTGCCAGCTGGATCTCTCAGGTGGAATTTCAGCTGCCGGGCAGCTGTATATCCACATACATACCATGTTGTGCCGCCAGCCAGTGTTCTGGGCGAAATTTTACATTCAGGACAAGAGGGTTTGAAAACCCGAAAAATGCACCAGGGGTCGGTTTTTTTTTCTCAGAGGGTCGGGGGTACTCCCTCCCCCTACGTAAGCGATTTGTAAGCGATTTGTCAGCAGCACGTGGGCTCCGCTTAAGCAATAACGTACCAGAGTCCGCACGTTTAGCATCTGTGCCATTTAAATCATCCTGAGCACTCTTTGGTTGGTTTTCCAGAGCAGCAATATATGCTGACATTCAAAAGACTTATTGGCGGAAAGCGCCGAGATCAGTACACGTGATGATTTTCCCTCTGCCGAGTGGCTGTACCCCCACCCCCCCCCTCCAAATGCAGTAATAATGTTTTGGTCTCTAACTCGACGACCACGGAACCGTTCACTACGGGACCACGATTTTCGGAATCCTCATTGAAAATCAGATCAGAAAGGGACCTCATGTAAAGAATCCGTATTTCGGAAGCCCCTTGATTCAGGATGCATTATTCGACACAATGTGAATGTGAAGTTGATTGATCTTTCGGCCGCGGGCCTTGCAAATCGTCCTGGTTGTTAACTTACTTAAAAAGCTGTTGGACAGCGTATACTCAGCACCTCAGCTCAAGGCCGTCTCGAAACTTGCGGAATCATCGGATTGTTTGCATCCACTAGCCAACAGCCGATTGGGTCGAAGTAACTGCATTTGAACTACATCAGACTTTGCTGGCCTGAGACGGGAGAGAGTGGTCCGTGCGTTTATTTGGGGTCTGGTAAAAGTGACGCGGCAGCGGCGCGCACTGACGCGCATTGACGCGGCAGTGACGCGGTAGTGACGCGGTGTGACGCGCCTGTGGCTGTGTGATTGACGCGCACCGGCGCGCCGCCTCTAACTCATCACCCAATGCTCAGTTGAGGGAAATTTGAATGCGAGCGACGTTTTTACGTCCCAATACATCATTTGAACACAAAAAATCCAACCCTGAAATTTGGTCCCTTTGACTAAACATCAACCGGTTTTCCCTATATGAACACCTTACGGTCTACACTCAGGCATTCTAGGGCCCTGAGGATGCCGAAGGGAATTTTGTCATTATCCAACATATATCCGTCCCAGTGCAGAGCAAACCGGGAGCTCAGCGGTTGAACCTCAATGGGAGGCAGATTCTGGATGAACCTTTGAACATTGAACTATTAATATTGCTGGGCCCTGATTCTCAACCAGTTGAACTGAGGGAGATGCGATCTGGAAGGTCCACATAAGCTATTTAATGACCCTGAGTTCCCCATAGGAGCTTCCCGAGGCTATCCAGCATATATCAACCCAGGACAAACTGGGAGTCTGGTGTAGCTCTGCATATTCCTGGAACACATTCATGTCTAGCAATTATAATGAGCCTGTTCCACAGACTTCTGATCAAATGTACAGTTGCATTTAATCCTTGCAACATTTTTGTTGCACATAAGACACGATATTCTAGACTTCACGCGGAGGTGCAGTACTATAATCTGCCGAGTCCAGAAAAGATGTTGCGAGGGTGGTGCGGACCGGCACACACGCTTTATGAAACCATGCTCATGTATCCCCTGTAATTGAGCAGAACATATTGATTGAGCGGAGGATGTGGGAATGTAAGTATGGGCAAAAATTCCGACACTGCACTAGCCTGTGGGTAACCACAGCGAGCGAAAATTCTCACAGGCAGAGGTGACGGTCTTCCAACTCAAACCAGGTCTCGGTGGGCGGGGAAAATTGGGGCTGAGCTGGTAGGTTGAGTAATACGAAGCCGTACGATAAGCATTATGTAGCGCTGTGAGTAAGGGGCTACAGCACTGTTGTCATGCATAAACCCTATTCTACTAATTTCTAGTGTTCCTCACAAGGTCATAGAAATATATGTGACGCGCAGGCTGTAAGTCCTCAGCCAACTCCCTGCACCGTAGTCCGAGTCCGAGGAACATCTGTACATCTCCCTACATCAATTTGGCACAAAAAACCAATCCTAAAATGCATAAGCTAACCTGGGTTCAGTCGCAATGCAACCCTCCAGCTGCATCTTTTCACAGTTGAAAATTATATGATCCCTGTGAATTGTCCCAAGGAACAGACATAGAACTCCTAAGACTGGAATCGGATGCATACATGGTGAAACAGACCTGCTATTCCTCTGGATCTGGGGGAATTGTGACGAAGTTGCAGAGCTTCGGCCTGATGTCGACATTAGGGGTACCAGGTATGAGTGGGGTCCAATGTTACGGTGGGTTTCTGTACAACACAGCGAGTCAAGAATCATCAATGGTTCAAACACCAAGCCCAGGGAGCAACGGGGTAGGATTCCCTCCACAATTAAAATGATGAACTTAAATCGAACAGTACCGCTCAGGCTTCCTATTCGGTGAGGCTCCAGTGTCTGTGAATGACCAGGCCTTGGATGCATTTATAACTGGTATTGTGTTGTTTCCCTTGAAATAAGACCACAGGTACCCGTCAACTAGGTCCTGGGTGGTGAATCAAACTGGTGATCTAGTAGTGATTCAGTGTGTAATTGCCTCCAGTTGGTGTAATTGCCTCCAGTTGATTACAGATAGAGCTCAACTCACTGTATATAGTATTAGTGCTCAATGACATGGGCATGATGATGAAAGAACATACATATCTTATCCTCGGATTACGGGTTTTGGTAGTTGTACAGTAATGTATATCCTTCGTACGTAGTGTATTGTCCAACTGCATTTAACAGATTGCATAGATGCTAGTGTTGAGGTGTAGCGTAGCAACATTATGGAACACATACCGTACAACACTGATTTGTCGACCCAAAACTTGTTGGTCAAAATTTTGCTTGATTGGTTTCAGGGAACCCCGGCCTGAATTAGATTTGCCTATGAGTCGATTCGGATTGGATTCAGACTAGGATGATTCATGTACCATGATATTGTGACAGGGCTTACAACAAGGTGGTGAGATAACATAATAATTGACTCCCGCAATTCAGAACCTCATCAGTGAATAATTCATATTGTCTACAGCTGCTAAGGAGGCCGAAATTAAACACCTCCGTTGAGGTTGGGGATTACGACTGTTCATAAGTCATGAAACACACTGGATTTTCAAGTTGACACAATGCAATGAATATTTCTGATAGGTGTGCCAGTGACGCGGCAGTGGCTGTGTCATTGACGCGGCACTGACGCGCACTGACGCGGCAGCGGCGCGCATTGACGCAGTGGCGGCGCGCATTGACGCAGACCTGATGCGGCATGTGTGTGTTGTTGTAACCCAACAAAACTGGCAATTAACAGCTGCAATTTATCTCCACTGTCCTGTGTAAGGCTGCAACTCCCATTTGAGTCAAAGTGGCCTCTGTACGGCACAAGTTCACCACATAACATTACCATTTTGGTGTAGGTACCTGGCCTGATGTCCTTTGAGAGGCTCCCACCCTGCTGGGATTCTGGAGAAATGATTTTAAATGACCCACGATGATCAAATATAAGCTGGGCATACCGTGAGAAATTGCGCGTCAATGGCGCGTCGCCGCGTCATTTTCTCCTGACCCGTTTATTTGGCTTGGCATCACAATCACGTGCATGTTGCTTGCATACACCGCCAGTGCTCTTGCTTTCTCCCTCTTCCACCGTCCGCCGCCCCATCGCTTTCCAGTCATTTTTACAGCCGAAATTCCCTCCAAACTACCCGTGATCGTTCGTGTCCTGCCCTCCAACATCCCTGCAACCCCACAATCACGAGCCTCACGCGCACCCACCCCAGGTGACCCCACCTCTCGCCCGTTGCTGCCGCGCGCGAAGGCGCTCGTACGTCCCTTTGGATCCCACGAGACAATAGCGCGTTTCTGAGCGATGCGCACCTTGCGATGACTCCCGCCCCACATCCCCGCAACATCAACGTGTCAACATCCCTCGAGATTCAAGCCGTGTCCGTGTTCTCAAATGAATCTGAACACCCTCAAGTCCTTAGACTTTTCCTTCAAGCTTCCAAGGGTTTTCCTCAGGTCTCCCTCAACATTCTCGTACGTCTCCACGACGTGTCCACTCCAGACACCCAAAGCCCGTTCAAGCCCTCATAATCTATTCAAGTATCAAGTCTCTCCACTGCTTCAATCTTCTGCACCAGGCATGCGCACAACACACCTGCCTCAGGAGCTCCACATTCTGCGTGTTTTTCTATCGGGGTGTCCTGGCCAAACGTCCAAGTCTGCGGCCCATCCGCAGCTTCCATCGAGATACTGGAATGGCCTTCCGTTGTCTCGCGCGATTCTTGACATGTCCACGCGCTCGGCCAGTCACTAACTCGGCGCAATGTCCACCACTACTTGTTCTGATATTCATATTCTCAAGTGCTTGTGTGTAGAGCGGTCCTTGTACGGTACCTTTTTTATGCGGAGTAATATATTGTTCTCAATATACGGTCGTTCCCGATACCAATTGTGCGTTCCAAGTGAGCAAAATAAAATAAAATAAGTAGCAATTATAACTACCTGCAGTATCGGGTGCACACAGGTCCGCAAATTAGCTGATGGCCAGCTAGACCTGGCTCCATGCTGGACCTATTGGCTCCTGAACCTGGCACCCACCCGAAAAACAGCTGGTGGCCATCATCTCACGACATCTCGCACACATGTTGCGCCCAGGTGGGAACTACATGGCCGACCGTTGGCGGTGTATTTAGAGGTCTGTATGAATGCTCGTCTCACTGCGATGATTTATATTCTCAAAAAACAACAGACTGGTTCTATGGATTCAATCCATGAGGCAGAGTCGAGGCCGTCAATGTTTCCCTTGCACATGTTCACGATGGCACGCAAGTAGCACAAGCCGTATTCTAGCCACCCAAATAAATATTTATATTCAGCCCATTCCCTGTTAAGCCACCTCCGAAAGTGGCGCATGAAGGATAGACGTCCAGTTCCCCCGTAGCATTGATCTCTACCAAAGAAACATGTGTCTACATAGCTCTATGTGGCTCTATGGCTCTACTGCCCTACCGCTCAATTCGTCTATGCGCCTTTTTGATAGAGGGGACATGCCTACTACTCTACTGCTCTACGGGGCTCTCTGTAGCGCCCTGTAGGCATGTGGATTTCCCAGATGTCTACCAGTTGCACAATCTCTCACAGGTATTACATCTCGCCATTCCAGTGTTCACCACGTAAAATGAATGGTGTTGCCACGAAAATTACACCGACTTCGGCCACAAAGTCAACTTGGATACTGAAAAAAACTTTTTAGTATGGATTTTGCACGAAGTCCTAGGACCTCTAAAACATGATTTGAAGTATGTAGGAGTTATACAATGACCATTCGGAGGCTCCCGGAGCCACAGTAGTCTCTGGTCTGGGAAGTTGAGGTGTAGAAATGACTAGATGAGCTCAGGAAGGGACATACCATGGGTAGCATTCAAATCTATGATGTCCCCAGGCATAGTAGAGCAGCTCAGAGGCAACTCAGAGATAATGGTAATTTCGTCGGCTGAATTCACACCGAGGATTGTCATATTTAGGCAGTACCGAGGTGCTATTCGAAAGCCAAAGTATTGAATTAGAATAAAATCGGTCTGAGACTGACACTGATCCAAGTGGCTTCAATCCAACTGATGGTGTCTGTTAAACTAGTTAAATAAGTTTGAACTTCAACTTCCCTGAAATCAATTTGAAACCTCTACATGTAGGACTATCAGAGAGACCTACTCAAACCAGAACCTAAAGTACTTGTATCATTATGCATTTCAGTCCTCCCCAAACGCACAGGTTGGACTTAAATTTCAGTCCAACTGACATGCCAATCGAAAGAATTAATTTCCAGGATCCTGAAATCTGTGTGTTGGCAGGTGATTCACATTTCAGCCCAGCTGAAATCAATTCTTTAGGTTCACATTTCAGCTTGGGCTGCAATTCAAGCCGAATCTTGGCATTTCTAGAGAGCTGAAATGAATGATGAGACAAATAAATTAGGTTTGAGTTTCGGCTGGTCTGTTTTGCAACCTGACTAGTAGTGTTTTGAATTCATTTCAGTGCATCCGAATCTCAATCTTATTACACTAATCTGAGTTGCGAAATCAGTGAGACTTAAACTATCCAAATGAGCTCCCATTTCAGGCTAGTTTGGTTGTAATTTGATACCTTGATGTTCGAGTAGCACATCGGCTTTGCCTACATTTGGTAGTCTTAGGTGTGATTGGGAGGCTGCCCATCAGGTGGCAGTGAGGTGGCGGTGAGCCTGCACATGACTCGGAGGCACGGCCCGCCGCTAGGGGTGAGAAACTCCTTCCCTATATAGGGAGGGGGGGAGGGGGGGGGGGGGGGGTCTCGAGGGAGGTCAAAAAAAACTTTTCGACCCGATATCCGATTTTCGAAACCCGACAGCCCCTTGGGTCTATATGTCTTGTTTAATTTTGGGGTTGGCCGTGCATATGTAATCTAAATTGCGTTGAAGTCAGCATAGCAGAGTTTAAAATGAGGAGCTTCCGCAAAAGAATCGTGGGATGGACATTTGCGGTCAACGTCTCAATGTAACACTCAATCCATCTGGTCGGGCTGCTGAATTTTAGGGCACAGCGCAACTTATCTCCTTCCAGAACAAGAGGATGTATCTTTGCCGGGACGCGTAAGAAATTCTGACATGATTCGCGCCGTGGGACAGCATTGTGTGCCTGCCTACCCCTACCCGCTACACGCTCAAGAGGAGCTGGGGCGGCCGCTACACAAAAGAACGTGTGGCGGGTTGGGTATTCGGGTACAGCAAGCTCCCAGCTCAAACCAAAGGGCCGATTCAGTAAGGAACGCCCAGGAAATTCCAAGAGAATTTGCACACTGGGGCAGCATTGTGTGCCTACCTACCACAACCCGCTACACGCTCGAGAGGAGCCGGGGCGGCCGCTGCACAAAAGAACATGCGGCGGGTTGGGCAGCCGGTCTGTCGATCAAACAAAACCGCGGAATTCACACAGGAGGAGGAAAGAAACGGCTTGGGATGAAACCGCGAATTCACACCAGCGCTGCTGGCGCGACGGCTTCCGCGGCAGGGAACAGGCGTATCGACAAGCGGGGCCCGACTTACAGAGCCTAGCAAGGGGGGGGATCGAGGGGAGATTGATGGGACTCACGGAGACATATTGAGAACAGCGGCCTAGTAATATTCCTGCTACGACAACCCCCTTGCTGTAGTTGGCCTCGTATCTTGCTCAAATCTTGGCTGATTTTCGCAATCCTTGGACTACTAGAAAATACAAACTTTTGAAATTCCAAATCTGAAGAGACCTAAGCAATTGGGCAAGGTATGGCCAAGGTATAAGCCAGTTACTGCAGGTGGGGGTGTAGTATATGTAATGTATCTAGCGTGGTTTGCAGATATATCGCATGTCTGCAAGTCGGCGACGAAACACATCGGCTGCGCTTCGAGGTGAACAAATGAATAAATCAGCCTCTCCCGAGGGTCGCAATGTCAGTTTTCGAACCTCTTACGGACCGTCTGCCTCTCGATCATAATGGTCATATTCGGTTTCTGTGCTAACTACAGCCTGGGCTGATGGGAACCTTCGTTGAGAGCTTCACTTCGGCTGGTATATCAAGTCGGATCCACTTGGACATTAAACCAGGGTGCGCTGCCTGAGGCCGAATATCCCATCTCAATCGACGCATTCCCCGAATAAGTTCAAGTATCATTTGACAATGACTATCGGCGATCTCGGCACACAACCCGCCCGGGTGGAATGACTTGGAAGCTGTGGGCTTGGCGGAGATCGGCCATACATCGGGGTTCTTCTCTGCCTGCGAAAACTCAACTCAAAATTGAATGAATCTACTCTCACTCCGTAGTTCGCTCAGCTTCTCTCTTTCGTACCAGCCTCGAAGATATTTGACTAATCGCCATCCTGATTTCCCTCGCTGGAGCTATGCCGTATACGTCACTCTTAGGACTGCGCTGACATGCTGCTGTAATTCTCTGTCGGACCTACGCGGCGAACTTGGTGTCGAACGTATGTCAAGAGCGACTTCCGTTCCGATTTTCCGGGGGGCGACAAGCCATACAACCGCATGCGGGAGCCTCCCTCTCCATCGTGCACCGTGGACTGCAGCACTCAGTCCGCTCTGTGGATCGGAAATCTCGCAAAGATCAAAATTGCTCGAGCTTCACGTGTGGATGATCAGTTCGG
Organism: Mycena latifolia; assembly: GCA_029289555.1. Lineage (NCBI taxonomy): Eukaryota > Fungi > Basidiomycota > Agaricomycetes > Agaricales > Mycenaceae > Mycena > Mycena latifolia. The sequence goes on along the minus strand of JARJLE010000059.1, from coordinate 92,883 downwards.
TTGCTCGGGGCCGATTGAATACTTAAAACTGCACCAAGGCTCAGAAATAAACTCCGAGTACATGCACGCCAGCGTCCGCTTGATCCAGAATATCCATCGCGTAATCCCTGACACCCGTGTCGAACAGCCCAATCTTCTCTGACGATCCGCACTAGGCACACGATTTGAAGCAGTAACGCGCGTGGAAATCGCACATAAGTTTGTGTTCTTATTCTTCTCTGTCTGAATCAACTCAAGGTCGAATGAGTTGCACGATCTTCGTCGGTCGTCTTTCGTTCAACGCCTGCCTCTCTTTGAGACGAGAACTCCTTCCCCAACTGCCACACATATTCCTCACTGGTACTCGGGTGCTCACTTCAGGCCGCCACCCGATCGGATCTGAGAGAAGACTGCAGCTCGCTTCAAGTGTCAGTGGTAGATCCCCTCCGCTGCTGTCTTGCCAGTTCAACTCAAAGCAATCCAATTATGCTTCTCGGACCCGACTTGCGAAACTGTGGGAAACGTACTTATCTTCGCGGGATCCACCCTCACGAAAATCAACGCGTCAGCGTTGACTCAATGCTGTACTTCCATGTGAGCCATTGCACTTACTGCGCGTTCGACCTACCTTATATTAACCACCCCTCCGTTCTGTGGTACAAAAACTGTGGCTGTGCTTTGGGCATAGCCACCCGTTTTGTACCACAGAACGGAGCGGCAACTTGATAGTAACTCTCTTAAGTATCAATTCCGAGCGTCAATCGACGGTCTTAAAATTTCTCTGTTTCCGTCCAAACCCTGACATCTCACTTCCCTACCATCGCTTCCTGGCGCCTTTATCCCCCATATTCCAACCAGACCGCGAAAAATGGTCTTGCTTAAAATATAGGGAGGATAGCCTGTGTACATGATTTGAGTGCAAGTTACAATTTTGCCTTCGCGGGATTCGTCGTCATCGCCAGTGCTCGCAGGTCCTTCCTTAAAATCTTCCCTGCCGACGACTTAGGGATAGCCGCGACGAATTCCACGCCTCCTCGTAATTGCTTGTGGCTCGCAAGGCGGCTCCTCACGAAATCTTGGATCACTTTTGCACTGATCACTGATTTATCGGCGACGACATATGCGCGAGGGACCTCTGTGGATTGCTGTTCATCGAAAACTCCGATGACTCCAGCATCCAAGATGTGCTGGTGCGAGGTCAAGACTGCCTCGAGTTCGGCGGGAGCAACTTGCAAGCCTTTATACTTGATAAGCTCCTTCTTGCGATCCTGACAATGATTGATTGTATGTCGAATGCACCAGTGGAGTTGAAGAAAAACGTACCACAATAAATAATCGGTTCTTTTTAAAAAAGCCAATGTCTCCTGTGCAAAAATATCCATCCTTGAAGGATTCAGCATCCGCCACGGGATTATTGTAATACCCCTTGGTAACTATTGGCCCTTTGACAAGAACCTCCCCGGGTGTGCCGGGAGAGCAATCATTCCCGTCCTCGTCGATTATTCTACGCGCAAAAGGTTAGCACGTACAATACCTGGAATGGATGAACGTGCCTGAGCTCCACGTTGGCAAGGAGTGGACCAACACTCCCAGTGAGGTCTTCAACGTTCACTTCTCCGCCCGATACTGATCCCGTGGTTTCCGATAAACCCCACGTTTGGGCGAGGAAAACTCCTAGTTTTTTTGCTAACTTCGATTTGCAGCTCTTTCCCTAGGGGCGCTGCACCAGCTACGAGGGAGACGTCGGAGCGGCTCCGAACGAGACAAGTTCGAACTCACCTAGGGCTGATTTGAGCGAACGGAAGTGGTCTTTAACAAGCAGCGACTTGGTACAGAGCAAGTAGATCGGGGGTACGCTCAAAAAATTTGTGATTTCCAGACTGCGATTATACTCGAGAAATTGCACAAAGTCAAATTTGGACATCCAATAAACTGTGCCGCCTTGCCAGAATGATGACACAAAATAACCCTTCACTCCGGCGATATGAGCTGTCGGTAGATGAGCTGGAGTTCGGTAGTCCCACTTCCCCTCGGCTCCCCAATGTTGACGGAGGTCCAGACCTATAAGGTAAGCCGCGGCTACCATGTTTGTATGGGATACTTTCACTCCTGTGGTTGAAGACTGAGCGGTGTTTGTTTCGATAAAGCCAGGCATACCTTTATGCATTCCAGTAGTCCCAGAGCTATAGAGAAGACATATTAAACTGTTCTCGAGCTCCTCTTGGTTTGTTATTCGCGGCCAGTCCAGCTCGGATTCGCCAATAATGCTTTGAAGCGATGAACCGGTCAGCACGCGGAGTAGTCGTTGAGGCTGCCAGGAGTCCAGGACCAAACAGTGATGCAACGGAAAGTCGCATAGACGAGCGGCGAATAACAGAGTATCCTTAGACTGGGATACCGGGCAAGATATGCACAATTTAGCCGAGCCTTGCTGCATCTGGGTAGCCAGCTCTTCTGGCCTGAACGACGATGACGCGAACGAGACCACTCCCCCGGCCGCGAGTATACCTGATCAAACGAGGTTCCAGTTGAAGATGATCTGAATCAAGAGAATAAAGTCTACCGTAGAAAAGGATCGGTAGCAAGAACTGCCGAGTGGGTTAGTCGAGCTCAAACTGGATCCACGCGTTCCGAACTGACCTGTCCAGTCGACATCACCACCACTATGTCCTCTCCACTCCCGTGCTGGCCAATTCCAAAACGAGTGCGAAGAGTGCATGCTATCCTGCGCGTCAAGATGCGGGCTTGGGTCTTTGTTATTCCGTTGCTCGGATTCGCGGCCTCTGCATGGAGCACGGTTGTCTCTTCGGCCAAACACTGCGGCGAATCTACCCGCTGTCAGGAATGCCAATAGCTTGCAACAAGTGTCGAGCACACACCGAACAAAAAGGAAAGCAGGTCGAGCTGGGGAATGGAAACGGCCGGCATGGTGGAGGTGTATATCATGCCTGCTGTGGGACTTGATTAGACTACGGTTATGGGTGCGCCGTTCTTATCCAGCGGCTCGGCCGCCGCTTTGTCTTCGACATCCAATCCGGTGACGTTTGACATCCTGTGAACGCTCGGTTGAAATAGTACAGTATACCAAGCACGACCAGTGGGTTGGCCAACAACATGGATCACTCCTTCCGAGAAGTATCCGAGGCTCGCATCCACCACCGCTCTACTCTCTATGTCGTAAAGTGACCGGAATTAGACAATGACAGACAAATATCGGCTTTCCGAGGCTTTCATTTTGCTGGAAATGGCCTCAGATTGCCGAGGCTTTCTCTGCGTGGCAGGTTCAGCTTCACACCGGGATTACGGACATTTCGGGGCACCCGATGTTAGTTTCGATACGGCACGTGACCATTTCGGGCGCGCCGAAATGCGTCGGCCTTCCCATATATAGCAAGCCCGAAGCATTTCGGCGCACCCGGAACGAACACGTGCCGTATCGAAACTAAAGAAAATCAGAGGGGGAAAAGAATGCGCCATGTCCCGTGGATCTCGCCTTCGGCGTTCAGCCCCTAAATCTGCTTACACTGATCGCCGAGCGCGTCTCCGCAGATGGTGCACACGCGGTTGGGCGCGCCGCCGATGCTAGACACAAGAGTTGATGGGTTTGCAAATGCAACCTTGGAATGCGAACGCACCCGGTAGTCGGAAGACTACCACGTCTGCGGATAGCTCGCTGCCCTTGTCGAACTTAAGCCCAGACTCGGTGAACTCGGCGATCTGGTTGTCGTTCTTGAGCTTGATCTTGCCGTCGATTATCATTTGGCTCGCGCCGACATCTAATTAGCAGGCCGTCAGGTCGGGTAGCTAAGAATAAATGGGCGAATGCGCGAGGCATCGATGTAGTACCCGCCGGCGCGGTCCCACGCTGAGAGCGGGAACGCCGCATCCATTAGGCCCATGTTGAGCTTGAAGCCCCCTTCGCCAGATATCCATCAAACAAAGCCTGCCATCCTGGTGAATTAAACGCACTTGTCATCCTCTGCAATCTTGAGTGCGAGGCGCTGGTTGAGGCCAATGGACATGACGTGCGGGAAGGAAGTATTGACGCGATCCGCGATCTCGACTGGCGGCCCTCCCTCCCAATATGATCCCCCCATGATGTGCTTCCAGCCATTCTTGGTGGTCATCACATACGTCGAGCTACGCTGGTACATCGTAACATCTTATAGGTCTATGGTGAGTGCAAAATCGGCGTCAAAGACAGTGAACATGCACCAACACCGTGGTCACAATAATTAGCGGCTATATCGTGGGCTACATTTATAGGTGCTTCAGACTGCAACCAACGGCGGACGCGGCGGAAATTCGTACCGGAAGTGCATGCTCCACGACTATTACTTTTTTACCCGCATGATCGGTGGCGCGCTTGTGCTGAGTCGAGTGGAGGATCTGTCCTTTGAAGACGTCTTGAAAGCAATATAAATATATCAGGCGGTTTAAGGTTCAAGCCAAAGTAACGTACCATGCCTGGGTAAGTTGGGAAATTCCCCTCCCCTTCGCCGAGGCCGGTGGCAAAGATGAGATGTTTGACTTTGAATATGCGTTCCTTACCCCCGCGATTGACTAGGACCTCCCAGGTGCCCGTATCATTCTTGCATGCGCTAACCACCGTCGACAAAGTCCACACGTCGAGCTCCATCGCCTCGGCATAATTCTCGAACCAATTACCGAGCTAGGCAGAGAGTTATCAGCGACTTCCTCAGATCCTTCTTCAGGTAAAACTTACCTTGGTATAGACGGGCCAGGTCGGCGGAAAGCTGTATACGGCTATGAATGGCAGGAAAAATTCAACGCAATGTCATTTGAGAGACGGGAGGTATGGCAGGTGGTCGTACCATACTGGGTCGTGGAGACAGAGAGATTCGGAGGTTTACCCGATTGACTTGGCAAATTGACTTGCGCACCAAGCGGAGTTTGAATTTGGCTGGGTTGACTTGTGTAACTTGTGCGGGCGTTGACTTGTGCTTGTGCCCTTTTACACTCACTCTCCCCACCATACAGAAACATCATAATACTCATCCCCAAGCCTGCCAAGACACCCACAACCTACTTAGGCATTGTCGGGACTATCCTTGGCAGCGGTCGGCAAGTTTGATGCCATCATCGCCAACACTGATGTCGTCGTCGTCGCTGTCGTTGTCGGTGAGCAAAGTAATATATGTTTTTGGCGGATGACTTGAAAGTGTATATACATCTCTTGACTCATTCTCTTATATGTAGTCCAATCAATTGGAATAGTCCTGGACCGAAGAGCACAGCAGTGTCGGGCGTTTGTAACTGATCAACTCATGAGTCTAATGCAGTTCATTTTGAATAATTACATGCTAACTAGGCAGCCGTGTGGGGAAGCTACCAATCTTACTTTCAGGTGCACATATTGACTTGTGCGGGTGACAAATTGACTTGTGCACTCAAAATCCCCGCACAATCCCCGCACAAGTTGATTTGTGCCCGCACGACATGTACCCGCACAGTGAATATCGGTTCAAGGAAGAACTACCGCGATACAAAGGACGGGCCTAATTCAACGGGTCTCCACAACAAAGATATAGTGACTCGCGGGGTACGACATTCACGACAGAGGGAATGCAGTTGACCACTGAACGGTAATGTTAGGGCAACTTCGTAGATAGAGAGCAATTAGTATATTTCCCTCTAAATGGTACTCTCACAATGTGTCGCAACTTAATCTAGTCAGTGAACATCCCCAAAAAGCTATACACCATCACTCGACGGCTTAGCAAGACGAGTGCCTCTCCGTGGCCCTTGAAACGTCGGCTTCGGCTTCGCACGCCTTCTACTCTTCCCTCCAGAGGCGCTGACTGCTCGGGTTGTAGGTAGGACGGCAAGTGGATTTTACCAATCTGAGTCCTTATATCAGTACCATCCAAACGTTGCAAATCAAGGCTTACCTGACGGGATTTCAGGACCGTATTTGCGACATCCTGGCAAAATTCCCTTTCCCTCTGGTAGGTTCGAGGGATCAAGAGGGGAAAGCGTGTTTCCGGGTCCTCGTGGTCCGACCAATCAACACATTCTAGCCATTTGAACTTGAATTCGCGCACAGTCCCAACACTACGTTCCATGCGACCAGAAAATCTTGCAGGATACCAGAGAACGTTGTCCGCTCTCCAGTCAGACGCGCCGGGATACGGCAGCATCACAATTTCGCCGAGCTTGAATCTAGCGAATAAATGCGCGTCAGAAACGATCTGTGGCAAACAAGAAAAATGCTGCTTACAACTCATTTACGGGCCTCGGCTCGCAACGGAAACAGATGAATGTCACTTCAGGATCCCCCCAATCGATATCCTCTGGGAGACACCTCATGTGCGACCAGAACCGACATTTTTCGCACTGAACTTGAGAGGGGTCATTGTCCCCTTCGGAGATGCTGCCGCATTGGCAGACAATGGGACATGGAGTCGTAGAATTTGTGGAGTCGCTTTTGGCTGGGCTATGATTGCTGTTGAAATCTGGCGAATGCGGGGTCTCCGGGCCCTCGAGTGCGTCCAGGATCATCAGGGAGATTGGGTCACTCGCTGCAGGTCGGCTGGCCTGGTTTTCTGCTTCATCATCCGAGTCTCCGACAGGGAATGGTTTCATCCGAGGCCTCGAGGATGGCAATTAGCTGCTCGAATCGATATTGGAATTGGATCGCGATGACCTGCTTGATTTTGTGCGTTGATCTCCTCCAATGAACCTTGCAACCGATTAGCAAAGCCTGTGCTCGAGCGCGAAGAGTTGTTCGCTCGGAAGCTCGGCTTTTCGGACTCAACTCCTTCCATCCCGGGATTCGAGAGCAGATGTAATCCACAAAAGCGTCAATGAATCCGTTTCGTTGTGCATTTGAGAAGTCGAGTATCTTCCACTAATTAGACTCCACAAAAATACATTCAAAACCCAAGAACATACCGCACTAAACACACGGTCATCAAAACTAAATCCCAGGCCGCTTGTGCAAATTTCGGCGATGACCTCCACAAGCTGTTTGAAGTGCGGTAAATGGTGCTCTTGGTCTTGGTTCCCGATCCAGGTGTAGAGAACAACGACCCAGCGGAAGAGGACTTGGGAGAAGACCAGGGATGTGAGAAGAATGCCGTGCTTGAAGAAATCATGCGTCCCATCCGTGATGACACCGTGTCGTCCACTCTCGGGCTCCAAATTTTCTGCATGCCAAGATTGAACAGAGTCCCTCAGGAGGACATCGCGCATGAACGGAGTCTGCATGCAAATATACTGCTGCTCCAGAAGGTTGGACGCTACAATCCACGGGCTCTCGAACGAGTTGTTTAAGGCAGAGAAGGACTCCACTAGCTGGAACCCGCTATTGCGAGTTGAGGCAGGAATTAGATCCTGGCGCACCTTGCTTTTCTCGACCTCATGGCGAGCTTTCCGCGGGTTGAGAAGAATTGGATTTATTTCACCTAGAGCGACCTGAGTTGCGCCAGCCCCAGCGCGGAGTTGTTGAGCAGTCACTTCGGGATTTTGTCGGACTTGGACATCCAGAGCCTCGACTTCAGTGGCCGACAACTTTGTCAAGGGTGGCCGAGCGTGGTCATGGTGGCCTACGTGATGGCGAACGGCCTTGACGCGTCCGTCATCGTCCACTACTCGGTAATATGTGAGCGTAGCGGCACATTTCACGGGTTTCAAGGTTGAGCGGCAGATATGACATGTTTCTGTTTCCTGCTTCTGGCGAGCGTCCACCGCACTCTTGGGCCGAAAGAAACGAGTAGGGACTCCGCATTCGTCGATACAGCCGCAGTTCAAGACCCCCAAGCATGTACGTTTATCCACATGAGTGGCTGACTCTGGCACTCCCTTCTTTCGTGAACCAGAGGAGCGCCATTTCCACCCTTCGTCGTCCCAGCCTGCCGGCTCTTGACCGAAGGTGCATTCCAGTTTGACATCACCGGTTGGCCATTGATACGAGGGCGCTTCAATGCGGGACCCTGAACTCTGACCTCCCAGCGGATCAGGGGCAGGGGGAAGAGCCGTAAATGAGGTGTGGTGGTGGTTCATTGCTGCAGGGTTTTGCTGCGACGGCCAGGGCTGACTCGGAGTGGAGAAAATCGGTGGTTGAGTCTGAGATTCCGGTGTGCTATATGGTCCATATGGAGCGGTAATGGCTGGCAGGGGCATTGGTGGAAAATACGGGTGAGGGTGAAAATACGGCGGCATGGGCGCAGGCACATGGGAGGGCTGTATCGTGCCCGAATTTGTCCAGTACGGTGCCCAGTCGGGAGAATTGTACATGGGGTTGTAGCCCGCAGGGAGAACTTGAATGATATTAACACCGAAAAGGTGAAGAAGCTTCATGGCTGTGCTGTGCTTACCTGGCATAGAGCTCACGGTGACGTGACTAGTAGCCAAACCATTCGCAGGGATTGTTCGATCTAACAAGACTGTTAGAGGCGGCTGATTGATGCGGAACAAAAGAGTATACCGCCACTGCTAGACACATTATTATTAGAGAACGACAAAGATGCGCCCGGTCTATTCCCCGGAATCGGGGGAGGCCCAGGTGTTGGGGGCAAAGGAGGCGGAGGACCTGCATTTCCTGGCTCGGGCGGCTTGGAGACGAAGCCGAACAAATTCTTAAGGGAGTGAAACATGGGAGCAAGATTTGCACCCGTGAGATCAAGGCGGGATGGAAAAAAAAAGTCGAGAGAAGCGCGTGACCGCGATCGTTGTAACTCCTTTGGGCAGCCGACGGCCGACGCGACGAAGGGATATAAGGTTATTCCGGTGGTCCGAGCACTGGGAAGAGCCCCAGCGGATGCGGACATCCGTGCGGGGCAAGTCAGCAAATCAACTTGCACGTGCACATGTTGACTTGTGCGGGCGACAAATTGACTTGTGCACTCAAAATCCCCGCACAAGTCAATTTGCTCACGCACGACATGACTACCGGTGAAATTGATGGCAAGCCGGTGTCCAATCCCCTCGTCAACGGCCGCCACTCCAGAACTATGGTCAACGCAGGCAAGAAAGTCAAATACTGGATTTAATATACCTTCTGGATTTATCTTGAGTCCTAAATCATTAGATAACTTGAGCGTTGTTCACAAGGGAATTAACCTCCCTGGGGACTTTATGTAAAGGGCAATGAGTGTTTAGCTACCAATTACATGTGGTGGGACCTTGCCCACTCGCATTGGTGCCCAGGGGGTGATGCGAGGTAGGAGGTAGCCTATCGAGAGAGGAAATGTCCAGTGGTCCACTCCTAGATGAGATTTGTGTCGGAATGTGATGAATAGATGAGGTAGAATATTAGTGTAACTTGATAATCCGCGACTGGTGCGTATGTTTCCTTCCTAATCCGAGACTACTTCTGGTCACAACACCGGGAATGTACCCAAGCCAACCACCGACCAAACGTGCGGGGGTCACGTGCGCACGACAAATTGACTTGTGCCGCCAAACACCCGTGCTTGAATGGGCGTTGCAGGCAGATTTTTTTTTGTCTGATACCCACCAATGCTGGGAGGGGGATGATATAGGCTGTCTCTTTGCACAGATATTATATGCCACAAAAGCCCAGTGATTAAATTACGAGCTTTTTTTTATTGTCCGTCAATTGCCAGAATTTGAATGAACGTACGTATGTCTGAGTTGGGAATCGGTTCCCGATCACACAATAACACCATAGGACCTCAATTGATGCCACAAGTCAATGATCGGGCCAGTAGTACCACGGTGGGCATCACAAAAGTCCGAGTGACGGTGATAATGAGGCCTACAATTGACGAGAACTTAGAAACTGCCCCGACAACTTTGGGCAGGCAACAAGGGGGTTATTTATATGGTCCTGACATCCAAAGAATTTGTACAGAAGGAGAAGAATGTGCCCAAGTCAATGGCGACCAAACGTGCGGGGCAAGTCAACAAATTGACTTGCACGTAAGCATGCTGACTTGTGCGGGCGACAAATTGACTTGCGCACCCAAATCCCCGCACAAGTCAACACAAGTCAATCCGCGCGGGCGCAAGTCAATTTGGCAAGTCAAAAAGTGAACCCTCAGAGAGACTCGTAGCGATTACGACAGTTGTTCCCGATCCGAGGGTTGCTCTCAATGACTAGGGTACGCACATCAAGACACTTGAAGCGGGCGGCGATGTCCAGTCCACTGTGTCCGCTGCCGATAACGAGGACAGTAGGCTCTTCATCTTCGAATGAGAGCGCCTGCTGACGCTCTTGAGCCCACTTTACGTGGTTCGGCGCATGGTTGCGCAGTGCGCCTGTCTTCTCGGGGAATTTCCGTTAACGCAGAATTGCGAACACTGAACGAGAACCAGGCGATCAGCGAGGAACTTCTGGATGCTGGTGATGCCGTTGAAAGTGCAGAAGCCCCAGGTTAGAGCCGCGCCAGTGCGACGCTTCGATGAAGAGCCTTGTGATACCCGCTACGTCGCCTGCTTCGACGGCGGAAGCAAACGAGGCCATCCATTCGGCGGCAACCTTTTTAACGTCCAGGTCTGGAGGCACAGTCGCATTGAGATTGTCGAGGGTCGGGAGAGTCGGAATGCCCATAGTGGTGCGATACAAAGAGTCAAATCCGCTCCGCATGATACCAACATGGTAGTACCCGCCAGCTGACGTATCAAGTGGTCATTGTAGCCGAGCTGGTGAGGGTGGGGTATCATCTAGAGCCCAGTAAGAGGAGATTAAGCAAAGCAGTTCTGCTTCGAACAACGATCCGGAGGGTTCAGGCGACCTCAGTGGTCAAAGTGATGGAGAGAGATGATTGGGATCATGTGATCCTCAACCGCGACAAGATCAGCCAAACTGATGCAAACATATAAGGAATTCAGTGGCAGCAGAAATCAGAATATAAGCGTCTCAGCAAATATTGAAATGTGCTTATGTATATAGGGCCTTTTTGTAGGCGGGAAAGTCAAATGGTAGGCGGCAACTGGTTTAGATGACCGGGCCTCGGAATACGATCAGGTTTCTCAAGTTCTATCTCAGTTGACATTTTCACCTGCTCCGTCGCATCATCCGCTCTCCATATTACCAGACTGCTGTTAGCCAACGAGAAAGGATGCTTCACTTGTTCGCTAGCCCTGCCTTGATCCACCGTCTGCTCTATCGTACAATCAGACCCCCGGGCCGTGCAGCTCATCATTTGACTCCCGTCATTCTTGGAGGCAACCACAAAGTATGTCATGTGGCTGGAGTCCGAGGCCACCATATAAACCCTCAGCCTATCTGTATTCTTCCCTCGGAATCCTTCGACATGCTGCTCGTCTCATTGGGAGTGGTGGTCATTGCGACTGCCAATGCTCTCGGCGCGAATGCCCAAATTGTGGTGGCTCATTTCATGGCCCAGAATGCGTTCTCGTACTCAGAGGGCGATTGGACAAACGATATAAACACGGCAAAAGCGACGGGGATCGATGGATTTGGTGTGCTCCTTCTGTTTCCGGACCTCCCACGTATTGATTACATTGTGCAGCATTAAATGTTGCGCTGCCCGATTACGAACTCGACCGTATAGCCACCGCATTCGTAGGCAGGCTTCCCATGTTGTCATTCAAGTGCGCCTAGGACTAACTCCCTTCCCAGCGGCGGAGAACGCCAGCTTCAAGCTCTTCTTCAGCTTCGACATGTCGTTTCCGTGGCAGGCTAGCGACATGTTAGTGATAATGTTCGTTGGCATGGTGTCTGTTTGTGAATCCCGGATGGCAGGGTATCCCTGGTCGCTGCTCATGACAACGGCGGTGTCCTTGTCTCGACGTTCTCCGGCGAAGGCAACGGAGATGCATTTTGGGCGGGTGTCAAGAGTTCACTTGCCAACGAAGGAATCAAAATTACGCTCGCCCCTGCGTTCATCAGCTTCCGGGACCCATCACAGGCCAACACTCTGCTCTCCAACTTCCCGTCGATCGATGGATTTTTCAACTGGTGGTCCTGGTATGTACTATTGAATTATATTCCCATTCAAACGGCGGAAATCATACGCGCAGGCCAAACGACGTCGATACAACTCTCACCACGGACACGGATATCGCGTACATGAACGCCGCACACACTCGCGGTGGCCCTTATATTGTGTGTACGTTCTCTATACACTTATTTGTGTCGCTTCCTGACTTTTCTTACTTATAGCGGTATCGCCTTGGCAATTCAAGGACATCGACGCCAATAATGCCTAGGTCGAGCTCGGAGACACGTTATGGAACTACCGCTGGCTCCAAGCCATCCAGGACGTGAAGCCCGATATCATCGAGATAGGTGCGTCATCGCCTCGAATTCCCTTCCCGAAGTCCCTCACCGTGTGCTTTCAGTCACCTGGAACGACTACGGTTAGAATCTCTCCTTGCTCTCTGTGTCACCTATTTATTCGTTGCGCCAGCCGAATCACACTATATCGGGGACATCAATCCCAACGTCGACCTCGGGTTTGTGATATTCCTGCGCTTCCCAGAATGAACGGTCATTTGACTTGAACTGAACTGGATAGCACCACGGCACCAAACTAAGTCAATGGATTCCCGCACGCAGCTTGGCGCATCATCGCACAGTATTTTATTTCCTGGTATAAGACTGGGACGGCCCCAGCAGTCACGGTGGGTCCAAATCGTGCGCCGCCAGAATGATGTCGTAGTTTTCTGGTACCGTGCGCACCCCAAATCCGTGTCCTCCAGCGGCGGATGGCTGCCTCGCATGTCGACCTTCCCCGCGGACGCCGTCTTCGCTATGTCCTTGCTCAGCTCCCCTGCCACCATCTCCCTCGACATCGGGTCCACCCACGCGCAGTTCACCGGTGGGGTCGGCGCGACGATCGGCTCGGTGAACTTCCAGGTCGAGGACTCGCAGATTCCGTTCATCCAGATCATCCGCAATGGGCAGACGACAAAGTCGGGCTTTGGTTCGGTGTTCGTTACGCAGAGCTGTTCATGGTACAATTTCACCCCGTTTGTCGGGGTTATTCAATAAATAGGGATGCCAACACCATCCTGTTCATAATCGGTTTGCAAACGTGACACGTTGAGCAGGGAGCTTCTTGGAAATAGTTCAGCAGAGTGTGCCTGTTCGACTCTGGCCGGAGCCACTGAAGTCGTTTTTTGTCTTGCTTTTTTTGGGGAGCTCAGCCGCCTGTAATTATGAATTATGTATACATGGAATTCGACGTGGCCAATGGAGGGGTAGGAAGGCTGCAGGATTGTACGTAGTATGATACACCCCTGAAGAACACAACGAAGGCTCCGTCGCGGGGTGGTCCGCTTCTGTTAGACATGTTACCACCTTATTGGACCCCAATACAGACTACGCCTTTTCGACTCACGCCGCAGCCATTAGTATGCTTCAACAGTCCATCTTACTCTAGTTTGTCCTGCCCCAAACTTGAAGTCAGAGAGTCGCGTTACGAGACGCGTCGCGTCGCTGCGGTACGCGAGACCACACAACCGGCAGCTTCGGGGCAAAAAAGATGTAATACTCGAGTTCGATTAGTGAGCGCCACGAAATGCCAGGATAATTAGTACCTGTCCGGGATGTGGAGGATGTGAAGTGCAAATGCTGCTCAAGCTTTTGGGTTTTTTTTGCATGGCATTCTTGAAATCAGTCATTATCGGATATGATAACCTCAGAAAGAGGGACAAAGGCTCCGTCGCGGGGTAGCCCGTGTCTGCAACAGTTATTGGAGAGAAGAGTGAAATTGTGCAGAGTGTGCCTGCTCGCCCCAGGCCGGAGGCATTTGACAGTCCGTGCGATTTTTTTAATATTCTGCAATGTGGGCAAAGGGATGTTGCCGTAGCATTGCCGCTGCCGCACGCTGCGGCAGCTTCTGCAGCAGCTTGCGGCACTCAACTTTTCGGCACTTGTTGAAGGTACCTTAAATGTTCCACTCGACCCTCACCTGCCCTAGGCCTCCCATAGTCCGGACTTCACTTTCCTTCTTTCTCTTTAGCTCTATTTCACCAACCTCGCTCAAAAATTCAACACATCACAGACCCAAGCAGGGAGGGAGAGGCTGGTTCGCCCGCGGTGCGCATCTAGGTTAATTAAACGTAGAATTCGATGTCGCTGTAGACCCGAGCTATGGTTCCTCTACTCCCTATTTTTGCACACACACTCTCGGTGTGGGCATCGACATCCATACGATGAAATACTTGATCCACCAGAGTGGTAAGAGGTTTGGAAACTTTCGGGACCCCGCGTTCAATAGCGAATGGCAGTGCACAGATCTCGTTTGGGCCCCATAAAGTTTTCTCCCTCAAAATTCAAAACCGAAACGAGAAGTAGAGATCGGAAGATGTGCGGATGGAGCGTGTACATAGAGCGCCGTTGGCTCCGGCGCAACTATCTGCAGCGGAGAAATAGGCCTGCCGAGCACTTGCCGTTCGCTACACCAGTCAACGGTCATATCAGCATACCTACGCCGCTGTTCGGGACCTACCGGCATCACATTTCGCCGGCTGCCCAGTAATATACGCGGCAGTGGAAACGCCCGTGATCGGCGCTGGCCGGCACCGCTCGGCATCGGCAACCACTGGTCACCTGCCCGCTCCTGGTGGACCTTGGTGGACTCCGATGGCCAAACACTTCCGTAACTGGCCTCCATTGGAGTTTGCTGTTCAGTGGAGTCAGAATGACCAAAAGCGCCATCAATATCGCTTGAGGGCCAACAATCTCCAGTGAACAGTGGTGCCTTTCACTGGAGCCCAACCTCTGCCAGCCACAACTGGAGTATGATGGAAGCCATTGCATGCTGGCTCGAGTCATCACAATCCAATGGACCAGGTGAGAGCTCACCCACCACTGGATTTGACTGTAATGCAATGGAGTGCAATGTATTTCATTGCGCTTACAATAGGCCCAGAAGACCACTGGAGTCCATCGGTTGTCATTGGGTGCCAATGGAGTGTCGCAGACTTCCAGACAATGCTGCTGGCAATATCTCTAGCATCTCCCTCCCACAATTTATTATACCTAGCCTGAACCCACGCTACGCAGCGGACACCACCATCCAAATTTTATGTTTGGAGTTGATCATTCAAGTTCCACCACGGTATTCTGGCCTCCCATCAACACCGAATGGTGCATAAGAATTATCTGAGCTTCATTAGGTTTAACAATCCTCAGAATTATTTCCAACGTAGGTTCCTCTTTCTAATTTTGTCCCATAAAGGGCACAGTATCCGATGTCAAGTTGCGCCTGTTTGGATCGATCACTCGACTGCACCAAGAGTATTTGGCCTTATCCCTGCGCCAAGTCTGATGCAAAACAAGTCAAGCGGCCAATTGGATGGCTCTTGATATTCTGTAGCTAAATTGAACCAATCATAAGTTAATAGGCATTGACTGCGATACTTCGGACATTTCTAAGGAACTAATGGACTACTGCCCTGTCTACTGTCCCGTGGCCTCTGCCCAAAATTCGTCCGATAACCCCAAGTCCTTCTTCTCTACTTGCTCCTCAACCCACTCACCATATATCATCATCAGAACATGAATGAAAAAATCGTAATTCACGTCTGACATCTGCCGTAACTGTGATTCAAAACCAGAGAGCCACGAATTCAACTGTTCTGCCGTTTCAGTGTAGGACAGGCTTCGTGTGGTCGAAAGCAAGTCCCATGGCTGCGGCGATGGCCTGAAGCTCGGGCTTATGCTTGTTCCTAAGTGTGCGGTTGGTATAGGGAGTTGAGGTGGACATCGCGCAAAGTGGGGAATTCGTAATCTCGGCTCCAGATGTTCGACGAAGGGACAATGCCATTGTGACAGAGAAAACATATAAGTTGGCAACCGTGCGGTGGCCATATGGATGGATAACTTATCGTGAATATCCCCGTGAATCCATATGGATCTGAAACAGGCACACTGCCCTGCAGTGGACTTCAGTGGGATGTAGTGGAGGACAGTGGAAATCAGTGTGAGCCAAGGCCGACAAAGCCGACAAAGTCCGGTGGAGATCACCGGAAATCAGTACCTGGTTTTGCCGAATCCTGGGAGCCATCGCCGGACAATGTCGCGTGATATCAACCAGTGTCCAACGGTGTCCACTGGTGGCCACCAATGGACTTTCCACCGGCGGGTTTATAGCTCCGGCTGCCGCACTGCACGGCTCACCACAACACTTTCTACTTCTACCGTGGAAATTACCTGTACTCCCGTTGAGCGCCTGTTGGCTTCCCTTGGCGGCTTATAGTCATTGCACGAAACACTCACAGTTGTTGGACAAGGATGGCGAGCAAAGTCCTCTACAGGTCATCGAGCATAGAACCCGTAAATGTTTGGCAAGCTCAGATGTTTAGCGGTGAGATTATTCACTTGAACCGAGCGGAAGCTATCCTTTAGAATACCGCACACTCGATTGAATTTCAGCATATACGGCACTGCCCGTGATTGAAATGGGAATTATATATAATAATGTAAGTAGCCTTGCCTCGGCGCACATCTCAGATTGCAATCATTTCCACGATGGACATATATGGATGGCCGTTCATGTGCACTTTAATTTTCGCATGCACAACTACAGAAGCTCGGCATCGCGCGCCTCCGCCACCCTAGATCCCCCTGAGCCAACAAAAACCACCGTCCAGCAGCATGGCCCGAGCCCGAGTCGAACGGGCGTATCCTACTGCAATATTCGAATTATATACAGCGCAGGCGCGGACCGTCCGCCACCGAGCCGTGAGTGTACCAGTGCTTGAAACAACAATCTACTCGAGGTCGAGCTAATATTGTCATAGATAGCTTCCGCGCCAACTTCAAGGATTGCATTAATTGTAGCTCATACAGCTATTTCCCCGTGGTTCGAGCGATAATGCATCGATGGTTCGCGCCGAAGATGTTTATTACCTCGGATGCCATTGTTGCCGACTCTACGGCCAATGAAAGAGGCTAGTGAGTCTTTGGTGAATCATGACCACGTCTGTACGTTGCACAATGCGTACTTGAAGTCATCTCAGGCACCGGTGAGTGAACTTGCCTCGAAGTAGGCTGAGAACATGCATATGATCAACTGTCATGATCAAACTTACATGTATTCTTAGAGCAAATGAATACTTCCTGCAATCGTACCGTCGTACATCAACACGAGGTGGCCAGTGAGATTAATCAGAACTAAGTTGAGAACATGATTAACTGTCAGTGGTGATGAAATCCTGCCTTCCTTCTGTTCAACAGATTCCGCTCACAGCGTGTTCCTGAGTTGCTGACTGCCCAGGTGACGGATGACGACTTTTCTGAGCATCAGAATGAGTACTAGTGAGGTGTATAAATAAATAGACAGAGTGAGACAGAAAGATCATCACCGCAATTCAAAAGGAAGATGAAAATAATCTCCAGATGAGGGTCGAGAAGTATAAGTACGAAAATGGCGGAAGCGTGTTTGGAATTATGATGGTTCTTTTGTACAAAAAATAGATCGGCGCGCGCGAAAGAGGAGGACCAGCGCGCGCGAAAGAGCGATGATTCAGTAATTAATAGGTACTGCAAATTTGGACAAAGAGCATCTTTACAACTCCATCAGCTCTCCTGGTGTGTCCTCGGGTACTAGTGCCCTCCACCTAAGCCTCCTGGACCACCCACGATATATTATGTAAACGGTCTCGACCTGGAGTCGACCATCACTGCTTTCCTCGGAGGATAGCTGAGTTTCTTAGATATAATTGCAACAAATATTACCCCATGTCTCCGTGTCCAGACAGGTTCAGGACATTGGGTTGTAAACATCGGGATGCTGTCTCAGATAAGATAAGATGTCTTGGATTAGATTAGATTAGATTGTGAGGTTTTCCCCAAAGTTCACATCGACTCCCTGCCAAAGGAGTCGGAAGGGTGCAGAGATAAAGGTTCCCTACTGGCTGATTCTACATAAATCCTGCTGTGCCAATGTCGAGCAGTAGGAAACCTAAGGTTTTGAACACATTTGGATCTATTATATGACATACCCAGGTTTGATATGAAGCAGAGGACTAACAGATATGACGCCATGTAGAAATCTGTATTTGTGGGTGAAGTACATGGAGGACTTGAGGAAACAATACTACTAAGTTAGTGTCCCACAGCCACTCGGCTCGCACTCGGCTTGATGACACCAACTGTCTGACTCACGTTTCTTTCGCGCGCAATCAACCTTCTTTTCGCGCGCACTGGGTTTCTTTCGCGCGCGCCGGGTTTCTTTCGCGCGCGCCGACCTCTTTCGCGCGGTTTTTTGTACAAACGAACCCTCATAGGAATGGTCCGTGGAGGTTTTTTTAAAATAAATTTGAACCATCTGTATTTGGGTGTTGCTCGTCGGGTGGACAGGGTAATATACACTCAAGGTTCAGGGATTCCCAGCTTACACGGGGTGAATTTCAACCAAAGAGCAGAGTCCAAGCGGGGTCCCAAGACCCCGCACACCGCAAGATCGCATCAAGATCACCAAAGTTTGAATTGCCGAGGCGAGTCGGCTCAGTTCGTCGACAAAAAACATCCGAGTCGGAGCGTGTGGGCGCCGCATGCAATCTCCCAATCAAATGCCGGGAGTTGGCGTGCCCCATATGTAAGTCCACGGGGCATGGAGCTCTTTGAATTCCTTGCGCGAGGTTCTCCCGAGCCTGATGTCAGTGACGCTATCGAGGACCAATGATAATAGGTGGGAAGGCCTGATGCAAATCCTGACAAATTTTGAAGATTTTGGCCGCCAGGCCTAGTCAAAATCCTGACAAAACCCATCCTTGAGGCGCGAAGGCCGGGTCAAAATCCTGACAAAACCGCGCGAGCGGAAGAATTTTTTTCAAAAAGGCCTATTTGGAGCCAAAAAAATAGGGCCTGCTGCGAAATCCTGACATTTTTGGCGACATTTTGACTCTAGGCCTGTTCAAATCCTGACAAAATCACCCAAATCAGTCCTGACATTTTGCCAAAATCAAAATCAGGCCTTCAGACCTATTATCATTGGTCCTCGCTATCGCCTCGCCCTCCGCCCACACCCACGTCAGTTCCACCCCCAGGCGCGGACGCCGGACGGACATCACCACTCCCAGGACTCGGCACATCGGCGGATAGGACGCCATCGTCGTCCTGCGCACGCTCTTTTTTAGTTTCCTTGGACTTGGACTTGATGGACGGACGCCTGCGACGGCTGTAAGAACACTCGATATCGACATCGCATGGCCATCTCGCCCGCATACGCACCCCAGACCGACCTCCCGCTCGAGCGCTCGACCCTCAACGGGCCCCTCCTCTCCAGCGTCGGATATGGTGCGTGTACCCCTCAGCCCGCTCTGACCGACTTTGACATTCGACTGTGGGGTCTGCAGGAATCCTCCTGACGCTCGCCGTGCAGACGCTCCTGCGCCTCCTGCAGCGCCCACGCGCGCAAATCGCCTGGCAACTCGTCGTTACCGTCGTTGCGCTGCTCGCGCTTGGCAGCGTCGCGGTCGCAGGGAACGCCAAGTTCTCGCAGATGACCTTCATCGACGACCGCGACTACCCCGGCGGGCCCAACGGCGTTGCCACCGCACTGTTCTCCCGCTGGGCGAACATGATGGCCTGGGTTTCGTGCGTCTCCCTACCCTCTACCCTTTCCCCTCCCGCTGACGCAGGCGCACAGGTATATCCTCATGGGCTGGCTGACGGACGTCTTCATGGTGCGTCTCCCCTGCATCCCTGCCTTGTACTTCAGCCGCTAACACACCCCCAGCTCTGGCGCTTCTCCGTATTCTGGGATACCCGCCCCTGGCTCGTCCTCCTCCCCGCGTCCATCTTTGGGGGCTCTGTCGGTGCGCCCTCCCCCCCTCGCGTATTCGTATGACCTGCTGAAAGACTGTTGTGTGGGCAGCCTCCTCCCTCGCTTTCCTCGCGGCCGCCTTCCACGCGGCGCTCGGCGTGGGGCCCGACACGCGCCTGGGCACGGCGTACTACGCCCTGTCCCTCGCCCTGCGCGCCTCCATCTCTCTCAGCATTGCCGCGCGCATCCTCACCTCTTCCCCCTCACCTCCTACCCTCCCCGCGGGCGGCTCGCGTTCCTTCCCCACCCCTTCCCTCACTGGCGCGCAGACGTCGCTCACGCCGCGCGCGCTCCTCATGAAGCCGTGCACGCTGCTCATCGAGTGTGCGGCGCTGCAGACGGTGTGGGGCGCCGCGTTTGTGGCGTGCTACGCGTGCGGCGCGCCCGCGCAGGCGCTCCTCCTTCCGCCGCTATGTCAAATACAGGTGTGTCTCCGCTTCTTTATTTCTTTGCGTCTCCTCGCCTCACCTCTCGGCTTCTCTCCTAACCCTCCCTATCGTCCTTGATTTTCTGCATACGAGCACATCTTCCTTCCCTCCCCACGCGCCCCTCCTCGTCGCTCATACCCCTGAGCTTCCACGACTGGTGTACTTTTCGTCCTTTTATCTCACTTCCCTTCCTCCTCCCTCCTATCCCTCTTCGTCTCACACATAACTAACACCTCGCGCAGGGCATCTCCGCGCTCCTCATCCTCCTCCGCATCGCGCAGGGCCGCGCGTGGGGCTCCCCCAATACCGGGCGAACGACTACCGGCGCCGGTGGAAGGACGGACACGGGCATGGGGCGCGGGACGGTGCTCGTAAGCGCGCGGCGCAGCAGGTTTGCGGGCGCTTTCGGTGTGGTGAGTGAAGGCACGTTTTCGGCGGTTAGTGAGGGCGGGAGGAGCGGCGCTTCGGTGTCGTCAGCGCAGGGGGAGGTTTCGCGAGTGGGGATGGAGGGAGAAGTGTGGGTGTGGTGCCGATACCCATCCGAGTGGAAGGAGAGCGCGAGAAGCGGACTAACAGGATAGTAGGATAGCTTTTCGTAGCCGGATAGGTGTTTTCGTTTACTGGATTTAACTTACTGTGTATTGTATTCCCATTCATCATCGTTTGCTCTAGCCTATAGACGAGGTTAGCGTCTCGAGGACTATATATCGTCACTCAGATATGCGGTTAATCGCGGAAGCGTATACAGCTGTAGCACGGATCCGGGGCGTTAGTATGATCCGGCACATGAGTTGTAGCATCGATATTACTGGTGTGCCTTTCTTTCGTTCCATAAGGACGTCCTATACGTGATCCTGATCCTGATATCGTCGAATCATTAATATTACCAGGCTCCCCACTTATCTCATGATCCTTCATTTGTTCGTTCGTAAGATCGCGGACCGTATATTACATTACCCCACGCGCAGCGTGTAACCTCGCGGTAAGGATCTCAGCCTTCGGCCTTGGCATTAATTATCCCGAGCGTACGTTGGTACTGCTTCCGAGCAAGCGCTGTGGGCGCATTGTGGGCGCGCGCGCCCGGGATCGGCGCTGGGGCGAGTGGGGATCCGTCGAGCACTGTCTTCTCTTGCGTATGAGCCGGTATAATCTCTTGCCCGACTTCACGGCGTAACTGAGGAGACGAATTTTGAATTTTGGGGCGCGTTGTGGGCCCGGGATCGACGGAGACGCTAGCGAGGGCTTCGCTCGGGTACGTATTGACAGACAGCGGACGAGCGAGGGGGCGTATGAATGAATGATGAATGAAGGGCAAGAGTAAGTAGGTGCCAACAAAAAGAGTACAGCGTAACATAATGTGCTTTGCGCGTCAAGCTTTGAGGTCCTCGCTCCTTCCCCGCTCCCCTCCCCGACGGACTCGACTTGATAGATAGGATAAATCATTCACGTAGGTCTCTCCTACAGGACGAAATTAAATTCGTGCAAAAGAAACAGCGAGCGGGGACGCACCTCAGCAAGGATAACAGACAAGATGTGGGTGTGCATCGCGGGCCCTGATTAGAAGACGGCGAGCGGGATGATGGCGAGGGTGTCCGCCTCCTGCGCGGGGACGTCGAGGTCTGTGCTCGGCGCCGCTGCAATGCGCACAACACACATCCGTCAGCTTTTTCAGCACAAATCGAGAAAACGCGGAAGGGACGCACGGGCGGGGCGCGCGGCCGCGAGGGCGGCGAGCGCCAGCAGCAGTGTGGTTCTGAACGTGAGTTTTCATGTCGACGACGGGCGGCGGCGTGGGCGGGAGTCGCGAATGCGATAGGTAATAGCAAAATTATCACTTAGGAGCCGGGCGCATGACGCGCGCGGTGGGGTCGCTTTATATATCCCGCGCGAGATGCCGACACCCAGCAATTGAAATGGGCCCGATGGGCGGATGATGTGTGATGGTTGGTGGCGGATTGGACTGATTGATTTGCATTTGAACACCTATCACGGGCGGCAAACAGAAAACGTCGCGGTTCTGATTGGGCGCGCGTGTGTGCGTGCGGCGGGTGCCTGAAAGTCAAATACTAAAATAGGCTCGAAGGTCATACCAAGACCTGCTAAGGCTAGTTCGGTGTATCTGTCTGCTTCTGGGCATATGAGGACTTTTTTTTCAGTGGGGTAATCGCACGGGTACGCCCAAGCTGAGATCTCAGCCCTTTCCTATTGTATTGAGAGAGATAGCGGCGAGGCTAGACTTGTTGCGGCAGACCCGGTGCACAAGTTGCATTTCCGATAAGCGTTAAAACAATCTCCAGTTGGCGCCGCTATCGCGCGCTCGATGAGCGCTTTAAATTTATCGAACCAGGCACGAGTGACGAGCGAACGATTAATAGAATCGCTAGAGTGGGAGAGTACATACCAATAAAATCTGAGCCTATGAAGAACATCCCTGGGACGTCGTAAGACCTTCAAAATTCAGAGTGGCTTCCGAAGCTTCGTTCTCAGGCCTCGCCAAGCGGCAACAGCGGTTAGCCAAACGAGCAATTCGCCTATTTCAACGATTCAAATCAATATTCTTTTTGAACACCGGAACGTTCGGAACGTTTGAGGAGCCCGGACATCCGCTGCTGCGATGATCAGTTGAACTCCGTTGAACCCCACGGAGGAAAATACAGGTGATGGAGCGGACGGAGGCGGAGGGAGGGTCGCTGTAAAATAAATCTTGAACATATGTCTTTAGTCCCGAGAATAATCGCAGGTGAAGGAATGTGGGAGGGATAATGATTTTTGAATGAACCGAGCCATCCTCAGCGTCCTGGAGCACAGAAAAGCAGTTGCTACGAGTCCGTTTTATACTCACAGGTTATTCCGAAAAGACCGTGGGAGTGTAGCCATCACGCAGTTCGGGATCAAACGAACTGGTTGCGAACCGGTATCAAACCTGTCTCCACACGCATGATAACATATCAACGCCTTCTTTCCGCCTGACACCCGGAAACCGGTTGCACACGGAAAAAAAGAAGGCGGGCGAGATAGCGTGATAGGCCTACCGCCGTTGTCCGCCCGACCTACCCATTGCAGGAGAGCTCCCGCTTTCCCTGATCCTTGCCCACTCCGGAGTCCCACTCCACCCATGTTGTGACCAGCGCGACACCCGCCTCGAATCCCCGGCACGACGTTACTCGGAAAAGGAAGACCGGACATCAGCATTATTATAAGAACCCGCGAGGGAGGTTCTCTTGATCCTTCTCGGTCGTCGTTATTTAATGACGGACCGCTTCCAGGCGCCCACAGCATGTCGTCGTATTCGTTCGCCCCCCCAGGAGAAACCGCCGCCGACCTCTGGGTCGAGAGGTCCAACTTTGACGGCAATCTCATCACCGGCGTCGGATATGGTGCGCCCCCTCTCCCAGCGCATCCGCGAGAGTTAGGATTGCGGCTGACCGGCTTTGCCACAGGCGTCCTGTTCACGATCACCTTCGAGACGCTCTCGCTCTTCTTGAAGCTCGAACGCGGCAAGATTCCGTGGGGCCTCGTTGTCTACGTCTCGATCATGTTCGCGCTGGCGACGCTGGGCATGGCAGGCAACGCTGCGTTCAATCAGATGGTCTTCGTCGACAACCGCGACTTCCCCGGCGGCCCGAACGCATTCACTGGCGCGTACTACTCGACGTGGGTCAACATGATGGCGTTCACTGCGTGCGTCCCCCCTGCGCTATACACGACTTGCAGCCTAACGGCCCCACAGGTACATCGTGATGAATTGGATGGCGTCTGCGCTCGTGGTGCGTAGCCTCCGCCGCCCGTAGATGAACGCTAACGTTCCAGTACAGCTCTGGCGCTTCACGATGTTCTGGGGCACCAACTTCTGGCTCAGCCTCATCCCTCTCCTCATGTTCCTCGGCTCCGTCGGTGCGCCCACCTTACGCATATTTCTGCTCCACACACGCTCACACCCGCCTAGCTTCCTCGATCCTTTTCCTCCTCTCCATCGCCGTGCCCACCATCACCACACTCGTTACACTCAGCGTCGAATTCGGCATCGCCTACTGGTCGCTCTCGCTGGGCCTCAACGTCCTCTTGAGCCTCAGCATCGCGACGCGCATCCTGCGCATCCGCGCGACGATCATCCAGCTCGTCGGCCCGGGGCACGCATCGCAGTATATCAGCATCGCGGCGATGCTCGTCGAGAGCGCCGCGCTCTACGCCGTCTCGGGCGTCGCCTTCCTCATCTGCTTCGCGCGCAACACGCCGCTGCAGAACGTCCTCATCGGCATCCTTGGACAGGTGCAGGTGCGCTTTCCCCTCCTCCCTCCCTTCATCTTTGTTTCAATGGTGATTGACGAACGGGGTGCGCAGGGCATCGCGCCGGTGCTGATCGTGTTCCGCGTCGCGCAGGGCCGCGCGTGGTCGACGCACACGGTGCACACGCTGCAGCGCACGCAGACGGTGAGCTCTGCGCCCATCGGGCCGTTCAGCATCGGCTCGAACCGCCTGGCGTTCAGCGAGGACGGCAGCATCGACGCGGGCGACAGCGAGCACGGCGCGGAGACGGAGAGCAGCACCGAGCGCGACGGCGCCAGCGTCAAGAGCGAGCTCGCGGACACCGCGACCAGCGAGACCGCTGACGACGCACGGGGCGATACCGAGGAGGGCGCCCCGATGGAGACGGTCGGCGCGCCCGTGTCCGTGTGGGGCTCATGACGCTCGCACATCCTGCAGTCCTTTGGAATTCCCTCCCGCCCACCGCAGTGGCCGCCTCCACACATCATGATCAGCTCATGATCGCCTGATATTGGGCCGACGAGTTACGGATCTGATAGGGTTTGACGGCGGTCGGACAGCGAGCGCTCCACCCTCTCCCTGTCTGCCGCGCTCCACCCTCAGCTGTCGAATTCGCGACAGCTACTTGTCGCGCGAGTGCTCCTTGATCCTTAACTTATCAATATACGTACGATATACGATATATACACATTTAATAGTATGTATCGCGGCCGTCTTGCCTTCTGGATGATGATGTACACCCAAATGCTCGCCGAGCTCCTGCTTTTTCCTAGTCGGCGCGCGAATGTTCCAATGACGCCGGAGATAAATGATAGCATACAGTAAGTCGTGGATTTGTTCCATCAGCTGCATGCAATCATTCTTGTTTCTCTTGACCATCTGGCAACGGTATTTGAGATTTCGGCAGGATGAAGTCGATCGAAAATTCACCTCCACGGAATTCAGAAGAGATCGAATCGTGTTCGACACACATTCTAAGAATGGGGTGTTGAATCTATGAGGGAGCTCGTCCACCGTGGTAATAGCAGCATTCAAGCATGTTATGATGTTGTTCAGCCGGACGTGAGCGCCAATGGGTTGAGTGGTCATGATAATCACAGGAGAGGTTTTCATGCCTCATTCATATTTCTTTTATTTATGTCTTGCCGTCATCGCTCTCTGGATCCTAGAGTGCTAATTGCTCATTGTCCGGTATATTTGACATAATTTCCGCAGTGCCATCCATCTAATGTACTTGAACTTGAACTTGAACTTGAGTTCTATTTTGCTGTACCTGGCCATAAGGGCTATGCAGCAGTACTACTAGCTAAACTAGTGTTGGGTATGTAATAGGCAACGGTATTTTGGTAATCTTTGGAGCTCGTTTTATATGTATGGGAGAGAGAAATAGAGAGAAAAGTTGTGAGCACACGGGAAAAGAGGGAGGAAGAATGCAAACATAAGGAGTTGAGATGCTATCATGCGCGTGAGGAGGAAGTATTGGGGGCGGGATTTGAGAGTAATTATAAAAGTAGGTATGGTAAAAGGAGAGAGAAGAGACGAGGCAGACTGAGAGCACTCATCTGAAACAACGAGACAGCGTAACAAATGTGTTGATTGTGGTTCATAATTGGAAGAAAAATCGGGCGTAGGCGTCATCCGTCGCCTGAACGGAGCAGTCAGGGGACCTCTCAGGAACATCATGAACATGACCTCAGGAAACCTGTGAACGGGATCTGTTGACCAGAAGGAAGTACAGGATTTCATCACTAATGACAGTTGATCATGTTCTCAACTTAGCTCGCCGCCTCGTGCCGATATACGATGGAACGATTGAATTAAACAAACCCCTGGCATATTTCTGTCCCCTTGCTTGTACACCGGGATAATTCCTGGAACCGGCGTAGTTTGAAGAACTATTTTCGCGTAGGGTTTGAGATTCAAACAGGTCCATAATCAAGTAGCACGATGCTTATTCCGGATGCCATTGTCAACGCCACCTACGAGAAATGCTAACGCGTATTTCGTGGATCGTGACCACAGCTATTAGACAGGTTGCGCAAAAGCCATTCGAGTCATCAGAGATGGCTCTTGTGCTGTGCGCAGATGGCTAATGAACCCTGGCAGCCAGTGTAGTGAGCTTTTCAAACAAACTAATACCAATGAGAGTCTGTATGGATATCCATGTCGAGGAAGAATTTACAGTTAGTCTGCAATACTAAATTTCCCAAGTCCTTCGAAAATATTGGGCGATGACCTCAGATTTCGGAGTTCTTGAGCCGCTGATGCCTCGTGCCATAAAGTGTAGGTGCTCACAATACTGGAAGGAGTTCAAACTCGACTTCAGACAAGGAGACATAAAAGCCATTCAAGCCATGAGCCATTAGTTTGCGCACGGCCCAACTTGAAAAGCCACCTGATGGCTCGAATGGCTTTTGCGCAACCTGTTCATTCGCAGCAAGATTAGTCCATGGTCTCGAGGTCATGTCAGGCACCGGCGAGTTGCCGGCAGGCGAATTAAACTGAACCATCCGATAGGTAGGTAGGTAGGTAGATAGGTAGCGTCACACAGCCGGTCCGAATCATGAAGGATCAACAGCCCAAGTAGATGTTTAGTAGCGTGTCATTGTTTCATTTAAAACGGCAGCGTCGATGCCCCATATTTGTAGCTCTGACAATAATCCAACCTCGAGTAGATTTTTATTTTGAAGTACATGCTATCGGCGGTTAGCCGTATGATGAACTCCATTCGAGATTGAGACATCATAAGAGACAGCTCCCGCTCGGTGCAAAGCAAGATTCGTCGACTGAGGATATCCAGGATAGGGGCAGATCTCCCAGGTTACAGTATAGATATTCGCGACGGGCGCCGTGGATGCCGGCAAACAATCGACGATGCCGTGGCAACATGTGCCGAGCAGCGGAGTGTGGATAGAGGCTATGCCGATGTGGGCCGATGATTGCGGCGAATGTTCGGCAAGCCTGCCTACCGGTTCCAGACCGTCCAAGTCGGCATTTGACAACACGTCAACCGCGTGCTAGATGTCGCGCCGATCATCAACCACAGAGCTGACAAATAAGCACGTTTTGGAACCCCAGATTTCGGGCTTGCTCACTGCGAGTATGTCGTATGCAGTTCAGTTCAATAGCACATATAGTGTCGGTGATGGGCAACTCGCAGGAAATCCATCTCACTTGTCCGCCAACTCCAACAGTCTCGAGTCCCGTCGATGGAGGCAGGCCCCGAGGCACGTAGTCGAGCTGTATATACGCGCCGACGCCACCCGCCGCGGGGACGAGTATCCCGTCGGCGTGCTCGGGTCGAGGGGGCCCGCCTGGTTCCCTAAGAGTTCGAGACCGTAAGTGATGAAGTCCGTCAGGATCCACCGGAAGGCCTGTATGGGGATGGGAATCGCGGAGATGGCGTTCCTGAGTAGACATCAGATTACATGTAAATATTTTGAATCGAAATGAAATAGCGTGGAGGAGGGGGCGCACACCCAGGGCTGCAGCGAGAGCGTGATGTTCGGTTCCTCGAGCGCGGAGGCGGTGAGGCACAGTGGGATGCTCGTGTGTGTGCTAATCGAAGCCATGTTGATCATTGAACTACATAAATTCGAAAGCCACGTCAATTTAGCACACTGATCCACAACCGCTAGACGCACCCGAACGTCGTCTGCGGGACCGAGTCGGGGTTCACCTGCCCGCATATGAATGCGTTGAACTGGTACTAGAACGCCTGGTCGAAGCCCGCGTCCGTCGCGATCACGCTGAGGGGGTTCCTCGCGCCGTCAAGTGGCCCGTTTGCGCTGAAACCAAGCACCGTGCCCGTGCCCGTTCGCGTCGCTGTCCGCTTGAGAGCCCCATCCAAGTTCCTGGGCGGCTGAACTGAGGATTGGGAGGTAAATGCAATTGGACGCGCACTCACGGAGTCGCCGTTGTCGCCGCACCCGCTCAAGGCGGTCACTGAAGAGACGCCGAGGAGGGCGGCGAGGAAAACGGTGCGGCAGATCGAGGACATTATTGGTCTGCGACGCCCGGTAGCTTCGAGCTCACTTTATACGCCCCCATATTTCCCACCTCCACATCGCCTGAGCATGGATTGGGCGCAATTGATGAGCGTGGCTGCCCTGCAAACTCCATGTTGGACTCGTTGGTGCCGAAATAGAGTTGAACAATGGGATCAACATCGGCTCTCTAATAAAATGCTCCTCATTGTAGGACTATGGGTAATTCTCCTCTCGAATCGTTAGACAATCTCCGGCTACTTTGAAGAGTCGCCAGACGGTGTGAAGATCACCTCCTCTGCGGCAACAGGCCAGTCCCGTGGGTACTCCACTGTTCAACCAAGGGCCGGAATATTTGTCCTCTTCGTTCAGTATTTCGTGACTACCTTCTTGATCAAGGACCAAAGCATTATCGAATGTTCCAAGTCTTCTTTCCCACTAAATGCCTAGTTTATTCATACACGCATCATCGGTTCCTTGGCCTGTGCCTGGACCTGGATACATGGCCCAGGCCTAGTTGCTTCTGCTATTCAGCGTGACATTGAAATTCTATTGTGATTCTATACACTTTTAACACCAACCCCACGCAAAAGAAATTCAAATCCTCAGTGAAACTAAGAAAAAACCAGACATCCCTCGCAAGGTGGCCGGAGCCTGAGTCGAACGGGCGTCTCCGGCGCTGAAGACTCGAGTGGTCAATAACGGAGCCATTCTACGTAGTGGGATGCGTCTCCATAATTCCACTGTCCCTCAGCATGCAGGATTGCACGTCGCACGCGCCGTTAGCTTTTCCTTTGAAGTCAATCTCTTTTTGCAGAAGGTACCATTTTTTTGAACGAAGCCAAAGCCAGAAGCCGGGCCAAAGCCAGAACATCATTACGTCCGCCATCGAGCCGTTGTGCGTAGTGAGTGATGCTGGACAATATGCATGCCTTCGCGCTGTCAACTGAATAGGTTTACCTATGTGCGGCCTAAAGCAGTGCAGGTGAAGCGAACTGCACATGCTCATGTTTAGATTCACTGGAAAATTCAAAAATTCAACTTGCAGGCAAGCCTCTGCTAGTGTCGGAGTAGAATTTCACCGGTGCAGCTCTCCGCGAGACCAAACAAAAAATTGCTTCATTGTCCATGGCCCGAGACCGAGCCGAACAGGCGTCTACTGCAACCAACGACTTCACTGTGTCATTCAATGCAGGTGCGGACCGTCCGCCATCGAGCCGCTCTGTGTTGGAAGTGGTGCTCGACCATACGCAGCAGTGCCAGCCTGACGATAATATGTGCAGCCCGGCAGGGTGTGGAGTCCACGCGCCGCGCTGAGTTTCGGAGTAATTGAAATTGAACTTGAGAGCACACCTTTGTGGAGGCAGAAACTCCCCGCAAGACGAAACAAAACCCCATCGATTTTCCTATGGCCCGAGCCCGAGTCGAACGGGCGTCTCCTGCAACCAACAACTTTTGCGGCGTTATTCAGTGCAGCTGTGGCCCGTCCGCCATCGAGCCGAGGCATGGGAAAGTGGTACCTTACTATCAACCATACACTGGGTGCGTTCGTGGTTGGCTGGAAAACTCGGGCACTCAGTGGATTTATAAACAAGCCGGCCGGAAGTCCAGGGAGATACCACTTGAAGTAAATGCATTAATTTGACTGCGTGCATTTCCCGGTGCCGCTCTTCCAATGCACCCCCCTGTAGAGTCCAAGCATCCGCAAGCAAGGCCAAAAAAGAGCTGACAATAGCAATACCTAGGGGCCCGAGCCCGAGTCGAACGGGCATCTCGTGCGAGGAATTCCAATCCCAGTGCCTCATGCAGCGCAGGTGCGGACCGTCCGCCATCGAGCCGATGGGAGTATAAAGTAGCTCTTGACCAAATGCATTAGATTCAAAAGCGAACCTGATGCCAAGAAGGAGCGCGCCTTGACACGGTTTCTTGGCGGTAGAGTCCAGGATGTAGCCCACATATATGAACTGCGCCCGTTCAGATTCGCTGCCAGATTCACTACAATTAAAATTGAGCGCACGCCCCTGCGGCAGAGGCAGTGCAGTTTCCCCGCAAGACGAAACAAAAAACCCATCAATGGCTCACTATGGCCTGGGCCCGAGTCGAACGGGCGTCTCCTGCAATGAACGAAAACCACGATCCTATGCAGCGCAGGCGCGGACCGTCCGCCATCGAGCCGTTCTATACAAGGAGATGTACTTGAATAAACAGCAGTGGAGCGGCAAGTGAAAGAAGAATTCGATACACTTGCGACCACAGAAATGACGAGTAGCTATGAACGTACTCACCCGTCGGTTGACTCACTTCTCAAATAATCGACTCATGTAACGCGCAGAAAAACATTTTCAGTACATGATGTGCGGTATGTGATACAGCGTACGATGAGATACGATACAGCCGAGGTGAATTGGGTCGCATAGAGCTCGTATGTACGGCGCAGGGATCCTAGGACGAGATGCGCGCGGTACACAGTGCGAGGTTCGGCGACGGCGTCAAACCGAGTACGTTCCCGTCGAAAGCGGACGGCGTGCATTAGGCGTGGGTTAGAACCCAAAACGGGAATAGATCTAGTACAGCGCAGTCAATGAGCGCTCGACGAGGTACTGAAAATTACACACACCTATATCCAATCCTATACGTGTCCTACCCTCTCGTTACTCTGAGAAATCCGAGTCGTATTCCCCCTCATGCCCAAGCACCCACTTATACACCGCCTCCCAATCCCGACACGTTTGCACGCCGCGTACATTGACGGCGTGCGCGCCGAAGGGGTCAACGACGGGCTCGAGGCGGCGATCCGCATGGCAGAGGACCATTTGGCGGAGGTAGGCGAGGCAGTGAGCTGTTACCGCGCTCGTGGTGGGCTGCCACTCCGCGTCCGCCTCGTGTAGCTCCGCCCCGCGCACCCAGTCGCGCCGGATCACGTCGAGGCAGCGCAGCTGGTGCGCCATGCCGAGCATAAACGTCTCCTCCTTCTCCCTCGTACCGGCGCGCAGACGCACGATTCCGCCGTTGTGCGGGATGAGCGCAGCCCACTGCGCGTCCGCGGCCGAGCCGTTGAGGCCGTAGTGAGGCGTGTCGTGCACATCCATCAGGACCTCCTCCAGATGGAGGGAGAGGCGTGGGGATGCGTGAGGGGTGGGAGGGGCGAGGGGGGCTGTCAGGCGTTCGTTAGCTGGGTTATTTATCATGAGAAACAGGAGGGACGAGAGGCAAGAAGAGGAAGGGAAGGGAAGAGACGCACGGGAGGTTGAGGAGAGGAGGATACGCGCCGCATTGGCGAGGAGGAGCGGGAGGAGGAGGCTCAGCGCCACCCTGAGCTTCGTCGGCATCGTAGACGTCGCGCACCGAGAGCGCGTATCTGCGTTTACGAAATTTATCCGACTGATATGCACGGGTGCAGAGTTCTGGATCTGCGTTTGATTGATGGTTGCGCCAAACCAACGGTTGCGGCTGTTACCGGAGGGAAAACGAACCGAACCGCCCACTTCCAATTTGAGAATGACCATCTGATGCAATAATTGATATGACATCCGGCGATATCCGTGCGCCGTTCCCGCACACGCCCACGATGTCGGCATCGACGCCGCTCCTCCCGCCCGACGCAGACGCGCCCCGGACGCCTGGGGGCCCGCCCCGCGCACAGGCAAATCCAACGCTAGGCCGTTGCGAAGCGGTACGTCCCTCCCCCGCAGCTCAAATAGCAAAACTCATTTGACTTCTGAAGCGAAAGAGCGCCTCCCGCTCCTCGCATGCGCCGTCTCCGTCCTCGCTCTGCTGCTCAACTTCGTTTTGTACCTGCGCTCTCCCTCACCCTCTTCCCCCTCCTCCTCTTTCTCTGCGTCTTCAACGTCCAGCGCAGCGCTGCGCTTCCCGGACCCGTACCCCGGCCTCGGCTCCGCCTCCCTCCCCTCTTCTCCTTCCACTCCGATATTTAGGCCGGAGCCGATCCCCAACTTCCCGACGGTACTCGCACACGTCGACGCCACGTCCCCTTCGCGCGTGTTCCTCGAGGAACCAAACTGGATCGGGAGCTTTGGGACGATATATGGGATGGAGAGGACGTTTAAAGTGGGGGGTGGGGTGCGTGTATGCTGTTCTGTTTTCATGACTGTTGCTGACCCCGTGCGCACGGGCAGATCTCCACCCTCGCGCAGTTCCGCACGATCGACTGGGGGATGGAGACGTGCGTCCTCACCCTCGCCTTGAACACGTCCTCGCTATCTGCGTCAAGCACAGCGCTGGAGGTCTACGCCCTCGACACATTCCTCCCGCTCGACCCGCGCACGCTGTCGTGGCAGACGCGGCCGGCGCGGACGCGACGCGTCGGCTCCCTCGCTTTGACTTCCTCCGCGGAGGCGGCAAGTGGGCAGAAGGAGGCGTCCGCGTCACCCTCAGCGTCATCCGTCGAGGGCGACGCGCCCGCGGCGAACGACCGCCGCGCGGAAGGCAGTGTAAAACTGGAGAGCCCTTCCTTCCCCTGCCCCGCGCGCACGCCGCTTACTTTCGAGGTCGTCTGCTCCTCACCCGAAGAGGGGTGCAAGATGGAGTTTGAGCAGAGCAATCGGGATACGCAACTCGGTACGTTCCTTCCTCCTTCATTCCTTCGTCCCTCATTTCCCCTTCGTCCTTCCCTTCCCGAATCCGAGCGCTTTCTCTTTCCTACTCTCGTACTTCCCTGCCTCTCTTTCTTCCTCTCTCCGGACGCTCCTCCCCGACTCCGCGCCTACTCGCCCATCCTACCCGTTCATCCATTCTCCCTCGAAGACCGTCCATCCTACCTTCCGCCTCATCTTTCCTACTTTCTACATCTGGAAGAGGGTGGAACGCTGACGAGTTAACCTTCGACAGGGTTCTATCTCGTGCAACATGCGACCGCGTCTCTTTAATCTCTTCGGGGCCCTGGTCTTCATCTGCGGCGGAGTGGGATTGAGTGCTTATATTATTGACGCACTGTATTATACTCGAATAAACTTCTCATCGCATAGATGCAACTCCTCGGAAGCATGGATGAGCGCCCGTGCCCCGCGACGCTCAGTCTCGCGTAGCCTCCGTAGCGGGATACAGTGTTACAGTGAATAGTGAATCCGCGACTCAGGTATTCCCGACGTCAAGACCCACGCCGTCGAATTCGTTTACAGCGTGTCCGTCCGCATCCATATCGGCACGCCGAGCCGATATATTGCTCTGTGCCGCCGAAAGAGAAGACAGACACGCCGAAGGAAAACATCCTTTGGCGCAATGCCAGTCGAGAAAGAGCTGAGAATCATTCTTTGTATGGCTCCGGCCTGAGTCGAACCGGTACACTCTGCTGCACTCAGTCCATCAGATTCCACGGCGGGCCACCCGCTACGGAGCCTTACATCCCTGTCTCGGGGGTTAATTACCTCCCTATTTGTCTGCCTCTCTAAGTTAACTCAGGAGTCAAAATGAACCAAAATCTTGTTAGACATCAGAATGGCTCCGGCCTGAGTCGAACAGGAGCTCACTCTACTAAGCAGGAAGGCTTTTTCTATGTGTTGCAGATGAGGGCGCCGGCTACCCCTGGACCGCGACGGAGCCTTCGTTGTCTGCTTCGGAGTGGGTTATACTGACTATTTTCTGCCTCTCGATCTGTCGATCTAAGGAAACGGAGCACAAACGGAAGAAGAAAAAAAAAACATAGTAGCCCGGCAGGGCTCCGACCTGAGCCGAACAGGCTGATCCTGGACAGTCTTTGCCAATGAACCAGACGCTACGGAGCTTCAATCCTTACACCGGAGGTGAGTTATACCACCTAGTTTCCTGTCTTAGAGCCTTACATCGCAGATTTGGGGTGTGGACATACTCCCCCTCTCCCGGAATCCTTCGCGAAATTGCTGCGCCCCAGATCGGACCAAAAAATCCGTGAACGACCATGATCACGGCTTCGATCTGAGTCGGATGCGTAAGCTGCGGGGATTGTCTGCGCGGTTGGCAGAAGCGGTCCACCCGCTACGGAGCCTTGAATCCGTAGTTCGGAGGTGGATTATACCAACTGCAGCCGAGCTGGAATGTGCGCAAAAAGAGTGCTTTCGGATGCTCTGTAAGATACGAGCCACCAACGGAGCCTGAAATTTCTGGTTTGGTTGCTATATTCCACCTCTCTCTGTCTCCCTCATAAAATTGCTGCGCCCAGATTCGGACCAAAAAATCATTGAACAAGCATAATCACGCTCCGGCCTGAGTCGAAGAGGCTCAGTCTGCTGAATGGCTTGGCAAATCATCACGCGTTTCAAATGCACCCCAGTCCACGACGGAGCCTTACATCCTCAGTCCACCTGTGGATTATACTAGATGCTTCTGTCCAACCTCCGATGGTGATGATTAAGGGCTGCCGCGCAAAAGAAAAGAAAAGCTTGAGAAGAATCCGTAATGCACATCTAGGAAAGTTTCTAACTATTGTGGTATTTTGTGCCACTCACTATTTGCCTCGAACGTAAGGTTTGTTTGGTCCCGCGTGCCCCCGGCACGCGACGCGAATGGGAACGTGACCCGGTGATCTCCGACCTTCATCGAGGGCAAGATCTTGAAGCGTGGGAAGGCCAGAAAAAAGACGCAGCAATATCAGAGGAATTGAGCATTCCGCTTTAAACGCGACCGAAAATGGCAACAATCTCCTTGAATGGCTCCGGAGGCACACTGCTGCACCAAGTCCAACAAATTCCACAGAATCACGCGATCCTCTCGCCACTCAGGAGAATGCCACCGGAGATTCTTGGGAGATTTTATTCTGGACGTCGCCTTCACTCGGTGCCGTACGGGAGGGGATGCAGATCACGGACAGTCCATGGGTCTTAATACACGTCAGCCGTCGTTGGCGAGCGGTTTGTGTCTCAACTGTGTCGTTGTGGTCAATTGCCGTCATCACTTGCAATCGCGACGTGGACCCGTTTTCTTCGTATCCATTGGCCATGGTCCAAACACAGATCGCGCGCGCCAAAAAATTGAGGATACATTTCTATGAATGTGAATCATCCGACCATTTACCTCCAAGTCGAGATGCTCTGGTGTCTGGCAGAGCACGCCTCCCGATGGGAAGAACTGTGTCTCAAGCTGACTTCCGTCCCTTTCCCTGTTCTTGCTGGCCTTCGGGGTTAGGTTTGGTGTGAAACCGCCAGGGAAGTAGCCACAATCAGGAGGTGGCTTGAAACCCATAAATTTATCCATTGTCAGCGAGTTATGTTTCAGCAGCCATTTCCAGTGAGAAGAAAGAGGTTCTCTCAGTGGTCCTTTCATAAATTCCTTTGTTCGAACAAAGGAATTTAGGAAAGTCTATTCAAAAGACCTTCTTTCTTCTCACCAGAAATGGCCGCTGAAAGTTCATCTTTCAGCAGTCCTGTCATAACTCACTGACAATGAATAAATTTATGGGTTTCAAATCACCTCCTGATTGTGGCTACTTCCATGGCGGTTTCACACCAAATCAATAGACCGGTTTTCTACAAATTTTGATTTGGCTACTGATTTATACAATTTCAGCTAACATCTTGGCCTATGTTAAGATTTTGCTTATCCGGTGTGGCTGTAAATCGGTTCCACTTCCCAATACCAATTATTTCAGTGGACAATAAACCGCTTCCCAAAACCATTGGTTTCAGAAACATTTATTGTCTCCCTTACATAAATAGAGGGTTGTTGGATAGAGCTTATTTGCAACTGGTGAAAAATGATTTTGTACCAGTTCTAAGTCCTCTGATTGGCTGCAAATTGAGGGACAGCCAATCAGAATTGGTACAAAATAATTTTTCACTCCTTGCAAATAAGCTCCAATAGCGGCAACCCCCAGGGTTGCTGCTTAGAACTATCCAGGGATATGGGCATTGATACCTTTGGTATCCAGGGCAGCGGATAGCAAATGATATGCCGGTATTTTTGCTTTTTTATTTCTATTTCTTTTATTCACTGTGTAAGGATGGTATCCTCACAACCCACATCAGTTATCTATGTTACGACATCTGTCCATCTGTCCCCCATGATGCATATCAGGTATCCATGTTACATGATCATCTTACACCGTACTGCCTTCCGTGCACAGCCCAAACCCACTACATATATATAGACATCATTTACTTTACTTTCCTGACCGCACGTAAATCCCCCGACACCACCTCACCGTATTCCTCCCGTTGCTTGTAGCCCAGGAGTCTCGCCGCTTGGAATATACCGTGGTCCTGTCAATGTGTGTGCCCTGCTTGGTTCACCCGTTAGTGTCTGTCGAGAGAACGACAGCCTTTCACACTGGTATGAAATCAGTAAGTCGTAGAACAAGTCACAATGGGGTTAGAATGGGTTACCTTTCGTTGGTGGATACCTTACGAAACCCTGATGGATACCTAGATCATAAATATCTCGTAGTGAATACTATTTTTAGCCTTGGAGTGCAAAATGTTCTGGAAGTACAAAATGCATTCGCCTGAGCTCAGTTCTTGTCCAATCACCTTCGAGATTGGCTCAAAATGAACCGACAGGTGTTCAGCTTTAAATATGAAAAGAATTTGGAGGAAAACAGATCATTACTGACCGAGATCCTCCCTCGAGCGCAAAAATCCCCTTATGCACTGTAATTTATAGCCAACCAATTTTTATGGGACTTGGGAGGGACACTTAGATGGTCTATAGAAGCGTTGTTCAATCTCCGGCCTCAAAAACGCAGGGGAACGGCCGCAGGACGTGTGAGCGTGACAATTTAAAGGCGGCCAGATGCCTGTAACAACTTATGACAATGTGTTAAATTCATCTGTAGGTCCCATTCCGCACCGTTTTTTACCCCTTTTTTTTAGTAGCATGCTTCTATACGCCTTATAAGTGTCCCTTCCTGACCCCATGAGCATCGGTTCACTACAAAGCCCAGTGCAGCGAATTTTGCAGTGGGATCAGTGGTTTTGATGGCGCGGCGCAGAATCTCGCTCTATATTCATCTGTTTTGGCTAAAACTTTTTATATATCCTACAAATATACACATGTCGATTCAAATTGAGCCACTTCTGAAGACGATTGGTGAAGAACTGAGAGACAACGACTGCATTTTGCACTTCTAGAACATTTTGCACTCCAAAGCTAAATATAGTATGTTGAATATCAGTCGGACAGCATCCGACACCGTTCGGTCCGTTCCACACCGTTGGATACCTTTGAGAAGTACCGTTCCCATGGCTGTGGAACCAATCATCTGCATTCGCGTGGAACCAATCACCTACATTCTGGGTCGTGATTGCCGGCGTACGGCACACGTTCCAGAACAACGTTTTTCAGGCGTTTGTGGCCTCAATATGCTCTGGAAGTGCGCCCGAAAGGTGTGCCCTTTTGTGAGGTGAGCAGGGGTCTTTGAAGTCTACAGAGGACAGAAAAAAGGGCTGGACGTACATTGAATCAGAAAGGAGATACCCGTAGTTATGGAGCGCATCTGTTACCATCTCTCCGGATACTGAAATTGCCAACACGTGATGCTGTCCCTGCAATTTCGCTGTCGTACCGGCCACATCAGATCCATAAAAAGACGTGCAAAAATAGTATAAGAACCTGGGGGTGTGAAGCAAACCTCAGAACTTCGTTCCCATCCCACCTTCACAAACCCAGGACAGGCTCCCTTTTACACTCCTCCCTTCTTTAACTTTACACGCTCGACGCTCACTTGCACCGTTCAACTCTCCTCATCTTCATCCAACAATGTTATCCGCAAAGATGTTGTCCACTGTGGTCTTGATGGCTCTCTCTATGACCGCCCGCGTCTCCGCGCACGCTGGTATGCCCCATTGTCATTCACAATTCTGTATGAGCGAGCTAACTATTATATTAGGTGTCTCGCCTGCTCTCGGAGTTACTGGCACCTTCACGAAGGCTGACGTTCAGCGCGTCGTCGCCGGGTCCGACTGTGGATCGACAAATGTCGCCGCCACCATTGATTCTTCGACCGCCGTTCCTGCCGACCCCACCACCGGAAGCTTCTCCGTCACCGGCAACAGCTTCGACCCGTACGTCTCCTTATTTATTTTATGCTTTGCCTTGATATTTATTCATGTCGTACTTTAGCGGATCTGACGGTTCCACCTCCGTCACCGCGCTGGTTGACACCACCGGTACCGGCAAGTCCTTCACTGGGACTGTAGACGTCACCACCAACGGCAATGCTGTAAGCTCAAGCAGGACTTTCTCTTTTACTTGTGCTGAATAAATACCCAATATTCAGGTCCAAACCGCTTCGGCATCGACGCAACCCATCGTCGCTGCCCTCCCGGCCGGCACGAAGTGCGCCGGCGGTGCCGCAGGCAACCTTTGCCTCGTTGTAAGTCGCTTTGCTCCTCGTTGTCGTCGTCTTCGCTCACCCAATCCTTTATCCAGGCGTTCAAGACCACTGCCGGATTCCAGAACTGCGTCGTCGTGTCCCAGGGCGCTGCGTCCAACGCAACCGCCGCCGCCGGAACCGCTGCCTCTGCTGGAGCTGCTGGGGCCGCTGGAGCCATTGGAGGCGGCGGCTCCGGTACTTATTCTACCTGAATAAGTCTTACTGCACTCATGATAATTTTTTATGCAGCTGTTGCCGCCTCTGCCCCTGCTGCGGCCGCCACCGGGGTCACCGACGCCGCCGCTATTGGCACCGCGAAAGTCAAGAAGGTCAAAACCACCGCCGTGAAGGCAGCGAAGAAGGCAGGGAAGAAGGGGAAGAAGGCAGGGAAGAAGGCCCCGGCTGCTGCTGCTACTGCACCGGCGGCGGTGGCTGCTGCTACCGCACCGGCTGCTGTTGGCTCTCCAGGCGCCGCCACCTCCAAACGCGCTGTCGTGCGTCCCTTCTCTTCTTCTACCGACCCCCTTTCATCTTTCTTTTTTGCTTTTCTAGGGATCCCGCGCCGCCCGCGCTGCTCGTGCTGGTATCTTTGTATGAGGATAGATAGGATATGTTCCGAATGTCTTGTGTTAGAAGGGTTTTCGAGAAGACTGTTCCTGGGACTCCGCTCTTTTGTACTCGATGTACGGAAGAGCGCAGGCCTTTGGCCGTAGTCGCTACTTTGTAATCCCGTACACTTGATTATAACAGCGTGGCCGAATTTCTTATCGTTCTGAGTTTTCAAGTCGTTTTCTGCGCGAAGGCTTTCAAATATATGCAGCGCGCACTTTTCTAAAGTTGTATGTCCATATCTGTTGCCTTGGATTGCAACGGAGGTCCAGTCAACATTTTTTTTGGAAACAACTTGCGATTCTCCGCGCCCCGATGTCGACTACATTAAACGATGCATCGGTGGAATCTGCTCTCCCAAATATTTCGAATTCACCAGCCAGCCAAGTCTCCCAAGGGTGACCGCTGCACCCAACTTGTTTGTTTTCTTTCCGTCGCGACCTGGATTATCTCTGTTGTTATACCATTCTCATTGCACCAACCCAACTGAGGATTCATTTCGCGCTTTCTTCGATTAATGTCCGATAAGACTACAGCTGAGAAGTCGTGGTTCAACTCCCTCTCGAGGCACCGGAAGCTCGTTCGATTGTCAATTTCGTTTCATAGCC
The DNA here is from genome assembly GCA_029289555.1 of Mycena latifolia. Taxonomy (NCBI): domain Eukaryota; kingdom Fungi; phylum Basidiomycota; class Agaricomycetes; order Agaricales; family Mycenaceae; genus Mycena; species Mycena latifolia. The sequence goes on along the minus strand of JARJLE010000059.1, from coordinate 52,974 downwards.
TCGGTAGGCCACCGGAGCCCTGTTCAACGTGGCGTTCAGTTCGCGGCATGTCGATTTCATGCTGGTAAGACACAGGCGTCGGTGAGATGGTGAGATTCTGGTTCGACTCGCCGGCGAACCAGCAGAATACCTAAGTACCTCCTTTCTTTCGGGCCGCTGCTTTCAGCAGCTAGAGGAAGCGGGATTCACGTTTCTCATGGTGAAAAGCGCTTGCTCATGTTTCAAATCATATTTACACTGTCGAGCCTTAGTCCGGATCCACGGTGGGGGGGAGTGGGCATGGGAAAATATCGTTGCAACGTTTCTCTCAGGAGGCAGAAAGTTCAATTTGACGTGTCGTTCGGCTGAATTCAATGCAACTTGTTTTGTTTTCGGTAGAAATTTCAGCGGGTGGTGTGTTGGCGGCATACCATCTCCGACCATGCCATAGATTATACAAGTCCCGGTGGATGCGCAGCTTCGCTTGTCTTCGCATTTTGGATTGACTGTTGGCGCTGGCGATAATTCGGGAAAGAACCAGTTGAGGTAAACCTCTTGGTCCGACCGCGGCAGTCTTCCACGAAAGCACTGCAAAACAAGTTACCGTAAGTGGAAACATTTCTGCTATTGGGACCGGGTTCCGCGCGAGCTGCTGCCATAGATAGTACAAGGCCCGTTAGATTCGCATCACAGCTCGTCACCGTGTCTTGAATTGGCATGATGGTGGTGATAATCCGGAAAAGAAACAGTAGGATTCGCTCGTTGAACGGGGCCGGCATGCCACAAAGGCAGTGCTAAATTGCCGTACTGCTGGAGAGAAAATTACCACCGCCATGGAGCAGCAGGATATCCAGTCTTCCCCTCTCCCCCACCCTCTTGACAATGTGTCTCTTGTGGTGTTCTACGCTCGCAGTCGTGGCAGGACTTGTCGCCGGTACTTATCCCCTCTGGAGATTTTGCAAAGAAACTCGACGACCAAGCGATTGCCCATAACAAGCTTTTCCATGAAGCGCTCTTGAAGCAGTGAGTCCATTCGAATGCAAGCTGAATGCAAGCCGTACCCAAGGGGGTCCCGATCCGTGATTTTTGGAACATATGTTGAACATCATAGATAGTTCCACCAGGATGCCAAAAATCGACATGGGACATTATTTGCGCCGGTGGTTCATTCACAATGGCCAATATACTCTTCACCTTTTATGATCTTACCATATATGGGAATTTAATTACGTAATTCCTTACGTAGTTGGTTCACCGACGTTCCAACAAAAAATTGGAAATGACGCAGAATCACCTCAGCTGTCCAGAAAAAAATTGAGAAAAAATATTTATTATTTTTCATCACAAAAGTGCCCATATCTTTTGAACCATTGACTACAGCAACTTTTGGTTTTCAGATTCAGATTCCCAGACCCAATTAACGTCAAAATCAACATATGTTCCAAAAATCACGGATCGGCACCCCCTTGGCCGTACCGGGATTGAAATCATGACTTTAGACTCGCAACCTCGCGTCTGTCCAATGAGACATCGTCCAACGCGACAACCCAGTCAGATACGCCCGTGATCGATGACCTCAATGTCCTCGCGTCGATGGCCAACACGAGCACCTCCCAGGTCGATGTCATGTCACCACCATCGGATTAACCATGTACACGGATGCCACTCTTCCCACCAGCCCGCCCCCCTCCACGGCCTGTGCTGCCGCGCTCGTTGCGACAATTGACTGAACTCGACTATTCCTCTCATGGCGTGAGTGGGCACGTTATCACCAGTTCTTTTTCACTGGATTCCCTGCAGTGTAAGCACAACCTTGCTTGAGAAAGACTTGAGCACCCTCTGCACGTCGACATGCGCCGCTTCGCTTGCTATATACCGTGCCAAGGTGGTCACTGCTTGCGCAGGATACAGCTTGATACTTGATACAGCTACTAATGCGACGTACGCTTCAACGTGTCTTCTCTTCTCAGCCCTCTAATCCATTTCCCTTAGATACGCCCCTACTCTCGCCGTCGACTACATCCCTGGTCCCTACACCGTCCAGTGTCTCAAAGATCCAGTGTGATAGCCACCCTGAATGCGACACTGCTCAACTCGGTTTCGTTCTCTGTTGCGGTCGAGAACCTTTATGACTATGTGGCCGAACAATGCAACCTTGATCCGTTCAATCCAGCGTCGGTGACCTCTCCCATCGTCACTCCCGGTACACCTTCCGGGGTCAATTCAACATCTCCTATCTCGGCCCAGTGTGCGCTGTTGGGACGCAATGTCACGATCAGTGCAGCAAGCACTTACGCAGCCGTTGCCGCTCAATTTTCCGTCTCACTCTACAATGTTTACTCGTACGCCGCTCCCTATTGCTCAGTTCATGGCTGATTTCCGCCAGATCCAACTCCCTGCCCCAAGCGGATTGCAGCGTAGCAGCCGCTACTGAGCTTTGCCTTCTGCAAGCGTGCACCACATCTACCATAGCGACCAATGCCACTTGCACTTGCAAGTCACCATTTTGACTTGTAGCGTCGACAAATTGGGGCACAAGTCAATTTGGCAAGTCAAAAGGTTAACCCTCAGGTTCTTTCAATGCTGCTAAAGGTTGGCGGATAAGAATTGCAGGTTTCCAGTCACTTAATCCCCCATCACCCGGGCTCCTGCCGAGTATATACTAGAAGAATGGGAGTGGGACTCGCCCAATCCCATGCAGTGCCCGAGTCCCATAGGAGAAAGTGTTGAGAATGGGACTCGGTTCAGTACGTGCATCAGCGGCGGATCAGTCGGCATCATGCCCGCGATGAAGCCGCAATGGTGCCGCAACTGAAATGGAACCTGGGGATGTCGCCCCATAAATAATATTCCAAGGGCCTTTCTAGGCTTATGTGAACCTGTTCCGGTGTTCCATGCCTAGGGCTTTTAACGATTCGGTTTATTGCCGTGCAATCATGCCCTGCATGCTCTGTTGTTCCGTGCCGTCAAGATGTCAACATTTTCCAATTGAAAGTAAGAAAGACATTGTGAACATGCATGAATAGTCGTTGGGAAGGTGGAAGTTTAATTGCTCGAAGTATGATTCTATTTTTATTTTTGACGGGATTCAACTGCAGGACGTTGTTTACTGGGTCTACTTCCTCCCACCTTGTTTTCTCCCCAAGTTGTTCAATTGCCTGAATTTCAATTTTCGCGGTTAATGGTCTGGGAGATCTTGAAGAGGGAACAGGGGTGAAGGTAAATAAGTACATCAGACTTTTGACAAGCAGCTTGTGACCTTGTACAAGGCCAAACAAGGTCATTCAAGGTCATTCAAGGTCGCAAGTTCGCAAGGCAACAAGTTGAGTCTCAAAATTTGACAAGCTCTTTGGAGGTCACTTGTTCGGTTCTGTCAAGTGGCAGAAATTTGCAGAAATTTGCGCTTAGCACCTACGAACGGCCGCGACAAATTTCGGTGGGCATTCTCCGATTTTCCAAGAGGCTGTCCAGGCTCGTTCTGAGTTTTTTGAGAGCAATCTTTTCATTCCGCTTTGACCTTGTCACCTTGTGAGCTTGCGGACAAGCTCACAAGGCCAAACAAGTCACAAGCTAATTGTGAAATTGCTGATGTACACCTCCCCAGCTCAGCATTAAACATTGTTGACACCGGGGGCAAAGTCCGACGCATGTGGAAACCACATGCTTTAAATGCATGTGGTCCACATGTGGTCACCATTAGCCCGTGACACCTTTGTTACAGTGTCCTTTGTTATCAACAAAGCACCACCAAATCCCTGAATGTAATTTAGTCAGATTGTACCCAAGTAAAATAGAGGTTCAAAATATATAGCTTGCATTTCTACCTGATTTTGAGCGAAAATGAACAAGAGCTGCAACTCAGCCGTGAGCACGCTTTATGCGCAGGTCCTTTGTGAGGTCGTCATGATGTTCGCACATTGCCTTTGTCAGCACACAATCACCCGCGGACATTGTCTTTTTCGGGCTACAACTGTGCCCATACATCGCCTTTGTTGGTGTACCACCCCACCCGCCCGTCGCCTTTGTCGGCATGCTAACAGCCCCGTACATCGCCTTTATCAGGCCACAACTGCCGCAACTTCCCGCCATGTCGCGTCGCATCGTGTCATAGTCACAAAGCGCGTAGATCACGCCATTTGTCACAGCGTGTACAATCCGCCGGATTGTCAGCGCTCACGTGCGGAAGAAACAAAACAAAACAACACGCTGCATACATTAATTTCCTTCATGCTTCCACCACATTCTCCTTCATCATTTATTTCCTAAACACATTCTCTCTCCCACTCCTCTTAGATTTCCGTCCGCTGCTAAATTGGATTTCATGAGGCTTCTACGCGCATAAATTGTCAATACCAGCGTTGATTCAGGTCAATTCGAGTCCCAGTTTCCATGTGATCGACAAATGTGAACCAATCTAACTCTGCAACATCACAGACGACCCCCTGTAATTTTGTGCAAAGACCGGTGTTGATATTCCTGCTGAGCCTGTGCCCCCAGACAAGAGTTTGACGGTTATATATACTGAGCCTTCCTTTTTCTCTCTTTCTGATTCTGACTTGAAGCTGAAATGTCCTTTTCGCAAGATTCTGAGGACACCATCTTACATTCCGAGTAGTCGTTAACAATATCCCACAGCTAACCCTAATTACCTCGGGGCTTTTTGGACATGCCATCACGCGCGACTCATGCAGATATGCTCGCGACTCTGCAGGGCGCTGTGCATGCACTGCTCGTGACAGCGGCGCTTGGTGGAGTGAGTTCAGGAGCATGGCCCATGAGTGGTAGGCCCAAGCGGGCTTCACGTGGGGGGTGGGGCTGACAGAGGTAAGAAGGCGGCGGGCCGCCGTGTTTTGGGCAGACAAAGGGGGGTGAAGGTGGGCTGACCTAAGGACAAAGGCGTGATCGCATGCCGACCAAGGCGACTTGCGGAAGCGGTTGTGGCCTGATAAAGGCGATGTATGGGGCTGTTAGCATGCTGACAAAGGCGATGGGCGGGTGGGGTGGTACACCAACAAAGGCGATGTATGGGCACAGTTGTAGCCCGAAAAAGACAATGTCCGCGGGTGATTGTGTGCTGACAAAGGCAATGTGCGAACATCATGACGACCTCACAAAGGACCTGCGCATAAAGCGTGCTCACGGCTGAGTTGCAGCTCTTGCACCTATATAGCCCACTGAATATCTCTAGTTAGAGGAGGAGAACCCTGTGGTCTCCCCTTCTAATTAGAGGCCTTTAGAGCGATCCTCCGTGCTCGCGTTAATTACGCGCTAAATCGCTATTTTATTGCTAGAATTAACGAGATATCTCTGATATAAGAGATATCAGAGATAAGGCCCCGCTATCTTAGATTAAGATAGCGGGCCCATCTCCGCGGCCGGCAACGCCCGCGCGCCATCACCGCATCAGCAGGCCGCCCCGCGCCAACTCGACGCTGCACGCGTCAATAACACATCTTAAATCACAGAAAAATTAGGAGAGTGGGACCTCTTGGAAGTTCCCTCTGCCACGAGGAACCGGCATCACTGCACCGCCGCCGCAATAGTGCACATCACGCGTGCCATCACCTCCATCAAAATTCCCGCCGCTGCGTGCAAAGTCGACGTGCGCGGCCCCAGAAACCCCCCAAAAATCACAAAAGAAATATTTTATATCCCTGTTATATCTGCGGGTCCAGACACAGAGTACTAGGACAAAGAATGTGTCCCAGCCCAAGAAATTCAATGAATCCTTTGTACATACCCCTATGTGTCCCTCCCGACATTGTGTATGATGTGCACAATGTTTACAAAGTCGTCGATGGGCCCGCCCACATCCACCCCGTCGTCGTCCTCCTCCCAATCGCCCTCATTCACGCATGCTGCCTCCATTTGCACGTCTGCGCTTGGTGACGGCTGGTGCATGCGGCATCTCTACGTCTGGGATAGACGACATGGCGCGCTCCTTCGACACCCTCACGCCGGGTGAGGGGCAGCTGGTGAATCCTCGCTCCGCGCGGAGTTTCCCCAAGTGCACGATGTGGAGCACATTGATGTTCTTCCGCTCCACAGGGAATGCGCCGGCTGGGGTGCGGACCGCGAAGGGGGCGAGGCCAGAGGCGTGAGAGGGATATTAGCGGTAGCATAGGGCGGCGTGACACTCTGGGTCCAGTGGTCGTGGTGTTCATGACCGAAGGTGGCCCAAATTTCTCATGGTCTCTTCCAATGTATCGCACGGTTGATGGCTCGCGTTGAAATACAGAGGATCTGAGGCTTAGCAAGATTCCTAAGCTGCGGAGTTTGTTGAGACTGGAGTGAGTGCCCCGAGTGACATGCACTCACCAGTGAGAATAGAGGGCCTCGCCGCCGACAGCCCCTCAGAACTTGTGCTTGCCCAGGCGGGAATGGACCTCCACAGACATATCACAAGGAAGAACATCAGAGCATGGCTTACAACACTGCCTAATTGAGCATAAATGACCTCCCGTCGCGTCTCTCGGAACTCTGCCTTGCTGCGTGTTCTATCTCCTCGGTAAATCCGCAAATAGTGCACATACGTTACCCTTCCTCATTTGCGATGTTTATTTGGATATTGAAGCAGATGAAATTACAAACCTCCTTGCTGAATGTGCCTGACTGCCTTGGGTCGGACTCATTGAGAGTTGGTTCTACAGGGTCATGGTAATCGCTAGAGCTTGGTGTCGTACATATAAGTTACTGGATAAGAGGTCGTACTTGTTTCTTTCCGGGTACAGTTATGGTAAAATCACCAAATTTATTGGTTTCGGCCTCGGCAGGTCCACATTCGCCCTGAACCTTCACATATGCCGATTTTTTGATTACTCAAAATTAAATTTTAGTCGTCGGTGCAATAGACCCAAGTATCACGAAATTTTGAGTGAAAAAGTCAGTTTTCACAATTTCGAGGATTTCAACTAATTCTTAAGCTACTATTTTCGACCGGGCAACCAGCCACCTTAGCATTTATAGCTGGTTCTCGAGAGCCACACTCGCTCTATACTATTTGAGACCCCTTACTTGGCCACCCCACCTAGTTGGCCATTTGGAGTCTAGCATGCCGACATTTTGTTGTTCACTCCCAGGGATAATGGGGGATGGGAGTACGATCTATAACGAAGGTCTGAACCGAATTTGGAGCCGGAGTGATGAGTTGATCGAAAGTTACGACATCTTGGATCAAGACCCGCAACGTGTGAACATCAATTTCTTACGCCGACGCGGCTTGGTTTTCTTGTTTCAACTGGCTCTCCGCCAGTTCTCGGCCGTTCCGGGACTTCGCAGGTTCGATCTGCTCCCCTGATTCGGGGGAATCACCTGCCACGGTCCCCGCCACCGAGAAGTCAAATCCTCCCCGCTATGCACCCATGAATGCGCCGCTATTTTTTTGAGTTGCTCCCCTTAGCCGACGTTGTATCAGACGACACCGTGGGGCTACCACTCTAGAATTGCCTATAATACTTTTTAGCGTCCAATGGCTCAACGCTGACGGTACGCTGGAATTTTATCTGCCCAACTCCCTTCTCGCTGTAATGCTTTACCGCCACCCACCCAATTTTGGTGTTGGCAACACCGGGAAATTTCTGGGGAGCTGTGAAGACTTGACTACAGAGTTAGGGATGTAAATAAGTTATAGACCTTCCTTCTAAGCTATGTGGATCTTAATTTCAGTCACAGTATGGTTCCATCGTCCAATCCACGTGCTATTGCTCCAGAGACCTTGTTTCGGGGCTTTCCCACATCTGAGGAGCAGTCATTTACACACCTCATATGGGTTGCACGTGGAGTATTATGTGTTTAAATTGTCACTATGTACCCTAGTTAATATTTCCGATGGATCCGGGTGCCGGATTCAAGTCTCGCGACTTGATTTGACCGGGTGGCCAACTAGCCTGTTATTTGGCCATGTTGAACTGCCGGCCGAAATAAATTCACTGTAGTGGCAAATCTTTAGATATTTGGGTGGGAGTGGTCCTGAACTCTTCGTAGGATGCCTGCACTCATGATGACACAGTTGGGCGCGTGTAGGGTGAGCGGACGGATTGAGATTGAGGGATGAATGCTTAGGTGGCCAGGTAAGGGGTCTCAAATAGTACAAGCCAAACAGTTCCATGTAGTTTCCCCGAATTTAGATGCAATGTGAATGGAGCAATGAATTTCCTTCGACCGACACCCCCAACAGGTGCAAATATCAGGAAACCAGCCACCCCACCAATGAAGTGCCATGGGTGCAAACTCGGGGATGTTTCATTCAGGAATGATACATGGGTGATCTAGGTACTATCTGGTATGCTCGGGGTGTCCGTGTAAAGGATGGGACTGGGCAAATTTGGCGGGTGTGACGGCAGCGCTAACCTGCGGAATTGCAGATTCCGGCTACACTGGCGACTCGTCAGGACCACCCGCGGCGGCGGGCCAAAACAAGTGTCATATAGTGTTATATGAAGTATGCCGACATACTCGGCCCCTCACCTCCCTGCCAAGATGGCACCAGCTCCCCAGAAAAATCCAAACATCTCGGACACCAAATTTTAACGGGTCGGGGAAAAGGGCAGCGATGAGAAGCGATGTCACAGTACAGGAAGTGCGGACACACACCACAGTGAATGGTTCCAACTCTAAAAGGCTTTCCGAAAAATCCAGACCCGTAGCATGGATCGGCTGCCTGCTAAAGCCATAACCAGCCTGAGCCAGTCTGGAATGAAGTGAAGATCAGGTCGGCTCATATCGAGAGTACGTGGCACGAATGGAGGCAGAATGCAGTCATAGATTGATGCCCTGAGTTGCGCGAGTAGAATGAGCCCAAGAAGTCCCCGAAAGACGGAGAATTGGTAGAGATAGAGCGAGGGCGGTTGTGGCAAAACAAGAAAACAGTGATCGGAGCGCTTCGGCCGCCACTGCACGTGTCATAACTTTTGATCCGACCATCACTTTTGGTTGAAATTAGGTGTACACCAGCCTTAGAGGTCCCACTCCTTCCCCAAACCCCAAACTTAGAAAGAACAGAAGTTCCCGACTCAATGAGAGTCAAGTGGCCGGTTTCCTCGTGTGGCTGGTTTCCTGGTCGAAAATAGTACAACTGTACCTCTGGACATAGCATTTTGTTGTATTTCCCCCAAACCTTTTGTGCACACAACATATACTTCACTATTCTTATCCCGCTGACTCAGATCATCCATGAACCCCACTGAAAGGTCGCAAAACCTTGTCAAACTGGTGGATACCATGTATAACCCACTCAACGGCATGTTTTAACTCCATTATGACCTCCGCATGCTTTCAAATCCAGAATCTTTTACAAAATGGAACATATGTTATCTGTCAGTGCCCTAAAAAATATGACTCGCACTCCCCATCCAGTTCTCACGTCCTCCACAAATTTTTCTTTGGCACGCGGATACGGCGGGGCCCGCCCGGGCCGGCTGTTTCCGGACATCCGACCATGGTTCAAAACTGTTTTGGCAGCATCCCCACCCGCATTTCACATTTTTTTCTGAATGCAAAATCAAAGATTGAGATGTGGCACAGCTAACTGGAAAGCCAGCATTGTGTTCGCCAGCGGTAGCGTGCTGTACAACACAAATGGGTGGCTATTTTTACCAATGCGGCACGAGGAGGGTCCCGATTGGCAGGGCATCGCTTTATCGAGCAGGAAATGAGCTGGTAACAATAAAGCTTCTGTCAAGAGAGAGGTATTGCAGGTCATGTTTTGTGGTCCTGTGGAATAGAAATTTGACTATGTGTCGATGCCCACCCTCGACCTCAATACCTACACGTTCAGCGGCGCCGGTACTTACGCACCCGGATGGCTACTGCAGCGACACGCCACCTGCATTGAATCTCACTGCCAATTCTGCAGTCTCAATCATCCCCCACCACCGCTGCCGGTAGCTCCGCCCCCGTATTCAGCACCGCCGCTAACGAGAGCGCATCGAAGAAAGCACAAGAAGGGCACCTCCAAGATGCCCCTGCTAATTTCCCTGTCAATAAATCGGCGCTATTGGTGCGTGCAGCGTCGAGTCGGCGCAAAGGGGCGGCCTGCCAGTGCGGGTGATGGCGCGCGCGCGGGCGTTGCCGGCCGCGGAGATAGGCCGGTTTATCTTAATCTGAGATAACACCGCCTTATCAGTAGATTCCCCATCATCCAGTGTGGTAATCTACTGATGGTGCTGTGATATCTCGAGATATCTCATTAATTCTAACAATAAAATAGCTCTCTAACCTGTAATTAACGGGAGCACGGAGAATTGCTCGAAAGGCCTCTAATTAGAGGGGGAGACCACAGGGTTCTCCCCCTCTAACTAGAGGTGTTTTGTGGGCTATATAGGTGAGCTCTTGTTCATTTTCGCTCAAAATCAGGTAGAAATGCAAGCTATATATTTTGAACCTCTATTTTACTTGGGTACAATCTGACTAAATTACATTCAGGGATTTGGTGGTGCTTTGTTGATAACAAAGGACACTGTAACAAAGGTGTCACGGGCTAATGGTGACCACATGTGGACCACATGCATTTAAAGCATGTGGTTTCCACATGCATCGGACTTTGCCCCCGGTGGTCATGACAATGGATGGTTTCAATCCTCCCTGCAGAATTTATTGAACGAAGCGTGCTTGAGAACCTGGCTCGGAGCTAATGGCCCATCCACGAAAATTAGAGCTGGAACTGCCCCGTGTTCCTTCCAGGAGATTTTAATATACATCACAGCAATTCCTAGGGTCTTTTTCAGCTCCTTGAGACGGTACGGGAGCCTGAAATAGTGGCCGTTCACTGGCGCGAAATAATTTTAAATGGGCAATCCCTGAGTTACCGAAATGTTGATGGCTTGCTTCCACAGTTTGTAGACACGGGTCACTCGCTACGGAGCCTTGAATCCTTACACCGGAGGTGAGTTATCCGACTGACTCTCCTGCCCAATTAACCGGAAAAAGAAGGAGGAAGAAAAAGGGCGAGGACAATCCCTACGGCTCCGACCTGAGTCGAACGGGCGTTCTGCTCTTCAGGGATGAAGGAGGTACAATGGGGCGCAGATGCACACTGCGACGGAGCTTTGTATCCCATGTGTTGGGTGGCTTAAATTCGGTGCAATTGGAGCACTCACAACGCAGCGCATCACGCTTTGCTCCGCAACGGCTTATTTGGCCCCGCGTCGTTCCGCGACGCGACGCGCGCAGTAACGTGACTCGTTGATTTCCCTCGCTGGTGCTACTTTTCCCTCTGTTCAAACTCACTGAATGAATCTAGCACATCCTTCAAGTCCGGCGCAGAACGGAGCCAAAATAAATGGACTGTTGAAGCGTACGAATGGCTCCGGCCTGAATCGAACAGGCACACTCTGCTGCACCAAGTCCAACAAATTCCACAAATTGCAGATGTGGTCCACCCGCTATGGAGGCTTGAATCCTTACACCGGAGGTGGGTTATTCCACCGATTTTCCTGCCCAATTAAACCGATAAAGAGGATAACAGAGGACAACTTCTATGGCTCCGGTCTGAGTCGAACAGGGGAATTCTGCCGTCGAGGTAAGACAGAAGTACAATGGGGTGCAGATGCGGGCCACCCGCGACGGAGCCTTGAGTACCTGCTTCTCGAGTGGATTGGCTACCTATTCGTCTCAGATAGTCCCTGCGCCGACGCGACGCGAACACGGAAGGAAGACATATGGAACACTTCGTAATGATTATGGACGGGATTAGGTCGCATAACGCCAGCGAAAAAATGATATTTTGAAGCCATGGAGGGAAGGGCTCCGGCATCAGTCGAACAGGCACTCTGCGTAAGCGGCGGTAATTGTCTGCACGGTTGGCTAGGCCCTTCCCCCGCACACTCACACAAGCTATCCGCCTGTCCCTCCCATTCTCTGTTGATCCCGTGCGAAGCATGGCTCTGCTGCAAAGTGCTTAAGTACCAGTTGCACCTCCCTCCCTTCTCCTTAAGCCCTTCGAAGCAATTACCTACCTTGCCAGATGCCGCCCACCCACTACGGAGCCTTGAATTTTTACACCGCAGAGGAATCTCAACCCACCTTCATGAGATGCGGGCCACCCGCTACGGAGCATGTCATCCTTCATGGAGGGGTGGCTTAGATTCGGTGCAATGGAGCACTCACCGTGGAGCCACAGCGGATCCCAATGTCCTCCGCAACGCCTTGTTTGGCCCCGCGCAGTTCGGCGAAGCGACGAAGGTGGTAACGTAACCCGCTGTTTGTTCCAAGTTCACGTTGAACTTCAGCTTCAATTGCTTCCCGAATAGATTTTCAAGGCCAAAGGCTGATTTTTATGCGCGGGAAGGTCCACATAATAGGTGTTGTTCTCGCGAAGGGAAAAAAAGACACAAAAGATGGCGCGAGTCGAATTTGAACAGGCGTATGCTGGTACCTGGACAGTTCCTCATCCAAAATTTGAATTGATTGACGGAACTTATGATCTGTATTTAACTCGAGGCCAATCATCCCCCGTGGGATATTCGCCTGCTTAAATCGTTGCGTTTCAGCTGTCGTCCAGCACCCGCGCCGACCCAACACATAGCTAGAGGTATAATTCAGTGTTGCTGACTTTGCTGTTGCTGGCATTTCCCTTGAGATCCAGTGGTGAAGTATTACCGTGGCTCACGGGATAAAATACGGATACTCGTGGGCTTACGACAGTTTCAATGCAAAGTAGATGCGCCCAAAGACCCAAATGATAGAAAGGAGCGTGCTAATAGTTACATGGAAAGGAGGAAGCAAGGCCTCTATTGGCCATCATTTGGAATAATTCATAGACTCGTCGTCGCTCCTCGCCATATCCCCGCCCGTCTTCCCTTGCGACGGGTCAAACATGTCGCGGACCTGTAGGATGGCGGCGCCAATGAGTACAGAAGTCAGGTTGGGCCGAGGGGCAGCGACGTACGTCAATATGCTGCGTGGTCTCGGTCTGTGTGAGCACCTGAATGGGACCGAGCTCCATGTCGCCCTGGCGGCGCTGCGTGCGCGAGCGAGCGCCGGAGATCTCATTGCTCGTGGTTGTGATCCCGCTCCCATGCGTCGCGCGGATAGTACGCCGAGCGTTGAGTGTCCACATCATCGAGACCGCATAGAGCTTCGGAAGCGCCTCGTTGAACGCCGTGGACGTGATCCCCGAGCCGCCTGGATTCACTTGGGAGAAAACGAGATTGAACATAGCGCTAGATGCCAAACATGTGAGTGCGCGTTCATCGTTCCCAGTAGTGATGGACGTACCAGAGTGCGGCGGGGGCGGCAGTCTGGAAGGTCAGCCGCACGAGGGCGCTGATCAGCCCGACTGTCTGCGGGAGCACGTCCTTCTTCGACTTCAGCAAGAAGTACGCCGTGGTAAACGCCATTATAACGTCGCCAGCTATAGAAAAGATCATAAATCACAGCAACGAACATGGAGTGGAGGTTGAATCACCGAAGACAGAGCTCAAGTGCGCGGCAACTGGGCACAGATTTAGTTAGTCATAACATAGAAATGCGGGAGCACTTACACCACATTCCGATTTGCACGTCGTTCGCGGTGGAGATGAAGTAGGTCTGCAGGGAGCCAGATCAGACTAATGTCTGTGATAAACAAAAGGGATACGTACGCCGACGCAGATGGAAAGAAAGGCGAAGAGGAACAGGGTTGCAATGGGCGCCACGACGGACCACTTCTCGGAGATCACCCACAGGCGGAAGCAAAAATAAGATTGAACATAGAATCCAATTATAGCAACCTGTACGACAGTCAGAGGATGAATGGGCAGTGGAAGCCACGAACCATGAGCGGAGTGCCTGACTGCCACCACGTCGTGTAGTTGAGCAGGATCGCCCCTTGCAAGTCGCCGAAATAGACGACGTTTTGGATCCAGACGACGGCACTGACAAAAGTGTGAGGTCACGGAAATTCGTGGGGGGGAATCACATACAAGGCGTGGATAGACTTCAGCACAGTCATAAGCACGAGGACAGCCACCGCGATCTTCATACTAGTCTTGTCGTCGCGGTAGTAGGTGAAGTAGTTGACAAACTCCAGTGGAGATGAGGAAATGAACCTGGGTTACGAGATGGCTGGAAGCGCACCTGGCAACACAGAACGCCCTGAAGGAGCAGATCGATGCATGTCCCCACGAGCTCGGTATCCGCGTTAGTTCCGGGAACCACGATCGATGAGCAAGCGCGTACCCACGGACCAAGCCAGGCCATGGCCAAGCGCAGATCTTCACCAGTGAGTCTCCCGGAAGACATTTTCGATGAATTGAATGTGGGGTCGGACGGAGAATGATGGACAGATAGAGAGTCGTTCAAATTTTATAGACGATATATATTTCACGTGGATCGGAATTATTCTAGACATAGACTCCTGTTCGCCGATCAGGTTCAATGGACACGGATACTCCTATGCGCATTGAATTGTCGCTACTCACCGCATTAAATCCAGGAGGCGCAGGCAGCTCATCCTGCAGTTCTCGGCGCCGGGATGAGCAAACCAAAATCTCGGAGAACGGCTTGGAGAGCAGCTGGTGAACAGGAGTCTCATCCGATGCGTGTTGAATACAACGCATCACTCGACCGACACGGGGGCATTTTAGGATATTTAAGGTACACAGGAGAAGTATGCTGTGCGTTCAACGTTCCTGAAGTTATTCAATGATAGGGGCGAATGGTCCAGATAAGTTGAATTGTCTCATCTTATCTTATCTCTTCGGCGCAATTTTACCATCATGTTATAGTAGGAGGTACCCCGCCACGGTAGATAAACACGCGACTCTTTTTGTTCCTCAATTTTCATCCACCCGAAATTCTGAGGGCGCAAACTAGTTAGGTATTAAGGGATATTGATACCCGACGGCCCGAGGGGGGGATCTCGGAAAGCTCATGCCGCTTGTTCAATGGTGAATGTATACTGCTCACTTCATACCGAGAAGTTATCTGGAACACTCGTACGTACTTTCTCCGATCCAGTCCTCATGTGCAATATTAGGTTACTGATCTGATCTCAGGCAGTTGGGTGTCTTTAGCGCTACAGCAAAGGTCAATGGAACCTCCTCGCTTGCCAACCCACGGACGAAGCATGATATTCAGCCAATGTAGCTACGTACTTCTTGGAGCGTCGTCGGCATCGGGTTTTCTGAGCCTCAGGATTTATACAGGCCGGAATTTCGATGAGGTATTAAAAGCACTGAGGTGTTGTACACCGTGACAGGGTGTGGGTTTCGCCATGGCTTAGACTCCGACTGATGTTTCGCGCGAGCCTTTCGAAATTCAGACGCCGAAATCTTTCGGCAACTGGTCATTTTGGACGGCGGCGAAATCCTTTCTCCGCACAGGTACCGTTAAATCAAGGATCTTCGCCAAGATCTTCGCTTGATGGTTAGTGATCACCGGCACCGATATCGCGACCAAAGCTGCAGCTGATTAGCTTATAGGGTTGTTTCCGTGTACATCGCAATTTTCTGCTGTTTCTGCCGCGTTTTCGATTCACGTATGTCTCTCAAACGTTAGTACCATTTTTTCTTCCATTTACCAACCGTTTACCATTTCTGGCGGAAGCGGATCCGAGCAAGGATCCGAGTCTGACGTAACAGCACCGCCACGCGTCGTTGCCTGGCTGACGCCGATTTGATGATGTCGTTTCTCTGTTTTCATCCACCATGTCGTCTGAAGACGGAGATCTCCCGGACATTCCAGCCGCGCCTGTCAAGAGGCGCCGCATCCAGCGCGCCTGCGATGTCTGCAGGCAGAAGAGACGTGTGTAGCGGCCGCTGATTCGGCGCTTGAATGTACGGCTGACCGTATTACGATCATAGGAGCATGTGTGCCATATCTCCCAAAAGCCACGATTCAGCAGCTGAATCTCGTCGTTTTCAGGCGATGGCTTGCGGATGTCCATGAAGAAATGTTCGTATTGCATCGAGAATGGGATCGACTGCACATACTCTGGGGCCGTGACCACCACGGTGTGTACAGTGCTCTCCTGTCGCGGATCGCGCGTCTGACCGTCTGCAGAAACGAAAAAGGTCAGTAGCTGCCCACATACTTGGGCTCGGATGTGATTAGCATCGCCCTTAGTTATACCGAAGTCCTGGAAGCGCGCTTGGCGCTTACGGAGAAGCTCCTGCGTAAGGTGTGTATCTGCGCTGTTTTCTTCTCTCATACACCGTTCATGCATCCTCATAGCTCTCGAAGGAAACCAGCTCCTCGCCCCCCACGACGACGTCAAGCAGTGAGTGGAGCAAGGACTCCCCGGTCCTGCAGCACGCGGCGGCAGCATCGTCATCATCGACGGTCGGGCCCGGAGTCGAACTAGCTACGCTGAGCATCCGGGCGCTCAGCACATCGGCGGACCCGGTGCACGAGGACCCCAAGCTACGCGAGCTCCAGGAGGACATGCAGACGCTCGCGCTCAGCAGCCACACGGACCAGTTCATGGGCGAGTCGAGCGGCGCGCTGCTTGTGCAGACCGCCGTGCAACTCAAGGAGGGCTACACTACTGGCGCGCCACCCGAGACTATCTTCCCTACGCCGTGGGGCGCGCGTCGCATGGAGTACTGGACGTTTAAACCCGTACGCCGCTCACTTGCCTCCCGTGCCGTGGCTGACGATACACTAGTGGGAACCGTCTGGTCCGCCAGCGCGCCGGCGCTACGCCTTCCCGCCGCCCGACCTGCTCGGCGCGCTCGTGTCGCTCTACTTCGAGAACAGCAACATCTATATGCCGCTCCTCCACCGCCCCACCTTCGAGCGCGCGCTGGCGGCGGGCGACCACCTGCGCGACGACAAGTTCGGCGCGAACGTGCTCCTCGTGTGCGCCGTTGCGTCGCGCTTCTCGAGCGATCCCCGCGTGCTGGACGGAGGGCCGCTTAAATGCGGGTGGGGCTACTTTAGCCAGGTGTCGACGGAGCTGGGGCACCTCTTCGAGCCCCCGGTGCTGTATGATTTACAGCGGTATTGTGTACGTCGCCCGCCCCTCTTCCGCGGTTTTCAGGATTAACATTGAGGTAATGTAGCTAGCGATCCAGTTCTTCGATGGCTCGACGCCTCAGGCCAACTGGACGCTCATCGGAATTGGGATCCGCATCGCGCAGGAGGTGGGCGCGCACCGACAGCACGGAAACCTTGGGCCGCCGACGGTGGACAGCGAGCAGTGGACGCGCGCCTTCTGGGTACTCGTCTGCTACGACCGGCTCGTGAGCTGCACCCTCGGGCGCCCATGTGCAATTCAGGCGGATGAGTGTGTAACTTCTTTCGTCCCTCCATCTCTACGGTTTCTGATTAACGGTGTATTGCAGCTTCGATGTAGACCTCCCGACAGAATGCGATGACGAGTACTGGGAGCCGGCCGATGGCGACCGTACAAAGGCTTTCCGCCAGCCGCCAGACGCGCCTCCCTCCCGCGTCGCCTTCTTCAATGCCTTCGTGCGCCTCAATAATATTCTTGCATTTACGCTGCGTATACTCGTGCGTCCCCTTGGCTCCCTTCCTTCTGTGAAGCAACTTGAGCTCACCGAGGATTAATGCCGGCGTGCAGTACTCGCTAAACAAAGCTAAAGACCTCCTTGCCGTGCGCGCGGCGAACTGGGAGTCACAGCTTGTCGCGGAGCTCGACTCGGCGCTCAACACGTGGGTCGACGCGATTCCTGCACACTGTGCGTCTCCTCGAAATAAAATAAAATGCAAAATTGTCGTAACTGATTTTACACGGCACACCAGTATGCTGGGACGCGCACCGCAAGGACCCAGTCTTCTTCCGGCAGAGCGTGGCGCTGTACTGCGCATACTACCACGTGCAGATGACGACGCACCGCCCGTTCATACCGACGGTCAGGAGCGCGGCGCCCACGGTGCGTTCCCTTCCCTTCCCACACGCTATCTTTCTGAAGTCGTATTTTTGCCTGTCCATTTTTCTAGGTTCTGCCCTCGCTCGCGATCTGCACGAACGCGGCGCGCTCGTGCGCGCATGTCGCGGATGTTGCGTCCCGCCGGATGCCCAATACGCCTGCTATTATCATGCTCGTGAGTAGTCGTGCTTTCTCCCCATGTCCTTGACTTGATCGATTATGCCAGCCGGGCCTGACGACCGCGGGTGTCGTCCTCCTGCTGAACGTCTGGAGTGCAAAGCGCACGGGGCTCGCGCCGCATCTGAACACGGCGCTCAGCGAGGTGCACAAGTGCATGCGCGCGATGCAGGTCTGTGAGGCACGGTGCGTCGTCCCTGCCTCCTGCGTTATCAGGTATCGTAATTGAGGGAATGTAGGTGGCAGATGGCGGGCCTCTTCTGGGACGTCCTCAACGAGCTCGCGAGCGTCGGCGCGCCCTCGCCGCCGCCCGCGCCCGCGCCCGCGCCTGTGCCCCCGCGGCCCGCGCCGGCGAATGCCCACAAGCGCGCACATTCCGAGGCAGACCGCGGACGATACCGAAGTACGCAGATGCAGACGCCGGACGTATGGGCAGACAGCTTCGACGCCGACGCGTTCGCGTGGGTCGGCGCGCCACAGCAGGGGCAGGGACAGGCGCAACTGCCCATGTATAGCGCGGACCTCGGGCGGCTGCCCATCTATGCACCGGCGCAGGCGGAGCCAAACAGCCAGTGGCCGGCGTATGGGGCGCCGGCGCACCCGGGCTGGACGGACCCCGCACAGTTCGGCGCGCCGTTCGACCCGGGAACGAGTGTGGGCGCGGACTGGATAGGCACGGGCGCGGGCGTGCTCGAGAACGACGACGCGCTTGCGATGTGGGCGAACGCGCCTGCGGGGCTTGGGTGCGTTTTTGTCGCTCTTATGCGATGGCCGGACCTGAGCTGACTGACGTTTTACCTGTGTAGGGCTGTCGAGTGGGGGACGTATTTCGGGGTTATGAATGATGCCGGGCGGCAACAGCATCACCACCCCCAAGAGACTCAGAGATGAAGTTGAGGGGTTTGTACGGGCCTGCGTATTATTTGTTTGTGCCGTTTCTGTCTCCGATTGTATTTTTTCTGCTTTCTGTATAATCACGTCCACAGCATGCGATGCGCTCGCCAAATGAGCTCAACTGGTGGATCAGAAGATCTTGACCTACACCAATCTTTGCGCTCTGATCGCAAAACCATAATAATATTAATGCTGTTTCTGGTTGCAATTGATATCTTAAAATACAGAGGTCACTTGAGACAAGGCCACGCCATATACACCCAAGGCATAAGCCGTCGCAAGGAAAAGCAGCCTGACAGAATTACCAAAGTACAACCGCGCCATCAGCCCATCCCATCGCTCTTCAAGTTTGTTAGTCAATTGAATCAAGGGAAAACTGACGTAGGCTCACCTTTAGCTTGCAGCTCCGTACCAGAGTACTTCACATCCGCCAGTCCTTTGTAAACCGGGACCATCCAGATCAGCGTGTGGGGGACAGCGATAATCAGGGCTCCGGCAGCGCCTAACAGCGCGCGAGTGTGGTCCGCAGAAATATCTGCGGGGCAGGTGAAGTAGGCCGTCAGAAATGCGGCGGCCCCGCCGAGAGTGCTTATAGCGAAGCTAGGCCAACCGCGGCCATGGAACATGTGCCCGTAGAGTGCGGCTCGGGTGGCAAGTGGGATCTGTGTGGCTTGTTTAGCTCATCTCGTTTCCCGAGTTTGACACATGGTCCTTACATTGCTGCGCTCCAGATTTGGAATCACATTGAACGGGCTGAGGCCCATGGTGCTGGCGAGGAAAAATCCAGCGGCGCTGAGTCCGACGACCTGGGATGCCGGAAATGGGGTGAAGAGAGCAGGCATTTGATAGGGAGCAATAGTGAGTGGATGCGGGTTAAATGGCGTCTCGGCAAACTCTCGGGGCATAAGCGTCAGCGTCCGGGGGCGTCCGGGTCGGAAAATAACGGACACCACGCGGATCGTCCCGTACACCACCTATGAGATGATAAATATCGCATACTATTTGAAACAGTCCATCGTTCAGATCCGGAGGAGGAGAGTGTCTCATCTTCTTCTGTGTACTAAGATCAGCCTCGATTGGGCGTTGAAACCTGGAACTTTCTGATGGTCGCAGGAATGAATAATGATCCAATAATTACCAGAGATTTTAAATGAGGAGTTTCTCCGTGGAGTGCGGATACGCGTTCGAGCGTCTCACTGCACTTGTGTCGGCAGCACCACGTGACCGCGGTGCTTGCTGCCACCAACCACCCAGTTGCTGCGACTCTGCAGTGCTTCACTCCTTATCTCATCACCGATGGACATCGATCTATCTACGCTCCCGACTCCCAAGCCGGAACTCACGCGTGCGCCGGGCAGAGGGCCTGTGGTTTGAAGACTGTGGACTCATCATCCAGGCTCGTCTCTTGACGGGCGCTTTATCGTCTCTAAATCATTCAACCAGGCAGAAACACCTTGCTCCGCGTCTCACGTGACTTCGTCTCTAAATCATTCAACCAGTCTGGTTCAACCAGGCTTGCTCCGCGTCTCACGTTACTTCCTTGCTGCGCGCTCACCGGTATTCAAGCACATGTTGGCACTTCCCACGTCGAAAGACGCAGACATGATGGATGGATGTCCTTTCTTGCGTCTGCCCGACAATGCGGAGGATATCACCGTCTTTCTGAAGGCTCTACTGTACTATGAGTAATGTCTCTATCACTCGATGCTGCAGACTGACCTCGATCAGCAGATTCTTCGAGCCCTTCCCAGCTCCAAGGACTTATGCCATCATTGCCGGCGTCCTGCGGATGAGCCACGAATACGAGGTTGATGCGTTGCGGAAACGAGCCCTCATCCATCTGTCCTCTATTCATCCAACCGGTCTCGCTGAATGGGACCTCATTGTTGATGAGTCGTGGTTACACGACACCAACGACAACGGTGTATTCCTGAATATCATTCCGGTCGCCCGCCAAACGTTTGCCCATTGGATCCTTCTCATTGCGTTTTATGCAATTATTCACAAGAAACCGACATTCCCAGCGGCGGAGAACTTCGTCCTTCCGAAAAAGTTACCTGCGTCGTTGCAATTCGCTGTCCCGAGACACCAAGTGCCAGCTGAGTATTCGAGTTCCTCTCAACTCCAAGGGAGATCCCAGGATGTACATCAGCCCTGCCACAACTGTTCAAATAATTTCCCCCGTCTTGTGTGCGTGTTCCTCCCTTCTGCGCCATGAATCTTCGCGTCTTAATTCCATCTGTTAGATCGCACTTCGCCCAAGACACTCTCCATCCCTCCATCCCAATTCCTGTATCATACTAGTCCTTACAATCTCACACCGAGTTTTCATTTCGTCGCCATTTGTGAGGCTATGGATTACACATTATCGTCGACTTGGGCATCCAGCATTTTCTGCATCCACGTCGACACGGGTACTGGGATTGGGCGTTCAGCCCTCGGATTCTACTTCTAGCATTGTAGGCGACTCGTTTCCCATGGGGCGACGCGCCGTATCTGGTCTGTGTCTTCCAAAAGTCGACGCGAAGGCACAAAGGCATTTGAGAAATGCAATTATCTAAGTAGGGAACACGCCTTTCCGCGTCTCGGGGGATCGTTGGTGCGTCTTCCATGGTTCGGATACTGAGTCTTCCTCTCAGGTGATATGGGTGTCTGTTGAAACTGTTCGATTGCGTGAAGGCCGTTCAGTTTTTTTTCTGAGCCTTATTCGACTAGGAGAGCGCACCGTGGGCGGAAGGCAAGCAAGTGATCGGCCTTTCCGTGCGACCTCTACTATCAGGCGGGGGTCCTAGCATCCGAATGAATTATCAATGCCTGAAAGCACGCGTCTTGAGTCATTTCCCTTCTGTTCACTAGTCTCTCGTAGACAGATGCTACTGTCTCCACACGGAAGAAGCTCGTACCTCGCTTGTTTGTATCTGTTCACTCAACTCCGCGCGCGCAGTTGGGTAGTCCGTAATAATACATACAGTCGCTAACCCACTAACGAAACGCTCAAGGAAGGTGGCGGTTACGTGAGCGACACAGCACTAATTGGGTCAGGGGGTCTGTCTGGGTTTGTAGAGCTGTGTTTTGGCTACCAGCCGAGACAAAGAATTGTGTGATTTCATGGCGTCTTCGTGGAGAACAAGGACATTCTTTCTGGGAGGACAAATTTGGCCATAACGTGAGAGCGAAACACTACAAAGTGATCGAATGAGCCTCATCCAGGGATCTTGGACATCCCGGATGTTAATATTCATATTAACAGACGTCAAAAAACCCCTTCCACTCTTCAGGGAGAGACCGACCTTCCCATGTCTGCACGGCAAGATGCAGATCGCGTCCGACAACTGTGCCAAACACAGCGTACACAAAATTTAATCGCGTGGGCGATATACGAGCTTTTTCCGCAATTCCTCGGGTGGATGGGAGTTTTATATGGAGCACATCCCCCTCAGAAAATTTCAGCATCAACGGGGGCCATTAAGTAATCAAATACGTGAGTGTCTCGCTCTCACGTATCGTTTCGTTAGTGGGTTAGAGACTATACAGTATGTAGTGCTCGGCAGGTTCGGTTCGGTTCAGGTTCGGGGCCCTTTTCCCCGAACGCCGAACCTGAACGCAGGTTCAGGTTCAGTTCGGCGTTCGAACGCGTTCGAACCTGTTTTAAAATGACTGGATTTTTCGGGCCAAAACCTCGAGTCAGAACCTAAAGAATCGTATCAATTCTACTGGAATATGAGAAGTTGCTGCACAACTGCACACAAGAGCCCCTACGACCAACTGCAGACATGTTTAAGGTAGGCGAGTGTGCGGTACGGGGTGTGATCATGCATGACATGCTGTGACTCACCGCTCTCACACCCAAATGAGGTGGGAATTTTTACCAGGGCATAGACAGATGGTTCTCGCATTATAGGTAAAGGTTAATAGGGATTCGACGCCATGGAATCCGGACCCAGAAACTCATAAAATCACGGTTTTTTCTAAATTTCAGGTTCAAGGTTCGGTTCGGGCCCGGGGTTCGAACGCACCCTGGCGGCGCGAACGCTGAACCTGGCGTTCGGTTCAGGTACGGGCAATGCCTGAACCTTGAACCTGAACCTCGCGTTCAGGTTTGAACCGATTTTCGAACCGGACTCGCCCAGCACTAACAGTATGGCCTATTCAAGTTCTTTGCGCGCTGTCAGCCTGCTTCGAATTTGAGACCTAGGACTCCGAACCCGAGCGATATATCTATATCATTTACCCGCCAGGTCGCCTCGGCGTCTACTCAAAATTTAGGAAGTTGGCCCCAACTTGAAGGGCGGAGTCTTCGATAATCGAAACGTGACTCATTCTTGTTTCGGCGTCAGCTGAGCATGTTGGTGCCTATTTGTCTTCCATCTTTTCTCCTTTTCTCGTTGTCGACCGGTTTCAGGCTTCATATCTGGTTCTACAACTTGCCTTTCGCCCTTATCTCTCTCGAGTCATGGATGTCGACGCATCGTCCATGACTCGCTCACGGACGAAGTCGAACCTCAAACGGGCAGAGGGCCTCCTTCAACGCGCAGAGGGCCTATATTTTGAGGACTGTGGGCTCATCATCAGGGCCGAAACCACTTTGTTTCGCATCTCACGAGACTTCCTGGCGGCGCGATCACTGGTATTCGAGGGAATGTTGTCTCTTCCCCCGCCCAGAGATGCGGAGAAAATGGATGGATGTCCTTTTGTCCATCTGCCCGATAGTGCGGAAGATATCACAGCTTTTCTGAAAGCTCTGGTGTACTCCGAGTAAGCATTCCTGCAGTCGATGATAGTCGCAGAATATTTATCTCCCCTTGCAGATCTTTCGAGCCATACCCGGCTCCGACGAGCTTCTCGATGATCGCGAGCGTCCTGCGGATGAGCCATAAATACGAAGTCGATGTCCTGCGGAAACGCGCCCTGGTCCATTTGTCGGAGGTTCACCCACTTGAACTCCATGCGTGGGAACTTATCAAGCACCCTCTGTTCTCATCGCCCCCCGAGCCAACGTCTCTGGAGGTCGCTCTCCTCGCCCGCCAAACCTCTGCAATTTGGGTACTTCCCACAGCCTTCTATCGAATATACGAAGTTGCAGAAGAAAGCGATATCGTCCATGGAATTGAGTCTGGGGCACTAGGTCCGGCCGATAAAGTGGCGTGCATCCGAGCGATCCGCTGGCTCGAGACTGCAGGTACATCTAAAATCTTGGAGTTTCTGTGGGCTCCGCTGGAAATGCCAGGCTGCTATGGAGGCACCCGGTGCTCTGATTCACGGATAAAAACTCGAATCGCGGCGGAGGCTTGGAGAGCTTCTGATCCCGGCACAGCCTCCTTCTTACCATTGACGCTATGGGGCGCGGACGATTGGGAAAGGCTTGATGTGTGCAGAATTTGCCTTCGGAGGATGAAGGCGACGCACGCAGAGGCGAAACAGTGCATTTGGGACAAGCTACCTGAACTTTTTGGCCTTCCAAATTGGACCGAGCTCGCAAGGCTGAAAACGGAGGCTCTTGCGTGAACCAACAAATGACGCAAGTGTTTCCGTTTGGGTAGTCATCGATTTTCACTAATCCATTCTGCCCAGACTTACACATGACCGCGATTGTTGCTTTCCTCGCACACCCTTTGCAGTTTCAATTCCTGTTCCCTATTTCACAAATGAAACCAGACTCCGCAGAGCAGAACGATCATTGCAACCAGGAAAGCGCCCGAATCTTAGCATTGGTCAGCGTCTGTCATCGTTCACGTTTGGATTGACTCCACTGCACATGCTTCGCTGAAGCTGCTTGCTTTGTGTCGCCGCGGGAGACCTCGATCACACTCTTTTCCGCCCGATTTTAAGTAGGTCGCTTTTCCTGGGCGACAGTGTTAAGAGTGACTGCGCTCAGGGGATCCCAGGGGGAGCCGGCGGCCGAATGCTGTTCTGTAGCTCGGTTCAAATTGCATCAGGCTCCCATGCTAATCTGTTTAGCCTGCAAACTAGCGCGATCAGCGTAGGCGAAGCAACTTGTATCCTCCGGCACACCAAGACTGTTTGAAGACTCGAGGGACCGCTTAACCCAAAATATTAGATTCGAAAGATGGAACGATCGAATTACCAGATTCGCAGCCGCGCCACGCGTCTCAGAGCTGGTCATGTGAGGCTAGTACTGGTACTGGGTTTTCATCTTACTTTGTTTGTAATGCTGGGGAATTACGAGTAGTAGTTCCATTGGTCTACTTAAATCGCGGAGCAGAACCATGCTGTGATCAAAGTTCAACCAATAAGTTACTCTTGGGAATAGAGTCGCGATCTGACGCTGACAAACGCAGTACGTCTGACTAGTCTAATTAGATCCCGGTTGGATTAGGTAAGTAAATACGAAACCAGTTGAACCTGGCGCTTAAATTTCCTCTACCCCAAGTGTAACTCCCATATGGTCGTTCACTATATTCACACGAGGGGGAGAGAATATGAGGTCATCAATCTCAATATTTCATCATGGTTCGACTTACGGCCATAAGTCGTACAAGGCAAGCTGTACGCCCAAACTCAGTAAAAATACTGGGTGCCCCCGAGAGTTACAGCGTATGCATACACTTCAAGGAAATCCGCAGGATTAACTCAACTCCGCGAGCGAGATTAGTTCATTTGCGGAGTGCTCTTCGAGCTCGCTGCATTAAATGGTGATAGATTCAAAATCGAAGTATCACAGTTTGAGCTCATCCAAGCGGTAGGCGGAACGAAAGCTCTGGAAATAGACCTCGCGAAAGGGGGTCCCTCGTAGGGGATCCAAATGGCGAGTGTATCGCTCACTCTTGCAGGGACGTGCCTCCAAAATAAAAAATGTTTGACTTCATATATATTCGAGTACATTTAATTTACTTCTACGGGATCGAGAAAATTTTTGACAGATAGCGGGGCCAGTGGGCTCAGGAGTGACAAGTTGAGATTTCAGGCTACTGTGTGGCCAAAGTGGTCGATGACTCGATATTCGGCATTTGCTGGCCTTGCCAACGACTCAGCGGTCACCGTCGCAAGGGACTTGCCGCCCTCGAGAGACTTCTCCAGGAGATCTACCGCCATGGTGGCAGATCCCCATGAAGATTCGAACCCGTAGGCTCCGTGCCTAAAGGAATCGTAAGTCTTGGCGGAGGTGGCGATTGAAAATGTATGTACCCATAATGCAGTAGGACGGGGGCCTTCGCTTTACCTGCCTCAACCCACTGGACGTCGATCCGGATCCCCTCATCTCTGTGGGGGCGCAACCCGACACCGTCCTCCACGATAATAGGGATGAGGTCTTCAACGGTTGGCTTGCGGACCTTGCGGACCTCAGGGGGTGCGATTTCAGGCCACAATCTGAGCGCATTCTCCATGATGGCCTGTTTCGTCTCTGGACGCGGGAGCGGGTACCTGCGCTTGCAGTTCAGCATGAGGGACCCGAAACGCCAGAAATACCCACCAATCGTCCCTGTTGAGTGTGCCCCCAAGGACTACGGTCCCGTTGTGGCGCGGGATGACATACGAGATGAACTCGTTGTCAATCTTGCGGCGCGTGGCTCCGAAGCCGACCCAGGGCGCGTTCAGAACGACGGTCTGCCCGCGTACGGAGATAACACTTTTGTCTTCCACCCCGCCTAGGCTGCGCGCGCCGAGGCCGGCACACACGACGACAGCCGCGGGAGGCGCCGGGGGCTTCCCTTCGAATACGTCGGCGCCGCCTTCGACAACCTGTTTCACGTGCTTAACGGTGCCGTGGATTATCCTTCCGCCCGCTGCGAGGAATCGCTTGGTGAGGTATTCCAAGTAGAACGTGGGATCTGACAGCGGTCAGCACTGCATTGAAAAATGAGATACCAGTCATCCTTACCAAAGCTGATCGCCGTGAAGTTGATTCCGAAGACGGCGCCAGGGACAAGTTGCGACTTGGGCATAATCTCGAACTGTGGGGTAATCAATAGGCGGTTGCGTCCCAGGGAAATATCAAGGGGTGCGTACATTCGGCATGGTCTCCAGTCCACGAGGATGACCGAGATCTTCGAAGTAGTGTTCGTGCTGTGGGGTGCGAATGAACGATTTCTCGGCGGGATGTCCCGGCTCTGACATTTCCCAGAAGATTCTGAAAGTCTCCGTGTCCATTGCTGTGGGCGTAGAAACATGAGAGATGAGATTTATCGAAAGAAGGGGAGACTCACTCTGTTGGCGAAGGTCTTGTTCATCCGCTGCAGTGCAGTGATGTCCACCCTACGCAACGGTTTAGAGCAGGAGAGAAATGCTTGGATTGAAACTTACAGCCCAAGCACTGGTGTAGTGAGCAGGGGGGTTCGGATCACTTGGCCAGATCTCGGCGACGATAGTCACCTGGTAGCCGCCCTTCTCTTGCAACTTGATTGCCGTAGTCAAGCCGGTGACGCCTGACGAATGGGAAGGATCAGGACTGATCCAAGCTGAAGACCACAGGGCGTACCGGCACCGATAACGGTAATGTGTTTGGCCTGTTCAACCATATCGAATCGATGTTGAGAGGAGTGGATGTTGAAGACGACTGGATGGTTGGCTTCTCACAGCAGCTGTGAGGTTATAAAGAGTTTGGGATGTAAGCCGCGGCCCCCTGAGTACGAGATGGCCTGGTCTGGTCGGGCTCTGGACTCCGTCAGCTATTCGAACGGACGAAAGGTTTTTAAACGACTATTGCGGTGTCCAGATTGATAATGCGGAGCGAGCCTGGACTAGGCCTACAGATGGTATACGGTTGAAGAGCGATACATATCTCCATGGAGGCAATGTTGAGCGAGCTGTCAAAATTATCCGGAGAGTTAATTCAGTGCGGCGGTTAAATAGGACATCGGTTATTTTCTGAAGACCGGGTCCAAGAGGGGTGGTCGGATATCTGAATAAGATGAGTAGCCCGCTCCGCGGCAAAGCCCGCTATCTAGATTTATCGAACGCCTTGGTTCGGCGAACGGAAGGATTACATCAATACAAGTAAAATTCAGGAAACACAAAGTATCTGGTCCACCGTCGCTGTTTGCAGTGAGTGTCCATGTGTTTTCTTGAACCACTCGGCCCTCGATAAATTAATATCAGTCTATAAAATGCAGTGTGTTACCAGAAGACCAGAAAGAGAAAGTTGTCTTATTTGACGAAACACTATCCCTGAGCTCTTGTAGCTTCAGTCAACGATATGCACGCACATACACTACGTTGGAGTTTTTGAGGTAGCTGAAGACGGTAATTTCCAGAGTATACAATGGCCAACCGTTGACCATCATCACGGCCCTTGGTACTCCTGGTGAAAGCTGGCAATTTGCCAGATTAAAAAGCACGGGAAGATTGAAACAAACCGCCGCGCCGCTCGTCGGCGACCTTCAGTGGCTCATTGCGGCACGCATGGCCTACACACTTCGTGAATGACAATATTATCCTTGAGGTATATGGTTTACCGGGCACTAGGGTATCTTGCAGACTTGAATAATTAATGCGGAATATGTGTTGTGCCTGAGAAAGAAATGCAAGAGAGAGGAGTGGAGGCGGAAGCGTCCAGAGAGCTGCACACAGTATTATCTGGCAGAGCGGATACTGATAGGCATCCTCCCTCCTACCAAAAATGGTGCCGACATCGAATTTCACGGTTCAAAGTTCAAAGTTTAAACTCGAAGTGTGATGGTTGGAAAAGGAGGCGCGAGTAAAAGAAGAAATGTATAAAAATGCTAGACAGTGAAGACTGTGATGGAATTAAGGAGGGCATGGGCATATAAAACCGTATGAGGATTGCAGTATGTGTGGAATAAGTGTTTGTATAGCCAGTGGGTGGCGTCAGAGATGGGCCAAACAGAGCCGTGACAAGGCAGTGAGAAAGGAGGGTCGAGCATGGAGAAAACAAGACAGGATAGAGCTCGAGAAGGGTCAATCAGAAATCTGCAAGCATCGGAGACATTACTGACACGGATGACTTGAGCCAAAATACTGTCGCATAGAAGGGTCTCTCCCGAGCATATGCAGCAAGGTATCACAGGTAACAGAAATGGAGTGGTTGCCACATTCACTATGATGGCATGGACGGAAAATTTGTGGTCGGGAGGCAAATAGTAGCAAGTGCGGAGGGTAAGACTCCTCAAGAGTCAAGATGCTCCAAGGGATACAGACAGAGCTGATAGCAGCACCGTTGGCGAGGACAGACATTGCAAGAGACGAGCAGGGAAGTTGGAGAGTATGTAGTGGTAGCAAGGTAGTGGGAGGCAAGGGGACACAGGCGAGGCGCATTATAGGGGTAGGTGACGACGTCAAGGGCGATCAATCAAGGGATGGAAATTTAACCATAAAGGGTTATTTTATGAAACGTCAAAAATGCATAGAAGTGAAATTTTTGAGCGCAGGGTAAAACCCACTATAAGATAGCGGGAATTGTACCCAAAGGCCCATGATTGCTTTTCCGAATTGCACTAGTCCGGCGCTCCAAATCATCAGCATACACGCTTGTGATTCATATGGAAAGCCCACACATTTCCTGGACGATCAAAAGGCAGGAAGGATTTTTCGTCTTGTTTAGCACATGGAGCATGGAGGTCTGGAACACACGAAAAGGCTGAGCGCAATGGAGCGGGAGTCCTTACCGTACAGATAATCAAGCATTTCTTCGGCGACACAACGCGGAGTTCGTGTCAATGAAGTTGATGGCCACATAAACGCCGAGGGAACACAGGACCATACAACGCGTACGTGCGAGGAGAATTCGAACAATCGCAATGGCGCCTCCAACAAAACGCGGATAAATCTCCGGCGCGCCTGATATTTTGAGGTATCAATCTCGGAGTTCTCTCCATAGAGGGAGTTGTGCACAAAAGTTCTGTAGTCTCCGCGCAATTTAGTTTCCTTTCCACCTTACTTGGCCTGCCTCTGTCGGTGCATGCATTCCTCTGATGCCGGCAGTGTGTCGACAGGGCGAATAACTACCAGTACCGAAGTTGCGCAGCTCCCGGATTAACGAATGTGCACAATGAATTGGTGAGCATTTTTGACAGAGATCCCGGAAAGGCTCAGGGGCAAGATGCAATTACAGAATCGTCAACTCAGTGCGCCAAGTGCTCGGGAAGTGTGCGAAAGGTGGGCTGTGTTTGAACATCCGTCCATAAATTATCGAGGACAGTTGAACTCATACCCAACACGGTATTATTAGTTAGACAAGAATACCACGCGCACTGGCATGTGGCATCAGCGCTCTCACTTCCTATGTAATGATGTTCTTTCCCGAAACTTCGGTCGTGAACGAAAGGCGCCGCAGCGTCGTGGGAAG
Source organism: Mycena latifolia (assembly GCA_029289555.1). NCBI lineage: Eukaryota > Fungi > Basidiomycota > Agaricomycetes > Agaricales > Mycenaceae > Mycena > Mycena latifolia. Next base: position 22,848 of record JARJLE010000059.1, on the reverse strand, counting down.
CCCAGGGCATGCGCCCATACGGTCCTACCAGGCGGCGCACCTCTACACTTATTGTGGATAGGCGATGCAACGACGGCAGTGTCAACTTGTTAACGAGATACCGGGCGCATTGCCTGGCTAGCGAGAGGTGAACGAGCCGAGGGAGGAATGCTATCACGCGGTCTTCGAAATCCAACGTAGCTTCGAGGATCGATCAAGACAAATTAGTGTGGACTCCAAGTGAGGCGGGAAGAGTAATAAACGAACGGAATGCCCTATCTGCCCAAAAATCAAGCACAAGGGGCTCGATTTTGTGGGAAACATGTTTCAAATACGCCTCTATCGGTCCCAGAGGGGCGCCGCTGGCGACGCCGCCGAATTTCAGCGAAGTGAAGACCGGGGGTTCATCGTATGAGAGCAGCCACTCAAAGAAGAGGTTGATTCCCCCATCCAGCGCTATGTCCAGCGTGCGGAGGTGCGGGGGAAACGTATCGGTCGGCGGGACGGTACCGGATTCCAGCACACCGTAGCCGTCGCCGTGGCCGTGGCCAGATTCTGTCTCAGATCTTTGATTGTTACGCAGAGACTTCATCTGGCAAAATTGTCACTCATGTTGACAAGGATTTGATGCTTTTATGCGATTCATTACCCTCTGAACGCATGGCTATAACGTGTTTTCGGTACGTTAAATAAATCTTTTACAATAACATTGGCGGTGTCTTTCGTTAAATCCAGCCCCTACCCTAGCGAGTGGCGGGTTCGAGCCAAAGACACCCCGATGTTTGTTGAGGGTGATATCATTCCTGCGAAAGCTAAACACAGGACTTCCAAGAGAATGTTGATGTATCGCCGCCAATATTGTCAAGCTTCTTGGGGGCACACTCGGCCTTGCTGAATGTGGATGGAATCACTCTCTCATTTCAGGCCGTTGGACTTGTGGAACGAACCAAAGTGGAACAGCATTGTTTCGGTACGTTAAGCAAATTGCTTACAATAATATTGGCGGTGTCTTTCATTAGATTCAGCCCCTATCCGAGCGAGTGGCGTGTCTGAGCCAAAGACAACCAGATGTGTTTGAAGTTGATATCATTACTACGAAAGCTAAACACAGGACTCATAGGAGAATGTTAATGTATCGCCGCCGATATTTTCAGGCTCCTTGGGCACATTGGGCCTTTCGGAATGTGAATGTAATCACCCGCTTATTTCAGGCTGTTGGATTTGTGGAATCGAATCCAAGTTTTTCTGTGTTGTTGAGTTTCTGTCAGTCTACACGAATCTGAAGCAGACTGCACCGTTGGACATGTTGGGATCGCCCGCGGTGCAATTTCAGTTCCGATTGTGCACGCATTGGTCGTTTCTTTCCGGCATAGTGTATTTTATCCCTCATCAGTTAATCCGCTGACAACCGTTAGTCTTTTGTAGACAGCCGCTTCAGCAACCTCATACTCTGCTTGTCGAAGACAGCGGGACCAAGCGGAACATGTCTGTTGGCAAGTTCAGGTTGCGTAGGACCCCCGTTTATGGTTTTGGAGGTCGTACCCCTGGTTCGGACAAAGTTTTCCGGCATTTTCGGACGAAAAAAATGCATAAGTGGCCGTCTTCCGAACAGAGCCATTTTAGCCTCCTCAAAAGGCATGGGAAGACAAAATTTGTTCTCAAAAACCTCCTGAAGAGCCTACTTTCCGGATCCGACCTCCAAAAGCACAAACGGGGGTCCTAGTTGCGTTTTAAGGCTCACTGTCACGTGAGTTCGAGGTGATGTATATTTTCGGATGTTGACGGCCCGGGTCATTTGTCCTGCCCGGCTTTCTCCTCCACCATCACTCGCCATTTCCCCCGGTCTCTCCAGAGACGTTTCAACAAGCTTGACCCGTCCCCCGTTAAAGGTTATCCCTATCTTCCTCCACACCGCTCAAAGCCGACCTTTCACGCTCCGTACCGATGGCCTCATCGATGGATATCGAGGTCCCTACTCCGATGCTGAGGCGCGCAGAGGGCTTACGGTTTGATGATTGCGGTTTAATTCTGCAAGCAGAGACTACGATTTTCAGGATCTCGCGCGAATTCTTTGGCATTCACTCTCCTGTCTTCCGCGGCATGCTGTCCCTTCCCACACCCAAAGACGCAGACATAATGGATGGGTGCCCCTTCGTTCTCTTGCCGGATAGTGCTGAAGACGTCACTTACTTTTTGAAGGCGCTACTGTACTATGAGCGAGACTCTGAAATCTAAACGGAGCGCCACTAACACCCGCAATTCAGTTTCTTCGAACCTCGTCCCGCACCAGTAACGTATTCCGTTCTGGCGGGCATCCTTCGTATGAGGCATAAATATGAGGTCGATGCGTTGCGGAAGCGCGCTTTGATATACCTCTCTCATTTTCATCCCACGACCCTGATCGGATGGGAGGAATTGGACGATAACTCCCATTTCGGATTCCTGGGGGAGGAAGATGAAGAACAGGGTCTTCGTCCAATTAGCATCATTCTTCTCGCTCGCCAACTTTCCATTGATTGGATCCTCCTCATCGCCTTCTACCGTGTCTGCGAGCTCACATACGAAAGTCTGATCATCAAGGGTTATGACACGGTCGAACTCAGCACCGACGACAAAGTTAACTGTATGATTGCATGCCGGCTACTGGAAACGACCGCTGTCACGCAGATGCTCGACTTCCTTTGGTCGCCTCCTCGGGTTGACGGGTGTATATCGCGCCGTGTTTGCGCAGACGCCAGGCTTGCATGCCGTCGCACGGAGGAGAAAAAACGGGAGCGTACCTCGGACGGTGCCGCGACCATGCCACTCGACATATGGAGGAAAGGTGCTCAGAGAAAACTGGAGATATGTTGTGAGGTGTGTCTTTCCGCAATGAAGATCGCGCACCAGGACGCGGAGCAGTCGCTATAGGACCGCCTGCCCGAAATGTTCGGACTCCCTGGTTGGACGGAGCTGGAAAATATGAAAGCTGAAGCGCTCAAGTGATTCCTACACATGATGTGCGTCCTTCCCTTAGGCAGTCCTCCGATGTCTAACTTCTACGTAATGCCCAGATGTATATGCACACGCGCGGCGTGTTCTTTTATCGCATATCGAGTTCTATGGTCTTACCAATCTCCTTGTATATGTCAATTGACAATCGCTTGCCATTGTTCGAGGCTGGTTTGTTCTACAATGCGGAGGAAGCGCGGCGAGTACTATAATTAGCTGGGGCCTTTTCGTCCCACGTGGCGCGCTGGACTCTCACCGCCATCTCGTCCCTCTAGGATCTCCTCATCTTTGCCGCCGAGTGCCCAAGGAAATTATCGTCGCATTCTTCACTGGCCTCTCTCCCATCTAGATGTCACCAGAAGCTCCTCGCTCCAGGTTTGGTGCCGAGTGCAGTGGTGCTGAGAGCACTGAGGCGCTCGTCCGCGCGGAGGGATTGTGGTTCGAGGATTGCGGATTAATCATTCAGACGGAGAACACGATCTTCCGCGTCTCGGGCGCCTTCCTCGCCGTGAGATCCCCGGTATTCGCAGACATGCTTGCCCTCCCCACGCCACAGAACGCCGCTCTTATGTTCGGGTGCCTGGTTGTGCATCTGCCCGACAGCGCAGCGGATGTAACTGTTTTCCTCAAGGCCCTGATATACTCCGAGTGCGCAGATCCACAAAAACTTATATATGCATCGCTCACCCTCCGGACAGATTCTTCGAGCCATTCCCAGCGCCGACGACTTTCGCGATCCTCGCCGGTGTTCTGCGAATGAGTCATAAATACGCAGTGGATGTGCTCCGGAAGCGCTCTCTTGTGCACTTATCGTCGGCCCATCCCATGACACTCGAACAATGGCAGCGCGCAGATGTGGATTTCAAGCCCTCGTGGTTTGATGCAGTCTACTGCGACTATATTGAGATGGTGCTTTTGGCGCGCCAAACATCGGCGCTTTGGGTACTGCCCAGCGTGTTCTATCGTATGTGCCGATACTCGTTCCGGCTGGAAGATAATATTATCAACGGCGGAGCGTCTGGAGCGCTCCGGAGTCGGGACAAAGTCGTTTGTATTCGAGCGACGCGTTTCCTGGAGGCCGCTGCTACATCGAATATCCTGGAATTCCTGTGGTCCCCGCAAGATGAAAAGTTCTGCCGTGATTGGGATTATTGCATACAATCGCGATGTCGGCTACGGCGTATTGCGGAAGGACGGCGACGAAGCAGTCCAGACGACGACATTGGCTTCACGCCGCTGGAGATATGGCAAGAGGAAGATTGGAAGCAGCTTGACATATGCGCCAGGTGCCTTCCGCGAATGAAGAAAGCTCACCAGGAGGCGCAACAATCGCTCTGGAATCAACTCCCCGAGATATTCGAGCTCCCAGATTGGGCCCACTTGCAGAAGATGAAGGATGAGGCGCTGAATTGATTCGTGGGATTATGTACGTCTTTCGCTTTCCTGCAGCACTATTCCAATACGTAGCGTGACATCTCGGGATAATGTCTGCGAGTGGGAAGAGCGATTTTTCCGCGGACGATGCTTCCCTCCTGTATAAGTTTGTGTAGTCGGAATTCTCTGATGTGATCTTGCAAAATTGAACCTCGATTGAACTGAGGTTTGCCCCGCTTTTTGAGATCATTTTGTGAGGCAACACTGTTGCATATTGTGGACCTGACGACTCACGAGTATAATACATTCCCCTTGCTAGCCGCAACAGATTTGGATTACTGGGTAGTTAACTATAATGAATCATATGAGCTTCCTTAAGCAGGGTTCGTCCGGAAGGCCTTAGATGACGCTCTCCGGATCCTGAAGGCCTTCGGAAGAGCGAAAGCCTTTACTCGAAGGGCAGTCGATGGCCTTCATTGATTTTCACAGGCGCTCCAGCACGGCCGTGTCTGGCGGTCCGATTGAACATATTTTGACAGTAAATTCCTCACCGGAACTGATCACGCCATCAGTATGGATATTATTATCCTCTATCCTCCGCCCTCTTTTCCTCCTTCCTTACCAACCTTGCAAGTTTTATGTGGCATTTTGGCTCTGCCCCACCGGAGTTGAAGCTTGAAGCACGATCAGTTTTAAACTTTTGAAGAGGCCCAATTCGACCCCATTTCCTTTTTCCTCTGCGTCGGAATACTTCCTGACAAGAGGCCACGCGATAAGTGAAGGCCTCAAGAAGGCCTTCAGGATTTAACGCCTTCACCCTTCGGGCGAACACTGTCCTTATGTAAGATTTCTCCAGACTGAACTGAACTGAAGTTCTATTGGTTGCTGTACCTGGCCATAAGGGCTATGCGGCAGTACTCTAGAGTATCTAGATTGTGGTAAGTGGCGGTAACTATGATGGGTTTATAAAGTAAACCATTTTATACGTAAGGGGAGGAAGTAAACGGCGAGTAACAGAAGGGGAAACATTTAGTAGAGAGATAACAGATGATGGGGTGGTGAGAGTGATATACGTGAATGTTGAATGCGGATGACAGATTTGGGAGTGGTGGAGGAGAGTGATTATTATATGTAAGTAAAGTAAAGTATGAGAGTAACAGGAAGAGAGAGAGAAATAAATACAGTAACTCAGCTGAAACGGTGTGTTTTGAGGATGAAATTTATCACCGGCTTTATTAACTTCGGGTGGTTCAATAGAGTGCGGACGTCGACAGCTCCAAGTATCTCCGCATTAGTATTTGATTAGAGGAGGCAGATTGGAGGGGAGGGCGAAGGTGGTCCCAGGCTGTACAATAGAGGAGGTAGCAGACGCATAAGCAATTTAAAATATTTCTTTCAGTTTGAAGCTGCAACTCAAGGCTGAGCTTAGAGTCAGACTGCAGCGCGATTACAGAACTCCCGGGCCTCATTTGCCACGTGATCGAATTCTGCATGTCCATGCTGTCGCGTATTGGCGGCTGTTTATTTCCCAGGCCCGCGTCTCTTTGCTTTTCGCTCCCATTTCTGCAGCTTTCACTTCGTCGAGACATCTTAATCTACAGTCCGCCTAGGCCACCCCGTGAACTTGCTTCTTCGCTGTTCAATCTATGGACACAGATTCGACCGGCGAGTCGACCCAACGCGACTCAGGCTTGACACGCGCAGAAGGGCTGTGGTTTGAAGATTGTGGTCTTATCATCCAGGCAGAAAGGCGCATATTCCGAGTCTCGCGCGACGTAATCGCCATCCAATCCCCCGTCTTCCACGACATGTTGTCTCTTCCCACCCCCAGTGACGCGGATACGATGTACGGCTGCCCGTTCGTGATTTTACCGGACAGTGCAGCGGATGTGGATGCATTCCTGCGAGCGCTCTTCTACTACGAGTAAGATACCCTATTTGCCTGCCCCATCCGTCTGATTTCACGCCAGTTTTTTCGAGCCATATCCAGCGCGCACGACGTTCCCAATTCTTTCCAGCGTCCTTCGGATGAGTCATAAATATGCCGTTGATCCGTTGCGAAAGAGGGCACTGGTTCAACTCTCGTCTGCGCATCCAACCACGCTGGAAGGATGGGAACTGCTTGCTGTCCATCTCCCGTCCTGGGATCCGCCAACAGGCGACGAGAATATCCTGATTCTTCAACTTGCACGACAATTGTCTGCGGACTGGATCCTCCCTTCGGCCTTCTATAGGTTCTGTGGCGATTGCGATGAAGCCGCGATCATCATTGGGTGTGATCATTACGCTCTCAGCACCCCGGATAAAATTAGATGCGTCAAGGCGATCCGCGAGTTGGAGACCACTGCGACGGCCGCGGTGGTGGAATTTCTTTGGTCTGCTGCTGGGGCTGAAGCGTGTGGGTCGCCTGTTCAATGTGTTGTATCGCGACATGAGGTGCGCCAGATGGTGGAAGCATGGAGGTCGGGTCCCCTCAGAGCGCTGCCATTGCGGCTATGGGAAGATAACGACTGGGAGCGGTTTCACACCGATGTCTGCGCTGATTGTATCGCCTCCCTGAAGAGCGCACATCTGGAAGCGAGGTTTAATCTGTGGGATCGGCTTCCAGAGATTTTCGGTCTCCCCAACTGGACTGAGCTGGAAAAGATGAAGGCGGAAGCTCTCGCATGATTCCTCTTTGAAGTACGTCCTTCACTGGCAGTCATTTTCTACCACTAAACATTTGTCGCAGACATGGGGCCGTAGAGCTATTTATGCGTACTTGTACCGCTCCTCTATCATCGACGACTCAAACTCTATACTGATCGCACCGTCTTTTATTTTTTGGAGAACTTCGCAGCGATATCGTCTCTGATCCCACCCTTATGTTCACTGAGACTACCGTGGCGGACTCATCGCATGTGATTTGCCTCTACACTCTTTCCAATCCACGACAACATCCAACCGATCTGCTCACGAACTAGATCATGGACAAGCTGCTTACGGTACAGGATAACCGTCTCATTATTACGACCCAGCACTGTTTTCGACCGTCTGCCGCCACGGCCTTCCAGCGGAGGTGCGATTCGATGGATGACTGATGGCCGATGTCGTTTCTCCACCAGCCGGACAATAACCCAACGGACTCCAGTATGTTCCCAGATGCAAGCTCGATTTTGAGTGCGCCGCTATATCCTCCCTGTTGCCAGGTTATTCACAATTGTTCGGACGTTTACATTTATATCACTTACGCAGCCGGAACTTTCCAAGCGCCTTTGAGATAGATCTCCGAAGACTATTTTATCGTCCTGGATGTCCAGTTATAGCTTGCAACATTCTCAACTGCCTGGTATGTAGCCCTTTTTTCATTGCCAATCGTTTCCCATTCATCCTTTGTGCGATGTTGCGGAGGTTCCGGGGCGTCGGACAATCGCGGGATCGCGCTGTGTCGAGTTTAGCCCCTTGGCACACCTCCTAGGCCCGCTATCCTCCTGCGCGATGATGGACACACGCTGTATGTAACCCTCCTTGCCCCAAATTCCGCGTAGATCCAGGATAGGGCTCGTCTCCGAGTCCACACTCCGCCTGTGATATCCCCCGCCTAAAATAATTCTAGTAGCCGTATAAAATGCCTGGTTCCAGTGCCCGGAACGGGCATCTACCACCAACTTCGCGCGATGCTCATCCCCTGAGTTAGCCTTCTGGCAGCGCTGCCGAGCGCCCTTGGACTCAAACGCGCGGGCCACCTCCCGATCCGGAACGGTGTTATTGGCGGCGTGGGGAACAAGAACCTCAAGGCGGAGACTGAAGCAATTTGCGACGACGCCGGGGAAGCTGCGGGTGACGGTGAATTCAGGGATATGCGGTGCATCGTGCGGGCAGAGAATGCGGGCGGGTACTCGTTGGCAAATAGAGACGACGAAGAACGTGTACCAGGCGTCGGGATACGGAGACTTGACGTCAAAGGAGAGTGTTTGGTATGTGGGCATCATCTACTGCCTCACCTATTCGTGTTTAGTTTTCCTGCGCAGGTTCTGGTACTTCGACGCGCGCAAAAACGCCTCGACCGCACCGCTCTCGCTCTGGTTCAACGGTGCTGTACGTCCTCCTTCCCTCCTCCTTCCGTCTGGCGCTCCAACCGACCCTGCTTCCCCCAGCCCGGCAGCTCAAGTATGATCGGCCTCCTGCAAGAGCTCGGCCCTTGCCGGATCTCCAACAACATCAACTCCGTCAAGCTGAACCTCCACTCGTGGAGTAACGAGGTGAACATGCTGTTCATCGACCAGCCCATCGGTGTCGGTTTCTCGCACGGCACGAAGAGCGTCGGCACCTCGCAGGAAGCCGCAGCCGACGTGTGGAAGTTCCTCCAGATCTTCCTCGCAGACTCACGGTTCTTGCATCTCGCGGTCAATGACCTCGCCATCTGGACCGAGTCGTGCGTCCCTATCATTTGTTCTTTACATGCGGTTCTAATGGAGCGCAGATATGGCGGGCACTACGGTCCCACTTTCGCATCTTACTTCCTTTCCCAGAATGATAAGATTTCGGCTGGCACCGCGACTGGCGTCAACCTGAACCTGAAAGTACTCGGCATCGGCGGCGGGCTCACCGTGCGCATTTTTTGTATAGCTACATGTATTGTACCAAACTGATGGCGGGCACCGCAGGAACCCAACACGTAGACATCTCTTACGCTAACGCGAACCCATACGAGCGCCTCGTTCCCACCTCCACGATCAAGAACGCGAACTTGTCGTGGAGCTCTTTCAAGGGCTGCAAGGCACAGATCACGTCGTGCGGGAACGGCGGCTCGAACTCAGTGTACTCCTCGGCGCAGAACTATTGCAACAACATTCTGTCGCCGCTCATTGGGAACCACGACGTGCGTTTCCCCTTGCATCCTCTTTTCTTTCGCGGGTCGGACACCAGCGATGCTCTGTGATAGGTGTACTACGTCCCCGACCTCTACCCGCCCGACATCACCTCATACATCGCGGACGACATCAGCGTGGAGGTGGACTGGCAGATGACGAACGACGACGTATACAGCAGCTTTGCTGAGACGGGTGACTGGATGCGTAGGACCCTCCCAGCGCCCGAATCGGTTGTACGTCTTTCGCTTTCCTCCAGCACTATTCCAATATGTAGTGTGACATCTCTCGGAATAATCTGCGAGTGTTTAAAACGACAGCCCTGGCTCACCCGAGCACAATAACAGTGCTCTTGCGAGTCGCCCGGCGTATTCACATCTGATTTGCTTCGTTTTACTTGGAGAATGCGTATAACTTGATTCAGTCCAGGATAGAGCCGCTCCTGTACAGAGTAGTCAGTGTCGGAGGAATGACTTCCCATTTTCCGATATGGGCCGTGCGATTCTTCGTGCTACAAAATCTAAAGCCGGCCAGTTTCTTCCGCAATGCTGTGAGGCACTTATTCCTGGATACATCTGCGTCTTGGACGTTCGACCCAGCGGTGCAACTTGCCGTGCAAGTCCTCAAGGTCGGTAAAGGGCTTGCGGAATTCGCCTCTTCTTATGGAGAGTTGCTCAATCCCACGCTGCTCCCAATCCTGGGAGGACTGCCTCTGCGTCGCCTCTCCACAGACCTATATCGGTTGTTCGATGGATACGAGTCAATCGATATCATGCACCCGGCATTTGCGTCTCTCACCCACCTCGAGATCCTGGACCCGATTTATGACGACGACGCGCTGCCGGCCCTCACCCACTTGCGCCTAGTAAGCGATAACGTGCATTGGAAACATGTAGAAACGCTGCTGGCGGAATGCCCCCGCATCGAGCCTTTGATCAGCTCATTCCCAACGATCAAGGCTCCATGGGCTGTCCAGCGGGCACGCATGGGTCCGATCCACGACCCACGCTTCGTCATCACAATCTACAGAAGGCTAAGCCATCCGGGACGTTTGGAGGCTTACCAGTGTAATGACACAAGCCCAAGACAAGCCCAAACCAGGCTTGAACATCGCTCACTACCATAGTAGGCTTTGATTCGCATTGAGCCCCAGACCATTCTCCAAGTGCACAGGCTTGGCACAGGCCATTCTGCACAACCCAAGCCACCGAAAGCCCAGGCAAGCCCAAAGCACAATTGCGATGATTTCAATTTTTCTTTCTCTTTGCTGGTCGATACACTGGTTGAAGCATTCAAACTTTTGACTGAAAAAACTGGTGAAAAATGTTTTGAATTTTTACACAAGTTTTTCGCCAAAAATGTAGGTGAAAAACTCGAGAGTTTTTCAGCAGTTTTCCTTTTTATTTTGAAAATTTCACCTAAAGTTGAGAAACTTTTGAAAATGATTCAACTTTTTTAGCTACATTTTTGGCGAAAAACCTCTGGAGCCAGTATTTATTGTGTCTGGCTCCTTGGCTCCTCACGTTCAGACAGAAAGAATAGATAAAAATGAATTGCATAATACAGACATGCAGTATTACTACACTACAGTGAGAACTCTGCCCCAGCACCTATTGGGCGTCCTACGGCCGATACACGCATCAACAAGCAACGGAGCCCGCCCGTTGATCCGAACCCGGCTTGCTCCCAACTCCGATGGCGCTCGCAGACACCGTCCTTCTTCCGTTCGCTCGTCGTTTCGCGTGCGCTACCGCGCTTGAATCCTAGGTGTTAGGATACGTCTCTGTTCTGTTGGCCGGTCTAGTGCTCTCGCAACACCGTTTCCGCTCAATTCAATCTCCTGGCGGCTTGTTTGTTCCCCTTGTGCAGCGTCTCTCGTTCTGCGTACTGGGCTCTTCTGGATCTGCTTTTTGGGCTCTCGAATGAATGTCCTGGTGCTTTCGTTCTACTGCTAGAATTGTAATTAAATTGACCCCCGGATAATCCACAGCGCGGTGTCCGTTTGCCTGGATATCTAGGACCACTGCTCCAAATATGCTCCAAATATCTACTTACTTCTGCTCGGCCGGCGGGTGCTACTCACTGCATTCTCCAAAAGCCACATCGGATGCATGTTGTCGCTGGCCAATTCTCAAGACACTCCCCGCTCAAGATGCACGAGCACACAAAAAAGCGCAATCTAGCCTGCTCTAGTGTCTTCGGGCGCATTCGGTCCGCTAACTCTCCCTCACATCGTGGTGGTCTAGTTATTGCCAAGCGGGAACGAGTTACATTACCCTACGAAAACTTCCTGGGTATGCACGACACCTGATCTCATCACACGACTCGCTAAGCTCTCTCTCGATCTGCGCCGGGCAAGTCTGTCAGGTGGAATGATTCGCCGTTTTACGGTGATATCACCCGATTCGGCTGGGCAAAAAAACACGGCTACTCCGTCCATGGGACATGTCTTCGAGCGGAATCGAACCACTATCTCTCCCACATAACTGTAATTTATCGGTGACTATATGACTGGCTGGGAGCGAGCTTCATCGCCCGACGAGGACTCCGAGTCGCTAGCTCTGAACTAAACCCTCTACATCGGTGTCGAAAAGGGCTTTATTTCATTTTCGGGGACTCCAAACCAACCCATCTCTCCAAGCCAAAGGACATTTTCTTTCAAATAAAAAACTGCATTCATACCAATGTAGTGTGTCCGACGCGCTGGAACCGCTGTCTCCCCTGCCGATTGACCCCGAACGGGAAGGTGCGCTACGCAGGCTTGCTATCTGCCTACGAATGAATTAAATCCCCTCAACGCGCGGTACGCCTCCAGTCGGCATCCGCAGCTCCTTAGTACTGCCCCAATTTGCACTATTCTCAGCAACGGAAGGAAAAACTGGGCGGGAAAGTTTTATTACTCCACGAAGACCGGCCGGGTCGGAACCATGCTCTGTGTCGACCCGCAATTTCTTCAATAAGTGGTGGCACTATTGTCCGGCTAACCGCTCGCCATTTTATTTCCCTATGGCGGCTCTGATTTGGGAGGCACGACAACTTTAGTAGCATAGGCGTTCGTAAACGCCTGTTGCTGGTATTGAATGCCTATTGATCACATCGAACGCCTATCCGGCGACTTGAAGGCCTATTACTAAGTGAACAGCTATTTATTTGAATGCCTGCTCCTCGGCTTGCCATCACATCTTGACAGCTTTGAACTCTGTCATACTTGGCGCGCCGCCTTAGAGAATATCCACCTCTCTGTTAGATCAATTTTGTAGCTAAGGTTATTATTTTCAAGGATTAACTAGTACAGATTAACGAATACAAAGTGGGCCTCGCGCCCTCGGTCGCCGGAGCTTCCCGTTATCCGTACGGTGATCAATCTGCACGCGTTCGGCAGAGGCGGCGTAGTGCATGTGATGCCTATGTATCTCGTCCGTGTACCTGGAGCCAGGTACGATTTCCTTTGCTGAAAAGGGGCCTTAGGGAAATCATACCTGGCGCCAGGCACACGGATGAGCATAGACTTTTATTGGTTTTTGGCTGCTTTGACCAAAAGGGACACGCTATTGTACTCATACTCAACGCGCCTCTGATTGCAATTTTCGGACAATCTACAGCAAGCCGTCGTCCCTTCTTCTGTTCAAACGCAAACCGGCACGAGTCCTTTATCAATTTACTTCGGTCTCTGACTCCTTGTCTCTCTCCAGTGCCAGTGCGCCATTCAGCCACCCTCCCCTTTTGTTCGTATTTATTGCAGGTACGGCTATTCCGTCTGCTAAATCACCTACTATCCACTTTGTTCTTTTCAGCTCACCTATACATCCTGGCTGCGGCTGCGTAAACATTTGCCACGCCACTCATCACTTCGGTTTCCGGCCTGTTCAGCATCCATTTGATCAAACGGTCCATATACGGACCGTGGCGCTCACACACCTCGCCGAACTGTGGATTCAAGCACGTCCGCGCGCCTGCCAAAACTCTTAAATCTGCAACACTATGTATCCAGATGCCTCATGATCGTCTGTGAATCTGGGGGTCATTCGGGGGCGGTATCCGAACCCATTAAAGCCAGGAGCCGTAAGGTGAGCTTGTTGCTGGGTGGTGTTTTGACGGGCATACCTCGTGGGAGACCCATTTATTGGTTTCTGCTCCAGTAAGAGCGTTTCAAGCGGGGCCTACTACTAATAATAGGAATAGCTGTCGCGCGGATGAGTCGGATTCAGTCTTCACTATGACACTATCCCAACACTCCCCCAGACTCGAATGCGTATCTCTACGCCTCAGACCGAATACCAAGCTGGCGAGTATTGAGCGTGAGCTGGACCGAGCCCAAGTTGTCCCCGAACACCTGCGTAGGACGCATGATTCAGAGGGAAACCGATTTCCGAAAACCACGACGCGTTCCACATCATCTGTTGAGCATCGCAGGTGAGTGCGACGTACTCCGCCTGGACAGTAGACGGTGCAAACTGTGCTCTCCCGCTTCGTGCTCCGGTCAACCGGGCATCCCGTGCTGACCATAACAAAACCAGAGACCGAGCGCCTATAGTGACTAACGCCCGGAGGAGGGGGTGTGCAAGCGAGCGCGTAGTCCAAAGTCGCCCGTATATATCTCACAATATGCAGGAGCCGACCAATGCTCTATTCCGGGGGTCTGCGGAAAACGGCGGAGATACGATGAACCAGGTGCCAGGGCGGGCAGTGCGGCATGACTTGTTATGACACGTTTCCTCTTGCCTACTTAGACGTCCGCATGTCGCTCGTGGAATCTCGTGTGGCCCTCTACTCCACAGTTCCCTGAGGCTTATGCGCTGCGTAGTCCAATAGCAACGAAAAGATTCCGAGAATTGATCGTAATTTCGGCCAACTAGACTCTCTGTCGCGACTCTCACGGCGTCCCTGGCAAGTTCCTAGCCTTATCAGAAGCACAGTGATTATTTGCCTCTCGCGATGTGACTGCCGCGCAATCATTCCCCTACCATATTCCCCAGCCTGAGGTGGAGTTTGACCAGTGAATCGAGCATTGAAGGTGTACATCTATATATAGATCCTCTATATATAGAATTCTGAAGGTTCTCTTGCACCTTTTGGCTTCTTTGTACCTTATCCCCTGTTTCTTAGGGCTTCTTTGCATATCTGAACGCTCAGTTTCGCGGGAGTAGGAATCACTCAGCAGTTTGCAATGATTCCCCTCGCCGCGAGAAAGCATACGTTGATCTCGGTCCTGGCCCTAGATCCATTTCGGAACCCTATAAAGCCAGCTATCAACTACTTCCTCTTTCCCCAGCACAGCTGCTCTTCCTCAGCACCATGTTCTTCACGTTCAAAGCTCTTGCGCTCCTGACTTTCACCATTGGCCGGGTCCTTGCGGCCGATCTTTTCTTCGACCTTCCGGTGGGCAATTTTAGCCGGCGTTTAAAGCTTTCACTGACGACGTACTGGGCAGATGACCAATGCTACGGTAGCCCCCGACGGCTTTCCTCGTCAGGCCATCCAGGCTGGAACGTTCCCCGGCACCAACATCCTGGCCTCGAAAGGCGACGTGTTACACATCAACGTCACCATGAACCAGCTGGATCCAGCGATGAGACGCTCTACCAGTGTCGTAAGGATCCTGTGTCTTTCGGGCTCACGATCTGAATCGAGTTCACAGCACTGGCATGGATTGTTCCAGTCCCGCACTGGAAGTGAAGACGGGTAAGAGAACACTTCTCATCACCGTCTTTGACATACCGATGAGCGTTGTGCAGCCCGTCGTTCGTCAACCAATGTCAGCCCCGCTGCTTCTCTGTTCCGCTTTCTCTCCCTACTCTCATTCAACAGGCCCAATTGCCAACGGGCAATTCTACCAGTATAATATCCCCCTCCGGAATCAGGTTTGTGTTTTTTATTTTGCCGCCTCAAGTACGCTAACGACATCCTCAGACTGGAACGTTCTGGTTCCACAGGTATGGCGACATATAGGAAACTTCGATCAAACTAATTTCGCTTCAGCCATCTTTCGACCCAGTACGTCGATGGCGAGCGTGGTACGCTCGTGATCTGTAAGTGCCTTCTACTACCGAGTCGGCGGCTATAATTGATCCCTCTTTTTAGATGGTTTGTGGCGAATCTCGTCCATCCTTCTTTATAACCTTCTACAGATCCCGACGACCCGCTGAAGGACTTGTACGACGTCGACAACGAGCAAACAATTATCACTTTGGCAGATTGGTGCGTTTATACTTTAGGATCATCTATTCGTTTCTCAAGCGGCGCACAGGTACCACACGCCCGCCGCCCAATTGATGGACCAGTACAAGCTCGACGGTGTGACACCGGTGCCTTCCTCCGGTCTTATCAACGGTGTTGGCGTAGGTCCCCCAGATGTTGTTAACCATCGAGGTCAGCTTATTTCTTTTGTAGCGATACGTTGGAGGCCCCGAGGTACCGTACGCGGTGATCACCGTCGAACAAGGAAAACGGTACGTGACAGTCCTGACCACTGCCAATCATGCTCAATTCCATCGCAGATACCGGTAAGCCTCAGCAACGATGACTCGCCGTTGGCCTGAACTCTGTAGTTTCCGTGTCATCGACATCGCCGGCTACGGTGCCTTCGTCTTTTCGATCGACGGCCACGTCTTCGATGTCATCGAGACAGACGGGATTGAGACTGTCCCTCTGGTCTGTTTCTAACCTCATTATTAGCCAGTGGGTAGTTGACAATTCCTCATAGACTGTCAGCAGTTTCGAAATCTACGTCGGTACGTACCATATTCCTTACTCCTGGATGCCTCGCCTTATCCAGTCTGCAGCTCAACGTTACAGTATTATCGTACGTCCTTTCTAGGCGCGAGCGTAACAGAGAGAAAAATTTAATGTCCCCGTAGCTCAACGCCAACCAGCCAGTCGACAACTACTGGATCCGTGCACCCATCGTAAGCTTGCTCTTCTCCGCAGAGAACGCGAGTTCACGATTTCATCAGGACGTGCAAGGAAACAACCCCGATCGTGCGCAGTGGTCATGTTCTAGGATGAAAATCTCTGACATGGTGTTTCGACAGTGGACCCATCCCTCGTCAAGGCTATTCTGCGCTACACAGGGGCTCCTGACGCTGAACCTGTCACCACCGCCCTCGTCCCTCCCGTCCCTCTCAAGGGAGGTCCCGGCGGTGGAGGCGGTGGGGGCGGTGGATCGGTAGGCCCGCTTCAGGAGTTCCAACTCGCGGTTGGCCACGGTCCTTGTTCTATTCGATGTCCGCCTAACAGCTCCGCAGACTTTAGTCGACCCTGGTGCCCCCGGAGGCGATGCACCTGCTGACCACCGCCTTAACCTCACATTTGCTTCTGTGAGTCCCAGGTGGTATGCTCATGTACCGCACTGACAATTCTTATCTTTCCCAGCCTGGTGACGGTGTACGTTTCGTCGTTTCCTGGAGGGTTTGGTGTTCTAAATTATTTAATAGGTTTGGGCAATCAACGGAGAAGGTACGAACTGCATTTCGTGGAGAAAGACCCTGACCGTTCGGCGAAGTTTACACGCCACCAACGCTCCCGACGCTCCTCAAGATCATCAACGGGGCCACGGTCGCTAGTGATTTCAACACCTCTGAGCACACGTTTATTCTGCAGCTCAACGAGGTCGTCGAGTTGGAAATTCATGGCTCAGATCTCGGTGCTGCCTTCCGTTCTCTAAAGTAAAATCCCAAGTCTAATCCTTGGTCAGGAATCACCCATCCGTTCCATCTTCAGTCAGTGTTCTGAGGCCCTCACATTCCCTCATTGACTATGCAAATCTCAGCGGTCATGCTTTCGATATTGTCAAGAGTGCTTCGGGTCCCTTCAACTACGTGAACCCGTGGGTGGCATCCGAGATTTAGAACAGTATTCCTAGCTCATCTCGCGAACTCAGTCCTCGTCGCGATGTGATTGCAGTTGAGCAAGGAGGTGTTGTCATCCGATTCCGCGGTAGAGATTCCTCGCATCGGGTTTGCGTTCGTTTCTGATGCCAGGTTCACATGATAGCTGACAACCCCGGACCGTGGTTCCTGCACTGGTATGTCTTTGCCAACATTCAGTAGAACCGGAGCTGACTTCAATCGTCCAGTCACATTGATTGGCATCTGGAGTAATATGCCTTCGTATCGCCGGTCCATCACTGACGATTTCCACCCAATAGAGCTGGACTGGCCGTCGTGTTCGCTGAAGATCCTCCCCAACAACGCGTGGGTAATGCGTCCGAAATCGTTACCCCACAGTGGCTCGATCTTTGCCCTAGCTACTACGCTCAACCTGCGGGTGAGTATCGTTGTCTCTTGCTTCATTATCTTGCTCAAGTTCCTCCCCATATTCAGAGCTCCAGTGATTTCTGCCTCGGACGTGCTAGGGGACATCAAATACGGGTCGCGCTTCCCATTGCTTATAAATTGTTGATTTTGATTTCATTTTTTGCGCTGCAAATCCACAATACGCCTGTACAATTGTAGAATCGATTGTTTTTTAAATGTTCTTGAAGTGGGCTCGATGTGGCCGTTGAAGAAATAAGTGGTCCTCACGGGGACCGAGAAGTGTCCAGGTCGTGCCGGTGACAGTGCCGAGTCGTGCAGCAGAATGTGAATACCGGCTGGGAAATAATCAAGACAGCTGTAGATTGAAAAGAAATGAGAATGAAATAGAAAACTTAGCTCAGAGTGATCAAACGGGGGTGGATTCGCACGGAGTTGCTCAGAATCGTGTAGATTGAGGTGGTGGTCAAAAGACAAAGGGAAAAGTAACGTAATGTTGGTCCAGTGCAAATAGATATAAACCGATGTATGTAAGAGAGTCCGTTAGAAAGCCTCAGCTAAAATCAAACCTTCGCCCAACGAGTCATCCGGGAGATACGCAAAGACGTATGGGGAGATTAACACCGCCCCGCTCAGCGCTGAAGATGGGTGCCCAATCCACTTCAAATCGATCCCCGGCGTGGTCCGAGATGCCCGAGGACTTGGTTTGACTCTTCGCGTTGGCGGTACGTAGTACGAAACAAATAGTGTCTGTGTAAAATATGAGAGAGGTGAGTACGGGTGAAATGAGGGATGAGGAATGAGTGGAAGCAGAAAACAAAATTCTGGTGTGCCATGATGGAATATTTGGTCGGACGGCCTAGCTGGCTTGGGATCGAAGGCGACGTGCGAGGCAGGTCGCGCTTCCACAGAGGGGGGTACTTAGATTCTGTCCTCAGAATCCTGCAGAGAAGATATATTTTAGTAGAGGATCAAAGAGTGAAAAGGCGAAAAGGAAAGGCTCAAGATATATCTGAGTTGAAGTCTTGACTGGAGGCACCGGCTCAGCTGGAATATCGACGTCGGTCTTTGCAAAAAAATACAGGGGGTCGTCCATAGAGTTGCGGAGTTTGATGGATTTGCGTTCGTCGATCATACTGAAGCCGCAACTCAAATTAGCCTGAATCGCCGCTGGTATTGAAGATTTATGCGCGGAGAAACCTCGTGAAATCCAATTTTAGCAGCATACGAAGATCCAAGGGGAGAAGAGAGAATATGTGTTTAGAAAATGGAAAATGTGGTGGAAGAATGAAGGAAATTAATACACGCGCCGCGTTGTTTTGTTTTGTTTCGTTCGCACGTGAGCGCTGACACCCCGCGGGTTGTCCACGGTGTGACAAACGGTGTGATCTATCACGCTGTGTGACTGGGACGCGACGCGACGCGACTTGGGGAATGTTTTCTTGTGCAATTAAATTCTGGTCTCAGAGTCCTGCAAAAATATACACTTCAGTGAAGGATCAAACAAAGAGAAGCAAAAAAAGAGAGGCTCAGCATATTCAAGTCGAAATCTTATCTGGGGGTGCGCGCTCGGGGGGGATCTTAACATTGTCCTGCCCGTAAAAATCCGGGGGGTGGTCCGAGGCATCACAGAGCTCGATGGGTCCAAGATCGACGTTCAAATGGGGGCTCGGATCAAGATCTTCTTGAATTAGCTCTTGTACCGATGATCTATGTGCGAATAAACCTCGTGAAAACCAAATCCAGAACCTGAAAATCCAAGCGACGCAGAACAGAAAAGACACAGCTTCAAATGCTTTATCTGGCGGTACAGGCTCCTCGAGAATGTTGAAACCGTCTGGTTCCATAAATTGTTGAAGTTCGCGCTTGTCGAGATCGAGTTCGGTGAGTTCAAGCTCCTGTCTAAAATTGGAATAGCTCGTCGCCTCGGATCGTGGCGTGGAACTCGGGAGAGCTCGTGGAGAGGAACAGAAAAAAGCTTGCGCTGGGTCTAAGAGAATTCTGGAAAAGAATCGGAAGCACGAACAAATCCACAATAGAATCATGCAAAAATACGTAGCTTTCAATCGATGATTCGGGGACGCGAACCTCTGCGGCGGGCGCATTGACTCTTGATAGCTCGGGAGGTTTTCTTCAGGCTCAGCACACCCTAGGTCAATTGGTGGCTCAACAGCTTGATCGTGCTCAATGGGAGACTCGGACTTCAGTTCAAATAGCTCTGGAACAAAATAATCAACGTAAGATGCGCTAGAAGTGAAAGGCTGGGACTCAGCTTGGTTGAAAGGCTCGGGGTTGCTCGGATGCTCAGTGTAAGGCTCAAAAGAAATAAAAGGTGCGCGTAAATCATGTTGAAAATCTTGTAGTGAGAACTTATCTGGTTTTGACTCCGTGTCTCCAGGCGGATAATCGGGGCCGAGGGCTTCAACGTCTCGTGAGGGTTGTGAACTTGTCGGGGTATCGAACTCAGGCTGAAAGTCCGCAGGGCAGGAGGATGAGCTCAGCGAATCGTCGTCTTGAATCTCGGTCTCCGTCTCAGGGTACGGAATTGAATCGAACAGGCTCTCTTCGTCGGTCACTACAACTGTGCCAGAATCGTCATCGAAGCAAGATTGAACTGGACTCCACTGGGACTCTTTGTACTCAGTAATGAGACTCGCGAGGAATGGTTGTAATTCTGAATTTATCTGGATTGAAATATCAACTTGAGGCTCGGGGCTTTCGGTCGCGTCAACATCTGGTGAGAAAGCTAAATCGGATTCATATTGATTGAGATCAGCACTTAGCTCGCTGGGTTGGAATATCGGGGCATCGGCGGCGGGCTCAGTCTCAGGTTCTGGGACAAAATCGAACAGGCTCTCGACATCGTTGTCTGTAATCGCGCCAGTACCGTAATCGCGGAAAGAATCAATTGGACTCAGCTGGTTCCCGTCATAATCACCGGTGGAGCTCGCAAAGTATCGTTCCAGTTCAGCGTTGATCTCGGACGAAACATCTACGGGAGGATCCGGACGCTCAAACTCCGGGAGAACTACAACTTGAGTAAATTCTGATTCGCACTTATCAGAATCAACACTTGGCTTTGAGTCGTGGTAGTCGAACGTGGGTTCAGCATCGAAACCTTCAGTCTCGCGTGCAGGGAGTTGATCAGTCGTCGCATGGATACCACAGAAATAGATGGGACTTTCCTCGTAGCGTTGATCAATAGTCGAAGGCTCGACTCGCTCCCCCTCATTGTCGGGCAGCTCGTCGGAGGGAGGCACTTTGAGTGTTTTGTCCACTGTTGAATCTTCGAGAGAATTGTCGACGATTTCGGCGCTGGGGCTAGGCTCTGCGGGATCAGAGGGATCAGGAATGGTGAGCGCAATCGAGGTAGCCATTTGGGACGTAGCATGCGAAGGAGGCGTGACTTGGGGCGACACAATTGACACGGGCGCGTCTCGAGCGAACAGGGTTGTGGCAGAGAGCGCTAGAGCTTGAATTCCTTTGTAGCACGCGGTCGAGGAGAAAGGAAGCGCGGAGATCGCAGTCGAAGTCAGAGTCGCAGGTGCGAGTGGCCGGGAAGTCGGGATGGTACACTCAGGAGAGTTGTTGAGATCGTTCCAGAGCTCGGGGAATAGCGCGTCGGGATCGAAATAGTCATAAAGGATCTCAAGCGAGTCAGTCAAAGGAATAGGATTGGATCGCATACGCTGGGGCTCGGGAACACGCGCGATGAACCACTCTTTAATTGCGCTCGGAATACCACTAACGAAATAAAAATCTCGCTTTGAACGGTGATATCTCCCGCCTTCACAAGAGGTCCTGCAATTAGCTGAAACGCCTGTAAGTATTGCTCAACCTCGAGTTTGCTGCGATACGGGGACTTAGCGCATTGTTCTCGGCAGAACTCAACCAACTCCCGCTCCGTAGACCGTCTATCCTCGTCCGAAGATCCGTACAAAAGGAGCATCTGCTCCTCTGCGGCACTCCATGTTCGATTGGGTTCATCGACGTCGAGCTCGGGGATATACTTGATGACCTAATAATATTGCAGTTGGAATGCGGTACCGCGTCTCATCGAGCTAATGTGCCGGTGTCGTCAAAGACATATTCAGGTGTGCCGGGACTATGCCTAGTAATATTGTAGGTACGACACCCCCCTGTGTCGTATCAAACATACTTCTAGACAGCGGGGAATAGAACTGAAGCAGAAGGAGCAGAAGCGAGATGCCGAGAGATGAGATCCAGACAGACGACGAATATGAATTGGGTAATGCCGAGTTCCTCCAGACGTGGAGGCGGTGAACGGATAGTACTAGTGAGATTATGGTGCACTTCTTGCCTTGTACGAGGCCGAATTCCGCGCAGTCTAAGAAGCTGACACGGAGTAACCGCTGATAAGAGATAGCGAGAACGGAAGCAGAAGCAGAAGCCGTGAGATGAAATCCCGGCAGGCGGGCGAACATGAATTGGGTAACGCTGAAGTCGGAGACGGCCGCAGTGATAGATCGACTCGAGGCTCGATGGATAGCGAGACTCGTTTGATGCAGCGAGCGATCCAGGAACCCAAGATGATATGAAAATAATAGGGCGCGAGGAAGACGGAGTCTAGAGATTGAACTCGGCGAGGTACTTGTCTAGCACGCGCGGGCTAACTCGGGCAGGAGTGAGTTGGGAACGGGAATGGAGCCCAGGCGGAAGGGATGCAGGAGTCTGTGGGAGGGCACCCAACGCATCGGGAGACATGCGTGATCGACGGACGGCGCAACCATCATAGTATTTGCAAAATTACTGGCCACTCAGCGCTTATTGGGAATGGGCGCAGAGTGGTCCAAGGAGACGCGGGAATGCAGGCGTGGAGACGCGGACGGACGAGATAGCCTCGAGTAGCAATTAATAAATTGACTAACGCGCGCAGTCGCCGAGTGCCAAAATTAAATCCATCTACTTACCGTGGGCGATTCCTCAAGTTAATGAAGCGCGACTGTGCAACCAGTCGCATAGTAAGACGCGGGTTGGATCGGAGAAACTTGGACGGCCGCGTCCCGAGTCATGAGTGGTAACAGCAACAGTGCACCTCAGCACAGACAGTCGGAATACAGGACGGCGCGCCGAGTTGCGTTGCGTTGCGTGCGAGGAGGACGGACGTGATCTCGGGCGGAGGTGGTAGGAGTAATGGAGAGCACAGTAAAGTGGTCATTTCGAGAGATCGTGCTGCGCGAGGTATTGATATTAACATCCATGTCCCGCGGACGATCGCAGGGCTTAAGTTGCAGCGAATATTTTGCACGGTCGCAAGTTATCCAGAGGGTACCGACCCGAGCTCCGCGACAGGAGTACCGGATTGGCAGAACCAGCCCCAGAACGAGCTTAGCAGAAGAGACAAGGAAGGTCTGACTCTCGCCTCGAGTCAGTTTGACCGT